>OV815304.1:4380000-5005000 GCA_929108375.1 Gymnoscelis rufifasciata | reverse complement strand
GAGCCCACGACCTTTGGAATTAAAGTCAAGTGTGCTCCCACTTAGCAAACACGGCTTTTTTTATAATTTATGTTATGTGTTTTCAGCAATGGATAGAGTGAATGAATAGGAAAGTTGATATATACCTGACGGCGCGCGCCATTAGCGCCGGATAACCGAATAAGAGCGAGACCGATATCCGGTTTGCTCTAGTGAAGCTCCGTATCTGTGGTGGCGGGGCGGCCATGTTGGTTTTGGCACTTGTCAAAACTTGTCAGAACGGAATGGTCGCTTGCGCACCAAGTCCACGGCGAATCACTAAAATTCGGTGTAATCCTATTTGATTTCGATTATAATCAAATCTAGAATTGATCAGGGTAGTCTAGTTTATCTATCAGTGATATTATTTCGTGTTAATTTGTGTAGCAAGAAAATTAAATTGAAACCTGTTATACCTGGTGTTGTGATTTAGCTCATTGCCCTAAAAACCTACGACGCCTGACCCAGAGAGGCCTCCTGATCCGACATCAGAAGTGGGATCTATGGGGCAACCAAATGAGCGATATCAACAACAAATGGATGAATCCTCTGCCAAAAAATTACTTAGCAACATGGAAGCGTTATTGTCTCGTGTGCTATCGATGCCCCAGAATGCAACCGTGAGTAATACTCCGACGAAGCTATTGGAATTCAATCCTGATGACTTGGATGCCGACATAGACGGCTAGTGTAACGTGTCTGATCTGATTATAAAAGGAAAACGGCTAGAAGGTGTGGATTTGCTTGTCGCGCTTACAAGTGCATTAAAAGGACGTGCCGCCGCGTGCCTTACTTGGCTGAATTTGAACGAACTGACTTGGGATGTGGTTAAACAAACTTTAATCGCAAGGTTTTCCAAACCCAAACTGTATCAGGATTATTTTGATGATATATTGCGTTTTGAAATTGGATTTAAGGAGTCAGCATCCGACGCCGCTATGCGTTTGTGGAATTTTACTGACTGCATACCCAAATTAGAAATGATCGAAGAGATTATAACGGGGCTCGTAATATCAGTGCTATGCGCCGAGAGTTGAATGCTCATACAATCACAACCAGGGCTCAACTCTTTAGAACACTTGGTGGAATATCTCTAAAGCGACGGTTTGACGGCAGTGATAAACAAGAACCGGAAATTAAACGCTCTCGTATTTCGAATGAAAGATTTAATGGTGACAACTATTGTGGCCTTGCGGGTCACGGGCCGACTGCCGAAAACGACAACGGGATGACGCTGCTCCTTCTAGCAGGCTGCAGCAGTCTTCAGGATCAACTCGACTTCTGGAGGGGTCACCATCAGTGTCCTGCTACACATGTGGAAGGCCTGGCCACATAGCTCCTGCGTGTCCGGACGGAAAGAGCGGTGATGGGGCCGCGGTCGGAGTCGTCAGTCTGTGTGAACATCGACCTTCGGGCGGGGCAGTGGGAGCATCCGGTGAGCGCGTTCCTTTTTTTATTTGATAGCGGATCATCTTGATCAGTTACTGTCAGTTTTTTTTCGGGTGCTGTGTGCAATGATCTAGTTTGTCTTAGCGGTATAGGTGGGGATAATATTGAGTCTTCTTCTTTAGGTGCCACTTCATTACTGAAGGTTGGCAGTCAGCTCCTAAAAATAATATTGAGTGCACGTCTCAGATCCTTAGTGAGGTGGCGATTGATCAAATAACAACGATATTGCTTTTTCACATTGTGCCTGATAGCAGCATTGCTGTGCCTGCTATTATTGGTAGGGACATTTTGGAGAAAGGCATTAGTGTTAACCTTGATAATGATACCTTGTCATTCAATTATAAACAAACTTCACATTTTTGTGACTTGGCTGCGGGAAAACAATTTACAGATGTAGATACAGATTTGCAGGGGAAGGAAAAAGAGGCACTTGTGACACAGTTGAATAAATACGCCGATCACTTTATCGAAGGTATACCTACAAATCGAGTCAAAACGGGGGAGCTTAAGACAGACTTAATCAACACAAAGTTGTTCAGCGTTGTCCTTATAGACTAGCTCCTAGAATCTGGGGTCATTCGAGAAGGTTCCTCTCCTTTTGCAGGCCCTATGCTCCTGGTGATAGGGAGGGACAACTCAGAGAGTTATGGCGCGGTCCTTGTGCGGAAGAGGGGGGTCTCCCTCATGTCGTGGAGTACTTCGGCCGACGTACGACCGAAGTAGAATCTCGGTATCACTCGTGTGGGTTCGGGGCAATTGCTTTCGTACTTGCGGTTGAACACTTCAGGTATTGTCTGTACGGACGACGGTTTCATATACTGACTGCAATTCGCTTAGAGCGTCGAGGTCTAGGGTCGGTTTAACTGCTCGAGTGCGCCTGCGGTGGGCGTTTTCACAGGCCTGCGACTTTGACATAATTTGCCGTGAGGGTCGCGGAGTGGAGCGCGCTGATTGTTTCTCTCGAAATCTGCAACCCCAAGCGGACGCTCCAAAACCGCAGAGGCTAAAATTGTTCAGTTTGTCGAGTTACATCAAGGTTGGTTATCGGTTGAACAAAAGCGTGATATTGAAGGGATTTGACCACAAAATTCAACGACGATGAATTACCCGAAAATGTAGCGCATACTTATGATGTGACTATATACTGTATGTGTGGGTGTGTGTACTTATGACTTATGATGTGTGTGATGGTATTCTCTATAGAAAAGTTGTTCGAAATAAAGTAGTGTCATGGTTGCCAGTAGTACCGCGTTCATTGATTTGGACATTAATAAATCACGTTCACAATGAGATACAGTATTTAGGCAAAGATAAAACTCTCGACAAATTATACGAACAGTATTGGTTCCCGCAAATGTCGAAATGCGTACGTAAGTTTATCGATTCTTGTATAGTTTGCAAGTCATCAAAAGGCTCACCTGGTGCTCAACCTGTTCAATTACATCCGATACCCAAGGTTTCCGTGCCCTGGCACACTATTCACATTGACTTTACGGGACAGTTGAGCGGGAAGAGCGACCGAAAGGAATAAATACTGCTCGGTAATAATTGACGGCTTTACCAAGTACGTGTTGCTAGAACATACTATGTCTATTGATGCAGAAAGTGCAATTAAAGCATTGCAAAAGGCTGTTCCCCTTTTAGCGCCTAAATGAATTATAGTAGATCAAGGGAGGTGTTACGTTAGCTCCGAATTCAAAGATTTCTGTGCTAGGCATAAAATTGAGCTCCATTTTATTGCTACAGCTTGCTTACGGTAATAGAAAATGATGGTAATACAACTAGCGTGACGAATTAGGCAATGTTCAGCTTGCAATTAGCGGCAACGGGTCAGCTGTAACTAAATACACACCCACGGAATTGATGTTTGGAATTCGAGCTCAATCATTAGGCATATCTGGCTTGGACCCTGTATCACAAAACTTACCAGCTCGATTAGAACTCGATTTTATTAGGGAGGACGCCTTAAATAATATTAAACGGGCTGCAGCATCTGAAATAGAACGCTTTAATCGCAGACGTTCAATCGTGAGTCCGTTTTCTGAAGGGGAATTCGTGTTTATTAAAAATTGCGAGCATAGTTAAACTTAACTGGATGGAAAATTTAAGGGACCGTTTATTATAACCGCTGTTCTTGAAAACGTCAGCTAGTAGCTAAAGGGCTTAAATAATTCTTCGCGCTCCTACAAATACTCACGTGAGGGCTTGCGCACAGTGCCTGCTGGGCACGAAGGTTTACTGGAAGTTTCAACTAGTCTAATTAGTGAAGGGGAGACCGTGACGGCGCCGATAGATGTAGATGGTAGTGATAGCCTTCAAGTAGACAGTAGTTATGATAGATTATCTAGAAACTGCGCGTGCTCTGATACCATTTCTGTAAGCCGCTCTGATACACTAACGGCGGGTTCGGATACTGATAGTGTATACTCTGATCCTGAGACGATTGAAGTACAGTGTGAAGTCGAATTTACTATATACTGAATAAGATGGTCCGCAGTCTTAGGTATGATCATTTTGATTTGTGTAATACCTATACTTTGTGTGTGATGATTGTGAAGTTGGTCGAAAGGACAGTGCTGTTGTTACCAGAGTCTGGTCAACGATGCACTCGTCCGGTCCAAACTTGTTGAGTGAAATGGTTGATGGAGAGTGTCGTCCGGGCCAAAGAGTATTTGGTTGAAGGGATGCACGTCTTCATTCTCGTGAGTGGTCGAAGGGACAGTGCCGTCCGGTCCATGCCATACTTTTAACTAAGTTATGGCTGGTCGAAGGGACACACTCGTCCGGTCCACATAATTTTGTGTGCATTGATTCTCGTGGGTTGTCGAAGGGACAGTGCCGTCCGGTCCATGCTATACTTTTAACTAAGTTATCGCTGGTCGAAGGGACACACTCGTCCGGTCCACATGATGGGTGGTCGAAGGGACAGTGTCGTCCGGTCCATGCCATACTTTTAACTAAGTTATCGCTGGTCGAAGGGACACACTCGTCCGGTCCACATAATTTTGTGTGCATTGAGCTGTTAAAAGGATAATGTCGTCCGGTCCATGCTCTGCTTTTCATTAAGTTATTGCTGGTCGAAAGGACACACTCATTCAGTCACGAGTAATAGTCGAAACATTAAATGAGATGAGATCTAGGAACCTTTAGGCTTGTCAGGTTGGACGAGCGGATATCTAGGTCATGGTTGTTGTCTTGTTTTGGGACCAATTGCTGAAATGCGCCCGAGGACGGTCGACAGTCAGTATGGCCGTGACGGCGCGCGCCATTAGCGCCGGATAACCGAATAAGAGCGAGACCGATATCCGGTTTGCTCTAGTGAAGCTCCGTATCTGTGGTGGCGGGGCGGCCATGTTGGTTTTGGCACTTGTCAAAACTTGTCAGAACGGAATGGTCGCTTGCGCACCAAGTCCACGGCGAATCACTAAAATTCGGTGTAATCCTATTTGATTTCGATTATAATCAAATCTAGAATTGATCAGGGTAGTCTAGTTTATCTATCAGTGATATTATTTCGTGTTAATTTGTGTAGCAAGAAAATTAAATTGAAACCTGTTATACCTGGTGTTGTGATTTAGCTCATTGCCCTAAAAACCTACGACGCCTGACCCAGAGAGGCCTCCTGATCCGACATACCCTTTCACCCGTACGTTAGTAAATAAAAAAATATAGTAATTTATGCAACTATTATCATTTACATATAAAAAAACGATTAAAATATTATGATGCAACGTAACACATAACCTTGTATTGTCCGGTAACATTCGTTTTAGAACTTTGTTTTGACTTGCGGAAGGATTTATCCACGTTATTCTATTCCGATCATGCACGCGCGTACTAAACATTACATTATGTCACTTTCAATGACAGAACTTGTATCAAGTATAGGAGAATCCAAATGGCATTCAACTGAGTAACATCTTTGTCACTTCATAATTTTATTTAACTTGACACTGGAAAAATGATGCTTCAAGCGCAGAGTCAAATTTTAAGAAATGGATTGAAGTAAAAGTTTTTCAGAACGTAAGGAAAATAAAAAATAATAACCAGATTATGAAAAATTACAATATGTTTGATGTAGGAATTTAATTTTTTTCACTTCAAATAATCTATACATTCGTAAATACATTTTTAATTTAAGAAATAACCAATACGACATACCCAAAAGTTTTATAGTATTTATAATAAATTCATAAATAGCATCAGCTAACATCATCTACAATGTTAAAACTTGCTCAATAATATAACACATAATTTGTATTATCACCAATTTGCATACGAAGGCACCACTATTATTTTATTCTCGTGCCCGGAAAAAAAACTCAGTTTCTTAAGCGATAAGACGTTGACCATGGCTAAGGTCGTCGTTACTTCCGACTAGCATCTGGTCAAAATTCCATATATATCGATATATACCTTCTCTTTATTAGCACATTATATACCTGTTGCATATTATATACCTGTTGCATATTAAATACCTGATTACATTTCCTAATCAGCACGCCGAGGGTAAAATTGTTTGTATGGTCTGCAAACACTTTTCTACTTGGTCTTGGTGTTTAATATATATAATGAAAATATCTATATATGTATGTATATTATATTAAGTATATCAGATATCTAGGACCCGTAACACAAGCTTAGAGCTTATCACGGGGCTAGATGTTGTTGTGTAGATTGTCCGGAAATATTTATTTATTTTTTTATTAGATACTTAATAGCAACAATAAGCCAATAAAAAGTTTAGAAATAAAATATATGGTGCAAAAGATTCTAATTTTTGAGAATGTTTGAGAATTAGTAGATCTATAAGAAAATCCTATATTCTGCAATAAAAGCACTAAAGCTCATGTAATATTTACCTATGTCATTTTAAACCCGAAAACAAACTAAGATGTGTTTATTATCCGTATTTAGGCTGTTTATTTCTGTATTAAAGTAAATAAATGACGTCAATCAGATGTGTTTGTTTTGCGGCACTTGAACTAAATCCGTTTTAATGCATTTTGTTGGTTTGATCTTGATCTGAGGCATCATCACCATACTTTTGTAACTCCATTGATTATCCTCTACATAAGTAAATAAAATACACACTTGAAAATACATGACTGAAAATAAAATAAATATTTCCGGGCAATCCACACAACAATATCTAGCCCCCGTGGTAAGCTTAAAGCTTGTACCACTTGAAACACCTTGTACGTAGATATTTTTTGATTACCTACACATCGTAAGCTTAGAGTTTATCACGGGGCTAGATTTTGTTGTGTGGATTCTCCAGCAAAATTTATTCATTTTTATTAAACAACCAGACTAAAGAGACTGTATCTCTCGGTGAAAACATTTTATACAATATTTTAAGCTCCATATTAACGGGTTTTGCCATATAAAAGCGTATACTTCTGTCACTGTCAGATTCAGTGACATCCACTTAGAATGCAGCTAAAGCCAAAATGACCCTGGTTGAGGTTTCATTCAGTCACGTACTTCCGCGTATGCCGTGTTCATGCAAGTTAGTTACAGCGTCTTAAGTCGCCCTTAGTATCGCTTGAGCTAATCAAATTAAGATAATTGATATCCGGGTTCTTAATATCTCTAAATATATGGCGTAGGACGTCCAACTATTAGATGGACGGACGACTTGATGAAGGTTGCGGGCTCACAGTCGAACAGCTTCCGACCGAATTATCAGAAAAACTTTGAGGGTGGTCTTTGGCCTGTAATGGAAGGCCTACGTCTGAAATTGTGATCATGATTCTGAGGTGAAACAAAAAATATGACAAGTTGTTATGTCTGTCTGTTAGCATGTCAATAAAACAAATGCCTTAACAAGAGAATAGTTGAAATATTTTAAAAAAATGCCATTAGCGTCCCCTTCATGAGGCGGCAAGGCAATTTTAAAATATAAAAACAATTATTGGTGTACCTGCTTTACTCTATTATGTGTATAGTTGCGGTCATAAATAAAAAGTTATGACTGAAACTAGTTATAAAATCTCACAGAAAATATTCCTTAACATTCCCTTTTAGATTACGGGGAAAATTTATTTCAAGCACTAATACCCCCTACGACTAGTGTGGTGACTAAAGAACGTAATCTTATACTCGTATGACTAATTTCCTTTGTCCAAAAAACTGAAACTCTAGGTATGTTCAAAAATCGCAAATGACGCACAAAATCGGCCCAGATAAGAGCTTCCGCCTCCCTGACCGTGTAAATTAAAAGTAAACCGAGATAGTTGGCTGTTAACCCCCATCTAGGTCATCCTGATTGCGATTTTGGAATAGCAAACTGCTGAAAATACCAACAATCTTTTTTAAGTTAAATTTTAAATTATGAAACCGAGTATGAGTACATACTCTTTTTCGGTAATAGGAACCCGCCCAAAATCCAACTTTACGAAAAGTTCCAAGTCCAATGAAATGATAATTAAATTTTTGAATTTAGAAACAGAATTCGGGAGTCAAAATCTAATCTAAGCTAATGCAGACTTCAAATTTCGAAATACAAATCTGAATATGAATAACATCAATAATTTGAAATTTAGATAATATTATGTCATATAATTACTTAACGTATTTATTATATACCTCTATTAGTTTTAGTAAATATTTATATAAACAAAGCAATATATGCCGGGAATAACAAACAAGTGTTGCTTATAATAATAACATCAAGATAAAAACATATTACGTTAAAATCCCATCACTAATTAGTTTCCTATGATAAATTCATTACTACGGAAGTCTGCCAAAGCTCACGGCCTTTTAAAAATACTCTCAGACGGTACAAGAGCTCGCGAAAAATTTTATTGACTTCACGCGTCATTATCAAGGTCTTTGACTCACGCTTATAAACTAGAGTTCATTTATCTTTGTTGACAAAATAGTTTCCAAGTGCAATGTACTTTCGTTTCAAATAATCGAGCAAAATTTAAATACCAATCCAATTCAATCCCAAGCTAATAGCATAATGAATACGATGAATTCTAAGTTTAAAATAAATTGATGTGAAACTTTTTAGTGTCATTTTATTTTGCTAATTATTTTATGAGAACTCGTGTAAGTTGAATTCAAAAAGGTTTGTCTATAATAATTCTGAGAATATCCATCTCATAGACAAAACCATGGAATGAGCATTGACCTATGACGAAGGTCTTCGACAGCTCAAAGGGGTTTGTAATGTGACTAAACACGTGTCAACGTTCAAGTAGTGTCTTTTTCCAATGTCCAACGTACAAAAATAAACTAGGGTCAAAACATTAATACTATCTTAAGCCTATCATCTTTAGATTAAAGTAGTGAGACGTCAAGACAAAAACATTATTCCTTGTGACGTCGTAAAAATGGCGAACTTGAAATAAGAAAAGCAGCATGACCAATAAAAAATGACGCTGATAATAACGCATATATACCATGTGATACTTATTTGACACATGCATACCATAGTACATAATTGTAACTAAGAGCACTCACAATACGAAATCACCGTACGCGTGTAAAATGACGTACGGAAGAAATTATGCAATTTATTATCAGTTTTGCGAGAAAATTTTACTGTGTCAATTGCTTTATTTTATTACAAAACAATCTTATCACAAACTCTCAACAGCTGTAATTTTATTTAAAAAAAAATACTTTTTGCTCAAACTTTTACTTTTTTCAATGGCGTTCTCTCTGTGTTACTTGATTTTGTATCAATCGACAAATATTTACCTCGATTTATATTTTATTTATAATTTAAATAAATTACATTATATGATTGTTTTGAAACTCTGAATACAAATTGATTTTCTTATTTGAAAAAAACAATGTTATATTCTCCTACGCTTCTATGAATTACTAAAACATGTGTAAACTTAGAAAAACTCCACATCCACACTAATTTATAAAACAAACAATGACTTCGAAGCACGTGTCCAGTAGTAGTGAGCGTGGCTTACAACTTACTCGTAACTACTTATTTATTTAAGATTGTCCTGAATGGGACGTCTCTATTTGTTTACTAATTAATGACATCACGAACAAAAACATACATAAGTATTTATGTAGTATCATTATACTCAACGATCAAACGTTTAATTATTACGGTAACATGTTTTAAAGACATTAGCATTATTGAGAGCAAAATAAATTAAATCGCTCGAAAATTACCATGAAATTTACTTTACGTCTGCGTCACGCGCTATAAATAGAAAGGTTTTCCATAGCATTTTCCAATATTACACAACCATACACGCAAATCGTTTGTACGTAAGCAAATAAAGTAAGTACAAGAATTCCATTATCGCGCTATCGGATCGTAAAAGATTGAAGCGTATGAATGGGCACTCGATGAAAAAAAAAACGAAATAAAACAATGGAGCTACGAGCGCCCACTGTAGTACTGCATTCGTCACCGAACATTCGTGACATTGAAATATTGACATTGATTTTCGATTATTTAATCCTAAAAATCAAATGTCAAGTTTCGATCGTTTAAAAAAGTAATAAAACTAACCAGTGCGTTGATTTACGAAATAGATTTATTTTAATTCAATGTATCATAATTACCCTCACATTGTTGGGCCGTTTTTCGTAAAACATGCTCCGATTACACCAGGTTCGCGTAAGTTATTTTTGAACATTTTTGTTGACTACATATTTAGGTCAGTGATCAGAAGCCATACAAGCATCCTCGTAATTTAAGGGAAGTTTAACCCAAAAAAAAATATTGTTGCCAGTTTATGGAACACAAAATAACGTAGCACGCTCTCTGAAACTCAATAACTAAGATCTCCTTCCTAAAAAAATAAGGTTTTATACAAAAAGGTTTTAATGTATTGTTTTTCTTGTTCTCAGGAATAATGACACTCAGCCGCGGCCCGTGTGACCTGGACAATATGAGTCTGTTCCAAGACCTCAAACTTAAGAGGCGGAAAGTTGACTCCCGATGTAGTAGTGATGGTAAGTTTTCTTTCATGATAATATAATATATTTAATCTAAAACTGTTTTCCTGATATTGAAATTTAATAGAAATGACAATTCGACAGAAATGCTCTTGCCATATTTAAGATCCAAAGATCCACGCAATAATTAGATTTAAAAAAAAAACAATTTTTGAATACAATTGTGACCTTGAAGTGTGATATTGCGGGAATGTGACAACCGCTTTTAAGAGCTTTTAAATGCCTATTTCAAGCTGCTGACATTGACATTAAATTTAAATTAATCTTAGGTGTGGGCCCACCACGGCGCATAATGTGCACGGATACGCAACCCATTTTAGCTGCGTGTATTAATTTATTTTACAATGTGGGTCTACGTTTCCACTGGAGTACTCAAATACTTAGTATAGCACGGCGCACGGAGAGACTACGCATGTAACACTGCATTCCATAAACACGGGCTTCACTGTGGGATGGGGAACCCAGGGAGAAACTGGGCTGTAATAAGCGAGCTGTTCATAGTCGTGGGTCATATGTCATGACCCACTATGACAAGTATTCCAGTTAAAACGTAGACCCACATCGACAGCGTTGAGTTATGTAACCGCCTATTAGAGCAAGCCACGCCTGAATCAATGACGTTAATTCATGCGTAGCCTCTCCGTGGGCTGCAGTGAATACCACATATATTTTCTTATAAAGCTAAGCATAGTACACGTGCATAGCCTCCGTGCGCCGCGGTGGGCTCGCGCCTTTGTTATAAATATTGAACTGTCAGGTTTCGCCATTGACCAAAGAAGTATTGATAAAGACTAAATTTTAAAGAGCCTGGTTTAATTTAAAAATAAAGCCACAGCAAAGTAGCACAATGTAAACTTAAAAAGTGTTTTTTTTTATTTATCTCCGAAGTAATAATAGTTGGTATTAAATGGAGATTGCAATCAAAATAACAATAATCTACTTGATGTCATGAAAATTTTACAATCAAAACCACACTATGCTTACTTCTTAGAAAACGCCTCATTCTATAGTTTTTTAACAATATTTAAACATAAAAGTGAGTATTACAGAAAGAGAAGAAACCTTTTGGCTTGTCAAAATATCATGGCGCTAGCAACAATACCTACTAAGTTGACGTAATAATACATTATTAATAACCTTTGCAAGCGTTATTTCAATTTTCAAATATTGTTGATCGAACTATTATATCATAACTTTACTTTATAAGGCTACCTGCGATTTTATTTACATGTGACGTCGAAGAAAAAGAACACCCATAACTACATCACGATAACTAGATACTTAGATACCAAAGTAAGGTTACTCGAATAGGAACGTCTCATTGCAACTCGGCTCACGGACCAACAGTCACTTTCAAGCACGAAGTGGCTTTGTACTTGTAATTTCGTTTTCATTCAGACGTGTTTCTCTTCTGTCCATGTCGTTGCGCAGTACGGCATGTTAACCTGGGGAAACCAAATGTGATTTATGATGGTACATTTACATCACATTTGTTAAGATGAAGGAAAGTGGGGCCTATGACCTGAGTGTATCTCCTCAATGCACTCGTAAATTTGTTGTGACGTTTTGACCATCGATATTGCTGTAAGTTTCGATGTATGAAAATCTGTATGCTTCGTGTGGTTGATTTACGAGCAGACAAGTTTGCGCATTTATCCTTATTCATGCTACTAGAACTTCAGACCATATAAGAGAATAGGCTTATTTTGGGTGAGGACACTAGCTCAATTTTGCGTATTGTCAAAAATATATATATATATATATATATATAACATATTTGAGTGCCCTATATGTGCCCATATAGGGCACTCAAATATGTTATATTTTTTGACACCATTACACAAGCAACGTCATAAGCCATAATCTAACATTAAAGTTATAACCATATTCGCAAAAAAAATGTTTAAAGTCACAGGAAAATCAACCTAACAATATTAATCTATTGCGTGCACAAAACTCACCCATTCAAAATTACTTAACAAACCATCCAAAAGTGTTTTATAATCGTCATAAAGAAAGTTAAATAATTTAGCATAACAGTGAAAGAGACCGGTTAAATAGCACTTTCACCCACAACTTACTAAATCTCCGGAAACAGATCTGCCGGCCAGTTTTGTCATTCGTGATAATAATATTAATAATGTTTTGCGAATATTTATTAGATCACTTTCTTATATAGTATTTTATTTACAAATTCCTACACGTGAAAGTTTCCTTGATTGACTATTTATTAGCTCCTTATTATGTTGATAAATGAATTTCCGGGAACTCTATCTATATAAGAGTAAATTAATTAAAGGCGTATTCACTCTTAAATAAGTTTATTTACTCGTCCATAGCTTATAAAGATAAGTTATATAACATTATCAATTATAAATATCTTATTTATTTTATAGATTACTTAAATGTATTTTGAGATAGAAAACTATAATATTAATATAATATATATTGATGTTCAGTTAAAAAGAAATATTATACTTGTTATAATTTGACGTATATAAAAATTCATTCAAAAAATGTTTAAACAATCTAAAATAAACAATTTATTAAGTGAATAAACATAATTCTAGGAAGTAAGGCAAAATTACAGAAAACCCAAAGAACATTTTGTGTTTATAAAAATTCGTGATTAACAAAGAAAGTTTACGTAAGGTGAAAGTGAAGTGGAATTATTGCCATTGCGGTATACGCGACACCTGGGGCAACTGCCTCTCGTGACTTTTCTTAAAGCTTTCATGCAAATAAAGCATATAAACGCAATCTATTTAAACGCTTGAGAAATTCATTTGTGGCTTTTGTACCCAAACCTGTAGGTACGGTGCCTGTATCCTGTGTATGTAACGATCAAGTTCTCAATTCAAGTAATTCCATAGATTTTAATCAAATGTCACTGTCAAATTTGGAATTGAATTTACCTAGGGGTACTTTGGATCATTTTATCACTGAACCTAAATGGAATATATACAATGTAGTAGCTTTCGCTGTTTGTTTTGTTAGCTTTCATATTTACTTATTTTTAAACTACTCAACGGAATTAATTGCAGTTTCAATTAATATCTATTCATTTACGCGAAAAATATTTTTATGAACGAATAATTCGCCTCGCACCTATGCTTATTCGGGGCGTGCTAATATCGTAATCGCTAGTATTATAAACCATCTATGGTTCCAGTCCGGTGGTATAATATAAACCATGTATGTTCCTGTACGAGTAATGCGCATATCTTGCCAATAACTTTATTCCCGCGTATTTTTCTCTCATAATTTCCCATTCTTTATTTTGTCTAAAACATTTTTGGTTTGTGATATACATATAATATAACATAATACATTGAACTTATAGCAGTACATAAATACGTATGTACATAAATACACACGATCGTGGATCTAACCGTACACGCGACTGGTAGGTGTGACCGTCTAGTATCAGTAGTCCGATGATTTAGGCCGATGATCGGACTGATGAGACTTTTTAGTCTCATCAGTTCGATGATGCTGATCAATACAGATCATTGGACTTCTGAGCCTTTTAGTCCGATATTTACACATTTCGACTTTCCCAAAAAAAGAAATGTTCTTAACTTCATTAACTTCAGTTTATTTTTTCCAACATGCTAAATATAAAGCTATTTTATACAAAAAAATAGGTATTCCTATTTTTCCACCAGTTAACTGCATCTGAGTTTCTTTAATAAACTTATCTTTTTCTATGTTCCCTTTGCTTCTTCCAGAAATGGATTTTCCAAATCTTTTCATCTGTTTATGCTGTATAGTTGTGGAAATGGTACAGGAGATGCTTTGAAGGTGCCATCCATAAAAAAGCGAAAATGAATGAATGAAAATGGAATGACGTTTTCCCGCGGTAAAAAGTAGCCTATGTTATTTTTCAGGCTCTAGAGATTCTGTGTACCAAATTTCATTTAAATCGGTTCAGTAGTTTTTACGTGAAAGAGTAACAAACATCCATACATCCATACTTACAAACTACATTACGAAGACCAATCGCCCGTCATATGACGCGACAGATAAACGGATCACGTATAACAAGTTTATTCATTATTCGGTATTTGATGCATGCTTTAGTTTTATTACAAGGTATTGCGGTATTGGTATTCGTTCGCGTTTCCGCCTGCGTTATAAACACAAAATACAAAAATATTTATTTACCAATACACAGTTACAATTTCACTTGGCAGCGGTCCCCGCACGTGGAAGCCTGTATTGCTGTAGACCTGTCACAATCTGTTTTAACCAGATACAAAAACAGTGCATGAAAACAAAATAATAGGACAAAGTAATAAAAGCTTTCAGAAAATAATTTACATTATTCACTTAATGAGAACATTTACATTTCTCTACGGGATCGAATCAGAAATGAGGAGATTCGTAAAAGAACGCGGGTCACCGACATAGCCAAACGGATTAGTTCTTTGAAGTGGCAGTGGGCAGGCCACATAGCACGAAGAACAGATGGTCGTTGGGGCCGAAAGGTTCTCGAATGGAGACCAAGGATCGGCAAGCGCAGCGTAGGACGTCCACCAACTAGATGGACGGACGATCTGGTGAAGGCTGCGGGCTCACGGTGGATGCAGGCCGCTGCCAGCCGAAACCACTGGAGATCTTTGAGGGAGGCCTATGTCCAGCAGTGGACGTCTTACGGCTGAGATGATGATGATGAGAACATATACATACATTATACATACATAACATTATACATAATAAACATTCGGTACAGTCTGCAGTTCATTTTAGATTTTTTATAAAAAAACCTCAAAAATTTCCTACAATATTATCCTTTATTTAATAAACAAATACCTACAATTAACTAAAATAAATATTTATTTATAAACTCATAAAGATGTGTTCAGTTGGTTTTTCGGGGACGAGGTAACTTTGATTTATAAGAAGTAGGTAAAGAACAATAATGTAGATTTGCCTGTGTTTAAAATCTGAAACACATCCATATCACATACATAATCTGAAACAATTTATGCCATAATATAATATGAATCCATTCTCTCAGTTGGCTGAATTTAACTAATGATATAATTAAAATTTAAACGTAATAAGGGACTGCTATAGAACGGACATTCAATGACGAATTAATATGAAAGAGCCTTGATGATATCTCATTAGTTTATACGTGACTTTGAAAGGTCGTTCTTCTTGAATTAGCGTCAATTACTTGATTATGGATGCATTTACTTGGAAAACGTTTACATTTTTATGATTCAAGTTTATATCTCTACTAGCTGACCCCAGCAAACGTTGTTTTTCAATATAAAAAATAGATAGTAGCCGATTCTCAGACCTACTGAATATGCATATAAAATTTCAAATTAATCGGTTAAGCCGTTTCTGAGGAGTATGGTAACTAACATTGTGACATGGAAATTTTATATATTAAGGATATCCAATGGAAAAGGAAATTTCGACACATAACTATTATATTTAACACTCCTTAATTTATTATGAAGATACGATATCATTGTTATGATTTACGATATACGATATTTCATAATTATTTAAAAGCGGGTTAATTATTATAGTCTTCATATTTCAAATCTAGTATGCAATAAACCTAATTATGGCATGTTAGATTATAATATAACATAATGGACTTTATTTGTAGTTATTAATCATCAATGAGGTATCTAATTATAACCTATAATGGGCATTTTTTATACTTATTTGATCATTATTAAATCAAAATCGATTTCTATCATTTCAAAACAAAAATAAAACGCAATGTATGGGTTCGAGTCCCGATCAACGGAAAAGCAAAAATAACGATAGCACACGATCTAGAGACTCAAGTCCCAATGGACGCAAAAGCCTACTACGAGTTCAAATGTCGTATACGAGTATCCTAATTACTATCAAATCAAAATCTATTTCGCTCATTCAAAAACAACGATTAAACACATTATAGGGATTCAAGTCCCAATGAACGCAAATACCAAATACAAGTTCAAATGCCACGAGAACTTTATTACTATCAAATCAAAATACATTTCAGTCATTCAAATATAACGATAGAACAATAGGGGCTCGATTGCCGATTGAGGAACGTCACGTGTGTCCCCAGCTTCACCACCCACCGGGATGACGGCACAGGGAGGCGGGGTTGGTTGACCCACTTTCCCTGTGTCGGTGACCGCGCGCGACCTTCGCTGCAACGATCGGAACGTTCATCCGCCCAAATTATGAATTGCATTGCGTAACCGTCTTTATTGTTGTCTGTTCTCCGATACATATTCCGATGAGGAAAAGTTCACGTCATTATACACATGTAGATTATATACTGCTCCTTTTCATCGCAATACCATTTTCTATTGCCAACGGTTATCTAGCATGTTGCATCACGCGGCTAGAAAGATCGGTCCCCACCAATGATGTGGAAAAGGACGCTTAGTGAAATAGAGATCGTCCTCGAAGCGAGAGCGGTGCACGCGCTGCACTCGTTGCTGCACTAGTCATTGCTAGTCATTGTGCGGTTGCATTTCGCACGCACGGCCGCCTAAGTGACCTAATAGTGGCTGGAGGGAGGGACCGGGAAGCGGGGAGCGGCGCGAGTGCGGTAGGTCGGCTCACTGCGCGCGCCACCCGCCAGCCAAGCGCCGGCACTGGAAAACTTTCTTCGCGACTTTTCCTCGTAAACAACGCGCACCGTGCGCCCGCGCGCTCGGCCACCCCGCGGACTCCTACCCTGGAGAGACCTCTCTGTGATAGCGGTAATCTGGAGTCATTGTACTGTTGTGTTTGCGATGTACAGGTCACGTGGGTAAACTGCGCCTATGGATTTATTTATAAAAAGTCGGTAAAGTTTCTGATTTATTGATTTAAGTTAGTGATTTAACTTGACTTTGGATTCCGTATCCCTTTCTGAAAAGGTATTGTGGTTTTGTACCTGTTATTAAATTTTAAAGTAAAGTAATTTTTGAACAAATCAAAGCAATTTAAATAAATTAACAAAATTCCATAAATCTAGGATGCAAGGTATGTAGAAACTCCATCTAATCATATTTTCTTTATTATATCCATATCTACTACCAGTGTAGTAAAATAAGTAATGGTTCACCCAGGTGAATGTGGTTGGTAAAATAGCTGCAGCTCTATTAATGACGTAAATCCCTTTGTTGTGCGCTAGCGCTTCCGGGCCGCATCGCATCTGCGCGCGCGCCGCTTTCACTTTCTCCTCGCATCTCGCCTACCGACAGCACCAGACGCTTCCTACATTTTCCACGTATATTCCGGATAGCTACGTAGCTTCCACGTTGCATACAAATTTATCTCCTTGTTAAATAAAATGCTTTAATAAAGCCGACCGCGATCGGGATTATGAAGCTCTGAAACTTCACCCATTAGTTCAGTATTAATTCAGTTCGGTAGTGTGCGGGGCGCGCATAGTGACGCAACCGGCTAATCTAGTCGGCGTCGGGAAGTGCAGTGTCGCGTCCCTGCGTCGCGCCCCGCGGTTCTAGCTTCGCGTAGCGCGGTCATTGACATTTCACCTAGTTTCTAGTAGGCGCGCATCCGAAAGGCCCTTGGGTGTTCTTTTTCTTCGGGAGTGATCGCGTCGGGCGGTCGTCTAATACGTATTGTGTTCGCAGGCGAGTCGGCCGCCGATACCAGCACGTCGTCGCCGGACCCCGGCCCGCCGTCGCCGCGCATGGCCGAGGCGGGCTGCAGCACGCCGCCGCACCCGCCGCCCGTGTTTGACGGCGGCGGCTCACCCTCGCCCTCACCTTCCGCCTGCCACCCCACCGTCATCCGCTCCGCCCAGCCCTACCCCGTCATCAAGTTCGAGGGCGTCCCGCCCTCCATCAAGGCGGAGAACTCCAACGTCAACAAACACGAATCGGTGCAGCACTCCTCGGTGAAGCTAGAAGCTACCCTTCAGGAACCCCTTCAGCAGTACCGACCTCGCAACATAGCACCGCCTCAGCCCAGTTCACATTCGCACGCTTCACTTTCGCCGGGGCCCTGGCAGCCCCAGAACTGCATCAATGGAGTGAAACCTGAACTCATCGGAGGACACTTCCCCCCGCAGCCGATCGAATCCAAGCCCGGTGTGCGAGGCCAGAACCAATGGCGGGGCGCTCCGGCCGTTATCATGGGAGAGTCCGGTGGGGTACGGACAATGTTCTGGACCCTACCGGCGCCTAACGCCAACAACGAGCCCTCACCTAGTGCCTCTCATACACCGACCCCACCCACCCCCGACCCCGCGACGTGTACTGAAGAGTCTGCGGCGAGGCTTTTGCTGAATTTGGGAGAGTTGAGACGGCCCAGAGGACCGCCATTGAATATGGAACTATTATGGGCCGGTGACGTATCTCAGCTGCCGGCGCACCAGCAGCTGCATGCGTTGAATCTGAGCGTGCCCGGGAGTATTGCGGGAGGGTCGCCGGTGCCGGGGGCCAGCTCGCTGAGCCTCGCGCGGCCGGAGCTGCGCGCGTACGCCCCGGAGGCCGAGCGCGAGGAGGACGAGCAGCCCATGATCTGCATGATCTGTGAGGACAAGGCGACGGGACTCCATTACGGAATCATCACATGTGAAGGGTGTAAAGGTTTCTTTAAACGGACTGTACAGAATCGACGTGTGTATACTTGCGTCGCTGATGGTGGCTGTGAAATTACAAAAGCGCAAAGAAATAGGTGTCAATACTGTAGATTCAAGAAGTGTATTGAACAAGGAATGGTTTTACAAGGTATGCATCACCCATCCTATTTCTTCGTGTTGTTTCATTTATGTAATCGATTTTTAACTGATATTTTTTTTTGTAGCTGTTCGAGAAGATCGAATGCCTGGTGGACGGAACAGCGGGGCAGTGTACAACCTCTACAAAGTTAAATATAAGAAGCACAAGAAGGCGAACAAAGCGGCGACGACGACGAGTCGAGCGTCGCCCCCAGAGAAGCCTAAAGAGCTACTGCCCCCTCTCCCCTCCCACCTGGTCAACGGCACCATATTAAAGACTGCATTAACAAATCCTAGCGAGGTAAGACACTCTTCGACAACCACATGCTATCAGATTTTAAACAAAACTTACATGTTTTAGTAATGCACGTTGAGTTGTTGCAGGTAGTCCATTTAAGAGCGCGGCTGGAGAGCGCAGTCTCGTCGTCCAGAGATCGAGCAGTTCCTTTAGAAAGGGCAATGCACATGATCCGAGCACTGATGGACTGCGACGCGATGGAGGACATCGCCACCGTGCGACACCTACCGGACCTCCTGCACGACACGTCGGAAATCGGCGACAAACTCTGCAAAATCGGAGACTCTATTGTTCACAAAATGGTTGCGTGGACGAAGAAGCTACCGTTCATAATGGAGATCCCGATGGAAATCCACTCGAAGCTGCTGATGGAGAAGTGGCACGAGATCTCTGTGCTGACGACGGCGGCGTACCAGGCGATACACGGGAAACACTCGCAGGCACCGCCCTCTTCGGACCACGAGCAAGACTTCATGCAGGAGGTGAGTGACTTTGCCATTTTTACCAAATTAGAATGTGCGTATTACACAAGAGGTCATTAAATAATGAATTACTTCTGTCACTTATAAATCTCTCCAGTATTTCCTCCTATGTCTTTCCATCGGGACAATTTTCTAAGCAAGCCATACAACATACCTTCTCTTTTTTCACATAATGCAACAAACAACCAATAATACAACCTTTCCAACACTTTCATGACTATAGAGATCTTCAAGATCTGTCGCATAGCCGTTTATCTAAGTCTAGATACAACACAAGGTGCCTAACAAGCCCTAGATGCTATAAGCACTCCAGGTCACACTAGCTCCAGAGACTTCCGCCACATGACGGTTACGTGATCCGCGCTTGCGCAACCGCGGTAGAAAGTCGCCCGAGACCGGCTGCATTCGGACGTTTGCACATTCACCGCATAACGCGCTCTATTACAATCGTAAAATATAGTACTAAACTTTAGTGTATCTAAATAAGGAAATATGTTTTGATGAGCTTTCCCAGGATTTCTTAACGTTTCTGTACAACTATATACATGCGAAAGAAAAGTCGAAAAGAGCATCTGCGTTAACCCAAATAACCAACCTAACCAATAACCTTTTAATAAATAACCTTTTGATAACGCCGCTACCTAGAATACAATTATGATACCTAGGCCTTGGGATCATAATGATAAAAAAATATTTTTTGACAAATCATTAGTGGTACCAACGGTACATTTCAATCATTTCTGCTTTCTATAGGCACTTTATAGCTTCTTGTTTGTCGCTTTATTAAATATGAAATAACATATTATACTTTCCCGTCGAAATAAAATAAGTAATATGTTATCATTTTATAGGCTAATAATCTGTAACTTCGTAATTAACGAGCAATCTATAAAATCAAGTAAAGCATTATTATTAGAATTGCCAGTTTGCGTAAGAAAAGCGGTGTGGTAATCCACAGAGAGGTGGTTTCATTGTCTAGAGCATTTCCTCTTTACTCTACACTGTTACTTATACAAGATATAATTTGCTTTAATTTCATTTTTTACACTATTAGGGAAACTGGTTGATAATATAAACACCCCTATTTACGTTCCCAATGCTAGGACACAGGGATTTCACTCTTAGGGAGAGATTAGGCTTTAATTGACCACGCTGGCTTAGTGCGGGTTGGTGAATGACTTACAGATATACAAATAGCGAAACTCAACTATATGTGTTAAATGATGTAGATGTGTATAGTTCCTTAATATCATACTTTACTTTTTATAGGAAATTGCTTAACAAAATGCTATAATTACTACACATTTAATTTATTATAATATGCCAAAACTAAAGATTTTTTTATTCACATGTGACTGAGCGAAATAGCTTTTTATTTGAACCATTAGCACAGTTTTCTCGGAGATGGACCAGGCCTTAGTCTCAGATATCCCTATCATCATCATCATTTCAGCAGTGGTACGCCCCTAATTAGACATAACTATAGATATATCTATAATGTGTGCATGTCCAGTGAGTATTCCTACCTCAGATCTTCACCTTAACTTGGGAGGATTTAGTAAAAGCATTGTCGAAACCTGATGACCACGCTAAACATTAACAAACAAAAGCTAAATAAGTCATATTTAGTGGATTTATTCACACCGATTACGGCATGTTTCAAAATTTATAAACCCAGTCAACGCAGCTTCTTATGTCTATTGACCGATAGAGCTTAGATCTCCATCCAATTTCTGATGATCTTTTCAGATATCCCTATAACCAAGTTAATATTCCAGGTGAACGCAAACCTACGGACGCTGCAAAACTGCCTCACGTCGCTGATGGGTAGACCGATCACGCTGGAACAGCTGAGGCTAGACGTGGGTCTGGTGGTGGAGAAGATGACCCAGATAACCTGCGTGTTCCGTCGCATCCAGCTGCGCATGGAGGAGTATGTGTGCTTGAAGGTCTACATACTGCTCAATCAAGGTGAGTAAAAGTCAACACTATAAATTGCATAGACAATTTTTACAGTTTGGAAACTTTTTTCTCTTTTCATAGAGATAACATTGTCTATGGTATTATTTGTTGCCCGTTTTTGCATCACAGATAACGAAAGAGTTCCTTTATTTGAGGTTTGCATACTTCCTCTATTCTCATTATAAATCATAAAGGATTTTTCTTTGATAGTCGATTTTCTTAAATTTCAGGATAGTACAGGACAGGATGAAATATGTAAATTGAATTAATACCTACCTGTGTTGATATAACATAGTTATAATGTTGTCTCACTCTAATTGTCTATTAGATGTAATAATATTTCATATCTTATGTCAAAGTATCAGGGACTGGTAACATTAGGTCATTGGTTGCTACTTAATTGATAAGCTTATTATCAACTGTTAAGCTTACTATTTGTATCAAACTGAACAAAATATCCTAATTAAGATAAAATTAATATGACAATAAATTATAAAAAAAAAACTGATATTATTTATAATGACGTCTTCCGTATACGAAATTATGTTAATAGGATGACCTTTCACCGAAAACACTTCGAAGTAAATTAATAATATAATGTTTGTACCCAAAATATAATTACATATATCACAAGTTCAGAAACACACACATTAAAATGGATAACGCAAGGAATGTTCAATTTAATCTTTATATAGGGACGTGTTCACTTAACTAATTTTCTTAGGCAAAATGCTTATTTTTGTGTGTATGTACTGAAAAAGTTTATTTGAACAAAAAGGTGGGCTTAATGCCTAGGCATTTTCTACCTGCCAACCTGTATTGGTTGTTAACATTGTTGGTATGCTAACTGCTAATACAGTACATTATATTAAAAGTATTTTACAAACAATCAAAATTAATTAAATAAAAACAATATAGATAAATAAGAAGGATAATAATATAATGATAAATAAAAAAAATACCGCAAGTACCGAACAAAATTCATATAAAATCATTAAATGAAGAGATGTGTCGAAAGCTATTATTGATACTGTCGCTTTAAATAGTGTTTCTTTGTGGAGCGTTTAAAAGTCTCTGTAGAATCTAACTTACGCAAATCCAGGGGTAAGTTTATTGTGAAGTGAACCACATTATTAAAACTCATTGTTGTACCAAAATCCCTAGCGGTCCGGCCCATTTCAGAACTGTGCGATGAACTTTATTTTATCCACTTAGGTCCGTAGGGGACGACGGCTTTGGTTAAATTGCATCTTACATTTATATAGGTCAGTTGTAATGCGTCATAAACTTGGCAAAAATAATTATCAGAACAATTCAAAAGCTAGAAAAGTTTAAAGGTAGGTATACATATTTTCTGCGTTCAGTGATCTGCTCCCAGATCTTGTGCGACAAACCAAATTAATAAAATCTCTTCCATGAAAAATAACTCAATCTTGCGGGTTAACTAAGAACAAAAAAGCAATGAGATTAGAGGCTTTGAACAAACTGACTGGGAGAAACAATAAATTAGTCGATTGCATACATTTTTACTATAACTTCGGTTGAAGATCTTTTGCAGTAGTATAATATCTTATTATAGAAACTATGCTATTAGAGGTCTATACTAGGGTGCATAGGCCATTGATGTAGGTCAGTTTCGTTACGCAACGACTTGACTCACCACGGTGTTGCCAGTGCTTTCTGAGAATTTGAAACCAGATCTGTTAGCTACGAATGTAAAACCAAACTAACTACCAGAAACATATAAACTATATGTAGCGATTGATGCTAAAAGATGTTGCTGACGAGTTACATTAGAACTATTAAAATATTTATGGATAAATCGCGGCAAAAAAAAACGATATTCGTGTCTAAAAAAATATCGCTCTAATAATTCAAACTCAACGGTCATTTTACAAACAATATGGGCGACGTGGTGTCGCAGAACAAAGTGTCATCATTACTTATTGAGATTTATGTCTAACCTAGTTTAGATGATACGTCGATTTACTCTTACTGATAACTTGCCAATTTCTAAAGGGAACAAAACGTTCTGTGGTTATATGCATTTCTATTTAAAATATATGCTCTTCATATAGAATTCTGCAAAAGGCATTATATTGTTTTTATTTTTACTATTTATATTTTTTAGCTATTAATGTATCAGTTTATATTTTAATATATAAAAATTATTTAGTTTGATATTTTAGAAAATATTTTCAATACCGTGAAATGGATTATGCATCAAAAGCACTGACTGTTATTTGACTTAAATTTACACACATAATACATAATATACTTTAGTCTTAACTTAGCTCAATTAAACTATAATAACTTAAAGTCAGACCAGTTTTTACCATCTAATGAAAACTTGTAACTAAAAAGTTACTACTAAACTAGCGATCAAGTTCATCTGTTCCTAAATTAAATCATATTTTTCTTTAAAAGTAATCAAGGCACTACAAGTAGTCAAACTTAGAGCGCTATTTCTACGCGTTCACAGTACAACCAGTATGTTGCCAGTAGGAAAACTATGACATCCTGTGTTATCGCTGGCAACTAGGTCAACGCGCACCGCCATATTTGATAATTATTTTCACTGCTTTAGTAATCTGTTTATCAAAGTTGAAAGTATATCTACGAGCAGGGAAATGGCGTGTTAGTTTATTCTTGGTTACAGCAGTTTTATATAATTATTATAGTATGTAGAATCTGATGAAAGAGTTGTGTTTATACTATATTATTTTTTACATAATAATTGGATTAATCTTTTCTAATAGAACAGAAGAAGTTTATAAATAAAATGTACATTAAGAACAATGATTGTGTTTTTCGTTGGCTGAAAAATACCACAATCTCATCTCTCGTTGGATTCTTTCGTCACTTTATCAGATTATAGTAAAAATGCGTTAAGCTTATTTACATTAAAATGAATAAGCTTACGGCAGAGCTTCTCAGAATTATGTCATTTTCACAAAGCATGTATCTACATATATTAATTATTCTAATTTATCCGTATACCTCACGTTAATTTATTCAACATTAAATACGAAAAGGAAGCGAAATAACAAATCCGACATCGCTTCTGAAAGGCAAGTGCTGGTAAAATGGAAAGCGTTTGCGCAACTGCCACTATTACGTGTGTGCGTGTGTGTGTGCTTTGTTTGTATGTAGAGGTGCGTTGAGTAATCTGATAGGATTTGACATACTGAGTAATTGTTTGTCAGAAACTTATTGGTCAAGTGGGAAGACACAAATATGCATTCTGAAATATCTTAACTTGACAGCCTACATTCAAAAGATAAAACGCTTGTTGAATGTTGCTTATTAAATAGAGTAGAAGAATAAAAAAAAATTAGTTTGTCTTTTAGATTGTTAAACAAATTTACGGCATTTTTTTCCTTTTTCAACTGAATACCTATTTTTATGTAGTATCATGCAAATTCCATATTCATTTTTAGTTAATAATAATCGAATTTGGTATGAGCTTACTCGTAACGTAACTAATTTATATTAGTTGTTTTGGAATTACTTATCTCTTTCATATTTTCTACTATACTGTTATATAAAAATATTAATGTCAGTACTTACTAAGTTTGACATTATAATCATCATTTAATATTCATAAACCGGCAGTAATATATAAATTAAAACATAATCCCATACTTGAGTAGTTAAATAGTTTTTTTTACGGAAAATAATGCATGACCTTCAATTTCACATTTACCTCAATATTAAAGACTATCGTGAACATCTGCAAACAATCACAATGGATTTCAAAAGCTGAGTAGATACTGAAACTAGGAACTATAGCAAAAATTTAAGAGTTTATCTTAAAAGATCAACTCTTAAATTAGGTTTAAGTATTTTTAGAGTGAAATATGGAATAATGTTCCACTCTTAAAATGTTTAAACCTTAGATAGAGAAAAGTAACATAGTTAAAATAAATGTAAACTTTGCAAATAAGATAGCTCTACCTATGTACCTATATTTTAAAACAAAACTGTTTTACCAAACATAAACCATAGAGATAAATTGCAAAAAAAGTGATCTTACTTGCAAAAAGTGATCTTACTTGCAAAAAGTGATCTACCACGTTCCAAATACGAACGACAAAATAATTCCGCTAAATCTAACAAGCATGGAACATAGCGCATAGAAACGTTACGTCATCCAAAACGGGATAGCATTTCACTCTCGGGCGGAAAGCGCGACGCGGAAGGCCAACTTTCTCTTTTGCGCTCCGAGCCACTGCGCGGGCGCACCGCTCATGTAATAGATAAGTGATATACCTATCCAAAAGGATTTTGTAAGAATTTTCTGCTTTCAAATAACTGAAATTCTTCTTAAAAATGTTGACGCGTCGACTTGTTTTAAATAATAGCATAGGTAATCGTAATCTTTACACAAGTCATAAAATTAATTAATGTTAGTTTCTTTATTGTTAAACATCAGCATAATTAGTCAGTAAAAATAATAGTAGTAAAGGGCATATGTCAACATTCAGCGAAACGAAAATAACCAGCATCATTTAAATGCAGAGTAGTAGGTAAGTACCTACATAATACACGCAAAAGCGCAACGTACAATACCGTGGAAACAAAAACCCACAGATAAAACAATAGTCATTACGTACAGATTATACGTAACAGTGAGCGTGCGAGTGAGACGGGTAGCGAGGACGCGAGCGCGCTGAGCCGGAGGTCAACGGCTAGCCGCGGTCGTTGCCCTGCTATCGGAGTGACCTACTGAGCGCGTGACGTCACCGCCGCACCGCGCTCCGCTGGCATTGGTACGCCGCTGCCTGCTAACGCCATCTGTTGACGAGTAGCAACGATGATTGCGTGACGACTGACAAGTATTAAATAAAATATTCCAATGCCAATGCAGTAGTTATTCATGAATAACTTTATTCAGTGACTGTACTAGTATTATGCAGTAAGTACCGTCTGAGAACACAGTTTCGCTTGGAATATATGTGAATTTAAACCGAGCAATCTGCACTAGATACTACAAAGTCCATTTTTATACCTTTTTTATGCGTAAAAAAATATATTGTAAAGAATGTGACAATGATAAACTATGGCGACAGGATATATGACTTACTATTTAAAAACGATCTAGTATACTTTTACCATCTTCTGACAAAAAACAACAAACAAAAAAATTCTTCTATTCCATATTCTAAACAAACTATTACCTTAAAGAATGATTATACCTATTACTATTACATGCTATAGCTTCGATGATTTCATATTTCCAAATATATACCTATACCAAAACGAACTCTACTTACTCTACATTAGGCACCTTTTTTGTTACATATTCTTGTAATAATTAAAGTTCTCATCTTATGTTCATTTTTGTAACATGTTGTCTTTTTTTGTGATTGTGGCAAAGTAAATGCTTATTTCTTATAGCCAGAAAATCAAATTTTATGCTAATCCAGACAAATTAACAACTTAATCAAAGCCAAAGGCTATTCTTTTATTTGTTATCCGTTCCGCCTGCGTACCTACTTCAACGTGACCTATCCAACGAGCTTATGAGAGTATTTTGTTGACAGAAGTGGAGTTGGAAGGCATCCAGGACAGATACGTGCAAGTGCTGCGCAGCTTCCTGGAGCATGCCGCACCGCACCACCCCGGCAGGCTGCAGGAGCTCTTCGCTAGGATTCCTGAGGTAAGCATAAGCACACATCATTTTTCTCCAGAACCTTCTTTGTTCATCATCATCACCCTTTTAACTTCTTCTTCCCACTGCTGGGACACAGTGACTTCTCTCTTGGCGAGAGAGATTAGGCCCTAATTCACCACGCTGGCCAAGTGCGGGTTGGTGAATGTCACATGTCCTTCAAACTCTTTAAAGTTCTCAGAACATGCCGGTTTCCTCACGATGTTTGCCTTCACCGTTAAAGCACGTGTTTTTAAGCGCACATAAATTTCTCAAGAAGAAAAATCCAAAGGTGCGTGGCGGGGTTTGAACCCACGACCTTCGGAATGAAAGTCAAGTGTCCTCCCACTAAGCCAACACGGCTTTTTACACCACCTTCTTCTTCGGCACCTTCTTTGTTAATTCGTTTTAATTCCTAAAAGATACTCTCTAGAAAAAAAAGTATTAAAGCTCACACTTTCACAACATTTGGTTTTGGTAGAGCTCAGAACTAATCATATTTAAAGACTTTTAGACACTTTCTATGCGTTTAGTTTTAATAAAGCTACTATTTAATCATATTTAAAGACTTTCAGAGATTTTTAATATACATTTCTAAATGGACGTTTTCTTTGACATAAAATGTGCGTGTTAATGTTATATTATGTTACATGAATTGAATTTCCACTTTAATTAACATATTGCTACCTCGGACCCTTATTCAATTTAATAGCAAAGTTACGGTTCGAGAGAGCAATTCCAATGTCTTTTATGAAACCGTGAATAGTTAAATAATACAAATAATTTTCGCAGCGGCCATCAAAACAGTATATATGTGAAGTGTGAAAGGCTTTATGAAGAACCTGGAATGTTTAGCTTCTGTGAAAGTTATGACTTGTAAATTCAGTCGCCAACTGGCTAATGGAGAAACTTTGTTAACTTATCGCGACAAACCCAATCTAGGATACTATAGTAGGTACCTACAGTGATTGTTACTTAGAAAGTCCTAATAATCGCAACTTTCACAATTCCCTTCCAGATTCAAGCGGCGGCCAACTTGCTGCTCGAGAGCAAAATGTTCTATGTACCTTTCGTACTGAACTCGGCTGAGATTAGATAGTACATGGCTCAGCAAGGCGTCTAGCTCCGCACCGACGCCTGCGCCCCTGACTTGTGACCGCCGACCTGTGTTCAGACCCTCAGCACACTTGCCCCGCAGACTCGAGGGTCAGGGACCGAGCTTGAACTCGACCCAGCCGGCCGAACCCGGCCGAACCCGGCCGAAGTCGACCCAACCCGGCCGAAGTCGACCCAACCCGGCCAACCCTCGAGATCTCACGAGTGCAGCGAGACAGACATTGAAAGTGCATAATCGTGTCGTGTTTTGATTGGTTTATTTTAGTAGAGGAATTAAAACGTCCCAAATGACAGACTGATTTATTATAACATAGTTACATAGGCTACCAGGGACTTGATGCGTGTTTTATACGTACTAGTGTAAACTATATAGTGTTATAGAATAAAATATATGAATATGTTACTATTTAAATTTTTTTGTCAGTCGATGAATCGCATAATATATTATTTCTGTAAATATAGCGTATTTTAAAATAAGATGTTGTTTTAGACTAAATTGTTTATTGTAAATGAAATATTGCTGTTTTAGTTTGCATTTTGTATTTAGGGTATGTTAGGCTAACTTTATTCGGTGTGTATTGAATTAAATTAATTTGATATGACTTGTTCTTCGTATCGTAACTAGCACTAAGTATTACTCTCAGTGTTTACCAAGACTGCTTCGAAACAACTGTACTGTTTATACACTAACTAGGCGCGAGGGGCGCGTTTCTTATAGTCACAACTTATGCATTTTTATTGAATATTTCGGTGTTCTTCAGTCTAAGAACATTTCTTGTTCTAATTCACTGTTCTTAAAGAATAAGTCCTTATTTGGTCGTTTTTAGGTGCTTTTAACGTTTCTTCTTTGCTTCCTTCGATGTGTTCAATTGTAAATTATGCTCAATATTTTCAATGTCAATTTTATTAAAATCGTTCATTTCATTTTGCTGCACAAGCAGATATAACCCAAACTGTTAATATATGTTCCTATTTGTTCACTATATTTATAAATAACACGTCAGCAATAAATTATGAAACTCTCAGCATCCGAAAATTCATAAACATCAAATATAAAATCTGTAATTTCCGTTTTACCATTTCTGTTTCATTAAAAATCATTAAATTAAGGTAAGTGAACTAATATTCAAAATTCATATTCGACGTTATCTTAAATTGTATCACTAATCAATAAAAATCATGAATTATAAACATTAAATTAAAAGACTCTGTTACGTAATACTATCAGTAATCACTGCCTACAATTAAATTTAGGTAATAACCATTAAAATTATTCTTCGTTAATACCGTTAAATAACTCGTATTATTCGTTATTGTTAATATAAACGTTCCATCAACGGTGAAATGTTACCAGTTAGCGTTAGGGGGCGGTGTCCGCCATTTTGAATAAGTGAACAACCAAAAAGTTCGTTATAAGGACTTAGGTTCTAGGTAATTAGGTTTTTACTAATAATGCAATCGTCACGATACTTCGGCTAGGAGAAACGTAGTCCCGCACATTTCAAACATATTAAAATAAGTAGTCTTTTTCAATAAAAATCTGTATAAAATGAAAATTCTTCGATTTTAGGTGGTGAAGACTTGTTATTTGTTAATTACTTCGCAAATTTTAGTTCACAATAGTACATAACTAGTAAAATAATTATATTTTCTCTTTTAATTTCATAATATAAGGATGGCAAACATAAATGTTTATTATTTAAAAATAATAACGCTTTCACAAACCCTCATATATATGTAGGTCTTCACTGCCGCTATTTCATAACCTTGGAATATAAAACCGTCGGTTTATGAATTTACTTTAGAATCCTGTTACCTGAATGAGCGACAGACGTCGGTTCCTCATCGTGTTACCATTAGTTAAGTACTAGTTAACATGTTTGTACATTGTAATTATGGTTTGAAAACAACCGGTTACATACTGCGTACTGCCATCAAATGCCTAATTAGTTTTGTTATAGTTAAGTTTATTATCGGTGAAATTATTAGTTAATTGTGATAGAACAGTGATAGGATACACGTTGCGGACGCGCTCGGTCTCGCGCGTGCGCACGCCAATCGGTAACTATTTATTTATTCATTCGCTAACTTAATTAAAAAGTAAGTAGTATAAACACCATCAGAACGACGACGGTGTAATCTAAAGTCTGAGGTAAAGATGCCTTCATAGATTTTTAAATTGACGGATAATTGTAAACTAAAATCGCGACACGTGCATCGCTCTACTAATGTATGTAAATGTAATGTATGTAAGTAAACTGACACTTATTTTGTTAGTAGCGTAGTTATTGTTAAGTTGGAACTAACGGCATTGTATCGAATGGGGACTAGACTTGTAATTTTTATTGGCGTTGTACAAAGGATAGTATTGTTAGTAAATAAACAATGAAATTGGCGCATTACTGGCGAGTACCTAATTAGAATAGTGAACGGAAGCCCCAGAGGCTATACATAATACATAATAGATGTAAATAAAAAGGCTTCGCTCGACCGCCGCTCCTTTCGTTGCTCTTCCTCTCATTTCCAAGACTCGGTGTCCGCTACTTTCAAACCTAAATGAAATTTATTTATCAAACTCATAGTATCAAAATTGACTGACCAGCAGTGTTTTTGTACAGTTTGCTTGCTTGCTGTTTTGTTGTAATTGAAAATTAGCCGAATCTCAGACTTTCCGTGTGGGATTCCGGCGCATACCGATCTCTGACACGTCGCTAGAATTATTGAACCAGCATTGCCTCTATTCTTGCTATAGAGAAAATATTCAGAGAACTGTTGCGATACGTTGCAGCAGTTTGATGAAATACCCTGTCAACGTTATGAAAACACCCCAAAGCCATCATCATTTATTTTGAGGGTAGAGGTCAATGTATCAAGGTGCGATGCAAGCCCCGAGATCGGTTCGTAGCTATTATTGCGAAAATATTTTGACTGATAATAGTAATATAAACATAAATAATGTTAATATATTTATAAGGGTGTAACAAAAACTTAATGCATTTCACAATTTCTTTACAGTCCATAAGAGAATAATTAATTACTTCTAAGATATTGTGACGAAATATTTTCACATTCGTAGATGTAAGGTTTGTTGTGTATAAAATATAGCGTTTCAGGTATTTTGAGTAACGGTTGACTGTTTGTGTATCTATACATTGTAATAAATAGTTACGGAGTCGATTGTAAAGCCGTAAGAAAATAATATATATTTGGAAACGTTCGAGTGTTTGTTGTATGTAAAATAAATGTCACAGATTGATAATGAACTGTAAGTACATAGATATCTGTTAATTCGTATTTTATTCGAAGATTTCGTTACAGAAACATGAACAAACACGTTTCGCTTTACTCTTGTCGTTAGATACATTTTGTCTTCACATTCTAATCTAATATAGTCTCAGATCACTGTTCGCAGTAGGATTCACTAAAAGTGCCTCGGAAGTAGTTCTGAACCTTATTTTAAGAGTTGGAAATGATTGAGTGTGCAGTTTCACGTGTTTAGTTGGGCTCGCTCAATTTCAAGACTTACCGCTTACAGGCGATCGTAAAAAAACGCGCTAAGCATTCGTAATGCTATCTTGATCCCTTGCAAGGAAGTTTTAAGGAATCAAATAGCATAAGGAAATGCTTAGTCGTTTTGTTACTGAAGCCTCAGACATAGCTTATTTAAGTATTACATAGGGTTCTATGTTTGGATGTAGCAGATCACTGGTAGATGATTGTGGACTGTTCAGGGCGGAAAAGGCTGTTTTTTCGACCAACTAAGGTTATGCGACTGTTACTAGTAGGTATTTTGCCTACAGCCTGTCTCGTGGGTGGTGCGCCTGAGTAGTCAGATCTTGTACTGGATTGCCAAGAGAAGTTACCTACAGTTGTGTTAAGTTAGCGATGCATAACGTGTTTGTACTTTAATTTTTGTTTTTTAGTTTTACTCTTGGAAATCAATGGTTAATAATTTAAGAAAATAAAATGTATGTGAATTAATCTGCTGTTTTTATTATTTATATCCTTTTTTGAAATCAACTTCAATAAACGTTATGTATAATAAAATTTTGTATCATGTCAATCACATTATGTATTGAAATGATACAAGCTGTATATAAATTTAGGTAAGGTAGGTGCGTCAATCATGACACAAATTTAAGTAAAATAAAAATGACTACCTACCTACTTTTGGAGACATGACATCTCGATTAAATAAATATTGTATAATAATATTTAATCGTAATAGCTAATTTAGAACGAAATATATTTTTCTAAGGTAAACTAAGAAAAGTAAAATAGTGCTTTGTTCCACGCGCCATTCCTTGCTACGCCGTAGCCTCCTCGTAGCACTTATGCTAACATAGTACAATAGCATAAGTGAAGTGACATCTAGTGATTTGAATATTAAACTATTGTAAGCAACGCCATCTAGTATCGAATAGATCAACTAAAAAGAATGAACAAGTTTGGTCCGATTCAAATTTTTATTTTTATATTCTGTGGTTTAAAGACACAATCAATCGGTCCCCCGTTTGATTCCCCTTTGTTTGATTGATTGATCCATTCTTTCTTTCTGTCAAAATTGTCTGTCGGCGCTTGCCACATGTCAGACCACAAATAATCGAAATTTTGTAATAATTTCTTAGAAAACAACTTAAAAGATGGTAAGAACTGTGCTTCCAATCATAATTCACCATTGCTAAATCCCTACACACTATATACTCTGAGTAATTTAATAAAACAAGATGCATCTAGGTTGTGTTGTCATGATCTCATGAGTTGAAATATTTTAGAAACCTTTGATGCTGCAAGGGCACGAGCGTGCCATAACTCAAATCAAATACAACAGAGAGGGAGACTTGTTGTTTTCCGCCGCTAAGGACTCGAAGCCAAATGTTTGGTGGTCATTGAACGGCGAACGCCTGGGTACCTTCAATGGACATGGAGGAGTGGTCTGGTGCCTTGATGTAGATTGGCAAAGCATAAACCTTATCACTGGAGGTGGTGACAGTTCATGCAGGTTAGTTCCACACCCAATAGGATTTTTTGGTTGGTCTAAGAAAAAATTACCCTGAGAAGTATTTTTCTTTGTCACATTCTTTAATTGCATACAGTATGCTATGAAATCATGTTCTTGCTAGTGTTTCTTTAGTTTGGTGTTACCATCATGTTTCTTACACATACATACACAAGAATATGTTTTGTTTTCCTGAACATAACATAATTATGTCAATTTTAAATTATGACTATTCTTATATCCAACCTACAGTACAAATGTATAATATTTTTTTTAGATTATGGGACTTGAAAACGGGCTCAAACATAGCCACAATCAAAACAAATTCATCCGTGAGGACTTGCAACTTCAGTTACAGTGCTTACCAAGCTGCTTACACTACAGATAAAGCTATGGGACACCCTTGCGAAGTAAGTAATTAAGGACATAAGTACTTATTAATAATATGTGTAGTAAAAAATATCTCTTATGTGTATTTAAGTATATCAGATGTCTAGTAACTAGAGAAAATGTTTTGTGTATAATGCTTCAAACTATGCCGAAAAGAAAATATCATTTCATGGTATAGGTATTAACTATTATAAGTAATTGATTACTATTATTACTTTTGTAAGAAAGCTGAAACATTAATATTTTTATTAAGACATTCCTCATCTTATCAGAGGAAATGGTCTATCTATCTAGGATATAACGTTTTCTTGCTTTAATGTTTTGTAATAATAATAATTCTTTATTGCGCACACAATTATAACACAAACATAAATTGAGTTGAGAAGCGAATACTATTATAGACCCATATAGGATACACTCCAATTTAAAAACTTATCAACATATATGTTGATAGCTCTATTTCAAACCTTTGTTGTTTTCTGTTGCTTTAATTAATAAGATTTTAAGATGAACACTTTTTGTACAAGATACATTAATAAAAAAAATACTATTTAATCCTGATTGTACAAATAAAACAATATTAGGAGTAGTTTTAAAGATAAATGTGAACAGACACATCAAAGCAACTTTGTTTTATAATAAGTAAAAATGTATATTCATGGTAGTAATACTTCCTTATTCTAATTATTTCAGGTATTCGTCATTGATACAAGAACTGTAGATGACTCTCTCTCATCTCAATCACCTATCCTGAAATGGGAGATCACAGACACTAAGGTCACCTCCATGGTGTGGGGAAATCTCGATGAGACCATCATTACTGGCCATGAGGCTGGAGACATCATCCAGTGGGATTTGAGGGTAATTAACTTGTTTATCTAGACTTATCTATCCTTATATTATTATCTTATTTATTATCCTAAGAATGCTGAAGAGTTTGTTTGAATGAGTTAAACTTAGCAACTACTGGTCCTATTCGAATAATTCTTTCATATACCCTATTTATCGAGTTAGACTATGGTTTTTTACTGCAGGAAAGTAGTCAAATGAAATACGTCGTTTTCGCGGTAATATCCACGTGGCGTGAAAAGCAATCTTATAGATATCTGAAAGCTGGTAGGATTGCACTATGATTAAGCAATAGTGATTATGTTGCATATCAGTTGCAAATCAAAACTGATCTTTTATAATCATAGTATGTACAAGATGTGTTAATTATGGGATTGGATGATGTTCTTAAATAGTTGAGAGCCTTAGGTCTGCTCCCCCCCTCAAGTCATTGACCCATCTGCTTACATTACTAATAAGACGAGATTAAAAATGTTTAAGACTTCATATTTAACATGAATATATTGTCAAAAGTCTTTTAAATTATAGTATAGGATGTAATCCGATTCTTGATAATTTTCAGATTTTTTGATCATTCATTACTCTTATGAACTCATTATTTTCACACAGACAAATAATAATTAAAAAAAAAAACTTATGAATTAAGGCCAATTGTCTTGAGTAAAAAAATCAAAATGGGACTACAAAACAAATTATGACAATAGGCATCATGACTACTTTAAAAAATAAGCATTCTGTTAGTGCATATGATAGTCTTGATCTTTTCGCTTGCAAGAATAAAAAGTCTTTTAAATTATAGTATAGGCTGTAATCCGATTCTTGATAATTTTCAGATTTTTTGATTATTCATTACTCTTACGAACTCATTATTTTCACACATACAAATAATAATTAAAAAAAAAACTCTTATGAATTAAGGTCAGTTGTCTTTGAGTTAAAAAATCAAAATGGGACTACAAAACAAATTATGACAATAGGCATCATGACTACTTTAAAAAAATAAGCATTCTGTTAGTGCATATGATAGTCTTGATCTTTTCGCTTGCAAGAATAAAAAATAGGTTTATAATTATTTTTATAATCTAAATGACGGATTAATTATTTATTTTAGTCATCTATCCTATTTTAGTCTCAACTACCACACCTCTTTGAAAACTATGCCTATTTACATTTCTGTAAATACAATTTGTTCTCGATGTTTTACTCATGATTTTCCTCACACTTCCAGACCGGCAAGAAAATCCACTCCATAAAGGAGCACACACACCAAATCAATGACATGCAGCTATCCCGAGATGGTACCATGTTCATCACTGCCTCAAAAGACCAAACAGCCAAACTCTTTGACACCAACTCCTTGGAGCTACTCAAAGAATACAAAACTGAGCGACCTGTGAACTCCGCTGCTTTGTCTCCCATCCTAGACCATGTAGTCATTGGAGGTGGTCAAGATGCTATGGAAGTGACAACTACATCCACAAGGCATGGTAAATTCGATGCCCGATTCTACCACTTAGTGTTTGAAGAAGAGTTTGGAAGAGTGAAGGGACATTTCGGTCCCATCAACAGTTTAGCATTCCACCCTGATGGTAAAAGCTATGCTTCTGGAGGTGAGGATGGATATGTGCGAGTCCAGAGTTTCGATCAGTCTTACTTTGATTATACATTCGACTACAACAGGGATTAAATATCTAGTATTATTTTTAATTGTTGTAAGTCAATAAAGCGCCGTTTTTATTCTCAGATATGTTTTTTTTCTTTCACATACTAAAACAAAACATTTTTTTTTTATAATATAATTTTGTAAACCTCGCCACTTTTGGGTCGCTAGTCTAGTAATAAACCAGATGTCTAGTAATAAACATGATCATCTGGTTTATTACTAGACTAGCGACCCAAAAGTGGCAAGGTTTACAAAAATCTTCTGATTTATTATCTTATATTACCTAAGTATATCTGTTAATTTGTTGAGTAGTTTTAAACTTTTAGATAGTTCAACTCCGATGATCAATACATAAAAGAAAACGGAAAAATACCTTTCAAATATGTCGGTATTTTTGATGCTCCCATCAAAAATACCGACATACATGGTCAACGTCAAACGTCTTTTAAACAAAATACAAAATATTTTTAACAAAAGGCAATATATCTAATTGCCCGCTTATAATATTTTTTACTGGGAAAACAGCTAGTCCTCAAATCTGTATCTAAGCAGGCTTTGCTTGCAATAAATTGTATTTAAAAAAAAGCGATATTAAAAAAGGGGTGTTATTCTGTTATTAAAAAAAATATTCAAATAGGCGCCGGGTGAGGCTGGTCATACATCAGAACTGAATGAGGGTGGATCACCGGTACTTAAGTCCTTCAGAAGCTCTTCAATTCCATCTTGCTCGGAGGTACGCGGCGTACTACGCCGGAAGCATAGAACAAAAGTGAGATAGGTAGATGGTGTTGTTGTTGTTCTTAAATTTATGAATGGTGATAATACCTCACTAGATCCATCTCCCCGATCTACCTACGATGCTAGGAGGATCCTCGATTAAGGCCTCCTAGCATCGTAATGTGTTCCTCCGTCGACTTTGCCATGAAGGCTTGGCTTGGGCAGGATTGGCGAATCGGAGGTGAGTGATGTATTTGCCGTTGATGCCTAGTCCTTTCTATTCCAGACGTTTTGAAAGCGTTCTAGGTGGTGAAAAACGCACAGAGATGCCCTGCCGCTGTTCGAATGGGTCTCGCAGGGGATTTGTGGAAAGTTTTTCTTACTATCCCCTTTGCAGGGGATACTCGCAGAGCATTTCTGGAGTAAGCCGTTCACTTGAGGTCAACCTAAAAGGTTTTTAAAAGCACACAATTTCTAAGAAATTCTGTTTAACAAACATCCGAAACGTCATCCTTCACTATGCACTTTTAGCCCATGTTCTTGGAAGAACATTCGGTTACATGCCAATAAAACAATAAAATCAAGCAACAGATCCAAACAACCATTACAATATGCAACAATTTATTTATATAAAACATTCTATACATTGGAATACTTCACAGGAATACTTATAAGAAATAAGGCGTGGTATGTTGTGGAGGCACCTCTCGTTCGCTATCTGGGACGGCTTGGAATATCTTAGCTGTTCTGTCGTTCACCGTGTTGAATTCTAGGATAGACGCAACGTTGCCGCAACGGTAACAATAGTTAGGAGCTGACCACACTGTTACTAGGCGTTTGTCGAACATGTATTTGTATCCTGTAACAAGGAAAATATATTATTAGTGTTTTGTTATGTTTGTCTTTTACACTCAACAGATTTCATTGAAAAGTGCACATCTATGCTTCCAACCCATATTTGTTAAAATCTTTTAAAGTTAGAATTTAAGTAATGGTTTACAATATCTCTTTCACCTAATATGTATAATAAAAAATATCTATATGTGTACGCCTATTATATTAAGTATAACAGATAATAATATCTAGTACCCGTAACACAAGATCAAGAGCTTACCACGGGGCTAGATGTTGTTGTGTGAATTGTCTGTAAATATTTATTTAACTAAGAAATACTTAGAAATGAGTGTTTACGCGTGGTGCTGCTTTACAACCTCTGGCTTAGCCCCCTACCCTAAAGCACAAAAGGGGGTTTCGATTCTATCCGTATTACTATGACGTTTTTGTGTGAACTGCTATCTTATCCGAGTCTGAGTGTTCGTTTTGGTATCGAATGGAAAATAAAAAATTATAGGAATGCTATATTTATATTAATGATGGGTGTGAACAGCAGTTAAATTATATGATTTTTTTTTTTTTTCATCATTTAAACAAAAAACTATGTTTGAAGATAATTCGGCGTTTTTATTCTAAAGTTTTGAGTTATAGATACATTTTAAGATGTTGGACACATCATTTCAGAACTTATTGAAGAAATTTTAAATATTGCTTAATATTCAAACTGAGTATTTATAATGTTCAACATACACACTATAACAAGCTCATACATTCCATTGAAGTGATTTCATCATCACACCGGGACTTCTCTCGAGGCAAGAGATGAGGCCTTAATTCACCATGCTGGCCAAGGCCTAGCTGGTGAATGTCACATGGTCCTTCAAACTCTTTTAAGTTCTTAGAATATGCCAGTTTCCTCATTGAAGTGATTTATCAATGCTAAATATAAAAAACTATTCAAACATACCTTCATTCACCAACTGATGTGCGCGACATATTAATTTTAAGTTGTTGTACTCCATAAACAACTCTGTTACATAGCTGCCGAACAGCCAGCCTGCACCTCTGGGGCTTACTGACCTGGAATGAGGAAAAAATATAATATAATATCCTAAGCATGATGTAACTGTCAACTAAATTTATTTGGAGTCTAAATGCAGCTAGAATTTATAAACAAACATCTATGGTAAGAATAGGGTTAAGTGTCTAAAAAAATAATTAGTCCCTTATTAATTATAAAAGAATTGTAGTTATATATAAAATTTTTCTTGCGTACGAAAAATCAAGACTTTACAGACAATTGAAGTTTCACGTGACGTAACGCTTTCGTGCGATTTTTACTAAATTTCGCAGTCGCAAGCCCCCAGTCTGGAACTTTGATCTATATCTTTGCTCTTTCTTATTAAATTGATAAAGCAAAAATAGTTGTCCAGTATTTTTGGACGGGCTAAAAGACAGACACTTTTATGTAGATATGATGTCTATTATTAGATCGTCGTTCTCATGGATTTTACTGCGCAATTATAGTATCCCATGGTTGTTTGTTAACGTTTAATATATATGTAACCATGTTGTACACCAATATTGTTATAATAACAACATAAGAGATGAAAGCTGGGTTGTTCTATTCGCTTCTCAACTCATTGTAATCCTTGATCTCATTTTCTTGATTATTCTTAGTTTTTATTTAAAGTTGACCTGTCCATGTATGCATAAGCGTCTAAGGAAATAAACACTTTGACTTTGGTAAAAAGCTAGCTAGCCTTTCTCAGACTAGAGACAAAGTGTACCAAATATAATTAAAATAAAATTTATTTTTGCTTGAAAGTGTGGCAGAGGGAGTATATGTAGAAGTAAGGATTCATGATCAGCTTATACTAGTCGACTGCTGTACATAGGCCTCTCCTGATGGTCTACATAGCGCCCTGTCCTCGGCTTGACGCATCCAGCATCTGTCTGCAGTCTTTCGCAGGTTGTCTTGCCACCTGGCCGGATCGCATCCCACACTATGTTTGCCCAAAAGTAAGTAAGTAAAAGTAGTAGTAGTAAGCTACTTTTCTAGTAATAATAATGCATACCACATCTTTACATCCGCCGGATCACTCCACAAGAGATCACAGAAAGCACCTTTATGTGGTATCTGCTGATTCCTTTCAATACATCGGATTTGATCCAGCATTGATATCTCGGGTGATAACCCACCATGTACACATAGTATTGTTTCATCTATTAACTGAAATTACAACAAATCATTCAAATTTGTTATATTATCCATCAAGTAATATTATAGTACAGTGTATTAGTTTAGGAATAAAGAGGGAGTCAAGCTATGTTAAAGAGTCTGTGAAAATATTTGGAGCAGGGATAAGAGCAAGATCTACATGTAGAATTTGAAAGAAACATAACATGGCTGATAATAGTATAATTCTTATTTTCACAAATTTATATTTATATAGTCACTTTTTGATGATTAACTTTTACTATAAAATTATTAAAATATTATAAATAATTTATTGTGTTATAAATAATTTATTGTATTGCCCATTGTCTCACTTTTTGCTACGCACAATTCTTTGTAATATTTTTTTTTATGGTGTTTTAATAAAGAATATTGTATTGTAATTATTTTAATGTTTTTGAACCAAAAAAAAAGTTTAAGTCTTGTACATATTACCTATTATAACATAATGTAACCTACTCATGAAGTTACATTATGTTTGTGGCACTTGAGTTTCAATTAGCACTTGTATGAAGTGAAAAGGCTTAACATCTTTTGTTCTTGTTTTTATTTAAAAAACATAGGCTGATAGTGTAAAGATATGTTTTTGCTAAACTATGCAACAAGAGAATTTCTACATATCCTTACCGCAGCAACTGTTAAGAGATCAAAAACTCGGCAGCAGTCTTTCCATGCATTTGCATTGCCATACTTATTTAGGCATTCATCATAGAAGCCATAAACTTTTGTGATTTGACTCGTCTCATGATTTCCTCTAAGTAAAATAATTCTGGAATAATTTTAAACATTAGATTTCCATACTGATAAAAACACTTGACTTTTAATGTTATAATAAAAATATTTACCTATCTGGATATCGGGCTTTATAAGCCATGAGTAATGTTAGAGTTTCTAAGCTGTAGTATCCTCGGTCTACATAATCACCCATGAAAATATATTTTGTGTGTGGAACTTGTCCTCCTCTTTGGAATAACTCTTCTAGGTCATAGAACTGCAATAAACAACCGTTTGATAACACAAAATAACTTGTCTCTGTAAATAAAAGCACAAAGGAACATTTCGAGATACAGTAACAGGCGTATTTTAGTACACGATGAGAGACCATGAACTTTACCTGTCCGTGGATGTCCCCACACACCGTCACAGGCGTTTGCACCGGTTGCACATTGGGTTCCTCCAACAACAAATCGCAAACGATATTGCACAGTTCCCGTAGATCATCTTCAGGTAAATATTTACACCTCTTCGCTATTTCTATCCATTTATCCACGTCACTCATATTGTGTGGAAGGTAATTGTAATAGTGTATCAATTCACTTGTATTTTGATCAGATAAAGCTTGCGAGCTAACAAAAGATCCTCCCAAAAATACAAGACCAAAACCAAAAACCGGAAGATTTTTTGTGATTTGGGATGGGAAATGCGAATATCGCTGAACGATCGATAATCGAATTCAAATAAACGTAGTAACTAATGAACCGTTCAGTGAACGTTCAATATAATTTTATACGATTTTTAGAACTTCTGTTGTTTAGGTAACTCTATGTTAATACATTACAACTGTATGTAAACAATCTGATTAGATATGCAGTTCCTAGAATTTTATTTTCTCATTTTATTCTTGGTTAAGCTTAAGCTTGCAACTTCCTTCATTAGATTAACTATTTATTCGCCACAAAAAATATTTGTACATCACTATTCTATATATTTTTGACATTGACGAAGACAGAAACACAGAATATGAAAGTGACATTTGAAATTAGATGTTTTGATGACTTGAATTTTAAGAGATCATAATTATCTTATCGAATCAAAAATGTCCAACAAAACACACGGACATTGGCTGTTGACGGCCATATAGCCAGTCACGAACGCCATCTATTAAAAGAAGAAGAAGAAGAAGAGATCATTATTACGGTTTCACGGACGCCATCTAATAAAAGAAGAAGAAGAAGAAATAACGGTTTAGAACTTAATAAACTAATAGTTAGTAGGTATAAAAAGTTTATTTAGAGTATAGTTCGTACCTAAGTCCTACTATTGTAAATGCTCTCGAGGATAAACTGTAGAAACTGGTTTAGGGCTTTGAAGAATATTAAATCAGTGATATTGACGCCATCTGGTGAGCACAGGAGGAATTGAATATAATTTATAATAATTTAAATATAAAATACACCGATTCATTAGTTCCTTTAAAAGTAAAAAATCATTTTATTTTGTAAAAGCACGACATGCGCTTTCATTTGATACCCCACTCGAGTATATTTGCAGATTTTCGGTTCTTCTTCCTCACTTTCACCTCCCACAACTTTTAAACGACTCAACCGATTTTCATCAAACATGTCTAAGAAGACTCGGGCAAAAGTCACCTTTCATACAAAAATCTCTTCATCCGTTCGGGAGCTATGATGCCAGACAGACAGACAGACACGTGAAATTTACAGTGCCCTCTTGTTTGGTTGGAGGTTAAAAATAATAATCACCTCAGCAGCCGTAGGACGACGACTGTGACATAATCTGGTCAAAGTCAAAACGTTTATCCTTAGACGCACATCACGCACACGGCATGGACAAGTCAACTAAAAGTTATTTGAAATAAAAACTAAGAATAATCACGGAAATAACATTTACTTGACAGATTGCTTCAATTTATTACACTGAGTTGAGAAGCGAATGACTTTATAATTTTATTTAACTCGACACTGGCAAATTGTCGCTTCAAGCGGAAAGTCCAATTACAAGAAACTGAACTGAGAAGCGAATAGAACAACATAGCTTTCATCTCCTAAGTTGTTTTTTTAATTATTGAAGTGAAACTTCTATAGAATCGTAGTGATTTCAAACCGGATGCAAATAGATGAAACGGAAATGATGTAAGAGACACAAATACAATGCTTTATTTAAATAGGTATTGTTTTGTATTTTATTTATATTATTTTGTAACATACTTTATGTAATACGCTTTATTGAAGTAATATAAATAATCCGAATAATTACAGATATATGTTTATTTCTCTTAACATTTTAGCAGATGCGTTCATTTACCCTTTTTTTCTATTTGATATATATCATAATTACAGTTCATAAGTAGTAGACTCCAATCGTGCGTCGTAGCTGACACACACACACTTTTTTTATTCTTCTTATTATTCTTTCGTCGATTTACTGAAGTTTCACTTCTATCGTGTGTGAATCGCACACACACCTTTTTTTTTTATTCAAATTTTACAACCTTTAAACAATCAGTTTATGTCGCTTGAATACAGTAAACATATACAAAATAACTTAAACTGAACTTAACTTCTATGAAAAATAACAATAACAAATGTACCTGAGTAATAACAAAAAGTGTAGTACTTTTACCATTATGTCTACTTTAAATTAACAAATTTATATATTAGAGCCGATTCTTTACTGTTTGGATGGGATAATATTTGGTGAAAAGCACCAATGTTTATTAGATTGATGTTAAGCTCGCGGAGAACCTGCCGCCGCTCGGCTTGGTTCCGGACACACTCCATCAGCACGTGGTACCTACACGTCCTCCGGCCGGTCGCACTCTTTACAATTAGAAGACTATACCTACTTTGCCCATCAGATGGGCAAACTTCCTGAGTGGCATGTGTCCGGAACGAAGCCTATATGCAGTTACTACATCTTTCTACATAAATCACCCATGAACCACGTTATACAAGGAGGTTGACTTTGAATGATTTTGTACCAGATGCCTTTCGTCTTTGATCGTTCGTCAAAATATTCGCGCCAAAGATCTACACATTTTCTTTTCTATTTAGGTAAAAGCTGTGTGAATGATTGTATAATGTAAGTTTCTTCGCCATCTTCAACTGCCGCCCTAGCTCTTTTGTCCGCCTCCTCGTTCCCCGATAAGCCTATGTAGGATGGTATCCATTGGATCACTACATTTTTACATTTCTTGTAGGTACTGCATTTTTCTATTTTCCGCAAAATATCATAAGCTAGCGTTACCCCGCGTTTACCCAAAACACAGCTATAGATGTGCTGTAGGGCACTTTTGCTGTCACTAAATATTACTATTTCTGTGTGGTTCATCACATTGTTTATAATGTACGACAGCGCTTGTGATATAGCGTAAAGCTCGATCGTCATTATAGATACATTCGACACGTTCATATAACTATAACTCTCCCCGCACTCTGACTGTCGTAAACTGCAGCACCGGATGATCCGGGGATTTTAGAACCATCTGTATAAATTTTATGATGATATCTATATATTTTAAGTACAACTCAGAAAGAATATCACATTTTAATAAATTTTGGTCATAATTTTTCTTAGCAATTTGTATACATTCTAAACTATCTATAATTATATATTTAATGCCAAACATAGATATCCAAGTAGGTACCTACCTACTGTACCTAAACATCTCTAGGGGGTACGATGTTGTCTTTCGTTTCTTCCTTGACTGCATTTTAGGTGCTTAATAACAAAGGCTTCCTATTATTTAACCAATATACATGATTCTGTGTCTCAGCAAGAGACTTTATACTAATTAGCGTTACACCGTTAGTCCAAGATTTAGATTAGAAGCAGAATTTATACGCTAAATACCTATGCCTTCTGATAGTCAACGGCGCAATACATACTTCGCTTTCCATGACGTGTATTGGGGTTGTTTTTATAAAACCGCCAATTATTCTAAGAGCCTGGTTTTGTATTTTGTCTAATTTGTAAACATGAGATTTTGCGCTATTGTCAAAAAGATAACTACCAAAATCAATAATACGACTTCTTATCAAATTTATATAAAGCCTACGTAAATGTTTTGGGTGGACACCCCAGCCGGAACCAGCTAATAGGTACTTTTAAAATATTTAAAAACTTTTGAGTTTTTTCACTAACTACATTATTGTGCCGACCCCAACGCAATGATCTGTCTAGCCATATACCTATGTAGGTATCTAATGTTAGCTTCGCAAGATAACGGGATATTATTTACACTTAATTCTATTTGATGTTTCCTACGTCCCCTACTTTAGAAACAAAATTTAGATTTATTAGCCGAAATATCTAATATCCTATCTTATTTAGAATATCACTTATAATATCCAATGAATTTTGAATGCTCAAAACACAATTTTGTATATTTTTCTCACTAATGAAAAGCACAAAATCATCCGCGTATTGAGCGATTTCCTATTTAATTTTTTTACAAATTTCAAAAGTTACTATTCAATAAGGTTCTAATTTATGTTAAGTAAACAATAAGGGTGAAATCGGGTCAACTTGAGCCAGACCCTTAGAGGTCCATCTGACCAAAGAAGGATTAATCCGATCCATCAAAATAGGTAATTTTTTAATGTCGTTCTCATATGTTGTTATTATAACAATAACACTCTATGCAAATAAAAGTCTTTTTTAATAGGTAATTGTTTATTTAGCAAAAACAAACATGCAAAGTAAATTAAAAAGGGTTAAAACGTAGTATGGGGTACTGTATCCACTACCTATATCTAAAAACTTGTTTTTGGGGACGGAAAAATACAGAAACTAAATTACTATTACAAGACAAGCGCTGTATAAATAAGGCAGGATTACCTACAGTTTAATATCAAATTTTGTTAAGTATACATACATAGACACACGCTTATTTCTTAAATATTTGAGTACAATAGATTAGTTGTAATGTGTACTTAGTTTTGTATTTAAAAGCCTTGGTAAAATTTGGAATCGCAATAAAATGTGGCTACAGTATGCCCCAACAAAACATAAAACGTAAGAAGGTACCATTACATCAACAGAAATTATTTATGAATTAAGCTAACCATCTTTAAAATATATTTCAACAAAAATTCAATGAAAGCATTCAAGCATTTTTAATACAGTACTCTTATCATAAAATTCCTCATTTTTTTGAGTTATAAAAATACTTAAACTCGAGAGAGTACCAAATGATCACAGATTCTGAGGAAACCGCTCATTTTATCAGTAATTGCAAATTTACCAACTTTTGAAACAGGTTCCACAACTAAACTACTTTGTGAAAGCCGAAACATGCCCATTTTTCTTTAGATACACCTGCTTACATATGTGCTCAAGTGTTGGAAACAACAAGCTGCAATAAAATCGGCAAGAAACTATATTTCCTAAGATACCTAATATGCATATTTTAGGATCAGGTTGGTTGTCTTACTCTGAAATTCATGGGCTGTACTAATAGAGTACAATATCTAAGATATTACAGAAATACAATAGTTTGATTTCTAGAGAACTTACTCTTAAGTCTATGGTGGACATATTTTTGAGCAATATTACTATCAAATGATTTGTGGAAATTACGAAGGCCGTTTTATAAGGATTTATGATAATTTATTTGGGACACCAAAGGGTCCCAAATAAATTATCATTGCTCAAAAATATCAATGAAACAGTAACGAAATTGGCTCACAGTTCTATTTTATTATTTATGGAATACTTGCAATGTTTTGTCAGCCCGTGAATCGTAGAAGCAAACAGAAATTTGAGCATGCGCCTGTTTTCATCCAGCTTAAAGTATCAAGATATGCTATATTTAATTAACTTTTGAATGTCAGCAAAGGAAATGCAATTACTTTGGTAACATGAATAAAAACAATTAACCAGACACAACCTTAAAAAATGCTATAACCAGTAACAAGTACAATTAATAACATCAAGATTAAAAAACAGAGAAATGCTGACATTCAGTTGGAGGTTTCTTGGACAGTATGCGAAATATTTTCTTTTATGAAGTGATAAAAGAGATATAACATTGTCACGATTAACCCCTCCCCATAATTTTATTTCATATTTCAAATCATAAAATCATAAAATCTAGCAGTGATATAAACACAAGTCTAGCTGAAAGCGAGTCAGGTGCCAAATTTTTGATTATCAAAAAGACCCTGTTGTTACATTCAGACTATCCAACTAAGCTTACATTTTATATAGAGATACAAACCTCATGTTTGACATTTACCAATAAACTAAATAAACAAACGCGTTTACGTGTTCTTAACTTATGCAAATACATAGTGTATTACAAAGCACATAATAAATTCGAAAAATTGCAGCCAATTACACAGACTACAATTATTTTTTTTAAATAACCAATGATCCCAGTTAAAATTTAAGATTTTAGGCTTTTAGTAAGGCTGTATATACTTAGCACTAAGGTGAAACTATAGATTCTTCAGTGAACTGTATTTGTAGTGATAAATAATAAAACTAACAACAAATAATAAGTTACGGATTTTTGTGTAAGAAGCGTGATGAGTTAATCGTACGATACATACTTCTTAACTAATTTTTTTAATGGTAACGTGAAGCTAGTGCGTGTGAAGCGTTTATTTATTTTTAAAATATCTGATACATAAGATATTGTTAAACAAAATATCAGTATTTTTTAAAGTAAATTATTGGTAGCTACTTAAAATACAGTCATATACAGAGATCCAAAACCAATGTTATTTCGTGAAGTAACCATAAAAGCATAAAATGAACATTAATCATATAGCTAAATTATAATTACTTGATTAAAAACATATCAGACTATGTCCGAAGTTTAAAATTCACTCCTTCGTTATTATGACGTACAGAGTTGGAACAACTTTAGATTAGATCTAAAACGATTTTGATTGTAAATACTGAGGTAAAAAATAAAGTTCGTATAGTTTTGCATAAAACTTCACTAGTTTTAGTTTCGCCCACAATTAAAAGAAGGAAGGGACTAGAGCGGCCTTTTTTTCAAATTGACGAATATGGTCACTAAAGATCACTAATTATCACCATGGAAGTAATTTTATTAATTATAACCGTATTATAGTGATAACTTTTCATTAAATTGGAAGATAAAGTGTTTACGGCAGTGAAAATAGCATGAAGTGGGCGAAATCCAAAACCGGGTATCAATACGGCTTGTCAGGACAAAACTATCAAATAGCTATACCTCGTGGATTTTTAATATGCCTCGATACTGCCATTATAATTTCAAAGCCAAAATACCGAAGCCCGGCTTGTAATTAAGATTGAGGATAGATTCACTTGAATTGTCCGAGAGCGAAAGCGTCGAGTACTTTTGGGACATGTTCGTCGATTCCAACCACATCAAGTACTCCAGTGTGGGTGCCGTCGGTTGTTTCAACGCGGTGCGTAGCCAGGTTCATAACTACCAATCTGGAAAGACATACATAATATAAATAATAATAATATCCTAGCCGATCTCGGCCTTGGTGACTGCGTCACTGGATAGGCATTTTAACTAGAAGACTTTTTATTACTAGGGTTGTAGGTTATCTACCCTTTGGTGTGCTCTTAAATGGCTTGAGTACCCGAGTTTATATATCCAGAAACAGTCCGTTGCGCAGGATATATTATAGTGCGTAAGTGTTCGCGCATACACAGACGCACTCTCTCCTCCCTGCTCCTCTTTTCCCAATGGAACGGATAGCCGCTACGATCGGAGAGGTGTAGGGCCGCAGTATTTATTTTTATCAATTTATCATGTTTGAGTATATTGTGTGTAAATAATTGAGACAAGATTATGTTTTCACCATGTTTCGGTATGTAATATTTAAATGATGAACAAGCTGAAACTTGAAAGAATAAAGCCCAACTGTGACTTAACTTTTATGGGATTTTTACAGTCCATAAGCTTATTAAGTGCGAATGGTTGTTACGCAACTTTGATTCGAGACATTTCCTAAGTCAGCCGGATCGAGGAATGTTAAAACAAAAAACTAAATACCTATTGATCAATAAAAAAAATATTTTATTTTGTATAGAAAAAATTAAGACAAAGTAACGTAGCTTTCTAGCGAAATGCGGGATTCGAACCCACATCTTCCATTATACGCATGGACGTTCTGACCGCTGCACCAAACTCGCCACTACGTCATCGCTTCAAATTGTTTTACACTTGCAACTACGAGTTACAGCCACGTTTTGAATTGAAATCAAGCGTGCCAACTTTTGCCTGTATTATGCAGTTGAAGTGATGCGCGACAGTATCGTTTGTTCCGATATTTATCTTATAACACACAAAGTCAGATCAATCGTCCATTGCAAACGCGACAACGTAATGTGTGTATGAAGTTAGCGGCGACCTAACTCGACGCTTGGGGTTCGGCACGCGAAGTACATGCGTGTTATCAAGGTGGATGTATGTCTGTGGTTATTCCTATAAAATTACAGCTGTAATGCATTTGAAGCAACTTACATAATGTTCAACTTACTTTGCATCGTTGATCTTAGACGTTTCCCGGTATTTCTCTAGTGCCCGAATAGGGCAGTGGTCAAACAGCGTAACTCCCTTTTTAGGCGTATCAAGGTAGATAGATGTATGTCTGTGGTTATTCCTATAAAATTACAGCTGTAATGCATTTGAAGCAACTTATATAATGTTCAACTTACTTTGCATCGTTGATCTTAGACGTTTCCCGGTATTTCTCTAGTGCCCGAATAGGGCAGTGGTCAACCAGCGTAACCCCCTTTTTAGTCGTAGGCGGTGGGCCAAAGCGGGCTCCGTTGCCGCGGCCGCCGCGGGCGTCGTGATCCAACTCTAAGTAACGGGTCACGCGGTCGATGATGTTGATGAAGACGTCAAACTTTTTGTTATTCTCCATTGCCCATTTCATTGGAGCGTCCAGTTGAACGCGACCGAGGTCCATACTCTGAAAATATTGCAATATTGTAATTACTACACTTATGCATTCAACATTCAGGTCGTTTAACACACACACACAGGCATCAAAACAAAGAAAGATTGTATACTTAATTATGTCAAAATATGTCGGAAAATAACAAAATGAGTTTACAGATGCGTAAAATTATTTTTTTCTGAGATTTTTTGGAAACCGTTTAGAAGTTTACGAATGAATTCCGTTAGTTTATATATTTAAAAATAGTACGTTCATAACTAATATTTTATTTAGTAAATTTATAAATTTCCGAAAATGTAGTCGTATAGTAAAAAAAATATCTGTCATTAAGAATCCTTTGAAAATTTATAGAGTTGCAGATCTTAATATTTTCCGGCGACATATTATAATGTATATATTCATAAATAAGTTAAAACTTTAACTTACTCTCAGTTTAAATTCAGCCTCATCCAGGTTGACGAAATTCTTTTCAAGCGAAACAAGCTGGATTCCCGCTTCAGTGAACACGGCTAGTGTTGCGTTCTTCTCGCGTTTAAGAATTTGCAGGGCCATGATTATAGCTAAAATATAACGATATCATCATTATTATTATATTAATTTCAGACCCACATAATGCAATTAAAAATATATTTATGTTGATTGTATTATGTAATTTATTTAACTGACATTGTAACATCATAAAACATTACAGGTATTGATTCCCAAGAACGATAAACATTATAATGCCTTTAAAATAAACAAAGAAATCGCCTCTTTTTTAACCAATAACTAATTGTCGACTAAGCGAGAATAGTGAACAATCCATTTATTTTCATTGAAACTGGTAGTTAGTCGAGAAGCCTTTACGCCAAGCACGCGAGCGCCATACCAAAGCAAGCGTGACAGTGAGAAAAGCGCTGGCGCGCAGAATGCATTTTAAAGTGGGTAATAATAAAGACAAATCTAAATTTAAAATTAAAGAAAAACCCCCGATTCTTTTGCCTTAATTTCCTTGTAAGTAAAACACCGTAATATTTAGTAGTTAGGGCACGTGTTGCTCTTTCATTTGATACCCCACTCGAGTATATTTTCAGATTTTCGGTTGTCCTGCCCCACTCTCACCCCCATAACTTTTGAACGGCTCAACCGATTTTAATGAAACATGTCTAAGAACACTCGCGCCAAACTTACCTTTCATACGCGGTTAAAAAACTATATTGAATTCGCTCCATCCGATCGGGAGCTATGATGCTACAGACAGACACACAGACAGACACGTCAAACTTATAACACCATTTCATATACATATAAAAAAAACATTGTATATGAAAATATTTATGCAATATTTTTAGGAATAATCTTGATTTTATTGTCACAATATTATTATTTTAAAATGATGAAGGTGTAATGGTGAAAAACTCGTTTTAATTTCGCAATAGTTCGCATATTTTTCAAAATAATATCCCATAGTCAAAAACTTAATCATTAATATTCTTTACTATCTATTTACAGAAGGCTCTAATCTATTGATTAATATATTTATATATTTCCATGATTTGTTATGCCAGTACCTTCATACAAAATATGGTGCTGAAACAGATGATGAATAGTAAATTGGGAAAACCTTACATAAGTAATCTTGATAGAATGCACAATACTGTATTAATGAAAATATTTTCTAAACTAACTATATGGACAGTAATATTTCCTACAATTATTGATAATTTTCAAAACCTTTCGTACACAAACAACAAGTTATTTTTTTAACTTTGAAAAGTACTGTTTTGCCGTTGAGGCCCTTAACTCACCAACATGTCCAGGAGTAACAGCAGTCTGGTAGAAGCACTGAGCCAGTAACTTCTTCTTGCTCTTCTTCTCGGGCTCCGCGTCGCCAGGAGCACTGACAGGCGGGACAGGAGCCAGCTTCGGGACGATCTCTACAGGTTTCTTGTTGGCCTTCACTGGCTTTTCCTTCTTCGGCACTTTGTATTGCTTGCAGAAATGACGACCTACAGTACACTCCACAATATTAACAAAACAACATAAATTATGGCACAGTTTTGGCCAAAGGGATATAAATCATTTAAAAAGGGATGAAAGAAAAATAATACAAAAGGCATTATTATAAATAGCTTATGACTATAAATAGATCGACAGTATGTGCTGTGTCTGCACGAATGTAGACACAGCGCTGGTTTTCAGTACCTCCACTTAGGGCTGGTTTCACATAATCCAAGTGAACAAAGTCAAAGTCAAAACGTTTATTTCCTTAGAAGCCTATGCTTACATGGATGGAACAAAACAATGGTTAGTTTTGACAATAATACAATTAAATAGTTCAATGGTAAGTGATGTCAAGAGCTATATAATAGCTATGCCACATGTGACAGTGAAATAGCTTTATATTTTAATCATAGTTTAATTTTACTTGGCTATGGTGAAACAGACCATTTATGTCATTAAAAGTCTTTCGCTGCATGTCTGTGGATGAGAATCTCATCTACAACACGGAATAAGATGTTGATTCTATGAGTTGTTACTCATTTGAATAAGTTTAAGCATATATATTTTTTATTGTCACAATAAAATGGGATGCCAAAAAAAAAACAACGTAAACGTTAATGTTTTTTTTTACAAAAAGTACCACTTCATTAAAGCAAAATACGGGCACAGACACATTTTGGAAAACTTTGTGTGCTCACCTTTAAACATATGGTGTCTCATGTCAAGCGTGATCAAATAGCGCACGTTGGTCGGTTTAGTGGTGAGCCAAGTCTGGTCAAAGAGCTTATTCAGTGATGCAATTATAGCTGGGTTTGGTGGTTTCTCAATACCTGCAAAAAAGTGCAAACAAACACATGAACTCACGCTAATTTGTGCTGATGCGCCAACTTCCTCCAGATCAGATAAATGGTGCGATTAGGTAAAGGCAATTTTATTTGTACAAACTTTTAGCTAAATGAAGATGTGGTTTAAATCTTTATCTCAACTTAGATAAAATAAAATCCAGTGAATAGAGATTTTATTCATCCAAGATCCTCCAGTGAATTCCAAAAGGTCAACATTCACTTTGTAGCGGTGGTTGTTAATAAATCTTTATTTCACATACCCCAATTTTTTATTTCAGTAGGATGTCTCTTAGTGGATGACCATTCCCAAAGACCAGTTTTGGGGTCGAAAATCTGACGAGCGCGGCGGCGAGTCTCTTTCTCAGCAAGGACCTTGGCTTTCGCGTGTGAGACTGGCCTGGAACAATACATCCATATTAAATTACCACACTCATTGTAGTTCGAAATTAAATAAAAAATAATCTTTTTATATTATAGATGCGAAAGTTTGTGAGGATGTAAGTAAGTGTGTGTGATTGTTGCTCTTTCACGCAAAAACTACTGGATGGATTTTGATGAAACTTCATAATAATATAGCTAACACAATTATGTCAGCTATATTATAAGAATCATATCATATTATGAGAATAACAATACAATACAATTTATTGAACACTAATTTACAAAACAAAAATATAACAAAAATGAAATATGCAGGCTTTTTACGGGAAAATACAAATATTACGAGCAAAGCACGATTCGAGTAAAATTTGCCATGGGCATAGCCGTTTCCCAGTAATGGACAAAACCTACTTTTTACTTTTTTTTTTAATTAATTAGGTATTACGCAGACAAAGTCTAGCTGCAGGCAGTTAGCTCTTCCTGCATAAATCAGCAGAAGCAACAACCTTACCTTGTCTTATTTTTGTAGTTGTTCATTGTTATGTAGACCTCAACGGGCGTCACTTCGGATTTGTTGATGAACTCTTGGTTATTTATCAGTGAGATGATTATAGCTGTGGTTGTAGAATCTCCTGTGAGGAAACCCATGTTGTGGATGCGTTGCAAATTCTGCAGGATTTCCCGCAAGCCCATTTGAGGTAAAACAGCATCCCATACCTAGATAAAAAATTAGTATTATTTCATTTATGTAGGCTTAAGATAAAAGATCGAGATAATTGTTTTGTTATTGTTACAGGACCGTCCAGTCAAAATTAAAAGATAAGTTTTTAAACTCGACCACATTGGAAATCATGATAACTATTTTAGTACAGAATGTGCCTTTTTAAATTTTTCTATAGCATTATAGCTTTTGATCCTTTCATTCAAGCAGAACTGGTTTAACCTGTTTGGATAGTGGGGTGCCAAGCCTTTACTTATCCTTTTACCCTTATACCTTTACTGCTTTTACCTTTACTGCTGTGGTACTTCAAATTAAGTTTAAGGTTAATACAAATATTACGAGCAAAGTCCGATTCTAGTAAAATTTGCCATGGGCATAGCTCTTTCCCAGTAATGGACAAAACCTACTTTTTACTTTTTTTTTTTAATTTATTAGGTACTACGCAGACAAAATCTAGCTGCATGCAGATAGCTCTTCCTAATATATTGGAATATACTTACATCTTGAGAAGTTAGCAAATGACAAGGGACATGATCAAGATGGAATTGATGTTTAGTTGCCAATGCTGCTGCTGCAGCAGGGTCTTCGCAATGTCTCATGTCTTCAACTGTCTGAATGTAGTCGAAAACCTCCTTGGTACCTTCCATGGATCCACAAAGAGCCTTGGCGCGTTTTAAACCATTGATAACGTATTTGACAATCGCATCGCGAGCTACAATCAAAACAAGCATTTCATTAGGGGGTCATTTAAGTATTACGTAAGCACCATTGGTGAGCGGGGGTATCCTACATTTGCCTATTTTTGATGATATGGGGATAAGGAGGTTCTCTCACATATAATGAATACGTTAGGGACTTTGCTTGGACGCAAGACGTTAAAGTTGAATTGCTTGAGTTATAAACAAAGTACAAATATTAGGAAAGTTTAAATAAATCATTTTTATTTAGTAGTACAAAAGTAGTGTGTAGTAGTGCGAAGTGGAGCGCGGACAAACAAACATCCTTGTTGGACTTGATATTATTGTCTCTAAGAGAATTGCATGCAAGAGGTGACATAGAAATAATGCCTACTCGTTGATCTGCGTAAGAGAACTCTTCAGGTGTGTTGATGAGACTATCTGCTGATCAATGGACAACCTTTATCCCTACTTGGTCTACTATGTTTGTCAGCTCATAACTTCACCTACATAGGAGAGTGTCCCCACTTGATGACTTGAGACTTTCTGCTAATCATTGGACTACCGTGCATAGAGTAATGCATGAATATGTACCAATGTTTACATAATAATGAGGAGTGGTCAAGCTTAGCTAACTTTTGCTGACAAGGGGGATGGGGGAGTCAAACATTGTAATAAATCTGTTACATAATACTTACTTCAATAGCAAGTACCATTCAAGTCATATGTAAGCTGATTATTTCATCACTTTAGCACAATATAAATACTAACTACTATATTAGTAAACAACTAATAATTCATGCAATAAAGAATAAGAATAATTTATCTGCATAAAACATATGTATACATGATGGTAAATTATAATTATTGATATCAACATGTTTTGCCAACAAACAATGGCATGCAAATAAGAAAAAACTTAATTAAATAGGTACTTAGGGTTTGTTTTTCTAACCTGTTTTTTTCAATGGTGTAACTGAGCAGCAAAAAATTGAGTTACATTATTAATACAAAGTCAATAGAAATGAACATACTACTTCTCTTCTTCTTAGTTGGTCACTCTTGACAGAGTGGTTGTGGATATTAGACTAATAAGTTTAATAATATTTATGTATTTATTGGAGGAAGAATTGTATGATCATTGTTTACCTTAATTTACAACACACTTTTATGTTTTATCTAAATTAAAGGATATCAAGATATTATTATTCTCATACCCCATGAGACTCTTACATAAAAGAAAAGGTATGGAACCTATGAATGGTTCTTTTTTATTTAAATTGGTGTCAGTTGTACAAGCAGCAAACATTTTAAGAAGTTAAAATTATAACAGTTTAAGAAGTTTACCATTATCACCATCAGGGACTTTGATATGTGATTTGCGCAGAAGAGTCTTGTGAGAGCGACCATGTCGACCTCGCCACCGAGTCACCTCTTCAGCCAACTCAGTTGGCTCTTTCATGAGGTACCACACTTTGATGCTTTTACACCAGCCATGACCATTACCTTTAACACATTGAATGACTTAAATAAATTTTTAATTAATGAACATGCTGAGAGATGATGCTGATAAACTTGTAATTTTAAACTAACTGGTGTTTTTAATTCTGATTCAATTTATATGTGAACAGCCTCAAAGAATTGGAAAACTCATTATATTTGGACTTGATAGTCTTAGTTCTCATTCAGACTTAATAATGCCATTGTTGTTAAAACGCTGTAGGTTGTAGTAATGTTTAGTGGATTCAATAACTTAAACCATATTTTTACTGACCTGTTTTCAATATGCGAGTGTATTTGTTGAACATCATCATCTTTTCTGATGAAGTACATAGCTCAATAACAGCTTTGTAAACCCGCTCTCTTACAGCATCCTCTACAGTCAGCATCAAACTTTTAGCAAGTGCAAATGCAATAGGCTCAAAACGGGTATACCAGTTTGATTTACCAACCTGTAACATAAAGTTTTAAGACTACCTAAAGATGCAACTATAACATACAAATGGACAGCTGTACAGGCTGCAACCTTCTTTAGTTTACAGCTACTGAAAGCTTGTGTTGGGTAAAAGCCAGGTTGATACACATTCTATATTATACTGTTATTGTTAAAATTGAACTAAGGAGCAGATAATAGATGAACGGCACATAACAAGGCTTCTACCTATTATGGCTTTTGGTTAGTATTCCAATAAGAGCTTAGGTTTGAATAATTTAAAAGAACATATGAGGGTAGTTATACATAAATGCCATTATGTTTTATTTCTAAGTCAATTGTGATGAAGATAGTTTCTTACCTTTAAAATAACTTCAATAGCTTCTATACTGGTCTGAATGTTAACACTCAAAGCTTCGTTGAGAGCCATGAATTTTTCTGGCTCGAAATACTTGTGGGCGGTCCAGCAACCAGGGAAGTACTTTGGGTTTTCAAGGCCCACATGAAGAAATCTTGTAATAGCATTTGCAATCTTTGGGTCAAGCCTGGGGCTTTCTCTAGCCGCATTCGTCGACATTTTGGACAGCTAACTGTCCTATTTCTGTGCAATTATCTCACAGTTATTGTGGAAAATTGCGTGTGTGACAAACCATCTATCATTCAGGTACGTACAAAAAACTTCCGTTGTTACCTGAAACCTGCAATGAACACAGAATCTTGAGGTAAACGTACTCAGTAAGAATGCATTTTTTATCGTTATCCGAGCGAAACATGTGCCATTATTTGAGGATGTGGCCAGAAAAAAATGTAGGTACAATGGAGGTTGATTACATTCGTCTCCTAGCAAAAGACAGCTTCGACAATGTCCGCAACTAATAATTATCATAAATCTGGCAAAGCTATAACTGCAGAAAGTGTGCGCAATACCGTGAAAGCCAAATAAATTAATAATTTCCAGAACAACGTACCTATCTCAATCTCGAGCGCCCGTTTCGTTCGTTTTCTTTCTTTCTTTTTTTTTTATTCTTTCTTTCACTACATCAAAGGGATGGAACGGTTCATAGTAAGTCAAGTTTTTTTTTAATAAATCGATGTGCCAAATATGGATATTATAATCTAATGTTTTTAGATCGCTGTGGATATATTTTTTTGTTCTTGTTTTCCATTGGGTTTTAAATACCGGAAAAGATACCAAGAATGACAAGAATGTTGTTTTTTTGTGTTTTATGTAAATGCAAATGTAACTTAGTAAGTATTAACACTACTAGTAAGTAATTAGTAAAATAACACCACAATCTTGACGACCACTGTGGCTCGGTGGGTGAACGTCCGCCTGAGGCGCAGAAGGTTGCCGGTTCGATTCCCGCCAGGGGACCTGATTATGTACGATCTACAATCTCTGGTTTCGGGTCTGGGTGTTTTCTATGTATCATCATAATATAATTGTATGTATGTATTTACAAAAAAAAATGTATCTGTGTACCCATAGTACAAGCTTTGCTTAGTTGATTGTGATGGTGATTGAGTGTGATGCTGTGTGAGTAGTCCAGAAATATTTATTATTTATTTATTTATTATTAATCCATAAATTTTTAATCGTAACCAAGTCAGTCCGATTTTTTAACGTTACAAAATGACTGCACATCACTATGTGAAAAACAATCACTGTCAGATATCAAACTTCTTTCAAAATAAAAACTAAGACATATGTCACAACACGAAACGAAACGAACACAAAAAAAGTACAATACAATTACAAGATTTTTGTCTAAATAAAGCCACGGAGAACTGTAAATTATCAGAATAATAACTTGTAACTTACGTATTATTTTTGATTTGACAAAACAGTGCTAGTGTACTTCTTATTGCAAACCTTCATGAGTTTACATTTGGAGGAGGTCAACGAAACACAACAACTAATGCAGAATGAGGGCGACGAAGATGAACAGAAGCCCGCAGTACCGGCGACTTCACCTGTTACCAGCAACAAAATGTCTAGTGGTGCGGCCAGTCTCACGTCCAGAAACCCCGGGCCGACGCTGACAAGCACAGGCAATAATAGCGTTAACGAATCCACTAAAGTATCTTACGTCAGCGAGAAGAAGCTTCACAGAGACCTAATGCGTTCTAACTACAGCAATAAGCCTAAACGTATGCCCAAAGAGACGCCTGACGTGAAGCACATGGAGAAGGCTCTTTTAGAACTGCTAGATGATTTCCATACGGGAAAGCTTAGTGCATTTGGTTCTGGGTGTAGTATGGAGCAGATGATAAATATAAGAGATCAGCAGGAGCACCTAGCCCGACTTCATTTCCGTCTATGTGCAGATGTGGCTAAGCCAACGGATGATAGTTTTGATAATGCTCCGTCGAGGGAAAAAATGGCTAAATTGGTACAAAGTCTAGAACAGCTATCAACTTCTATTGAAAATTTACATTCTGAAGATTGTTCAAATAATACGGGGGGTGAGAATAGTACTGAAAAGTCTACTTGATGTTAATATTTAGTGTTGCTTTAAATTAAGAATCCAAAGTTTTAACGAGGGTTTTTTTTGTTTATAAAATTTTAGTCAAATTATGTGCAACACATTTTTGCATGCATTTTATGCATATTCAATTCTATGTTATATTTTTCAACTTATTTACATGTAATGTTAATGTATTTCGTAGATAATGATTTAGGTTGGTAAGATAAGATATGGTGATAAGTTTATATATAATATTATCAAAGGAAAACTTTATTGTTTTACTACAAATTATAAATACCATGCTTATCCTATGCAGATATATGTGGGTGTGCCAGTGCAGTCTGTTTCTAAATTCCAAATCATAATCATTATCTTAAATTTTAGGATGTTCATGCGGTCTTTACCAAGTCATCCATACATTTAGTACCTTTTTGGATGTCCTATGCTGCGCTAGCCAATCCCCAGTCTCCATATCAGAACTACTTGATCTATGCGCTATATGGCATGCTTAGGGCACTTTAGTGATCCCTTCAGCTATGTTTTTGACCAACATAACTTAAGGGCTTAGCTTCTACATAACTCTTTTCTGACTCAATAGGGAATATGCACAAGACTTTAAAATGGACTGTTTCTTTTTTTCTGTAATCTTTATTGTTTAAAAAACATACTTAAACAATTATCGATTTATGAAATTTATCATAACTACATAGTGAAACTTAATCATCAAAAAGTGACTATTTTGATATTCCATAGCAAATTTTCAAAACGCATCGCTTGGCCAGGTGACGTTAAAATGTATTGGTTTCCATGGTAATAAACTGATTTTATCAAACTTTCAGTAAGTTTGTGAACCAAACACTTCGTTGGTGACGTAACAAGACACGGTCGTCAAAATGGACGCGTTTAAGTCGCCCGAAAAGGATATAATAGTAATTTTAGAAAATAGTTCGTAGTTTTTATTTTTGATGTGATCTATAATATATTTTTGGCAATGTACCTAACAATTTGTAGAAAAGTTTATAGCAGTAAAAAAATACGTGCACATATTGTCTATTCAGTAAAAAACCCTGTGAAAAATTTACCTGAGAGCTATGGAGAGGATTATCTTTCCTTAGCTCCAAAGTTATTATTAGGTCCTTACATATGAAATTGGCGTTTTTCGTACTGGCCACTTTAATCACAAATTTCTCCTCTTTGGTAAGGAATTCCAAATTCAAATTTGTACAGCTATAGACTCATGTATTTGTGCTTCGATGATCGTCATTCATTTGTTTTTTTTCTTCTGTTTTTTTCTGTTTGCGTCACTCATTTTACAAAATGGAAAACTTAAAATATCGCATTATTTACGAGTACGAGTTCCGCCGTGGCACTAGTGCTGCGGAAACAACTCGAAGGGTGAATGATGTGTATGGCGGTCGTGTTGCAAAAGAAAACACAGTTCGTTTTTGGTTCCAACGTTTTCGTTCTGGAAATTTCGACTTGCAGAACAAGCCCCGTGGACGGCCTGAGACTCAAGTTGATAATGAAGAGTTGAAGGCTATTGTGGAAGCGGATCCATCGCAAACCACGTCCGAGTTAGCTGCAGGCTGCGGTGTTAGTGATAAAACTGTTTTAATTCACTTGAAGCAAATTGGGAAGATTAAAAAGCTTGAAAGGTGGGTACCTCACGAATTGACTGAAGCAAACCGGCAAACGCGCGTCGACTGCTGCGTTACATTACTAAACCGGCACAATAATGAAGGTATTTTAAACCGAATCATTACCTGTGATGAAAAATGGGTTCTTTACGATAATCGGAAGCGCTCAGCGCAATGGTTGGATCCTGGCCAGCCAGCCAAATCCTGCCCCAAGCGAAAATTAACCCCAAAAAAGTTACTTGTAAGCGTTTGGTGGACTAGTGCCGGTATTGTTCATTACAGTTTTCTCAAATCTGGCCAGACTATTACGGCTGATGTCTATTGTCAGCAATTGCAAACCATGATGGAAAAGCTAGCGGCTAAACAACCTAGGCTGGTCAATCGCTCCACGCCACTGCTGCTTCACGACAACGCTAGACCACACACTGCGCAACAGACGGCTACTAAATTAGAAGAGCTTCAATTGGAAAGTCTAAGACATCCTCCGTACTCCCCGGACCTTGCTCCAACAGATTACCATTTTTTTCGAAATTTGGATAACTTCTTGCAAGGGAAAAAATTCAACTCCGATGGGGCAGTCCAAATCGCCTTCAAAGATTTTATTGATTCCCGTCCGACTGGTTTTTTTAGTAAAGGGATCAATGAACTACCTATAAGATGGCAAAAGTGCATAGAAAATAATGGTTCATACTTTGATTAATTAAATATATTATATTAAAAAATATTCGACTTTTTGTTCCTCCCATACAAAACGCCAATTTCATATGTAAGGACCTAATATTTACTGATGACCTAAAGATATACAGAGTAATTATTAATACATACCAAGATATCACAATGCTACAAAATTATTTAAATACTTTGCAGAATTGGTACTCCACTATCTTAATGAAACTCTGTGTTAATAAATGTGTTCATATACGATTCCAAAAAAAAAAAAAAACAGTAACATTCCTATGATCTTGGGGTCATTGCGAGTCCGAGAACTTGGGGTCGTTGACAGCAATCTTAAATTTAATGAACATTTCAACTAAATCGTTAAAAAAGCGGCTCAAATGATAGGATTTATAAAACGCAATACTAAAGGATTTATATACACGCGCACCAAGATTATTCTATTTATTGCTCTCGTACGTAGTCATTTACAATTTTCTAGAGTTATTTGGAACCCCTTCTATACTGTCCAATCGCAGTTTAGAAGCCCTACAAAGGAACTATATTCGTCACTTAGCTTATACCACTCCAGGATTGTACTATCGTACTCCGTATTTACAGCGTTTGAGCCATTTTCAACTAACTTCCATAAGAAATCGCAGGAAAATCAACGATTTAGTTTTTCTTTACAAAAAAATTAATGGCAGCTTAATAAACAAAGTCCCCTTAGCAGTACCATAGAATAATAAATTATACCATTCAAATATCCCAGATAACCTTTCAAAATATATTATATTTACCATTTTCTACAACTAACCTTGGTTAGTAATTTATTATTCTATGCCTTGGTCTCAAATTCTCCCTTAGTAACAGCAGGTAGCGAGCTAAGCTTTATTACCCAAAAACTACCAGAACTTGATGCTTTTGTTGACTCGTTACCTGTCTTTAAAAATAAGCTTCTCACATTTTACTATTTCTCTCTTAACCTGTTGTTTGTGTCTATTCATAAGTGTTGTGCTCGCTTATTATAGGCACATTATTATCATAGTATATTTTATACCTAACTAGTTTTTAAGAAATATTGTTATATTGGCTGTAGGCGGTGCCTGAATTTTAAATAACTAAAATAAATAAATAAACAGTTAAAAAATTAACATGTAGTTAAATATTTTTCTGAAGAACAAAGGCGTGAAATAAACGGTGTTTGTACCAGTTAAGGTAGGTACGCCGAAAATCTAATTAGGTAGGTAGTCAAAGTTTAAAAAAGATTCGGCTAATCCAGTTTTGATTAATACAAAATCTGAATTTGTACAGTCAACAGCAACTGATGAAATAGGGTCCCAATATAATATAGACAGTATTTTTAGTCAAAAGTTATTGACTGCTGTTGTTTGTTAGATATAAGTAATCGAACAAATAACGTGTCCTAATGTAAGTCCTTTTAATTTTTTTAGCCGAAACATGTGTAGGTAATTTACAGTGCAGTGGAGATTCTATGACTAAAATTTTATGCTAATTATGTATATTGTATTTATACAACTATAGGCAACATTAATCATCATCATCATCATCATCACCCTATTAACGTTCCCACTGCTGGGACACAGGGACTTCTCTCTTGACGAGAGAGATTAGGCCTTAATTCACCACGCTGGCCAAGTGCGGGTTGGTGAATGTCACATGTCTCTTCAAACTCTTTTCAAGTTCTCAGAACATGCCGGTTTCCTCACGATGTTTGCCTTCACCGTTAAAGCACGTGTTTAAAGCGCACATAGATTTCTCAAGAAGAAAAATCCAGAGGTGCGTGGTGGTGGTGCGGCAACATTAATATCTACTATTTATTCTATGGAATTCGTGCATAAAGTATGTACCTAGCCTTTTAACGCGGCAAAACAATGAAATGGCAAACTGAATAATTCGGTCTAATATTCGTTTCCGAAGAGGCTTAAGTCGAATAATATTCTGTAGGTATTTGGCAAAATCTATATTCGGCGTTTTACTTAATTGTTATGCATAAACTCGCGAGATCTCGCTTGAGCCCCAATCTTGTGAGATTTGCATTCCCTACTCACAGCTTCTGTTTTACGAAAGTATAAGAGTATACAGTAGAAACTTGGAAAGATATAATCTGTGAACTAATAAATGTATGTAAATGTATTGTAAAAGTAATGTACCTAAATGTATTATAATACACTAACCACTCTACACACTTCTGATACACTGACTATATTTTTAACTAACTGACATTAAAAAAAATGTATAACTCATCAAAAGCTACCTTATTGATGAGATTATTATTGTAAGTACCTATTGGTTAAACATGCAATATTTCTGCGCAAGTAGAGAAATACTTCAGACAATATCGTCTGTCGTCTAGTTTATTCCTAATGTGGCAATTTATTGCAGTAAAATCCCTATTGCAAACATAAACGGTCAGGGTCAGGCAGGGAACAAACAGTTTGAACTTTCTGTAGCGCTTGCCAATGTCCAAATATTTGAACACATGCTTTTGTCGGTCTAGCGAAGTAGTCTGTCTAGCTATCTAATACTAAATGAGAGTTTCTTTATAAAGCATATAAAAATAGATAAATTTGATAAGTTTGAAATGGACTCGTACACCATAGTATAGGTATTTCAACAGTTTTTCAGTAATTGTAATAAAAATAAACACTTTGGTCAGGGAGGGCACAGTGACTCAAAAAAATCCGAACCACTACTGCCCTGACCCTAGAAAACAATTGAAAATATAAAAAAATTGTGCAAAAAGTTGCAGTTAGAGCGTTCACCTATCAAGTACTGACCTCGTTCAACGTTGCGTAACTTAAAAATGAAAATAACTGATAGATATTCAGGCGTTAATATGCGAAGATCCAATCTAAATGCCTATGTGGAGCTAATATTAAGAACTAATTCCGCACTCACTTTTTTCGGGTAAGAAGTACAAAATTATTATGCCCTCTACGCACACCTGCACAAGCTTACCGGAAGTTGAATGCTCACGACCACCAAAAATCCAAACAAAGCAAGCCAACTAGTTTCGCTTCTTCACGAGCTCCTTCACATCATTATCTCTCGAGGACGTCATCACCAACGCTGGAATTCTCGCAACATTCAACGGCGTACATCAAAGTGTCACCAGGCTAAATAAAATAACGTTTTTATTACGCCTACTTTTCAGAAAATATACTTTAAATGGTTAAACGAATTAGGTAAGTCACCACCTTTGAATCCATATAAGTAGGTACATAAGAAATATAAGGCGTTTTCTGATAAACGTTATGAAGTCCAGGTACCTACTTATCTAGATACCTAATTCTAAACGCAGTTGGTAATGAAACTTATGTTCGACTTTAAGCACCTTTTAGTCGCACTCAAAATGAATGTTAAAACGTCAACACATTTCCCTAACACTCACATAGCACACATTTTCGACATCACATCTTATCTCCGAAGGCTTCAAGGGTCGTGATTTTGTGATTGTGCTACCCTGATTCGCCAAATGTCATTACATTATGTAGGTGTACTGTGTACTGTGCTATCTGTGGCATAACGTAACACTCCGCGGTTTCGTAATAGTCGGTACAGACTCACAGCGAGAATTCTGGGCTTACCTTAAAGCCTAGGCGACTATTTCAGACTCATATCTCGTTTGTTTGTGCGTGCGTGTGTGAGAGAGAGAGAGAAGGCCAAAGAAGAATGACATCTCATTTACCTACGTGTCTCAGGTCCTCTCGGGGTAAGTTTTGTACCTGTAACACGTTTTATTTGCATAGCATTTGAACCACCTACTCGGTTTATCTAACCACGCGTCACGTATAAAAGTTATTTCGACCTTGGCTATGTAATCCATTTAAATTTTAGATTATTTGGGTAGGTGCCTTTATACACAAAATCCCTCTTCCTATGTTAAATCCGGAAAATAATTAATTACCAATTACTTTGTAAAATGTAATTATTTTAACCTACCTACTAAGTTGTCTCCAAGTCCTATTTTCCTAAATGACTCCCAACTTAATTTATACTACTTTTTACCACGTAAATCCATACAACTCGGGCAAAGTCATTGGATAGCGGCTGTCTGATGAATTTTATTTGTCCAAATAGTTTTGTTTTATTTGTTAATTTTTATTAATCTTAATGAAATTGAATAATGCTAACAGTGTATTTAAAGCTACCTGGCTCGCTACGGCTTTGTCCGAAAACAAAAACCATCCTATTGAATCACTCGACCTATTTCTGAAAAACGCCTAAAGATTTGTTCTGTAGTTTTTGAGATTATCCTGAACATAAAGTATCTGTCTATAACTTATAGATATAAATACATAGACGCCACAAGGGCCTTTAATTTATGATAAGTAATAGATAGATTAATCTGAACTTTATTGCGTTTTCGCTACCATTTGTAATCGTAAATTACCTATATCTTTAATAATCATAATTGAAAGACTGTCAAATCATGGTAGGTAAGTTACCCTCTTAGTTTTAATAATTTAAAATTTTGTAGACGAATATTGAAGCTAAAGGTAAAGGGATATTTGAAAACCACCGCCTTAATATGTGCGTAGCTTAGCTTTATTACTTAGCTATGCGGACTCAGTATACGGATGTCTTTGCTCCGATAGACAGTCAATAGCTCACGTCGTAAAAGCAGCTGAACTGATGTAATGTAAGATAAGTGAACCAAGAACATTGTCACAGTTTTCATAATGAAGTTTGATGAGCATCGATACTGAAGCCAGCTTACATAAGCTAAGGCTACGCGAGCGTGAAGCAAGGCGACTCGGCCAGTCTCGGTTAGACACGCTTACGGCTCGAGCGTGCGAAACCACCGCGGAACTCTGCCACGTATTAACAACAACCTTATTTACTTACATATAATATATATATTTGCCTGCAAGCAATATAATTTTTATCATAAGTTTTAATATATAGTTGCATCATAAGAATAGTTTATTAAAAAGTTTTTTTATGTCGGCTTAGAATAAGTTTTGAGCGCGTGAAAACACTCTTATTGTGTTAACGAAACTGTAATAAGTTATTAATTAAAGTTTCGTTAACTAAGATTAAATACTTGTCTATACATTTGTGGGGCTTAGTATCACAATTCTAATAAAAGGTACGAGTATATTGATTATTTCGGTCTGTTCTTCGATAGAAATCATAATGACAACATAATTACACTCTACCAGTTTTGCGTGGGTAAGTCGAATATAAAATTGACTAGCTTTATATAACTTGCAAAAAATCAACCATATTCAGTATTTAGTTCAATATAAAAACAGCATTCAACAAGTTTTTATAAATATTTGAGTAAAAATCTATATAAAACACAAGGCAGCAAAAATTTAGAGCCCCAAATAGCATTAGACAAACAATTTGTTATGTAAATATTGCCCTATAAGGCTTAGAATAACTACGCAGCACAAAACAGAATTAAACAACCTCAAAAAATAACAGAATGTGCTCACAATTCGTTAATAACGGATGTTTTAGTTATTAATTAGATTATTTGTTTTGCTAGGTATATCTAGGTAACTAGTTTTCAGTAGTAGGTAGTAGCCCTAGTAATAGTGTTGAATAGTGATTTTATCTGAATTAGGTAATTCAAGATTACATCCGAGATTGGAAATACTCATTTAGTTTTCAAATTTAAGCTAATTTGTTACAATATGATTGAAGAGATAAAAGACCTTGTTATTTTCGCATTTATAAAACTGAAGTGGAAATGTTTTTATTTTAGGTTTATTTTATTGTAATCAGACATCTTCTTTTAAATATTACGCAGCTAATAATAAATAACGAAAAAAATAATCATTCAAGAAATGACACTGAAAACTCATCTAAAAAATTTGGACCAAAAACTATTTCATCCTAAATCAATACCGATAAAACAAATATACCTACTTAAAAAAATCCATAATACTAATAAGAGACTGTAATAATCACACGTAAGGAAAATCAGTTTTCAATTAGTAATTTAGTGTAATTTACACTTTAGTTTTGAGAGTAAAATACTACCTAGAACGAAGTCACGCTAAATAAAATTATTCAGGAAATAACTTTGGGATTTCAACTGAAAACGATTCCATCCTAAATCAATATAAAATGTATTACTTTTACTACATCGCCCCAAGACCTGACCGGGGTACAAATTGGTGCTGGTAGGTAATTGTACGGCATAGACCCATTCGAAGCGAGCAGTCCTATATGTCTAGCTAGCAGTACCCCGCGGTGATACCCGCGTTTAATGGATTTTCCCGTAGAAACACATGTTTTCGCGCGGCACAAAATAGCCTATGACACTTCTCAAGCTATAGAGAATCTGTGTAACAAATTAAATTCAAATAGGTTAAGTAGATCCAGAGATTAAGTAGATCCCTACAATGTCACAAACATGTTCCCTCTTCATAATAATAGTACAGAGTTCTCCAAAACCCATTTTAAATTTTTAATCTAAAATGGGATTATTTAAAGTCAATATAAATAATAATTAAACATTTCCAGACAATCCACACAATAACATCTAGCTCCATGGTAAGCCAAAGCTCTAAAGCCAATGTTTGTAATAGACATACATATAAGTATAGTTTTTTTTTATTATACCTATTTTCGATTGTTATATTCTCCAAAATCTTCTCGTACTAACTTACTTTACAAGCACAAGGTCTGATTGCCTCTCACGGCCTGTTTCACTATCTATGAGTAAAATATTTAATCTATAGATACTAATATTATAAAGAAGAAGAGTTTGTTTGAACGCGATAATCTCAGAAAATACTGATCCGAATTGAATTATTCTGTTAAATAGCCTGTTTATCGAGGAAGGCTATATCGCTGCGTGTCGGGAACTACGTATTTTCCCGCGGGTAATCCATAACACGGGCAACGCCGTGGCTAGAAAAGCTAGTTCTTAATATACAGAGATATCTAGGTCAATTGTCAGTTGACTTGATAACTCTATATTATTAATCAACTATTAGCTGTCTTACCCGGGGATTGAGAAACATGCCCTAAATGTCGCCGTGTTGATAATCCTGAATAGTTATTTATCTGTTTTGATATGAATTGAATAAGTCGTCTTAAAACGATTCCTAATAATTAATATAATTACAAATAAATTCATTTTCAATTCGTAAAAACTTGTTTTTGATTTATATATTTGGTTTTAGTATTATCAAAAAAAATGCTTACAAACAAAAAGAGTTAAGGAATAAAATCTATAAAGTCCGTGGTTTCCGAGATATTTGTGTCTAAAAAGAAAAAAAAATCATCTGCTCTTGCCCATTTTGAAAAAAAATTACTTGGGATGTTGGCTTTGTTATGAAAACTTATTTTCTAGAGATTCAATAACCATAATCTGAAACAACGGTTGAACTCGCATCTTTTATGAATGACACGTATAGGCCTAAGTAGTCGATTACCATTAGGATTCTGACCTAATCTTGGCCCGTAGCAATTCAGCGTCTCAGGTGGGCAGGGATCACATAAAAACTTTATTGCAGACTTAGAATACTATCTTAAAGGCGCATGGTAAAACAGATGAAGGATAGCTCGTAAAATGCGGCTTCGCTGAAGAAGGCCTTTGGAAATATTTTCTCCTTTGTTATGTAACGGTGAGTTTATTAATATTTTTAGGGTTAAATTTTAGCTTCTATTTGTTTTAACTTTCCGAGTTATTACTATATTATGTTATATGCTACTTAATGTTGTAACGAGATATGAAGTATTTACAAAACCAGCTACGACGATTATTTTTGAGATCTTGGAGCTACCGTAGAGCCACCGTGCTCCGTAGCAGTGCTACGCCGTAGCTGCTGGATTGCTATACTGGCTCTGGTATGATAATGGAAAAAAATCGCCCTTTGTTGCAAACGGGGCTATGAAATTTAGGTAGTCATATTCAATAATGTAACTTTAAAATAAAAAAAATCCGATTCAAAAACCTTAGTTTCCTCATATGCGACCCCACGCAATATATTTGCAGATACTCGGTTCTTCTTCCCCACTTTTACCCCCATTACTTTTAAACAGATCAACCGATTTTCATCAACAAACATATCTAAGGACACTTGCGCAAAAGTCTTTATTCACACAAAAAAAAAAAACTAAATTGAAATCGCTAAATCCTTTTGGTTCCTTAATGATGCCAGAGACAGACAGGCACGTCAAACTTATAACAACCCTCTTTTCCGGTCGGTCGGTCGGTCCGTCGCTTTGATTGTTTATGGTCGTTATTTCATTATACGTCTACATTGTTTATGGCTCAAATGTGGATGGCGCTCTTACTTTTAAACAAACTCGAACGACGTTCGTATTAAAAATTAAAAGGGTTTTCAGCTCAAGCCAGACAGTCATAAAACCAGAATGTAATGGAAATTTAATTACACGTTTGTTTAATATTGTCGTTATCTTTGATTATTTAAGTATTTTAATGCGCCATATTTCACAATTCTAACGCAAAATATGTAAACAAATTTAATGCAATAGAAACTCAAGTTTAATGATTCTGGAGGCCGTTAAAATTATTAGCTAATGCTTATCAAAATTTCTAGTAAAATACTATTTAGATTTAAAACGCGTTATTTACCATGATTGATTGTCTTTCGAGTTTCCCGATATTTCGGCACAGTTACGTTCGATCACGGTTGAACTGAAGCTGCAGCGATTGGAGTAACAGCTCTATTGGCAGACAAATCGATCTACCCTCTTTCTCACTCTTTTATTACGTGTCGATGCATCACTAGAGTTGGGACATCATGGTAAATATCCCGTTATAAATAAATCTAAATAGTAAATTCTAGTAAGCTGATGTTATCTTGAAAATAAAAATCAATTTTTACACCTTCACTTAAAACGTTTTTAGTAGGTATAGTTTGTAATTCAACAAAGATTACCTCCCCCTCCCTTAGTTCCCGAGGGTTGCATCATGTGGATGGTTACGCTCTAAAAAGTATCCTATTGCTTTCTTGCTGGATGGGTTATCCAATACATAAATAAAATAATGACATTTAACATTAGACCGGGTAATCCAATTTGATGGATTCCATTGTGATTAAAGATAAAAAAACAATAAACGGATAATGATAAATAATAATTGTTATGATTACTTAAGTAATTATAACTTTGAACAAAACATAATTTTGAACAAAATATCGGGGCAGTATACATAATTAACTTCTAATCGCTCGTCGCTTACTAAATCAATTACAAACTCAAAAAAAAAACAAAAAAAAAACAATTTAAGATTTAATAAATCTAAATTTAAAATTTAAAAATCCCCCGATTCCAATGCCTTAATTTCCTTATAAGTAAAACACCTAATATTTAGTAGTTAGGGCACGCGATGCTCTTTCATTTGATACCCCACTGGAGTATATTTGCAGATTTTCGATTTTCCTTCCCCACTCTCACCCCCATAACTTTTTAACGGCTCAACCGATTTTCATTAAACATGTCTCACCTCACCAAACTCACCTTTCATACAAAAAAAAAACTAAATTGAAATCGCTCCATCCGATCGGAAGCTATGATGCCACAGACAGACAGACACGTCAAACTTATAACACCCCTGTTTTTTGGTCAGGGGTTAAAAATTACTTGGCTCGAGTAATTTCTTATAAACTGTAATTTGCTAAATTCTAGTTATTTTCATAGTTTTAAAAAGTATTTTGAACGTATTAACGTTTGATATTTTACAGGTAGAGAATTAAACATTTGCGCGCCTTGAACTGTAACTGCAGTTTTGGCGTAACTCGTAAATTAATAATCATAAATTACTTACATAGCAACTTTTTCATCATTCGGTAATTTACATCTTCAATATCCGGCCGTTACACTCATTTTTCTTTACAATACAAAACCGTTGGCCTTAACGGCCTTTCTCTATTCTTATTTTTCAGAAAATGTTTTAAAAGAGTTGAATTTTTTTAAGTGAAACCTTAAGTGATATAATGGTGGAAAAAGTAAAAATAAATATTTATATTTTACCCTCTTGTATAATAACTTAAAAAATATATACGTGTGTTTTTTATCTACAACTAGAACGTCGTACCTATAAGTTCAGTTTTGAAAACTCGATACTAATTTTATCTGTAAAGGCATGGATGTATGCATAATGATGTTTACTACAAACAGTACCGCCCCACAGACGTCATTAAACGACTTTGACTTTAAATTAATAAGAGCACAGATCCAAGTGTAAAAATAAAAGTTCTTTGATCTGAGCGTATGTTACGAGTAGAAGTTCCTAAGATATTAATGAAATGAATCTCATCACATTAGAGTTTGCAGCGAAAAAGCTGTTTTGAAAATTGTGATATATGTCTGAGGGGTTCCGACATTTTTTTATGTCAGGGCATACCTACTAGTCCACCATTTAAATAAAAGTAGGTATTTTATTCGTATCGTTCGGTTCAATATGAAAATGAAGTATCATATAACGTTTTAGATTATAAGTAACTAGCTGTGTCCCGCGGTGTTACCCGCGTTATAATGGATTTTCCCGCGGAATGACGTCCTATGTTATTTTTCAGGCTCTAGAGATTCTGTGTACCAAATTTCATTTAAATCGGTTCAGTAGTTTTCGCGTGAAAGAGTAACAAACATCCATACATCCATACTTACAAACTTTCGCCTTTATAATAGTAGTAGGATCTGTAAGTTGTATGTGATTTATATTATATAAATAAATAATCTCTAACTCATACGGTTTCTAAAATATTTGAGTGTTTTGTTTGTTGTCGGTCCACTAATATGTGCTTCAAAATTCGCTGTAGTTTGCGTGTTTTTCAATGTGGGCAGGATCTTCTATAGTTTTTAGACCCAAATACCTCCGAAACAGTATGACTTAGAGACTTAATTTCTTAACACTTTTTGTTTTTAAGCATTTACCTACTCTTTCGATTGAAATGTGTTTTATTATTTTATTACTGGCCGCGAAATGGCGGACTAGTCTTATGCCAAAATGTTTGGAACCCCATGTTCGGGCGGAATCTTACGAGTACAACAAAAAATTTAAGCAAATTTCTGCAACGGATCTGCTAAAATTTTGTATGTGCGGCGCGGGTTGAATTATACAGCACAGTGTTAAATTAATTACAGTGTAAAAAACGTCTAGCGCCGAGGGTAACATAAATAACGTAAGACTACATACCAAAACAATTTTCCTCAAAGTGTGTGTATCTGAATGATCGACTGCTTCCACTTGTTTTTTCCTCGAAATGTAATGTGCTACTTATTGTGAAATGGAACGAAGGGATGAAGGGAGACTGCGGCCCGCATCGTCACAGGAACAAGGTATGTGATTTATTTTTTATACTTGCAGTTTCAGATGTTAATGAGTAATAAATGAATATAAATACATAAATAAATTATACAAACAATCCACACAACAACGTTTAGCCCCGTGGTAATCTCTAAGCTTGTGTTACGGGTACTAGATATCTGATAATACATAATATAATAGTCATACATGCATAGATTTTGTTTTGAATTCATATTAAACACCCAGGCCAAGGAGAAAGTGCTTGCAGGACATACAAACACTTGACCCCTTGACGGGAATCGATCCCGCTACCTCTTGCTCTGCAAGCGGACCCTCGCCCACCGTGCCACTGAGACAGTTAATTAATGTTGCAATACTAACATTTATTTCAACTTATGTGTATGTTCTTACAATTTTGTTTGAAATAGATGAAAATCTAGAAGTAGGAATATTGCTTGGTTATGAAATACTTTGTAGTTATTATTAGTACCTACAAGTATTAAATGTAGGTATATATTGTATAATAGCCGAAACGGCTCGCTGGATTTCAGCTTGAAGGGTGACATTAGATTCATATTTGTTGGGAGAGTGACTTTGGCTGGTGGTATATCGAAATATATAAAATGGCAGATTTATGGCAAGCTGTGCAGCCGATTGGTTTGAGCGTGGTTGGATTCCTATTAACAGAGAAAAGACACAAATATGTCCATGTTTTCAAATACTTTGAGTCTATCTTGATTTAAATAAAATAAATGTTTCCGGTCTAATGATCACACAGCATCTCTTAACCCCAAACCAAGCAAAGCTTGTATGTACTCGGTCACGGTTCGGTGACTGATATACTATACAGATTTTTTATTTGTTTTATGATTTTCGTTTACTTTTACATTTGATTACTTATTTGTTGTTCTTCCTTATGTTCTCTAGAATACATACATCTTAATTATTGTGACAACATTACTCCATTCTATTATGATGTCTAATGTCCAGTGTCATAGTTGCTTGGAATATCGTTTCTGCAGAAACTACCGTTGGACGTGAAAGAGAATACCCAATGTATCTATCATTGTCGGAAGTGCATTCACATGAACACAACGGCATGTCAAGTCCGTTTCCTTTGCACTCTGGCTTGGAATTATAGTCACATGATACATAGAGACAGGTAGAAAGGAGACCCTATTTTTGACTTGAGGCGTTTCAAAGTTTCATTCAGTTTTGGAACCGGACGTTCATTGTAATTTTAAGTAACTTTGATCAGTTGGAACTGAATGGTACAAAATGTTTAATTTTATTTTTATTTGAAAATCATTAAGGTTTGGTGATTTACCCAAAAATTACAGAAAATTATGTTTTCTAAAAAAGGGAATATTTCAAGTTATCTTTATTTTACCATTCTAATGAGTTTGACATAAACAAGAAAAGCGAAAAAAGAATTGCGTACAAAAAAATATTGTGACGATCGTCACTCCAAGAAAGTTGTTAGCAAAAACCTTAACGGACATAAGTATTAGTAACAAACAGTTCTGTAAATTACGGGACAATTGGTTACACTAACAGCAGTTATAAACTAAAGAAATAATGATTCTTATGTTTTTGACTTGAACAGAACTCGACAGTCCAGTTATTTTAGATTTCACCTGCGGAGAAAATCCTACTGAACTGAATTTTGTTTACACCTCTAACGGCGTTGTGGCAGGTATAGATGACAAAAGTCTACATTCTTATTTCATTCACAGCAATTTCGCAGATTTGGCTTCACAATGCCCAAAATTGAGTATAGCAACATTTACTTTAAAACTTTACTCATTGCTTATATCTGTTGATCAGAATAAAAGTCAAACTGAATTATTAATGGAACGCAATCAAGTTGACTTCACGCCGGTTTCGGCACCAATTCGGGACTCATATGCATAATGGTGCTCTAATTCAAACAAATTAATGCCTTTATAGCGCACGCATGCCTATACTCGTTTATACGGGCTCTGGCTTTGTTATTGCTGACAAAATGCTGTTCTATTTAATACTGCTGTTGATAGAAACTGAAAGCTTGCAAATTGGTTTTAAGTGAAATAAAAATAGTATTTTGTCGATACATTATAATAGAATAGAATAGTGAAATAGTTTCAAGAGAGATATGAGATAAAATTTGCTTAATTCAGCTTTCTAATTGATGACGATTAATTGTTATACATTTTAAACTACGGCTACTACCATCTTGAAATAGGAGGTTGATGTTTGCGTGCACAAAGTTTCATTCAAATTTGAAAAATAGTCGGGTTTTTATTGTAACTCTAAGATTATCCTGTCGATGATCTCTAGGGACTCTTCTCACTTCACCCTTTGAATGAAAACTTTATCTACTAATCGCCCATAACTGTACTACAGAATAAAAGTCAAACTAAACTAATAATGGAATGCAATCAACTTGACTTCACGCAGGTTTCGGCACGAATTCGGAACTCATATACATAATGGTGCTCTAATTCAAAGAAATTAATATCTTTATAGCGCACGCATGCCTTTGCGCCGTTTTCGGCCTCTGGGGCTTTGCCATTGCTGACAAAATAATGTTAGCCATAAGCTAAGCATGCAAATGTAAATTTACTTATTATAAGACAAATATTCTTAAATTCTCATGAAAGTTTTCAGTTTTCTATTGCAGCAGTGAGCATCCTACGATGTCTAAACTTTAAGATATTTATATCAAACCTAGAACTAAATGTTTGAAACCCTAGGTTCGATGTGTTAGCAAAGCCTTTTTGTAACTTTCGTTAGAAAGGGTTAAGTAATTTTTTTCCAAAAAAAATCGACTTCGCTGTTAATTAAACCTTAACCTAATTAAGTATAAGATACCTATTGCCGGAAATCTGTGTAATTCAGGTTTTGTATACAATACCTAGTAAATGTTTAGCCTTTGGCATTCAGGCAATTGACTGCCTCATTGGCGCGGTGGGCGTAGGACTGCTAGCGGCGCAAGAGGTAGCGGGTTCGATTCCCGCCGAGGGATCAAATGTTAGTATGTTCTGCAAGCACTTTCTCCATGGTCTGGGTGATTAATATGTATAATAAAAAATATCTACATATATATATTAATGTCTATAATATTAAGTAAGTATATCAGATGTTTTAGCAATCGAAACACGAGCTTAGATCTTACCACGGGGTAATGAATAACATTTCATACGTTAACTACGGTTTAGGGCCTTTTTTACTGTTTATTAAAATAATTTATGAAAAATCAATTAGATCAAGGATTTTAATTTACACAGATTTGACAATTTTGAAATATATATTTTATGAATTACCCTTTATTAACATTGTAAAAATCATTATTTTTTCTAAAAACCCTTTGCACTTTTATAAAATACATTAAAATTACCTATAACTTAAATCCTTAGACTTATCAAATAAATATATGACACCGGATGCGCAACAAAATAGTAGCAGACACAAAAAACGACGATATATAGGCCAAATAGAAACAATTCTTACGGTGAAAGGAGTTTTATATAATTATCTATGTAATAATATAATAATAATAATATTACTCTTTATTACACACCAAGATAAAACAATACAAAAATGGACTTAATGCTAAATACAAAATGCGTAATGGGCGGCCTTATTGCTTAAAGCAATTTCTTCCAGACAACCTTTGGATGGAGAGTAAAATGCTCAGCAAATAACTGGACGGAGTGGTGACATAATAATAATAATAATAATAACAGTAATACAAGAACAACAAATAAATATCCAAATATTTTATAATATAGACTTACTTACTTTAGATATAAATAATTAGATAGATACTAATAAAAATAACATATAAATACTTATTTCAATATATTATATCAAACAATGTATAAATATAATATACCATATTATGCTAAAGAATCAAGAATTTTTTTTTACTTGACGTTTGAAAGTGTACAGACAAGGAGCGCGCCTTGTTTCACCGGGCAGTAAGTTATGTATTTAGAGAAGAGGTAGATTAGTCCTTATAATCCACCACGCTGGCCTAGTGCGAGTTTGGTGAATGCCGCAAGTCTTTTAAATACGTTAAAATTATCGGTACATACCGGTTTCCACACTATGTTTTACTTCTCCGTTTAGGTACGTGTTTTTAAAGCGCACATATTTTTTCCAAGAAGAAATAAATAGCGTAGTTTTTAAATTTCCATTCGCTTACATTCCTCGCAAACGCGTTTTATTTAATATTTCCTAATTTCTTGTTTTGATCTTATTCGCCTCCTGATACTATTCGCCTCGGTCTACTCTATTAATGATGATGGAATCCCTATTCGGTATAATGGACATTTTAACCAAAACGTGACCCATAAATATTAAATCTATTAGGGTTAGGATCCCTTTTGATGGCTCTGGACAATTTTAATATGTACATTGCAATAAATCAAACTTGCACTTGCAAAGGACATTTATTAACAGTTCGTTCGATTAACAGATTCATAGAGTGAATGACAAATATTTTAACAACTTGACTTTGAATAGTTATATTATATAGTAATCTTTAATAATGTATATATTTAAATCTATATATGTATATAAAACAAAGTCATGTGCGTTACAGCATTTATAACTGGAGAACGGCTGAACCGGTTTCAATAGTTTATAATTTTATTATAAATAAAAAATAAAAATGAAAATCTTTTATTTCAGACATAGGTCCATAAATTAAATTAATGTGATCATAAAAATTACAAAATTAAAGAAAAATAAACATTATAATATAAAAACTTAGACAGTTACTGTCCTATGCAGAGAGCGATCAATCTAGGAAAAAGGTTCCTTCAGTGATCACTCTCTGCACAAGAGACCTCCATAGTGGAGAGAAAATGTCATCTCCGACGGTTTTTAATATATTGTTTCGACTGCCCCGGACTCTGCGCATCAGGGACGCGGTTTTTATTCGCATGATGGCATGAAAACCATTCGTGCGGTGTAGCGCAAACATCCCCGATGCACTACAAAACCGTGGCAGTCGCAACAACATCCTAAAAATATTGTTATATTGCACCCGTAGGGCGTCTATAGATTTTTTGCTATGCCGGATCCACAGACTTCCCGTGTAAAAACTCTGACAGTAAGCTTTGAAGAGCATAATTTTTACTTCGTTGCTACAACGAGAAAATCTGCGGGCCAGCATGTTGCCTCGAATCGATAGAGCCCTACGCTCTCTTTCAACATCAACATCGTCCTTAAGGTCGTCAGTAATAAAATGTCCAAGGTATTTAAATGTTGTTATACGATTTATGTTCAAGCCATTTAGGGTTATATTTAAGCTATTATCTGGACATTTCCCGGCGGCCTTAAAGACCATTATGTTGGAGTTGTCTCCGTCCGGAATAGCAGAATAAGGGCCAGTTTCACCATCTCCGTGTAAAATTAGACAATGATCAAAACATAAAGCTATTTCGCTCAGTCATGTAACATTTGACAAAGCAAGCTCTTGACATAACAAACTATTGCTTTGTTTACTCAGATTATGTGAAATTATCACTTACTATTATAATCATTGGATGGGTTAATGCGTGAATGGAGGAACAATGTTTTCCGAGTCAGCTCGTATTTCATAAAGAACCTCTGGTTTGAGGTGATTTGTTTGAGTATAAACTCTCTGGTAAATTTTATCTAGTCTAATGAAATTATTAGCTCTCATAGTTCTTTTGAATAATATCAACCTGAGCGTCTACAAGGCAAGAGTGAATAGGTATTTCTTAGATCTACTTGATACATCTTCGTCCACATCGATATTTACCATCAGCTGAGATTGTAAACAAACACAGATCTATGTATCTCACATAGTAAAAATCTTCATTTTAATTAAATATTATACAAGCCGATAAACGCTTAGTCATCATTTAGAAACCGACCCGAAACTTATTGAGGTGTTGAACTTGGCACATGTTCTGCCGAAAGCCTGAAGGATGATGCCAAGCCTAAATTTTCACATAATTTGCTTAAAAGTTTTGTTATTCCTTAAACTTGGATGGCAACAGGGAGTCAGGTAGCAGAAAAGTTTTCTCAATTTGTATATAACTTTTAGGGATGTGTTACAGGAACAATGTAATAAAAAGAGAGTATGGCGCAATGTTGTTTTAGGCGGTCCAAACCTTTGACAGAAAATATAAAAGTTACGATTCTTTGGTTTTTTGTTTTCATTGAATCACAGTAAATTTTGGTGATAAATTTGAATGGCAATAGACCAATCGTGGCTGGTAGATGAAAAGTAAAACTTTTTTAAGTATAAACATAGGAAAAAAATTGAGAGTGCGCCATAATTTTATATGACACGTCATGCACCTCTACTTCTCTCAATTAAACGAAAACATTTTGCATCAACATAGTAAAGCGTTTGTAACAAAAAACTTCAATTAAATTAAAAGTTATGGGAGTGAGAGTGGGGAAGGAAAACTGAAATTCTGAAAATATACTCGAGTGGGGTATCAAATGAAAGCGCATCGCGTGCACATTACTAAAAATTATGGTGTTTTACTTTTAAGGAAATTAAGGCATTGGAATCGGATGTTTTTTTTAGATTTATATTGTTATTCGTAGGGACGTATGGTTTTAGATGAGATTTACGTAGTTAGAACTATGTTTTGTTGTCATTATATTATAAGATATTTTTGTTTCCCGATAAGGCGATGAGGTCGCACAGCGACAAAGACTTTTTATTGTTTTTGGTAAATAAAAAAAAAGTTTACTTTCTATTTTAATATGTTAACTTTTTGAACTCCTATCAAAGACATCCATAGTTGATCGTAAGTATCGTAAGTAATTTACGGTAACGGCGATGGCAAGTAGCTAACTACGCAGTTAAGGGGGCTACACACGCACGACCCTAAAGATCAGTAGCGATATTGGGGAAGTGGCGGGGAGGGCCCTAGATCGCACATTTTATCGCCCCGTAAAGTGTTTTTGAGCATTTTAGTTTAACCGAGTTCTAAAAAGAACAAGTTTCTCACATTCGGCGTTTATTAGTTCGCAAGGTATTTGCAACCGACGTCAAGAAAGGAGGAGTTTCTTAACTTGATGTGTATTTTTGGTACTCGAGTTTTCAATTTGTATCGAAAAAGTTGGGAAATGGTCGCACTCACGGAAGGAGATGGGGCAAATTCTTATGCCGGTGCCCGCGGCTCAACTTATAGCTACTCAATATTATAAATGTATGAATGTGTATGTTTGTCCGTCATTCAAGGCTAAAAGGCTGAACCGGTTTGCCTAGAATATGGTATGGTGATGGGCTATACATTGAATTAGAACATAGGCCACTTTAACCGAGGTAAATATGTTGAGAAAATTAATTATAAGGCGGGTAGCGGGGCACTGCTAGTAATTTATATATTACAATTCGAATGTCGGTTATATTTTGTAAAAAAATGGACTAGGTAGTTAATATTTCGAGTGAGCTCGGAATGATTATTTAGCATTATCGCTAAAGGTCGTGTGTAGCACTTTTTTTAAAACTCCTCACGTCTCAATTTAAGTCTAGGGTATCCTCAATCAAGGCAATTGACATTTATGTGAATCCACTGATCTGTCACTTTTTATTTTACACGCTTTTTTACCAAAGTAAAACCATACTATAATGTATACCATTTCTCTCGGTCCCACAACTAAGCAGTTACATTGGGTATTTTGTTGAAGAAGCTAATTATAAAGTGTACTTAAAACTAATAATCACAATATCGGAGTTTCCTCCTACTCGAAAAATAGACAGATATATAGGTAGATAGGTATAAATAAAATAATAAATAAATATTTACAGACAATTCACACAACAACATCTAGTCCCGTGGTAAGCTCTGAGCTTGTGTTACGGGTACTAGATATCTGATATACCTAATATAATAGGCAAACATAAGGTATATAGATATTTTTATTATACATATTAAACACCCAGACCAAGGAGAAAGTGCTAGCAGAACAAACAAACACTTTCATCCTCGACGGGAATCGAACCCGCTACCTCTTGCGCCGCAAGCGGACCCTCGCCTACCGTGCCACTGAAGCAGTCATATGTAGATAGAATATAATTTATTACACACCAAACAAAGAAACAATATACAATAAGAAATTAAAACTAAACCTAGAATGCGTAATGGGTAAATACATATATATATATATATAATAAAATATTGTAATGCTGGAAAGTTTGTTTGATTGTATGTTAGTTTAAACGCGCTGATCTCAGGAACTACTGGTTTGATTTGCATTATTATTTCACTGTTAGATATTTATCGAGAAAGGCCGGCAATGTGTTCATTTTTGTTTTGACGAAACTGGTAAGAGAGCTAGTGAGTGTTCTACATTATTTTCAAACTTAAAAAAGCTTTTCATATGTATTAAATTCTTACGGATTGGATACAGACAAAAACTAATGGAAAAGCTATTTAAATTGTTCTACATTATTGTCAAATTTAAATAAGACTTAAAAAAGCTTTAAATATTGAATAATTACGAACAGACAAACATCGGGACGGGTAAAACTAAATAAAACCTAATGGACAAGCTATTTAAACCTTATCAATTTCTCTCGCGAGATTAAGATAGGTTCTACTTATTACAGAAACATAGTATTCTACTTGTGCAATGGTATATTTTCCCCGTAATATGAGAAAAAAATATAAGTAGGTATACTTTGTGTAGCAAAAGTTATGTATGGGTAGGTAACTATGGAAATATAAGACACAGGAAGATTTTTTTTTTGCTTGGAATTGTAAACGGACTTATTGAAAAATAAAAAAAACGCTATTTTTATTAAGATATTGATTGTGTAGATCGTAAGCACACAATCATACAACGAAACATGATGTCTAAAATAAATGTCAAATCATGTCAAAATTGATGTCATGGATTAAACAAATGCTTAAATGCTTAATGCAATATAAGACATAGTCTTATATTTTCTATATACTGACCGAGACTTTTGTTTCAATTATATCCACAACCTAATAGCATCTCATCAACAATACAATTTGAAACAAAGCCTACCTAACAATGACTATACATATAAATATATATCTATACAGACTACAACCCCGTCGAGATACGCGGATGTGGGGCAGAGTCGCCGAGAGGTAGCACTCGTGTGAAAAACCCTCAGCGGCTACACAATGACCTCTCGGATTATTGTGCACAGATAGGCGTGTAAACTTTTTGAACGCCATTGTCAAAGTCACTCTGACTTTGACTTAAACGTACGGCTGTTATAAAGCTCCGTAGGCAAATGTCAATAAACAGACTCATGGATTCGTCTTGTCTATATGTCATAGTAGCTTTTTGTCTGAAGCTATGAAAACTGTACTGCTAAAACTTGGTAAGTAGGTGCATTCTGTGAATCAAAATATCAGACAAACCTCTACCGTTAGTTTTGATATATTAAAACTAGCCAATTTACCTTTCATTTACAACGTTGAGCATAGGTAGTCAGTAGGATGAGCTCCTTGGATTGTTATTTTATTTAAGTGTTTCTTTTTATTAAGTACATAAAGTGTATATTATCATCATCATCATTTCATTCGTAGGACGCCCACTGCTGAATAAACAAAGGCTCCTTCAAAGATTTCCATTTACATTTCACCGAGAGCCCACAGCGTTCACCAAGTCATCCGTCCAACTAGCAGGCGGACGTCCTACGCTGCGCTTGCCGATCCGTGGCCTCCACTCGAGAACTTTTAACGACCAACGTTCTTCGTACAGAAGCGTTCTGCTGTTCGTGTTAAGTGTATATAAACTGATATATTAGACGGACCCTTAGGTACAGTAGCCGTAAAACAAAATAAAATAAAGTCAAATGTATTCAGTTTTGATTAAATAAATAAGTTAGTATCAGAGTAATGTACACCATCAATGTAATTTCTTAGAATAAATTAGAATAGAAAATACTTTATTACACACCAAACAAAGAAACAATACAATAAGAAATTAAAACTAAATTTACGCATTTTAGGTTTAATTTTAATTTCTTATTGTAATGTTGGGCGGTATTATTGCTAAAAGCAATTTCTTCCACACAACCGTGGATGGAGAGAAAAAAATCTTTAGCCTTAGGCAGTTAGTCATAGACACAGAAATCTAAATAATAAGGAACTTAGATTTCTGTAGTCTTTGTGTAATACTAGTTATACAAACAAGTACCTACGCATTATCTGTAGGTATTCGGTTGTTAAAAAAACACAAGTTCCAGTTTATTTTCGACGTGCAGTTTCGGGTTATAAAATTACCAACTTTCATAAAAACTCATAGAGACTGTTAATCCCTTGATAACTGGTTTGTAAAAACAAAGTTGTTTCTGAATTCGTTAAGTTAAAATCGCGGTATTAAGTCAGCGATTTTAACTTAACGATGGCAAAACAGCGAGTTAATTTCAGTTTAAACTTTTTTTACGACGAATAACAAAATGTAAGCAATTATCAATTCCATGCTTTTAAGAACAATATAATGTTCAGAATATAAGTTTTGGATATTATAAGCAATCCAAGTAAGCTGATAATGATTTTGCTGCTGACTATACAGAATGACATGTCAAGTCATGTTAAAATTGTATTTTATGAATAAATAAATTTTGCTATTTAAAAATAACAAAGAAAATAATAAAAAAAAATTATTTACCGCTAGGTCCGCCCCGGCTTCGCAAGGTTAATTATTCAAATATCATATTCAAATGTTTCTCCTTAAAAATCATCCTTGGACATACATACATCCTTAGACTAATATAAAAAAAAAATTGGCTATTTGGTCCAGGCATTGTTGAGTTATACGCCCAATACCCATTCTATTACATTGCGATGTCTAGAAAAGAGTTGTTATTCAGTCGAAATAATAGAAACAAAATCAACAAATAATTAAAAATAACACCTTCACTATGAAACTCACGTTTAATTCCAATTTATTCAACAAGGCAACTTACCGAGTTTTCAAGATAATGAAGATAAATATTCAAGAATTTTTTGCTACTTGAAATATTTCAGCAACTGGAAATTTCAGTTTTTAAAGTCAAGCCTCACTAAGATTTTAATTACAAATGCGAAAGTAACTTCTTTCATAGACAGTTGTGAAATATTAACGAGTTATTCAGAAGATTTTAAAACTAGATACCGTAATTTTTTATATTTTTATTTTAGTAATTAATTTTTACGGTTCCGTAACGAATTATTACTGAGACTTCGCTGTCTGTCTGTCACCAGACCAGTATATCAAGAACCGTGATAGCTAGAGAGTTTAAATTATATAACGAATGTTAAAAACCGTAATTTTTTATATTTTTATTTTAGTAATTAATTTTTACGGTTCCGTAACGAATTATTACTGAGACTTCGCTGTCTGTCTGTCACCAGACCAGTATATCAAGAACCGTGATAGCTAGAGAGTTTAAATTATATAACGAATGTTAAAAACACTTACATTAATATTTAAGGGAGCTCCCATACAACAAACGTGTGTTTTACAGGGTCAAGCAACGTTGCGCGAAGCCAGTACTTGGATGGGTGACCGTTCAAACTCCATCTTTTTGCACATTAAAATAGATTGTTTTTTTTTATTTCAATACTTGTTAAGACTATACACGGAACCCTAGGTGTATTATCAAATTTATTACATTATTTGTGAAATAACTTTTGAAACTGTCATGGTTATTCATATTATTTAGATTTATAACGGGATATTTACCATGATTGATTGTCTTTCGAGTTTCCCGATATTTCGGCACAGTTACATGCGCCATGATCACGGTTGAACTGAAGCTGCAGCGATTGGAGTAACATGTTTTTTGGCAGACAAATCGATCTACCCTCTTTCTCACTCTTTTATTACGAGTCGATATATAACATGGTAAATATCCCGTTATAAATCTAAATAATATTATTTGTGAATATTACTTTGTCAATATTGATATAAGAGTATTAAAACAACTTTTGCATGTAAGAACAGGACGAGAACCTATTGTTAAAAGCTAAGTTTGATAAGCTTACATTAAGTATAATAATAAAGTTAAGCTACGAAATGTTAACTAAGTATGAAAACTAAAATTTACTCCTAGTCTTAATCTTATAGTAACGAAATTTGTTTACATATAGAGTGAAGATTATCATATAGAGATATGGAAATTCCCACGAGAAGCAACATGTAGTAGCCTCAAAAGCGAGACGCGGTACGAAAAACGTGTCCCTCGTTTCTTGTTGTCCCATTTTTACGCTGACAAGTACTGGAGATATGTTGCATCATGAGAAAAACAGCGGCCCGGAAACTATGTTATAATCCTCTAGTCGGAACCTTTTAACTAATAATCGTAGAAAAAAGGTGCTGAGTAATAATAATACTTATCTATGTCAATTGCTAGTTTTGTACGCAAAAAAATAATCTTAATTGCTAATTGTAAAAGAAACTTCACATTCAGTGAAATTTTTGAAAATTTTCTATTATAATGTATGCAAAAATGTATGATCAAATTCCAAATGATATACAATTAATGAATAATTATTTATTTAAGATAAAACTATTTAAATGCCCGAATGAAAATATTTTTTATGACATTTATGAATTATTTTGACATTTATCCTTGATTTATTGCATGCTAGCTTCAGAGAGTATATAATCACCATGAAGACCTAGAAGGTAGATGGCTTCTCCGGACCACATTACGAAACTCGAAAAAATCGCTTCACGCACTGGCCCAGCCCGGAGGGTGGTGGCTAGCTTTTAGTGAAACATGTGGACTTTATATGTAATAATTATCATCTTTATTTATACCATGTTTGGAGCAATAAAGACTTCTATTCTAAAGAATAGGCATGAAGACTACTTAAAAAGTTTGGTATTCTGTTTACTCCGTCTGTCCGTCCAAAAATACCGGACAATTGTTTTTCGCTTTATCAAATTAATAAGAAAGTGCCAAGATAGCCAACAAGTCGTGCAAAAGAGTTACGTCACGTGAAACTTCAATGCACAGTGCATTGAAGTTTGTTTTGTTATATAATCGGCTTGATTTTTCGTTGGCCAGTCAACCAAGATGCAGAACCAACAGAAGATTTTTTTTTTCGCTCAACAACATATAGTAAACAATTTTATTTGCAAACAAAAAACTACGTACACAGTTTTTTTTTAATCTAATCGGATTAATTATTTCTTATTAGTTATTTTGTCATCTATTGTAGTCATTTCAAAACTAAGCAACATTAATAAATTTCCGTTCTTTTATATGTTTAAATTTATACAGACTATCAATCCTTTTTTTTTATCTTAGATAAGTCTTCATTTGACCACAATCTCGCCTGATTTAAAGTGACGATATGGTCTAAGATGGAGCATGAAGACCTAGAAGATGGCTTCTCCGGACTACATTACGACACACGAAAAATTGTTTTACACACTGGTTCAGCCCGGAGGGTAGTGACAAGCCGCGACCGACACCTACCACCACAGAGACTGTTCTTTGCACCACCCGGAGGTCACTTGTAAGGATTTAGAGGGTTATCACTTACGGACGTGAACAGAAAAAACCTCCAACAACCTTCAGTTTGTTTTCGTGGATACACAGTCCGTATTACGTTATGTTATCTGTAACAGAATAGGGTCAAACCGAAAAAGTGGAACAGATGTCGACGATTAACAATCTGAGAAAAACAGGCCTGGTCAAACACGATGTGCAACTTTTACACTCGTTTTGAGCAGAACATTCACAGAATGGCGGGAGAACGAGCTAACTGAAATAAACAGTAAAAATGATGCCCGTCCGAGCAATTAGAATAAAGGTTAGTTTAGAATAAAGATCGTTACCCACAGAATAGATGAGCTGTCTCATCTATTCTGTGGGTAACGATCTTGCGTTACATATTTAACTTTATTATAATACATGAGAATATTTTTTATGTACTTATAATATACATTATTATGTCGTTCACACTTTACAGTTATTAAAAAATAACACGTAACTTATCTATCTTATTAATTAACATTAATACTTATTATAAATGTATTCTGCAAGTTTTTATTTGAATGCGTTCAATAAGTATATATATTTTTTATTTTTTAAATCAGAGGCTGGTTTGTTGTAGAACTGCGCTCCTTCAACGGTTTTACTTCTCCCATGCGAGGAAAATAAAAGTTGTCGTAGAAGACGGCGGCTGCGTCAGCCGTGCGTATCTTTATAAGGTTCTCCAGGTATAATGACACCTGGAGAACTTTATGAAGATACCCTCTAAAAGTCGTTAAGTGTATAGCGAATCTATACTATAATAATATATAATATTATAAAGAGGAAAGGTTTGATTTTTTGTTTGTTTGTCTCGAATAGGCGCTGAAACTACTGCACCGATTAAAAAATCTTTCACCACTCAAAAGCTACACTATCCCTGAGTGACATAGGCTATTATTTAGTTAAAAAAAATGATTTCTTACAAAACCTCCGATTATGTAACCCATGGTGAAAAAAAAACCTAAAATCTTTCTTTTATCGCGAATGCTGCGAAAACTATTGAATATATAACAAAGTGATGTATTACAATTTTGTAGAACTTATCATTATCTACAAAAAACGTTGTGACATCATATCTCTAACTATTATAGTTTTGTGACAATAAGCGATTTTTTATATTAAAAAAATAATATTAATATACCACTGCTTGAAAAGGCTCTATTTTTGTACCTTGGTATTAATCCTTAACAATATCTTATATATAAAATTGCCATGTCACAATGATAGTTACCGTACTCCTGCAAAACGGCTTTACCGATTTTCGCCAAATTTTATAAGCGTATTCAGTAGGTCTAAGAATCGGCTACTATCTATTTTTCATTTTGCAAAACAACGTTTGCTGGGGTCAGCTAGTATTCTACATTCTCAAAGTACAATCGTATTTTGAACGAAACATGATAGGTAAAACTTTTTGACCTGAGACGTCATTAAAAATATGTTATGACCTTGTGCTGTAAAAACACGCACCGATATTATAAACGGTATACATTTTTGAAACGATAGGCCATATGCCTAATGGAGTGTGCTGTGGTCAATTTACATAAATTAATGAGCAAATCGTGAAATTTTCTCTGATTTCAATCGTCGTTTGCAAAGTGGCTCTTACTTTTTTATGTAGGTTATAATTTATTTTAAACTACGTTTTTGCAACGCGACTTCGTTTGCACTATAACGGATTTTTGTTTAAAATAATACTCACCTGATAAAATAAAAATGCGTAGGTACTTACTTAAAATGTCATAAAAATACAATCGAATTCCCATGTTCCAATTACTGTTTCAGAAGATAACTCGAGAATTAATTGGAGTGATCCGTACGATTTTTTATAACAGAAATACCCTGCAAGCTTCCCCTGCAAAAGGGATAATTGTTTATATATTGAAAAATCCCCTACGCCTCCCCTTCGAGCAGTTTTAGGGCATTTTACAACTTCCACATAAAAATCGTCAAAATGCTTTTATGAAAAAACATACCTACTGTAGGATACTAACATATATACATACAGTATCTAAGAAGCCAAAACATAAGGAAATATACCAACTATATCCCCTTGAAGTCAGCTAAAACGCTCTAATGCTCTGAAATCTCGTAATAAGTGCAGTAACTCTCAACTGACTAACTTAATCCATTTTAAGTTTAGTGCAGTATTGCCCTGTTACACTTCACCAACTTTTCCATTAGCTAGTGGTTGATAGTATTATTACATGCACCACAGTATATTCCGTATATTTTTTGTGCTATAAAGTAGCCAATATTTAACAGTGAACAGTGAACTAATTAGCAGAGAACAATAAAAAAGGTTAATTTACTTTTAAAAGTTATTTTAAATTAGTTCGACATGATTGAGTCGTGTCGTGAGTGTAAACAATTATCATATTATTAAAAACAGTTTGTTTGGATGTGTTTATGATATTTTTCTTTTTCGTTTGAGAGGCTGGCTGGTTTAATTTCCGGCGCTAGTTTTCCAAAATTATAGGTTCTGTTTCTTAGTTATGTGGATAAAAAATTGTATCAATGTGCCTTACTAATCAAGTTAATTAGGACACGAAAAGGTTCTGTAGTCATCTATATACTCTTAGAGCATACCTGCTATAATCAACTCGCAACACTCACTTTTTTTTGTTCGATAAGCCATTATTTGACCACAATCTCATCGGATGTAAAGTCTAAGATGGGGCATGAAGACCTAGAAGGTAGATAGGCTTCTCTGGACCACATCACTTTGTGTGATTAAAACCGCACATAGATTTAAGCCATTTAAAACGGTGAGATAAAGACATACATTTATAGTGCAAGTACAGAATCAGTAGTTCGTTTTATCTTGTGCTCTCAAATCGCTAAAAAAGAGAAAAACAAAAAATATAGTATAAAAGTAGGTACTTATATGACAGGTGCTGTAAACTGCACGAATTCCACCTAACCTAGTCTGGTTAGGTGGAATTCGTGCAGTTGTGATCAAGCTGGGTGCTGTAACTGGACTACTTCTAGTTGCCTGCATAAATGATAAGCAAATGGGCTAAAATTAAATGTCCTTTAGTAAAGTGCCGTTGATTTGCATTTAAAGTGGGGTAATTCGGGTCAGCAAGTAGAAAGACAGTGTTTGCTCGACCGAACCCGTTCTGTAGCTTAGCCACAAAATTTAGCTGAGACAGGCAGAGCTCTTGTCGTTTAACTATACTCCTCCTCTATTGACTTTACTGACTTTACTTTATTGACGACCTCAGTGGCTCGGTGGGCGAACGTCCGCCTGAGGCGCAGGAGGTTGCGGGTTGGATTCCCGCCGGGGGACCAGATTTTGTACGATCTACAATCTCTGGTTTCGGATCTGGGTGTTTTCTATGTATCATATGTATGTATTTACAAAAAAAATATATCTATGTAGTATATCAGTCACCTAACAACCATAGTACAAGCTCTGCTTAGTTTGGGTTAGGTGATGCTGTGTGAGTAGTCCGGAATTATTTAGTTTTATTTTATTTATTTACTATTACTATTATCTAGTTTACTATTAAGCTACTATCTTTTAAGAACAGCCAAAATACTCGTAGAATATATCTATGCATTTCAGATTATCTATCTACATATTTATGGGTAAGCAGATGTTCTTGATTTGAAGTGAGCATATTCGCATATCGCCAAGTCCGAGTTGATTCGAACTTTAAGGGTTTTACTATTACTAAACTATGTCGTCTTTTAAAAGTTTTCGTTTAATTTTCAGACGAATAGAGAGTGTATAAAAATGTATCAAGTTGTTGGTATGGTATGGTAAGATAAGAGACAAGGGATAGTATCACGGCGTAGGTATAAAGATCAACTAATCTATAGGGTTTCTTTACGCAGTAAAAGATTAAGACACTCTTCGCACAAAGGATTCGAACCGGCTTCTCCGGGAAAGCGCCCCGACGTGCTACGAATTAAAAAATCATTCAAAAATATATATTTTATTTTTTTCAAATTTAGAGTTTTTACGACCAACATTTTATTAGCTGCCAGAGCTAAACAGTCAGTGTCTTTCGTAATCGGGTTTGTTTAGACTCGTCTTTAACCCTAAAAACCACGTATGTTTCTTCTATAAATCATGTAAGTCATGTGCCAGTCCAAGCCTACCCAGACTATAATATCAGTAAAATATTCAAACTTTCATATGCGTGAAATTGTTCGTGCATTTTATAACGTTCCTTTCCTTTTATGCCATTGTCGCGCATAATTTATGCCGGCTTAAAGCGAAACTGTCCATAGGGAATGATTTACCGATAACACAGCAAAATATAGGAAAAGTGTCCGTTGAAACACACCCCTATGAATTAACAAGTAACTTCAGGTCGTGAATTTCGTACAATTTGAAATGTCGTGTCAATATGTTTTTTTTGTGACAATCGCAGTAAAAATAATATTATGGTACGTTGACAAAAATATTTTTGTTTTCGAAATTTTGTGCACCAGCTATATGTTAATTACGAAGGCATTTTTTTTTACGTCGTGCAGGCACCCGATATTGTTTAAGTGCGATAATATATCTGAGATGATTATACTTTGTGCTAAGCCCTGCGAACTGAACCTGAACTTGCCATTTTTAGATGACATGGCCGGCTAAAATTCTTATCAGTAACTTATTCCAACATTAACTTGAATTCTGCGACAAAGTGATAGATATAGTGACGCATCATACTCATAATAATTAAAAACGTGAAATTTGATAACTTATTTCTAAACACTTTTTCGTCGACTGTATCTGATACTAATGACTTTTATTCTGACAAAATCGGCTGTTATAACCTTTTTGAAAATTAAGCCACGACGAGCCCGACTTTTCAAAACTATTCTCACTAGACTAGGAAAACTGCACTCACATTTGCTGCTATCCTTAAATTATGTACCTGATACTAAATGCGTGGTTCTGCTACTGTTTTTATTTTCCTTATCTAAAACCTGTGAGCACATGAAGCCCACATATTATTTGTGGCTGTGTGCTGTGACCGTAAATGTTTTCGGATCATTGAGCTTTTCGCGTGATACTGAACGCATCGGCTGGCTAGGTTGGCGTTTAATTTATTGTACACCGTTTTTCTGCGTACTATTTTATACTACACGATATAACGCGGAAATTATTGATGTGCCTATTCCTGCTACCAAAATGTCTGCGGAAAAAAATATGTTTTATATTCCTACATTTATCGATAGCACCTATGCCTTGTTTTCTACTATTAATGAGTTATCGTTTTCGTTAAACATTAACGGTCTGTAGATATGACGATCCGATTTTTTATCGCCTATCATTTTCTTACTATATTGATTTTTTTGCGTGATTTATATATATATTTTTTTGTATTAATTGTTAGGTGAATATTTCTTTAAGCTTTCGAATGATCTAAATGTGAATGATTTGTTGGTAAAATTAATATTTTGTTTCTTTGTCTGTATTAAACCATCGAACGTAAGGTATTTTTAATGACTCCGCTATTTATTTTTCACACCAAATTTAAATCATGGTGTAAAAACTCTCGGTAAAAAACCTCGAGTCTCGGTAAAAAACCGCACTAAACGTTAATGAGTTCTTGATAATTTTGAAGCGTTGCTTATTCGGGCACCTCTCATTATGATACTACGCTTAATCATTGGTAATTGTTTCAAACCATTTTAAGGTACCTCTATTGTCTGCGATAAATCTGTAAATTTCAGGTTCAGACTGTAACTCCTAAACCTTTTAGTGAATATTATTATTCTGTCTCGACCTGTCACAGGCAGATCCGTATGAAACTATCTTGATCACAGATACTTCGAGATTACCATTCAGATTTGTAGATTTGTAGGGATCGAATCTGGCAAGTTTGTAAGGGCTTCTACAGTCTCTGTTAAAAGCTTATCTCTCTTTGCTAATGCAAACATTATCATCGCGGTTGTAAAACAACTTAGTAAATTTTCTAGTTGTTTTGATTGCAAAATTGTTAGACCAATAATGCAGATAAAGATGTGAGTTACGGTATAAAATGTACAAATTATATTTTCCTTGAGTTATTGAGTCTTTAGTTGCAGGAGGATTTTAGCCCTCTGCTTCACTGAGGCAGACAGTAAAATTATTTCATGTTTATAGTTATAACAGTTATTTCAAGTTTATATTAGGTCCTTACATATGAAATTGGCGTTTTGTATGGGAGGAACAAAAAGTCGAATATTTTTTAATATAATATATTTAATTAATCAAAGTATGAACCATTATTTTCTATGCACTTTTGCCATCTTATAGGTAGTTCATTGATCCCTTTACTAAAAAAACCAGTCGGACGGGAATCAATAAAATCTTTGAAGGCGATTTGGACTGCCCCATCGGAGTTGAATTTTTTCCCTTGCAAGAAGTTATCCAAATTTCGAAAAAAATGGTAATCTGTTGGAGCAAGGTCCGGGGAGTACGGAGGATGTCTTAGACTTTCCAATTGAAGCTCTTCTAATTTAGTAGCCGTCTGTTGCGCAGTGTGTGGTCTAGCGTTGTCGTGAAGCAGCAGTGGCGTGGAGCGATTGACCAGCCTAGGTTGTTTAGCCGCTAGCTTTTCCATCATGGTTTGCAATTGCTGACAATAGACATCAGCCGTAATAGTCTGGCCAGATTTGAGAAAACTGTAATGAACAATACCGGCACTAGTCCACCAAACGCTTACAAGTAACTTTTTTGGGGTTAATTTTCGCTTGGGGCAGGATTTGGCTGGCTGGCCAGGATCCAACCATTGCGCTGAGCGCTTCCGATTATCGTAAAGAACCCATTTTTCATCACAGGTAATGATTCGGTTTAAAATACCTTCATTATTGTGCCGGTTTAGTAATGTAACGCAGCAGTCGACGCGCGTTTGCCGGTTTGCTTCAGTCAATTCGTGAGGTACCCACCTTTCAAGCTTTTTAATCTTCCCAATTTGCTTCAAGTGAATTAAAACAGTTTTATCACTAACACCGCAGCCTGCAGCTAACTCGGACGTGGTTTGCGATGGATCCGCTTCCACAATAGCCTTCAACTCTTCATTATCAACTTGAGTCTCAGGCCGTCCACGGGGCTTGTTCTGCAAGTCGAAATTTCCAGAACGAAAACGTTGGAACCAAAAACGAACTGTGTTTTCTTTTGCAACACGACCGCCATACACATCATTCACCCTTCGAGTTGTTTCCGCAGCACTAGTGCCACGGCGGAACTCGTACTCGTAAATAATGCGATATTTTAAGTTTTCCATTTTGTAAAATGAGTGACGCAAACAGAAAAAAACAGAAGAAAAAAAACAAATGAATGACGATCATCGAAGCACAAATACATGAGTCTATAGCTGTACAAATTTGAATTTGGAATTCCTTACCAAAGAGGAGAAATTTGTGATTAAAGTGGCCAGTACGAAAAACGCCAATTTCATATGTAAGGACCTAATATATCTATTTATTGTATAAAATAAAACGGGATTTAATGACCTAAATATATAGAAAACCTTCGACGTTTCGGACATCGCAGTAAAACCAGGTCCGATGAAGGCATCGAGCAAGCGTCGGTCGGCGCGAGCTTCGACTTCCAGTTCGCGAGCGCGTTTCGCACTGTAGTCGAGAGCGAAACGTCGAAAGTTTATCAAAACTAGTTTTATACGAGAGTAAATCACGTTTTATAAAATGAATAGTGCAGAGTTAAATATTTATATTAGTACATAAAACATTAGGTACTATGCCCGATATACACACAACTAACAGGACTATTTCGTGATTCTGCTAAATCAAACCCATAAAAAAATATGAAAATCGAGGGACCGATACAATTAAATTTTATTAGGTTAATCGCGATCGAATCGGTGTTGAGTACGATTTACATACAAATTGAAACCGTCCAATTGACCTGTCCTGATGCTTCGTTTAACTTCGAAAAATACGAAATGGAATTTGTTCGTTGATAAAAAGCTATTCACAAAGAGATACCGAAAATTATTTATTTCAACTTTGCCATTCGCACCGCCGTTTGGAATGTCAGAAGAATGAGTTTTGTTTAGTTATTTTAAATAACCTTTTCTGCCTGATGAAAAAATGGAGGTACTACGAGTATACTAATATATGTTTCTCTTTCTTTATATCATTAGATATGGTATATAAACAAAGATACATTCGTTTTGTAGATACTTACATAACACACATATCAATTATAACAGTAAGTTCCTACTTGAATGTTTATACAAATTATTGCGAGCTCATAAATTATATAAAACCCATCAGCTTGTAATATACTTACTTACTTATGATGGCTCAGCGACCCAAAGTGGGTCTTGGCCTCCGAAACGAGAGACTTCCACCGGTCTCTATCCTGCGCTAGCTCTGACCAGTTCTCGATCCCGAGCTCTCGTAGGTCGGCCTCCACCATGTCCTTCCAGCGATATCTGGGACGACCGACTGGGCGCTGTCCAGTCTGTTGTCCAAGGTATGCTCTCCATACTCCCCGATCCTCCCCCATCCTGACCAAGTGGCCGAGCCATCCGTTATAATGCAGCCCAGGTATTTAAACCTTGTCACTCCAGTATACTTAGTATCTCCAACATGCAGGTTTCTCTTTTAGCTCGGATATTTTTTCAGCTTGTAATATACGTAGAGAAAACTCCATTACACGGCCTTATCTCTGTATTTACTCCTTATATCCGAGAAAAGCCCAGCTTTCTGATTACATACATCTAAAAGGAAATTCGCTTTTATAGCACCCGTTTAAGCGGTTTAAACTCTTTTCTGATACGACACGTTTTAAATATATAGCATGGCCCGTGTAGCTCAGTACACCCCACCCCACTCATGCTGTTATATAATAGCTTACTTGGCTTACGTGTAACATTTAAAAAGATCTAACTAAATTGTCGGAATATTACCATACTAAATGTATTTTTACTAGCTACGAAACAAACACTCAAACCAGTAGCCGTATTACGAATTGTCACTTACGACTGGTGGAGACTACAACATGTTGTTATCCCATACATTTGACAGTATAGAAACAATTTTGTTCAAAATCGTTCAAAAATGTTGTTCAAAATTTGTCAAATGTATGGGCTTGCAGCATGTTGTAATGTCCAACAGTCGTTAGTGGGAACTCGTGGTAGGGCTACTTATCATGGGACTTGATTTAGCTATAATTAGAGTCGTCTATAATTACGAATAGATACCATGTCCGAGCTTATAAATAAACTGGTAACTGTGTTCAATTTTATTTTCTATTTATTTATTCCAAAAAGGAATAAAAAAAACAGGTATTATATTTCTTATTAGAAACACTCAGTACTTATTTTAAAACTTACTTGAAATAAACATTTTTTTTTATAAATAATTGTGTAGTATCCCCTCGTTATTAGAAGGTAGAGATATCCAGGTTTATTGTCTTTTGCAATATCCATCCAGTCTTTACTTGCTTTATGTTCATCATCAGAAGTTTATGAAAAACACCTTTTCATCTGAATAACAATAAAAACTCGAGGTGACGCAACGCGAGTGATAAATGGATTTTTGATCGCGTATAAAGAGTAATGGTAAAAGTAATCAGAGTTTGCAGACACATTCAGGGTTTTAATCATGTTTAGTGATCTTTGTTTTAATACCGGAGGGCTTGCCCGTATGGGCAATTAGTTATTTTTACTTGTTTACTTTTATCATTAATTAAATATATTCTGTTTCATTTATTTGAACTGTGTAAATATTAAAACTTTTCAGTATAAATGGTGTATAACTTATAATTTAAGTATTTATAAGATATAGTCTACAATGCGACCGACTATTTAAAAAGAAAAAAGGGAAATCCGTTTTTTGGCCTAAAGATGTAACATAATGTGTATATAATGTATTGAATAAGGGATGTCGTATTTGTTGAATAGTTAAAAAATCCCAAACGCGAATGAGCGATGCTTACTCATTAATGACTTCTGTTAATTAGAAATAAAAATAAAAAATTACTTTGTTCATGGAAAATATCTTCTGCAATTTTGTGTTAACGACCGTTACTGGGTGGTTATTCAGTATTGTTTTTTAAGTATGCGTAATTTGCATTTATTAGACACTCACTAAGAAACTTGAGAAAAAATGTAAAAAATTCTGTCTATGCATCCGATTTTTAATTTGCTGATTCGATTTTCGATGTTTTGCTTGCTAACTTGGAGATGCAAAAATAAACCCCATCCTATATTTTGGTTTGTTTTTGTGAGTATACCGATTTCCTGCTTTGGATATTTATGTTTTATCTGAAAGAATATTGTTGCTTTTAAAATATTGTAGAAGCATAGCGTTGTACACACAGTACATTGTTTTTGTACTAACATGTAGCAAGCTTTATGTTCGCGCATAAAACGCACCATCTGAACGTACCCTTAAATTGTCCCAAAATTTAATTTCGTTCAGAGGGAAACCAATCACAAAGCTTAATTGAGATTTCAACTGGTTTTTCTGACATTAAAATATCCATTTCCGTTACCAATCTAATTAAAATAATTTTAAACTAATAAACTAAGACTGAATCGTGTTTTTATGTGAATGAATGAACACATTAAAATATAATTCAGTACTTTGCAAATTAGCACTTGAATATTTCATGTCATAATCATCTTCATTCATGAAACACTTTATCCTCTCTGAGATTATATTTATCAGATAAATGAATATTTTAAATATGAAAAGAAATAGCGCACCCACGCTTTAACATTCAAACGGAATAAGATATTAACTTTTATTCGAACAAATATTCTTTCTAAAAGGGCCTTTTTGCATTAGAACTGTAGCATTAAATTATCCACCTAAAAATCCGATTGTTGAGATTGTTGCTGGTACTTTTATGTGACTATTACAACGTTGAAATCAAACAGAAATCGAACAAATAGTATTCATCTATTACAAAATGCCCTTATTACCTAAATAACCACGGCTTATACTGCACTTCTAACATTAATCTAAGCTTGTACCCACTGTTCAGAATAACAGAGGACAATATTTGTAATCATAACAATGAATGCACTGAATATGAGCTATGATGTTACGCGTATAACAAATAGAAACCCTAATTTTCTGGCAAACCCTTCGAGTTTGTCGACACGGAAATCTTATATATGTAAAGGGTATGTAACTGCCTCATTGGCGCGGTGGGCAAAGGTCCGCTTGCGGCGCAAGAGGTAGCGGGTTCGATTCCCGCCGAGTGGCCAAGTGTTTGTGTGTTCTGCAATCACTTGTCTCCTTGGTCTGGGTGTTTAATATGTATAATAAAAAAAATGTATATTTGTATGTCTATTATAATAAGTACCTATAGGTTTAGCAATATATATTTTTTTATACTTTTTCTATAAGTGGAAACTTATAATTGGCCGTCTCTGTGCTTGTAACTGACTGTTACAGTTGCAAGCTTTTATATAAGTGTCTTAAAATTTATACTAGCTGTTAGTTTTCCCAAAATTTTGTAAATAAATAAATAAATATTAGAGGTAAAAATAAATATCAGAGAGTAACACTTAGAGCTTACCACGGGGCTAGATGTTGTTGGAAATATTTATTTATATATTTTATGTATTAAGGCCCGTTTCACCATCTCCGTTGTTTCAACTAGCTAATTAGTAGATACAACCACTTAAACAGTATACTGCCACACTCAGGCCCTAATTGTGAATAATTTATCTGGGCCTAGACGGACCTTGCTAATAATGCCTTTATTTAATCTAAATGCCTTCTGAAAAACGTGTTTTATACAGACTGAGGCTGACAAAAGAGCCTAATAGGGTAAATTTTACGGTAAACTAAACATATTGTCGTCGTATCTACAAAACAAATCTACGCGTTACAAAGGTCCGTACGATTCAGGGGTTCATGACTATTCAATGCCTTATCAAGACTATGGTGAATTTGAGAATAGGAACGGGCGCACTGATACGGAGAAATGATGGGTTCGTATTCAGAAGCCACAACATGTATACAACATTTGGTGTGGGGTTTTAAAGAGGCAGGACATATTTTAGTATGTATTCATCAGGCCTATACTAAGATAATAAGTATAGGCCTGATGAATACATACTAAAATAGGTATTTTGTTCCGTCAGGATTCCGTCTGTTAGCCCGTCCAAAAATACACCTATTTTTTGCTTTGATCAATGTAATAAGAAAGTGCCAAGATATGGAGTCATACAAAGTTCGGAAGTGACTTGTGTCGAATACATTTAGTACATATTTCTTGAAAGCATTATGTCACTCGTTACTTCAATACACTATGTCGTCTTAATTTCTCGATGCAAGAAACAAGAAAAATATGGTTAATTTCTTTTTAGTCATGTACACTGTTGAAGTTGAAATTTTAATAATTTAATAAAAGTTAACTAAAAACATTATGTCATTCCAGGTAAGAAGCAAATATTTCCGGACAATGCACTCAGATATATTGTGATAAGCTCTAAGTATAAGCATATACCTACATGAACATTTTTAAAATACGTAAGTACTTAATTAGTTGAGTAAGTGCGTATTTACTTCTTCGCAGGAGACATCTTGACCCGAACACAGTTGCATAGAAATACAATTCTACACTCCTAAAATAACTTATATTTTATTCAAGTTCCCCGCCGCGTGCCCTTTATGTTTCGGATAAACTCTAAAAGTAACGAACGGATATTTTTACTGTTTACAGCAATAGGCAGAGGAAGGTTATGTATTCTTACATACTCATTGTATATGACTACCTCGGTGGCGCGGTGGGCAAATGTCCGCTTGCAGAGCAAGAGGTAGCGGGTTCGATTCCCGCCGAGGGTAAAATTGTTTGTATGTTCTGCAAGCACTTTGCTCCTTGGTCTGGGTGTTTAATATGTATAATAAAAATATCTATATATGCATGTATATTGTATTAAGAATATCAGATACCTAGTACCCGTAACACAAGCTTAGGCTTACCACGGGGCTAGATGTTGTTGTGTAGGTTGTCCGGAAATATTTATTTTATTTATACGATTTTAGTTAACTTGATACATAGATCAAAATCTAAAAGAAAAATAATTTATTACATTAATTTTACGAATTTTTGGGGGACTGTAACAACATTCGTAAGTACTAAAAGCTTAAAATTCTTAAAGTTATCAAGTTATTTTCTAAAATCACCACACCTTTTTCAAACTACCCTATTCTGCTGTATCACATTTACTTTAAAATGCTATTAATATAAAAAAATTAACAAATTTTTGTATTTATCCAATACTCGTTGAATTTTGTTTATAATAATTGGGTTGGGATTGTTAATTACTAACTAACGCCTGGATAAATTATATGATAAATTTAAGATTTAAAATTATGTATCTCATTGTAAGTGAACTTTTATAAGTTTTTATGAGAAAATAAAGCTTCTTTAAACCTAAACCTAAAATAGTATGGCTTTACTTATCGGCACCAACTCGGAGGTGGGATTATCGATAAGCTCTCAAAACTGCTTGCACTGCTCGAAAAATGTGAATTAAATTCTGCTGAAGTGTATTTATTTAGGTCCAAAAGCTTATGGAAAGCTTTGACCAAACGATGGAATCTACATAAAAGTCTACAAAAAGGCAATAGCCTCTTTATACCTCACTCTTTAAGCACGTTTTATAGAGGACTAGAATGGACGAAATAAGGAATGAGTATAAAAGAAGCAGTTTGAAAGTAGCACCAGTTAGGTACGAATAAGTTGAGTGGGAATAGATTAGCGCGGTATGGACATGTCATGTGAGGAGAAGGGCGTTAGATATTAATGTAATTGGATATGTGGGCAGAGGTAGGCCAAAGAAATGATGGATGGTCTGTGTGAACGATGTTATAAGAAACGAGTGAGTGTTGAGATGGCGGGTGATGGAGGAAAATGGAAGCAAATAATACATGTTACTCACCCCAGGCACGGGTTTCGTCTCCATGTTGATGACTAAATCATTGAGATTCTCTCTAATAGTGTAGATATAAATTTCGAGAGCTCTACGCACTATTGATAAAAGTCCTAGAATAAATTTAATACAATAATTATAAGCAAAAAGCCGGGTGGAAAGCTGGTATCGCAATAATCCTAACTCTTCTTCTAAAATTCTTACTTTACTTCGCCGATTGTAAATGATTTGAAGGTAAATTACCAAAAACAAAATGAATGTCACAGCCGTTAGTGGGCTGACTGTTTGACCCTAAAGGGCGAACATTCCACTTATTTACGACTTACCCAGTCACTTGAGAATTATGGGGCTGTAAAAAGACTACGCTACGGCACACGTCATTTTACCCCGGGAAGAGAATTTATTTATCAAATAAAAATACATTTATTATTAATAAAAAGGTATTTTGGGAAGGTTTTAATAGCGCTGCTGGATTAGGTGATTGTGTCGTAACTGAATAAATTCCGGAAATTGTAAGCGTGCCGAGAAAACTGGCTTTTGTGATGGTAACTGAGAAAATCAATTATCGGGTAACAGCAGCGGTGTCGAGTGGGTGGAGAAATATGATTTTTGTCGCCATTCCTAGCTTTAAGACGTGCCTAAGCTGGGCATAGTTTGTTTTTGTTTATTATTTAATTCGTTTACCTTTAAGTATTTGTTTTTGGAGGTTTTGGCTGTTCACGTCCGTAAGTGGTAACCCTCTGAATCCTTACACGTGACCTCCGGGTGGTGCTAAGAACAGTCTCTGGTGGTAGGCTTCGGCCGCGGCTTGTCACCACCCTCCGGGCTGGGCCAGTGCGTGAAGCGATTTTTTCGTGTTTCGTAATGTGGCCCGGAGAAGCCACCTTCTAGGTCTTCATGCTCCATCTTAGACCACATCGTCACTTTACATCAGGTGAGATTGTGGTCAAATGAATGCTTATCAACCATAAAAAAAAAAAAAAAAGTATGTCGAAAAAAATGTTTTTTAAATCTACTTTAAAAAAAATCATACGCGACGAATTTCAAACATCCTTTTCTCATTACAAGTTCGTTAAAAGTTATTTCAGAACCATGATGAACGAATCCATAGGTATTACGTTCAAATACAGTGTCCCAGTTTCTTTATACATAGGGACCCCAAAATGTAGAACAGCATACAGCATCTAGTCACTAACATCTCCACGAGCTATGACCTAAAACAGAGGATTTCGTTCATTTTTGAGACAGAGATAAAGACCGAAATGGTGCTCTCGGTGAATGCAAAAGGCCGGTGTTTAAGCCGAACAACCGGATGTAGCTTTCCGGCCTCTAAGCCTGACGTCGGTTGGTTTCTAAACGGAAAGGAACCCTTGTCATGGAGCATTTAACGTGTGCTGTATGTGTATGTGTCGTGTATATTTACTAATGTTCACCGTTAAGGAACTCCGTACAAAGGTTGAAATCATCACTGACTGACAGACAGCAAACTTTACCGATTTTTACCAAATGTTATATGCGTATTCAGTAGGTCTGAGAATCGTATACTATCTATATTAAACTAGCTGACCCCAGCAAACGTTGTTTTGCAAAATGAAAAATAGTTAATAGCCGATCCTCAGACCTACTTAATATGATTATAAAATTTTAATAATAATCTGTTAAGCCGTTTCGGAGGAGTGTGGTAACTAACACTGTGACAGGTGAACTTTATATATAAGATTTATATAACAAACATAATGTTCGTAGTGTTTTGTAATAAATAAATAAAGAAAACACAAAAAAAAATTACTCTTTAAATTAAGTTTTATGCGCTTGTTTGTTGCCAATACTATTAGTACAGGAAATTTGATAGATTTGATAGATATAAATTTCAAAATCATAACACTTTTGGGTCTGTTCCAGGTTGATAATATATAAATTTTAAATGGCATAACAATAACGTTATTTATATATAATATAAAAATGAATCGCAAAATGTGTTGGTAAGCGCATAACTCAACAACGCCTGGACCAATTTGGCCAAATCTTTTTTTAAAATGTTCGTTGAAGTTCAAGGATGGTTTTTACGGCGAGAAAAATTAGAATTATTGCTGGAAAAACCCTAAAAATAGCCCTTTTCTTATTCCCATACAAATGATTTGTAACTAAAACGTAGTCAATTTGAGCTTTATTGCTATGGTATAAAGTTCATATTAAATTACAAGCACTCACTGTTGTCTAAGCAATGTAGGTGTGTTCCTAACGTCAAAGATCATATCCATCAAAAGTATATAAAATTTTCATGTCACAATGTTAGTTACCGTACTCCTCCGAAACTGCTTTACCGATTTTTACCAAATTTTATATGCGTATACAGTAGGTCTGGAGAATCAGCTACTATCAATTTTTCATTTTGCAAAACAACGTTTGCTGGGGTCAGCTAGTACATAATAATTTTGCAGGCTCTTCCAGGCTTCTTAAATGTAGATAATAGTTAGAAGCCGTATGGCAGAGCCATTCAAGTGGAGTTCTCAACAACTGCGTACGGCGGCGGGGCGGTACATTCATGCAAGATTGTCGGAAGACGTTGTCACTTATATGGAAACTAGCTTCTGCTTACAACTTTGCTCACATTATAGTTCTACAGTGTATCCTGCTTTTTAGAGAGTTTTCTATGAATAGAATAGAAAAATCTTTATTACAAACACCAATTAACATAAATACAAAATTATTAATAGTAAGATAAAAATTTAAACTTAGCATGCGTAACGGGCGGCTTTTTTGTGTAAAGCATTTTTTCCAGACAACCTTTATATGGAAGTCAGGAAGTTGTGGCGGTATCACCGCCGTAAAATAAATAAATATTTCCAGACAATTCACACAACAACATCTAGCTCCGTGGTAAGCTCTAAGCTTGTGTTACGGGTACTAGATAATACTTAATATAATAGGCATACATTTATAGATATCTTTATTATACATTTATGTTATATATAAGTATATTCTATATGTTTATTCAATATTTATTTTATTATTTTATTTATACACAGTTTGCGTGACTCACGCATACAAACGTACAACATGTCATGTTTTACGTAGTTATATTTAGTACCTTTGTATGGGGAAGGCATATGTTTCTGTGACAATTCATAATAATAGAGACTCGCCCTGTTATTGAGACAATAGATTCGTATTTCTATGAAACTTATACTACTGATATTTGTATAACAATAAACAATTCATAGCGGTACAATAAATAGGCACCTATCATATCTATCATTTACGTATCTGTGCATTCAAAAAGGTTTCTTATGTCTTTACTGTTAGGTATGTCGCAGTCAGAACGTTCGTATAATCCGCCGTTTTACATGAGGCATGAGCTATATTGTAATGCGGCGCTTCAATAATTAATGCATACGTTAAACAATACGCAGCTAGCCATATTGTAATACAGCAAGACTTAAGCCGCTCCTTGATAGTTTTAGTTTCCTTTTTTTATGCATTAACTTTTACAAAACTTATTTAAAACTTTTACGAGAACTTATTTAAAACTTTTGCTTCGCGGTTGGTTTTTCATAAACAAACATAACCTAAAAATACAATATTTTCAGTAGGTACGATGCGTATAAGTGTCAAAACACACGTACCATAACCACGCGACAACCACACGACAACCACTACGCAGCCACATCGCAACGACAACGCACCGACAAACTCGTAGCAGCCACGTGGACCGCCATTAGAACGTATCGCAAAGACAATTCGGCTAATCTTTGAACCGCCGCATTACAAAACGGCTATTTCATAAACTAGCTAGCGGTAATGTCTAACGGCGATAATTAAATACATAACACTATGTATAACTATAGTACCTGCATTCTACAGTACTACTAAAAAACATATTATAACAGAATTTTGATGAAACAGGAGGTTCTTAATTCGACTCGTATATTTTTTAAAATACAAATAATTCTAGTTTTGCAATTCGGCGTGTATTTTTAGTTCTCAAATTTTTGTAATTTTATAGATTTTTTAGTATCTCTTTTTGAATGTTCCATTTAAACTGACTTAAAAAAAGGAGGAAGTTCTGAATTTGGTGGGTATTTTTAGTTTTCAAGTTATCTTCAAAATTGTTCTCAATTTATATCGTAAATGTTGGGAAATGGTTGCACCCACAGTAGGAGAAAGGGGCAATATACTTATGGAATTATGCTGATGCCCACGGCTCAAGTTAACTAAATAATTCATATTTTCCTCACTTAAAGTCGGTTGTTTTTAGTATAAAATCTACTTCTTACAGAAACAAATACTAAGTTTTTTTACGGCTATGTTATCGTTATTGTTAAAAAAATATCCAAACGTAAAACTCTTCTTAAAAGATAAATAACTACACGTCCTATCTGCAAAAATATCCTTCGTAAAAGAAAACTCTTCGTAAAAGATAAATCACACACACGTCGCATCTGCAATATTATCCTTTGAAAAAGAAAGTTAGAATATTCTGTCTATGAAACGACATTACCCACTACAAGTAACAGGAAATTTATGTGTTAACCTATGAAAAACTTGTATCATATCCTTTCATGCCTTATGTCGTTAAAACTCATAATTCATATATATGAGGTACAGTGTATGTATCAACATTTTTGCTCTATTATAGATACATAACCATCTTAGTATAGGAACAGAATAGTAAATTACTACGGTATAGGATAAAATGAGGTCGTTTTCACTCTGTGTGAGTAGTTGTAAGACATACGATCGTATAAAAAAAACTGTTATTTCTGGCTAATATATCAAAAATCCTCTATGATAATAAAAACACATTACGCACAATATTATACTTTCATCCATTTATTTGTATATGATAAACATATTTTTAAAAGAGCTTTCGCGTGGCTCGCTTTTATGAATAAATAAGCGACACGAAGCGAAATGATTTATTAAAAATACCGCACAAACAAAGCGGTCGTTATATAATATTTAATTTTGGACGATTTAGGATTCGATCTGACATGAAGGTTTATGTTTTAAAGGTGAAGGTTAAAATTGGTCAGACTAACCGGCAGAATACAAATTTAATATATGTACGAAAGTTTTCTGCAATATTGTTTAAGCTGGAGAATTTTACTACTGCGGATGTGATAAAACACAAAGAAATACATTAGCTGAACTTAGGGGCGATTTTAAACAAACCATTAAAGGGTTACTTACAGTAGCAGTTAGTTATGCTACTGCTGCCGCGCAATGACCCGAAGTGGATCTTGGCCTCCGACACTTAAGGCGAGGCCTCTCTGTTGAGAACTGTTTCAGCCCAATCGCCCTCTATTCCAATAAAGGGTTAGATTGACAGTTACCCGTCAAACATTGAAGTGTGAATTCAGACAATTCCAATCTGCCGTATTATAAATTAACTTTTTTTTAAAGTAATTAAAATAAATTTATTTGTTGGCGAGTATTATCAGAGATTAAATTTGCGATTTCTTAGTCGCCGTTCGTATTCCTGGTTTAGAAGTTAAGTAGAATAATTAAGAAATTTAGCACAAGAAACACACCAATTTTATAGTTTACTACCCATTTAATAATTTTGGATTATAAATTTATCAACAATGAAGTATCTCGTTTAGTATTTGTAAGATGTGACCCAACTACGAGTAGAGTCTAGATCGACCTCTTTTATGGCTTGCCTTTAGAGGTCAGTCACCAAGTATCAAGAGTTTGCATTGTAGACTTTGTTTTAAAAAGAAAGCTCTGTAGTTCAAATATGCTTGGGTGGGCATAAAAACAAAGGAAAGAACACAATGAATTTCTAAGAGACCCCTTTGCTCTATAGTTAGAAATATATGATGAGCCGGACTCAGACTATAGGGGCTTTACAAAATTTGTAATGTCTATTTGAGCAGGCCTGTTGTAACCTATTTTAAAAAGAAGTGTATATTCGCTCGGCATTTTTGGAAAAAGCCTTATCACTGATCCATCATTTCAACATTGGTAATTTCTGGATCAAGATATGTGATTGATTGATACAATTAAAAAAAGTACTTAATGTTAATATTATATTTTATGCACCCAATTGATTTTATTAATTGATTGATACAATTTTAAAAATACCTAATGTTAATACATATTATATTTTAATAATAACTAAAAACTTCCTTATTCTTTATAGTTTTAATTAGCCTTACTCTGAGTTAAGGTTATATTTTTTAAACTGCCATTCCCTATGTGTACAGCGTTCTTAAATGTTGTAACAAAACATTGAATATAATATTTTTGTGAAATAAATGACTGAACTGAACTGATTGTAATCTAATCATTGAGCAGTTGGCACACCCATCTTGGTTTACCAATACTCGCTTGGCAAGCGGATTGGCGAGCGATTTGGACGACGCATGATTAAATAATAATGCAACTGGATAGTAGACTGACTAGATTAAAAGCCGAAGTGGCCGATCAATTTTGAGTGTAGCAAAATTAACAAGAATAAAAAAAGATAGCGAGATATCGGCGCGGCGTTTAAATGATCAAATATTTTTAAATTTGTAAAATATTTTATTTGAAATTGTAAGTGATATTGTTTAAATTAAACATAAGGCCTTTCAATATGCCATGCAAACGCAGTTTTTAGGTTCACATTCGATCTGATAATTATTTAAGTACCTATATAAAACTAAGTGTGTTTTTAAGCGTATAAAACGGAAGCGTCTCAAAGTATCCCATATAAAATACAAGTCAAATGCAACTTATGAATTTACAAATTAACAAAGTCAAAGTCAAAGTCAAAGTCAAAACGTTTATTTCCTTAGAAGCACATAGCCTACATGGACAGGTCAACTTAAAATTAATAAAACTAAATTGCTTAAATAACAAATATCAAGGAAATAACATTGTCTTGACAGTTCGCTTCAATGTTTTATACTGAGTTGAGAAGCGAATAGAACAACACAGCTATATCAGTTATTACAATTTTGGAGTTCTTATTTATAGGTAACTATTATAAGTTTAACATTTACAATAAAAAAAAAATGTTTGTCATATAAGGAAGCTATTATAACATGAGCATATCAGTCCTGGTCAACCAGAATTATTAGAGCCTGTTACTGTGGAACTAAGCAACATCTATCCAAGCTGCATCATCCTTTATATAATCATTTATAGAGTAATACGCTTTTTTCATTAGACTTCTCTTAATAAATGATTTAAATTTTCTAATAGGAAGCTCTGTTACATTATGAGGAAGCTTATTATAAAAACGTACAGAGTTACCCATAAATGATTTGCCTAGTTTTTTTAGTCTGTAAGTAGGAATTAGTAATTTTTCTTTACTTCTCGTGTTAATACTATGTACGTCACTTTTTCTTAAAAACAAGTGCTTATTCTTGTGGGTGAACATCAAGTTCTCAAAAATGTACTGTGAGATTACAGTTAGAATGTTAATCTCTTTGAATTTTTCTTTGAGGGAGTCACGAGGTTTCATTTTATATATTGCACGTACAGCCCTTTTTTGCAGCACGAATATAGTTTGAATATCGGCTGCAGCACCCCAGAGTAGGATACCATATGACATAATACTATGAAAGTAACTAAAATAAACCAGTCTAGCTGTACCCTCATCTGTGATATATCTCATTGTTCGCACTGCATAAGCGGCTGAACTAAGTCTACCTGCAAGGTTTGTAATTTGGGGTTTCCATTGTAGACGAGAATCAATATGTAAACCTAGGAACACTGTTGAGTCAACGAGCTCGAGAATTTCATCGTTTAATATGATTTTTGTAGGAAATTCTTTAACATTAGGGAGTTTGAATTTAATACATTTAGTTTTTTTTGCGTTTAGCAGTAAGTTATTAACCGTAAACCAATTTAGTACTAGTGACAGTGAGTTATTTACATCGTCAAAATTATTTTTATTCCTATCAACTTTAAATAATAAAGAAGTATCATCAGCAAATAAGACTATGTCACAAAGGTCTTTAGCAAAATACGGGAGATCATTTACATATACTAAAAACAAAAAAGGCCCAAGTATTGATCCTTGTGGAACCCCTAATTCGATTTTTGATCCTGAGGATCTTTCATTACCTACTTGAACCATTTGAATTCTATCGGTCAAGTAGGAATGTAGTAGCTCAAGGGCTTTGTTGTGAATGCCGTAATGCTTTAATTTATTTATAAGTGTTGCATGGCAGACACAATCAAAAGCCTTGGAGAGATCACAGAACACGCCGATAGTATTTTGCGCTCTATCCCAAGCCGCCAAAATGTGCTTTATCAATAGTGTTCCAGCATCAGTAGTTGATCTACCTTTGGTGAAGCCAAACTGATTGCTATGCAGAAGTCTGTTGCGATCAAAGTGATTAATTAATTGTGTTAAAATAATTTTTTCAAAGATTTTACTCATTACGGGAAGAACTGAGATAGGCCGATAATTTGCAGGATCAAATTGAGTACCAGATTTATGAAGAGGGACAAGCTTGCCATATTTCATGAGATCCGGAAAGATACCAACATCGACACAGCTGTTAAAAATGAAGGCCAGGAGGGGGGCAATATCATTAATAATATTACCTAGCACTTTTGTTGAGATATTCCAAAGATCTTCTGTGTATTTGATGTTGAGAGATTTGAATGTTTTCACTATGCAGTCGGCAGTTACATGAGTAAAGTAAAAGACTTCAGCACATGCATCTACGGATGCCTCTAATAGTTCCACAGCCTTAGATGTAGATGAGTTTAATGACTGCGTTATAGTTTTCGTCATGTTACAGAAAAAACTTTCAAAAGCATTGGCAATGTCAATGTCTTTGACTAAGATATTATCATTAATTTTTAACTTAATCTGTTTACTACGGGGTACTGATTTGCCAGTCTCATTATTGATAAGCTTCCAAGTGGCTTTAACTTTATTTGAAGAGTTAATTATTTTATTCTTGTGAAAATTTGATTTTGCTATGTTGCATACTTGTTTAAACAATTTTCCGTAATTTCTGACATATGTTATGAATTCATCATCATTTAGTTTAGATTCTCTTTCCGAATACAGATCATATAACTTATTTCTACTTTTATAAATACCAGGCGTAGCCCAATCTGTGAATCCTACTTTTTCTTTAATTTTGCAAGTTTTCTTTGTAAATACTTCGTTATTTTCCCTTGCTATTGTTTCTGATAAAAACATAAACAATTCATTAGGGTCATCACCAGTAGGTAATGTTAAAAGTCTTTGTTCTACTCTACTTTGAAAAGCTAAAATACGTTCATTAGTTATGGGTCTGTATGTAAATTCTAATAACTTATTATGACCTCTTTCTAAAGAAAACTTAATACTCTGACCATAGTGGTCTGAATTAAAATGTTTAACTACTGATTTTACTGTTGGTGACTGAGAGGAGAACATGTTATCTATGCATGTTGCAGTAGTTGATGTTACGCGCGTGGGGTCATGAAAATTATTTCTCATATTAAAACATTTAAATAAATTAATTAGTCTGTCTGCAAGAGGATTACTAATGATATCAATGTTAAAGTCTCCACATACAATAATAGTTTTATTACAAGTAAATATTTTCAGTAAGGCATCCTCCATGGTAGACTCGAAGGTTGCCTGATCCGCAATCGGAGGTCGATAAACGCAAACACAAATATGTCGCTCAAGTTCCACACAAGACAGTTCAATGCATCTCTCAACACTTAACTTAGCAATATCTTTACGTTCTTTAAATTTAAGATTATTTTTAACCAGGATAACAGTTCCGCCTCTAATAGCAGTACTTCTTTTGAAACTACTAGCACAAGAATAATTACAGTAATATGGTATTGACTGATTACTTGTGATCCAGTGTTCTGATATGCACATAACATCTACATTAAAACTATTTAGAAATAATTCTAATTCCAGAATTTTGCTGGGTAAACCTTGAATATTTTGGTGGACTACATGTAACTGCAAGTTGTTACCCATTGTCGGCAAAGTCAGTTTAAATTATGATAAGCTGACTTTGTTAAATCTACACCCTTATTAGCAGAATAACTAGCTAAAGATATAGGCTCGTCAGAAAACTTTGTTATAGAATTTATAACTGTGTCATTAATATTGTATGCTAATAATTTAGCAAGAACATTCTTGTTCTGGTTGTTAAGATACAAAGTATCTCTTATCAAAAAACTTTTACTAATAAAAATATTAGTGTCTAAAAAAAAAAATAAAACACTGAAAAGTAGGTAATAGTTATATATATATTATATTATATATGATAATATTATAAATGTGAATGTAAGTTTGTTTGTTACGCTTTCACGCAAAAACTACTGAACCGATTTAAATTAAATTTAGTACACAGAATCTTTAGAGACTGAGAAAGGACATAGGCTACTTTAAACCGCGGGAAAGTGTCATTCCGCGGTAAAAATAATTATAACGCGGGTAACACCGCGGGGCACTACTAGTTATTCATAAATAATGAAAAACATATACTTCAATAACGCAAACATCCCCACAAAATCAACCCTTACGTTTTTCATTCCCACCCTGTGACCCGAGTCTAGTCCGACACAGCACGGAAAAAAACTATTATTTGCTGCAGTAATCATTCTCGCTTCAGCAACAGGTCTGACCCAGATAGCGATAGTCAATGAGAGATAATGACAATCTTGAACAATACTCCGATTTTGCTTACTGTACGTTCTTAAGAATTTAGTTTTCAATATTATTTTAGGTTTATTTTTATTATTGAAATAGCTATAATATTATATTCAAACAATTAGATACATAATTAGAAGTAAACCTTTAAAATTGTTTACAAAGACTATTCCGTAGCGGAATAATTAGGTACTTAATTTAATTGTTTACGTTTTATTTGCTTTGTATGTGTCAGTAAGTCAGTAAGTAAGTAAGTCGATAGAAGTGAAACTTCAGTAAATCGACAAAAGAAAGAGACGAATAAAAAAAAACGAAAAAAAAATACTGTGCAAAAAGATTTTGTTCGGGCGGTCACCCATCCAAGTACTGGCGTCGCGCAACGTTGCTAAACCTTGTTAGCGTTTAACCCTTACCTGTCGTTTTTTCCGTTGCATCCGGTTTGAAATCACAACGATTCTAAAGAAGTTTCACTTCAAAAATATAATATTTTTATCAATAAAACATTAACCTTCATGTAATACTTTTACAAAATATCTCAGCAACAAGAACCAGCAGGTGTGAAGGCCTCTTTTATGTCTAAAATAAGGCAAACGTTTATGAATTGTTAAATTAATCGATCGCTATGGTAGTAATACGGGTGGCATTTGAATAATATATACATTCAGTAGGGACATAAATAAAGATCGATAGTCTAGCGATATCGTGAGATTCTAGCTTGGAAAGTCTATTATTACATTATATGAAAACAACAGACTAAGCAGAGTAGAATGTCCACAAACTAGATGGATGGATGACTTGGTGAAGGGCGCGAGTCCTCCGAATGAAGACTGTTTCTATCCGATATATCAGAAAATATTTTAAGCTGCAGGAAGTGCTGGACTTGGACATAGGTCTAGTAGCGCACGTCCTATAGTCGAAATGATAATTACCACTAATATAAATAAATAAATATTTCCGGACTACTCACACAGCATCACCTAACCCCAAACTAAGCAGTGCTTGTACTATGGGATATACTACAGCAAGTTAGGTGACTGATATACTACATGGATACATTTTTTTTTTTTGTAAATACATACATAAGATACATAGAAAGATAAGATAAGATACACTCGTTGCTATATTTGTTTCCTCGTATAGAGAGAAGTCCTTGCGTCCCAGCAATGGGATCGTAAACAGGGGCTCTATTTGTTATTAAAATTTTCTTTATGAGTGCAAGATTAATCTGATTTAGATAGGTGCATCAAAAAACTCGGCGCAGTTAGTGCTTATACCAGACATAGAAATCTCCTTCCCCTTTTTTAAAGCGAGTTCTTATACAATGGGTTTTGTTTCGTCCCATCGCTTCCTGAGGATCAATATTCAATTGTTCAAGCACCCCTTCAATAACGAACGGCATAAATTAATAAACATTGAGTACTTATCCGCTTAAAATTCTTAATAGTTTCAGGCATCGGTAAACGTGAAGGAAAAGCAGGGGATGTTTTGTTTTAAGGAAATAAATAGCCCTAAAAATAATTATCATGATCTTTCTCATAAAAATGTAATTTATACTTAGTTGGTATATTACTAGATAACAGTTTATTCTTATACTCTGAAAATTTAATTTTGTTTTCCAGAAAATATGTCAATGTTAATGGTAATTAAATTCTCATAGTAATGGTAAGAAACTTCTAATGTAAAAAAGTTAAGTATGTTAGACGAAAGGATGCGGCGTTGGCAGGTTAATTAACTTAATAGATTTGTTGTTATTGTTTCTAAACATAATGATTTCAATTTAAAAACCTAAAAGATATCTTTAGATAGTGTCACCGGCCATATATTTTTTATACGGCCACAACGATAGTTTCCTATCCTGATAGATTGTTGCGCGACAATTCTCTAGGAATAAATGAAAAATCCTACATCCTAATCCTTTTAGGTAGTTGATGAAGATAATACAGTGTAATGCAACGTATTAAGCTTTAAAACAGCTGTTCGTACGATAAAAAACGGACGCAATGTTTTAGAGACACGGCGTTATAGAATAGAAGCATACCAGAAATAGAGGATTTAAACTTGGAACTTACAGCAGAGGGTGAAGCAACCATACTTCCGGCAATCGGAGTTTCCTGTCCGGCTAAACATCCGCTATCCGGGAGATGTTTGTGAACTGGAGATACGAAATTATACAAAGCAACGCAAATGAACTGTGAATGTATGGATCGTCTAGCAATATTTAATTATTTATACAGTAGGTCTGAGAATCGGCTACTATCTATTTTTCATTTTACAAAACAAAGTATGCTGGGGTCAGCTAGTCATCACTACATAGTATAAAACAAAGTCGCTTTCTCTGTCCCTATGTCCCTTTGTATGCTTAAATCTTTGAAAGTACGCAACGGATTTTGGTGCGGTTTTTTTTAATATATAGAATGATTCAAAAGGAAGGTTTATATGTATAATATCATCCATTAAATAGTGGAGAAGTACTGTTATTTTTGAGGTTTCTAATGTGATGTCGTAAATAATTACATTTTTTCCGCTTACATTGCAAACGCAGGCTGAAACCTACGAGTTTTATCAAAATAATGTACTAAGTATTGTACAAATTGAAAAGGTCTACAGAAAAGTCCATGATGGTATATGTTTATCTCTTATGGATAACCCACAATAACTTTTTTTTGTCATTTACTTTTTACGACAAATAATGGCTAATTTTCGAAGCGATTTTTACCAATACAGCATTAATCCTTAACCAATTAAATACCTTGAAAACATTGTTCATTTAATATAGAGCTATGTGGCCCTTTACACCGTATGATTTAAGTGAATATTTTCGAAGATATTGCAGATTTAAAAATTGCGGGACGTAGCGTTTGCGGCCGGCCGCCCGGTGCGGAAAGAGCGTGCTTATAAACATTATTTATTTATTTATTTATTATTTATAGTACAAGCTATGCTTAGTTTGGGGTTAGGTGATGCTGCGTGAGTAGTCCGGAAATATTTATTTAGTATCAGCATTGCACCCGTGCGAAGCCGGGGCGGGTCGCTAGTAAAATATATTTCTAACAGTATCTGACAAAGAATAATCAGAACACACAGGGTTAGAGATAGGGCGCGCGGTTAAACAAAAAAAAAACTTTAGTTATATTTAATCATTTAATTTTATTAGATACCTATTGGTTTGTCAACAGAGACTGGGATCAAAATAAGTCCAATCACATAAAGTATTTAATAAATTCGCAAATATTTGGTCGTAAGCCAAAACTGATCTACAAACTTTTTGCGGAGAGAGAAAACCTCGGCATTTGAAAAGTTTTGCCTTTATTTTTTATATTGCTTTGTATTTTAGTAAATTTGGATTTGATTAAAGAGAGTGGACGTGAGTTCATGTTGTTACAAATACCGGGGAGTAAAAAGCTAAATGCCATTAAAATAAATTATTAAACCAAAAATTATTGCCATTAAAACAAAAATGAATGAAAAAAGAGCAAAAACATGCAGAGATTATGATTGGAATGGTCATTCATACAAATTCTGGCCTCGCGCAACATCGCTTTAGTTTATAAAAATCATGTTTGTTGTATGGCAGTCCCGCCGTTTGGAGAAATCCACCATCAATCAAAATTACAACTCTCTATCGATGACGGTTCTTGAGATACCGCCTGGTGACATACGGACAGCTGACATACAGACTACGAAATCTCAGCAATATGGTCCTGTAGGTACACTTTGGGTACGGAACCCTTAGATAAGAGTGTAGTAGATCAAATGGAATGGGATGCGAAAATTACCTTTGCGATGCATTTAAAACTTCAGCGTTTCAATCGTAAACTCATGTTTTTCCTTTACTGTAAGCTTTTTGTGTTCCCAACATCTTATGGAGCTCTTTCGAGTTCTTTACGATGTGGTCTAAGATGGGACATGAAGATGGGACAAGAAGGTAGATGGCTTTTCCGGACCACATTACGAAACACGAAATAATCGCTTTACGCACTGGCCCAGCCCGGAGGGTGGTGACAAGCCGCGGCCGTAGCCTACCACGAAGAGTTAGCTTTTTAGCGATAAGGCCGCCCATTGTACCACTTGTTGTTTAATTTCGTTTTACGTGTTAATATTCATGTGTTGTGTACCTACAATAAAGCGTTATTCTATAAATTCAGAGATGTCAGAAACAAATACAAATCTTAGTAATGTAGGTAGTAAAGGCGAGCTTTATCCTATTAGTGTTTCTTACAGCATGTGTATTGTATTGTTTGTTTTGTAAGTATGTGTATTTCCATACAAACTAATTCCATGGAATGGGAATGAAATACAATTGCATCCAAACGCGAACAAATTCTAAAATAACGAGATGTTTGAAATGTTAATTCCGCTCCAAAAGCCACACTTCCGTATAATGACCTCGTCAAAATTGTATTGAAGTCGAGTTTCAGGTTGATTAGTCAGCTTCGTTTTGCCGTTTGTTCCAAAAACTCAATTCGAGCTGAACTTGGACTTGATTAATGCTTTGGAGGTCAAGTTTATGAAACAGAGTAATTAAAACCTTGTTGGAAATATTAAATATAAACATTTATAGAAACAACAACCGAACATACTCCGGATTAATTAACTGTGGCCTTAAAATACCGGGTTTGGTGAGTATTTACAATATTATTACTTTAAACGGGGTAACATGTTTTTTTTTGAACCCATTAAATCTTGGCATGTTAGCCGTTTTAAGTCATGATTCTTAACGAATGTATTCAAAAGCTCTAGTCTAACTGAAATTGTAGATAATCATACAAAATGTTGAGTATTAGGATTAGACAACTCTATAGTGGAGGTGCTTCACAAAATGTACAGGTTGTGCCAAAAGAGTGTTGGCGATTAATTCCTCAATATCTCGGACGGGAGGCGCGAGTTGGCGCGGGGGGATTAGCCACGTGTCGCGGCGCTTACTGGAAATATATGCGCTATGGAGCCTTCGCACGGATGCATTTTGTGTCCGAGCTTATTACGAAAACAATAAATCAGTGATAACTGCTCGACATTAACACGGTTTGCGAATTTTGAGTGTTTCAAGCGCCTATGTGATACGGAAATGGATCAAAATATTCGAAACAACTGGCTCAACAGTACCAATTAAGATTCGTGGTCGCCCAGTTAGTGCCAGATCAGCCGATATTGTGGAGCTTGTTATGCTTCAGTTCAGCGAAATCCATAACCAGTCTTTGGACCTTTATGATTTTTAATAAGTGATAAACCTCACTTTGCAGGTTAAACTAGTAGAATTGTCCTTGGATTTTCTACGAGATGTCGTTACTCTCTGCTTCACTCGATATAACAAGGTCCAGAAAAAAATCGACCTACCACGTAATGACGCGTTGGTGTAATTGGTAGCGCGTCGGGGACGTACGGATGTTTCTTATTATTTTTCTGCATAAAAAAAAAGAGTCTTTAGACAAAAAAAAATTGACTGCGATGAATTTTGAAGCGTAATTGGCATTTAAGACTAATATTCTTATAAGCTAGATGCCATTAACGGACCTGTTAAACAACTGTAACAATGTGATGTTCAGTGAGGAGGCTAATTTTTCACCATGGCCATGCTTACAAAGAAAATTCGGTCGGTTCTAGTCCGAGACTCATCTCCGACGCTTGAAAGTCAACTTCCACTTCAGAGCCCTTGTCGTGTGGGCAGTTTTCAACGATTTTTCCAATATCTGCAACTAAGGTTCCAAGAGTGCCTGGCAACGGTGGGAAGTCATTTGAACAAATGATTCGTATAATGTTTTGTAGTATTTTTTTCGTTGAATATTGAATCCACCAACACCCTTATGGTCCACCTATATAAACAAAATTAATAAAATTAATTGATAATCCCATGGCATAAAAGTTAACTTCTGTCGTTTATTCGTCTGAAAATAAAACTTTTAATTCATTTGGTGGTGCCGGAGAAAACCATGTCCTTCTCACTAGTGCTGAAAGATTATCTCAGTTATTTGTTGGATTTTGGCAGAGACAAATATATATTTAATTATATTGTAAAAAATATAGAAATTCCCTATCAAATCATAACCCAGACTGTGATGTACAATAGCGTACATCGTGCGGCAGTGGGCCCCATTTCAGCATTCTCATTTCTAGTTTGATCTACCAAATGTACCCAGGGCGAATCAAATTAAAGGGTTGAAATTTATCCCAATGGTTCAAAAAAGCTATAGCATTTTAATCTTTCCTAGTACTGGTGGGTGGTGCAAAAAAGACCTGCCATGCTCTGTCAGAAATAACATTATTGGCGCACTTCGAACAGTGTATTATATTGTATTGTATATTCTATTCTACTTGCCGCACCAAGGTGTTGATTAAACTACAATCTCAAGACCAAGTAGACCTTGTTTCTACTTAGGATATGAAGGTATCTTTACAGCGGTCTACAAAATAATTTAAAAGTTTCCGTGTTCTAGTATTATCACTTGAAACCGAGAAAGTGCAACTGAAGGACTGTGTGAGATGTCTCCTTGACCTACTAAAACTTTAATCAGGAAGGCTAGCCACCTATAGAAACCACCTACTCGTTTGGATAACTTTGAAATTACATCTATGTTAGACCACCTATATTAACTAAAATTAAGAAGTCCTATGCATTGATAAGATACTGAAACTAATGCTGAAACTAAACCTTGAATGCTAGTGTTGAAAAATATGTAATTGGAATGTATAAAGGTTTACTTTTATTATCAAAACTAGTTTTTTGAGTGAGCATTAAAATTCCGTTGTGTTTTTAATACTGATAACAATTTGAGCTTATTAATTAAAATTGGATAAAAGCTCAACAAAAGTGAAAAATATTTTTTGATTACTTATTAAGTAGGTAGTTGAACATTTTCTTCATTATTTCTCCTAAGTACGAGACGAGAACGAGAAGTAACGAGTAGTCGTACCTACTTCTTGCTCTTAAACATGCTCCAAGATATTAAATGAATTTATTATATTCCATGTACCTCTATATTCACGACGTTTAAGTACGAGAATTGCCTGGTTGTAATCTGTAGGCTCTATCTTAGTAATCCTTTTGAATATTAAACAACAATTGACGGTATCTAAGGTATGCTTTAGTACCAACAGAGATGTTTATTCAGGGCGAAAATTTGTACAAAGCTGCGAGATATTTTTGACTGCCAGCGAGCAAAACATTTACCACCATTTGCGGACAATAAAAATTGAAGATGATTTAGAAATCTGTAACTTTATTAAACAGCAAATACGATACAATAGAGGTAAGATATTTTGAATTTCTTGGGCGCATTTAATATTATGACTTATGATTATTTGAATTGCTTATATCAATCGGGTTTTATGTTTTTCTGATAATTGTGAGTAATAACCACGTTAAAACCCATATTGTGACATATAAGCCATAAGCCTTATTATCAATAAATTACTATTATGACTATTATTATTATTAATATAGAGGCTCATATCAATTTTTTGATGACTGCATCAATATTTTCCGAAGAAACTTAAAATTTTCTGTAGGTAATCCTGATAGTGCGACTACATTACCGGACAAAGATTTATGTCGCGTTGCGCGCTACAAGATTCTTAAGTGACGTAATTGCAGCCACGCCCACGCAAGGCATCGTCTTCGCACGAAAATCAACGATGTAGAGGTACATCGTGTTGCATTTTACTTTACTTTTTTATTTTACTTTACTTTTTTACTTTACTTTTTTTTTAATTTTTACTTTGGCTTTGACACGAATATTCGCCGTAGGCCGCTAATGTAGCCGTACCATAACATAAACAGCAATTTATTCCCTCTTTTATATTTGCTTGTGTTTCTGAATTTCTACTGAACAATTTCGTGCGTGAGACGGAGCGTAGATATAGAATACCAATGTGTCACATGTCTGTCTCAACATTTATTAGGGCTTTGTGGGGCTGTGATACCTGTCTGGGTAAATTCACCTTTAAAATTTATCATTTATTTATTGGTTTGGAAATAGGCGTAAGGAGTAAAACATGAATTTATAACCAACAAGTAGGTTTTTATTAAAAATAAAAATCGAAATTTAGTTTGGAACTTATGTATTAATTAATGAGACAGTTATACTCATTAATTTATGACGCCAGCATCGGCATAAGAATATTGCCCCAGCTCCTCCCGTGGCGTAAGAACATTTTTGAAAATCCTACTACTATTATAAAGGCGAAAGTTTGTAAGTATGGATGTTTGTTACTCTTTCACGCGAAAACTACTGAACCGATTTAAATGAAATTTGGTACACAGAATCTCTAGACTCTAGACTACTTTTTACCGCGGGAAAACGTCATTCCGCGGGAAAATCCATTATAACGCGGGTAACACCGCGGGGCACAGCTAGTACTTGATAAATTAAAATGCTTGCCAAATTCATAAGATAACGATTCGCCTTACCAAAAAAACATAGCTTACACAAGCGTTCAACAGTTGTTTATTCATATATAAACACTTTTTAAACACGTGTCTAGGTGGTGTTTATATGTTGTTTATGTACCGTATGTATCCGTGAATGATATAACAAGTAGCTCCTAAAAGAGTTTTAATGAAATACAATGAATCGGTCAAGCTGTTAAGTATGTCACTTTGACAGAAGTTAAACGACTAGATTTAAAACAACTAGGAATAGATTTAAATGAATTTAAAAGATGTCATGTTATTCGGTCCCGCCATTTGTTAAAAAAACAAGCTATAAACTTTTTAGAGAAGCCTTCATTTGACCACAATCTCACCTGATGTAAAGTGACGATGTGGTCTGAGATGGGGCATGAAGACCTAGAAAATGGCTTCTCCGGACCAAATAACGAAACACTAATAAATCGTTTCACGCACTTTTTCATACTGTTCTTAGCACCACTCTGAGGTCACGTGATGATTTAGTTAAGATAAGTTTGAAGCGTATATTGTAAGATTGCATGTAAACAATGAGGGTGACATGATAAACCCGATCCAACCTTAAAAAAAAATCAATAAAGAATCCTTTTTAATGAATAAAGGAAAAAAAAGTATGTCACAAACATAATAACCAGCCATATCCTGTAACTCTACACCGCGAACAATCCTCATTGATCTCTTTGTGATATTAGAGAGATGTAATATGATATTCATTCATCATTACACTGTAAAGAATAACAATTTGTTCTATTTGTTGGCTCTTTTATTTTGTGCTTTCCGGAATTTGTGAGTAAGCTTCTAACTCGTCTTTGAACTTTGGAATGAAGATTTATCTTTCTTCAACATTAAGATAATTGTTTCATTTTCCTTTAAAAGCTTTGTGCCCGAACTGAGAATTTATAGCACTTACCCGTATCCTACTAATGTTATAAGGTGAAAATTTGTGAGGATAAGTGTGTAAGTATATGTATAGTATAGGATAAGTAAATGTAGTTGTGTATTTGTTGCTCTTTCACACAAAAAATACTGAAGGTATTTTGATGACACTTACCAGTCAAAAAAAAATCAAGCTTTCTCCTTGGTCTGGTGCTTAATATGTATACTAAAAAATATCTAAGTTATTTTTCCATCCAAAGGTTGCCTGGAAGAGATCGCTTTTTAGCGATAAGGCCGCCCATTGTACATTCTGTTTCCTACGTGTTGTTGTATTTTGTTTCCCTGTGTGTGCAATAAAGTGTTTTGTATTGTATTGTATTGTATCTATATATTTATGCCTATTATATTAAGTACCTATTTTAATTTTTTTACAAGATTAAAATACCGCAATACATTGGAAGCCCGATTGGATAAAATTTGATAAGGATAGCTTTGGAAAAGCTTGTTTGAAATAAGTTATAATCTACATATATTCTAGATTTACGTGATACATTTCTCAATGAAACTCATTGTGATGTCCGTTATATTTTAATACATAAATAAATTTATTAAAAATCCTCATTTTTGGGAAATGGTCACTCGAATTAAGTGACTAACGAGAGTATGTATTTCATAAGACACTTAAAGAATTTTAACGAACTTATTTATATCCAAAACCCTTGGTATACGCGTCAGACTCGAACTTTCTGGATTAAATTTATTTTAACAAAAAAAAAATCGTTTTTTATTTACAAACCTTTATATCAATATCGCTCATTTATCAATAATAATCGGCAAACAGTCCTAAAAAAATTCCCATATTCAAAGACACTTCCTAGTTTGTATTTCGAAATTATAAAAACACCAACAAAATTGAGTCAATCAACATCAAAACGAGTGAAATTAAATCGTTCCCGAACAATAAAACAATTCGCCTCAAGTATACAAAAGAAGTAGGTTCCGGCAGTATCCTTGAGTTCACCTTTCAGGATAATGAATGAGGGCTGCCACTCCATTATGAATGAGGGTGTTGCGATATCAGGAAGTAGAGCTTCCTAATTTTTAACCTTGCGAAACCATTCCCAAGGCCAGAAAGGCTTAGACCACATCGTCGATTTACATCAGGTGAGATTGTGGTGAAATGAAGGCTTATCCAGCATAAAAAAAAACGTGGAAGTATGTGAGGATGTAAGTGTGGCTTGGCTTATCAATCTATCAACATAGGAAAAAAAAAATGGGGGTTCTCGATTGATGCAGTTAACTTCCACCCAAAACATTTATAAATATGTATACGAGCTATGTTTAATACAGCCCGATCGCCGACGTCTGATGATGTTGATGATGACCTACTCCGATGGGATTATGTCTCAAAATATTCAGATGCCAGAATCTCAACTTCGGTCCTTATCTTGAACACTTTATCTACTACGTTCTGACTTTGTAAGCAAAATCTGAAAAAGTTTGGGTAAACTGACGAAGTTCAAATAAGTCAACCTGTCTTATCTCAGCCTGTGCCATAAATAAAAGTATGGATGATTTGTCCATGATAATAGTAACTTGTAAGTTATATGTTTTGAAAAAAAATAGAGACGAGACTAACTTTCTTTCGCTTCATAGCTTCTATAATATAAATATGAATCGCAAAATATGTTTGTAACCGCATAACTCTTCAACGCCTCAACCAATTTAGCAAATATTTTATATGTTCGTGGAAGCCTTGTTTTGGTTTTTACTGCGATAAATTCGAATAATTACTGGAAAAACGAGAAAAACAGGCCTTTTCTCACGCGAAGCTGGTGCGGGCCGCTAGTTTCTCATAAAACAGGTCTAAATAAACAACTGATATAGTGGTAGGTAAACCTTTGAGAATGTAAACATTACATTATTAATTAATTTAAATTTTTAATTCTTACCATTTATTCAACTTCATTGAGGTACAGAGTACATATATAATTTAAACATAATGTAATGAGATTAACTAGCATTCTAGTAGGTATTCGAACAAAGTTGTACGTGAGTAAAATAATAACATAGCACAATGATACCTTGTTGTATAAGAACAACCTACATTTCAACGTGATCTGCACCTAATTATACTCTCTCTATGTCCCAATTTTAACATTTCTGGCAATCCGCCATTTTATTTTGCTGCAAATCTGGTAGTAGTATGTTTTCCCACCTTAAACTCTTGTGTTTTGGCGACACACAGTAATAAATTACAATACTTAGGTCTGGAGGTAATTCCTAAGTTATGTCAAGTACTATCTCGCTTCGTCACATGCCTGCGTATTTGGAACTAAGCGAAGAAAATCTTTAGTAGCGCTTATTGGCCATTTGCGTTTTAGGTTACATGCGCCGGACGGGACTGAGCGAGATAGCTCTTGACATCTAACCATTGACATGAATTATTGAAATAACCATTGCTTAGTATAGTTGGATTTTGTGAAACAAGCCCTCATACTATGTAGATACCTACAATAAAAGTCTTTGGTTTATTTCCATCCAAGTAATGCCATCAAATTCCCATTTTTAATTTAAATAACCTTATTATTTTAAACGCGTTACGTAAAATAACCGGAAAAAATTGCTTGTTACTCCTGTAATCTTCTCTCACACACACACATACATTTACACAGTAAAATCTTGCCTTTATAATTTTATTATTGAAAATCGTTAATATGCCATGCTGTGCATGATGAAAAATTATCAGGGTCTTTGGCAATATAAAGATTTGAAACATACCACTTTTAATGATTTTTGAGTTTTCCGATATTTTGACACCGCTGCAAGCGCCTGGAACAAGGTATAAACTCAGTTGAATATCTAAACAACGGACTACTCCTTTATTTATGCTTTATAAGCCTTCATACACAATATCACCTGAAGTAAAGTGATCCGGTCTAAGATGGGACATGAAGACCTAGAATGTAGGTATAATATACTCTTTCTTTGAAGATACCTAGATTTCCTTTAAAAATGCCTACCAAATGTTGACGAACCTAATTAAACAAGCTGAAATTTAGAAAAAATTTAACCCGACTGCTTCTTAACTTTTTTGGGAATTTTTACATCTCCATAAGCCTATTAAATAAGAATAGTTGTTACGCAACTTTGATTCTATAGATATCCTTAGTGGTCAGCCAAATCGAAAAATGCTGAAAGAAAACCAAAAATGATTTTTTAATATCTATTTAACGATACCCTACACTTAGTTGACTTTCATTTTTTATTTTTGTCGCCATGTTGAATTTTCACTAACGTCATGTCTTTAGTGACACTCGTAGTACTAAGAGGAATCGATTGATGTTATAGCTGTTGCTTTAACGTTAGATTCTATAAATATTCTGTTTAAATACTAGTTTTAAGATAACTTCGTATAACCTCGGCACGCGAATTTAATATGAATGTATTCCCAGTTCTGGATTAGAATTCCGTTTGAGATACGTTCAACGCACACAGCCACATCAAATCGTGCTTAATGGAATATAACAGTGTACAATTAATTTAGAGCACTATACCCTTTATGCGAAATAGTTAAATAAATCTATATTAAATAAAATTTAGCAAGCATTCGTTTGGATTTGCCACTCACTTTGACATTTGTGTATGTTAGAAAGAAATAAATAGATATAAATATTGTATAAAATATATATAGTACCTTCTAGCTTCCATACGTGCATTTTATCGTTTCGGGACGGGCGGACAGATAGTTTGATCCACCGGGCGGCACGTGGGTTCTTCAAAAAGTGTCTTCCTCATGGGCTAATTATAAAAATATAGTTCACCGACGATTCTCGTGCTCATCGGAAAGTAGGTATGATTGTGTATGTCTCCTACGGTTTAATGATAGACGGACAGAACGATCAACCGAGAACTTCATACAATAAATAAAAAAATAACCAATTTAAACATATACAGAGAGAAGGCAAAGTTAATTTCGTGTATAATATTCATATTTAAGAAATACAAGAGATTATGTTTACTTCAAAAGAAAAATTGCTTTAGAACCTAAGGCTTTTTCAATTTGAATATATTTTTTCAAATGAAGGTCGGACTCTAATTGAATGAGGCTTTTCTACCGTGCTGGATAATGTGTTTTTTTCTTAATTCTGTTGGAACGTGGCAAGGATTTGTTGCTTAGAGACACAAAATAATGTTTTACTTTATCCCCGGCATTACGGCAATCATTAAAATATATTTTGTCATCTCTGCACGTAGATACATTTAATTCTCAATTTTGTCAGGAGTACCAAATTGTGTAAGTAAGTAGAAAACGTCTGCCTTCGGCTTCGTATGCGTTTCATGATATACAACTGATCTTCCATCATCAGATTAACTTCGGACCTTCACGAACTTGTACTTATTTAAAAATAGGATAATGAATAACCCTCAAAATAAAAAAGATCCTTTTTTTTAAATTGAATAAACATAACAAACATTACGTTCACCATTTTATGCTACACATCGAGTTTAACAGAACCTAGTTCAACCATAACCGCCATAAAGCGTTCATAGCCAATGGTGAAATGCGTAAATTTGGCTAAGCGACAATTCGGAGGAATTTATGGATCCAAGTTTTTAATATTTATTAAAAATTCTGCGAAGAATCTAACAAAACTGAATAGAGCGGTATAAACAATGAAAAATAAGTAGATTTTGGAGTGTTTGTACAATTATCTTAAGAAAGGTAGCCTTACCTACAATAACAAGCTTCATTTAGCTAGCGAGTTCTTCGTTAGCTTCAACTTTATTACGTACTTGGTTTACATCTTCACAAACTACCACTAACTAAGCTACTAGTAAAAACTAAAGAGCGTACTAGCAACGGCAACACGAGTTGTAGTTTAGTTAGTTACTACACATAACTGTTTAAATGAGGGTGCAGCTGTCTCCGCCCTCCCTCCCCTCCGATCAGAGTTTTTGTTGGAACTCTATATGAAGTCTACACGAATGCTTATAAAGTGTAGCGATCAGCCGCTTTTCGCAAAATACGTTTACCTGGCTGCCTTTGTCTCTATAAAATAATCTTTATAATTTCAGCCATAGGCCGTACACTGCTGAACATATTTCGGTAGAAAAATGCATCCCGGACATCAACAAACATCTGCTGCATCCATCGTGATGTTGGTCGGATCCTTGGGTTTAAAGTGTTTTCGATTCTAACGGCCGTCTGTTTTACGTGATAAATAGCCTGTTTATAGCCACATTGACAAGTAATATCCATTTGGCATTTCGTTCTTGTAAGTATCTCCTAATTTCTGTCTATTAAATACACGATGAAAGATTTTTTATTGCTGTCACATATCTCCGACGCCAAAAGTAGTTTCTAGAGACATGATTTCGATGAAGTAAGTATTTTATATTCATATAAAAATCTATTTCACACATTTCACAGTTCTCTATTCCAATATTATGCATCCCTTGAGTATGCATAAAACCAAAGATATCAGACAGCACTATACAGATCGGAGCTAAATAGAAATCCATTTCTCTATCCATGTACTAGGGATGGATTTGGCTAAGCTACATATTCTTGAAATGTTCACACTTTTCAGACCAGAAAGAAAATTGAATATAGTTTTCAAATGGTAAAAAGGAGGTTTTCTATTCAAATATCGTATTTTATATCCTACATTATGCCACATACCCAGCATGACACAACATACCCAACCAAACATAACTATTTAATGTTAAACATTAAAAAAAACTCCGATTCCAAAACCTTAGTAAAAAGTGATTCTATTTTAATATGTGCACCTGATGCGCTTAAGTTTGAGACCCTACTCGAGTAGGTGTAGATATACGGTTTTTAATCCCCACTTTTTAAAAGGTTCAACTGACTTTCATCAAGCATGTTTAAGAACACTCGCGCAATACACAAATACAAAAATAAATAAATTAAAATCATACAAAAATAATAAATTTTAATCGCCTTAACCATTCGGGAGATATGATGCCACTGACAGCCAGACAACAAATCAAACTTATACCCCTCTTATTAAGTCGGAGGTAAATTGAATAAAAAAAGAAATATATCCTACAAAAAATAAGCTTTTTAAATGTTATCGCATTTAGAATAAAGATACATTCACCATTTATCAGCATCTAATCTCTGTCTTCAATGTTTTGTAATGGCTTACTTATATATCATGAAAGCTAATACCATAATTTCCCTCGAAATGGAACCAATCAAGACATACATGAGGGTTCAATCGATAGTAATCAAAGTTCCCTTCCTCCATTTCACTTTCTGCCACTTCGTACCGTCTTACATTCTACGACTATACCTACATAGAATCAACGAGTTTTTCAAGCCGTGATGAAAAACAAATGAAAATCATCGTTGCCCGTGTAATGGATTTTGCCGCGGTAAAAGCTTATAGCCTTTCTAGATAAATAGGATATGTAACAGTGGAATAATAATTACTACTTATAACCATTTACATGTATCCCTATGGATACATGTAAATTGTTGTGTAAACTGTTTTTTTCCGATAAAATAAAAATAAAACTAAAATAAATAATTCAAGTTGGACCAGTAGTTACTGATAACGTGTTCGAACAAACAAACTTTTCAGATATATAATATAGGTTCATAATCACTTCTTTAGTTATGGAGTATAGTTATTTTAGAGGGTTTTCGTTTTTATTACGTCCGTAAGTGTTAACCCTCTGAAACCTTACACGTGACCTCCGGGTGGTGCTAAGAACAGTCTCTGGTGGTAGGCTTCGGCCGCGGCTTGTCACCACCCTCCGGGCTGGGCCAGTGCGTGAAGCGATTTTTTCGTGTTTCGTAATGTGTCCGGAGAACCCATCTGCGTTCTAGGTGCTTTACGTGCACTTTTTTTTTTTTTTTTTTTTTTTTTTTCTCATTTGTGGCGTTGGCATACTTACCCTCAGAATAAGGAACTTTTTGTTCATACTACTATATCTGTTTACTCACCAAATACGCCTATTATCACGTTTAAAAAATAAAAACCTTGTCTAAACATAATACAGTTTTCAAATATCGGTTCGTATTTCAAAGCTAATCAGTGCCCGTCCTAAAAAAGTAATTAAGAGGACTAATACAACTCTAAAGACGGTTCCTAATTGTAGGGCCCTTCTGGTAATTACCAAAGTACCTACCAACATAAATAAAATATTAATTAAATATTTCTGGACAATCCAAACAACGACATCAAGCCCTGTCGTAAGCTCTAAGCTTCTTTGACGTATACTAGACATCTGATATACTTAATATAATAGACATATTTTTATATACATATTAAAAACTCAGACCAAGGAGAAAGTGTTTGCAGAGCATACAACCACTTGACCCTCGGCGGGAATCGAACCCGCTACCTCTTGCGTCGCAAGCGGACCGCCCACCGCGCCACTGAGGCAGTGAAAAGCTAATTACTTTAGTTAGTTGTTACCAGACTCGGTGCTAATTATAGGGGAGAGCAAGGAATGGGCGTGATTCTAACGAGAAAAAACTCTATCTAGAAAACAAACTGACCGTGTGAATTTTGAAAAGAAACGTGAATCTATTTTTCATTGGTATGCGCCTTTAAAATGAAATTCAAAGTGTGCTAAAGACTACTAAAATGTATATATCATGTGCCACAATGACTATTTTTTAAATGTATTTTTGTTTGATTTATTTTTAATTTGCGTATTTTTGAATATGTATGACATTAATAATAATAATAATTATTATTTATTGCGCACACAATTATAATACAAATATAACAATAATATTCTTAATATGCGACAATTGGCGGTCTTATCGCTCAAGAGCGATCTCTACAAGACAACCTTGAATGGATAGGATCATTGAGACATTTAAGAGGATCTGTGTGCAAATATGACATAATTTTTAGTTACAAATACAAGATACAAAATCATTTATTGCCATTGTTTGGTTTTAAAAATAAAATAAAAAAAGAATAAACTTAGGGGTAACAAATAAACTTTTTGAAAATTTTATTATAGAAAAATAAAATTTATTAGAGCAGGAAACTAAATAAAAGCTAGTAAAACATTTTCCTTACAACGACCGCAATGCTGAGGTAGAAAGTTAGTATTTTCATAGATGAAAGCTTTTAGAACTGCAAAATGTTGGTACGTTGAGTCAATGGTTTGGAGAATTTCCACCCTCGTAGAATTCAAATATATTATGGAATCTCTTTGATCATAAAAACAAATTGTTTCCTTATATTTTCATTTAAGTGTTTATTCAAAGATAAAATAAACATGTCTTGTCAGAAATACATGTTCAAAAGAAACGCAAATAATTGTAAGTGCCTGTTTTGTTTTAACAGAGCGAAGAAGAAGGCCATTTTACCGAGAATTCAATTAAATTATAATCTTCTTTGATTTTGTTTATTTTATGATGTTATCATCAAAATGTTAACTTCCTTACGTAGTACGAAAATCGATAGATTTTAGCAGTTTGTTTCATATTTTATACGTATAATAATGTATTTATAAGAAAATAAAATCCATGCAGTGTGTCAGTCACCTAACCCGTAGTACAATCTCTTCTTCGACCGGTTTTTTAATAAAACGCAGAAACGAATGTACCTTTGTGCTATCCATCCTGGTGTCCAATCTATGTTGTTTCGGACAATAATAGTACCTACAATGTTACAGTTGATGTACTCGAAGTACGATTTTATTACGTTTTTACGACAACGAACATACCGTTTCGTGTAAGCAAGAGTAAATCTAAATCGTTAAGATCAGATATGATCAGATCAGATCAGAATAAGATCTAAATCGTTGGTGCGCGCGGGTAAGCCCAGGGTTACCTCCTGCCTACTAAAGTTTAATAAACAAGGTTATGAAATGACGCACGATTGATCTATACAGAGGCGGTATAGACAGGAATGCCGAATATTACCGCAAGCGCACAATAGGGAATACCGCGCCTTCTGGCCTCTGGCATTGAGTTTTCGCAAATATTGTAGCTAAACCTAAACATATTCTCTGTATTAAGGGAAAGATAATAAAACTATGCAGATATATAGATATATAGAAATGAATAATAGCCCCTTATTACAAAATATTTAGCATGCTCATATTAGTGAAAACTTATTTCGTCTCATTAAAATAGAAACAAATTTTGAAGTGATCGAGCAGGAACACTACCTGTATTATATCTATAGATAAACGTTTTACAATGTTAAGTTGCCAATGCTGCATAAATATAAAAAAGCAATGTTTTTGATTGTTTTCATATTTTGTTAAAAATTAAGTTATATACCTGCATCACTTTAGGATTCCGTACCCAAAGGGGCACTATTGCTGAAACTTCGGCCCTGACTGCATCTTTTTGCACTTTTGAATTTTTTTATTTAACTTCTTTTTATGATTGCAAAAAGTATTTAACACACACACACACACGTACACTAAACACTAACACTATCTCTCTCGTCAAGAGAGAAGTCCCTGTGTCCCAACAGTGGGAACGTGTGTACTACGAGTTCATCTCATACTTTTCAAACTTTTTTTTCATTTGAGTGAAGATAGCACACTACAATAAAGATTGTAGCAACGGCTACGCTTACTGCTACGCAAACCGCTACGCTGCTACGCCGTAGCGGTTACAAAGTTTATTTTACGTGACAAACGCTCCATCGGAAATGTTATGATATTAAACGCTTCCATAATATTTATATTTGCTTGCCATTCAAGTCTGCTCTTAAATTTATTAGTAGAAAATACACCGTAATTTCGGTTGATGTTAGCGTGAACTTGACCTAGATCTATTCGGTCAGCATCTCTGCGAATAAAACGTGGAAATGAACGAAATATTCACGCGCCTACCATATTGTTGATTGTGATGAAAATTTTAATCAACATTTTATTGCAGTTAATAGTAAAAAGATTGTATTTTTTACCGGTGGTACCGACCGAGATATTTATGAATATAGGTCAGGTTAATTGCGATTTCAAATGCAGTGCGGTTGAAGTTTCATTTTAAGTCTTCGAACTATTTTTTTACTATCATGATAGTGTTTGGTTTATATATAAATATACTAACTAATTAAAGTATGTAAAAAAAATAAATAAGAGTAGAAAGTAATATTTTTAAAATAAAATAAAAGTTCTCGATTGGAGACCGCGGATCGGCAGGCGCAGCGTAGGAAGTCCACCAACTAAATTGGACGGACTAACCTAACCAAAATAACTGGAAGTCTTTGACTAAGGCTGAATTTCTGAATTTTTTTTATTTAATGCATCGTGGAGTGAGTATTATTCGATAATGTTAAAATCTTGTTGAAATGATTAAATTGAGTAGCTAAAAAGTCTAGCCATTAATCAGTCTGTTGTTAATGACTTACTGTGATATTATAATTAAGTCAACTGTAAAACTGTTCTGGAGAAAATATTAATCAAGAAAGTTTCGGATGATTTGCTTATCCAATTACTAACACTGCATAATTCTGTAGTTTCACGTTACCCGACACATTAGTCCCTTACAAAAACAGCAGTGTACTATAAATTATAAAGTTCCTCCAAAGTACCCTTTGTTTTACATTCACCACGAGCCTGTGTTACTCATTAATGAAATCTCTAGTTTAAAATGTACAACTTAGTGAGCCGTCTTCAAGCGCCTGTTAAAGTGATTTCTATTTAGAACACTGTCCTCATAAAGAACTGAATTTAAAAACATAATTTTTATAAAAAAATTTAGAAAAAATTATGTCTGCTGCTTTAGAGATGTGCTTATGATTTTTGCTTGCCAACATCACGTTATATTTATAAATCTAAACTTAATATTCATAATAATAATATTCTAAAGATTTAAACATTGTGAGTTTATGAGATTGTTTGTTTCTTTGTATCTATTGTGCTCTGAATACTCAAAACTGATTTCAATGAAACCTGATAGACAGATTCTCTAAACCTTAAAATGTGACATAGGCTACTTTACCGCGGGAAAATCCATTAAACGCTTACCCGTGTACATAAATATTGCTGCACAATCCCAGTTTCAAAATCAAGCCCCTTGCACAGAATATAAGTTTTTGTTACCAGTACTAGTCATAAAATAACATACTCTTTATAGAACACTTTATAATGAAACTAGCTGACCCCAGCAAACGTTGTTTTGCAAAATGAAAAATAGATAGTATATTTAATGTTAGAATCATTTGGAGTTAACAGATAATTGTGACTGTCAAATAACTACAGACAAATAATTAGCAATAAATTAAAATTGCGACTATAATTTGAGATTTAAACTATCCTATCTCTCAAGTTGGATCGAACTGCACATGGTGTGAGATTTTTATTATAATCGGGTGGTTTAGGAGTCCATTGAGGACAAACATTGTGACACGAGATTTATATATATTAAGATAAGAAGAGACATTATTGATGAGGCCACTAGCAACTAACTTCAAAGCTTGATTAAAAATAAAAATAAATTTAAATATGCTTTTTAAATAAATATTTCATACATAATAAGTTTTTAGAGTGCAATATCAGTGAATCAACGATGTGTGTAATGTGTTGATGTTATTATCGACTAAACATTAACTATCTTTTTTAAATCATCATAAATTCGAAACAGCACCTTAATGGCGGCTAGCGGTCAGCAAACAAACTTTCGGATTAAAAGTGTTAGTAGGTATTTTGGGCGGATATAGTAGGAGAAGCCCTGACTTAGCTTCTTTTATACTGTTATTTAAATCCAGACAAATCTTTGCATTCATTTTATTCTTTTCAACAACGATTGCTGCAGTTTCTCTTCATATTTTGATATTAAAATACTTTTAAAGTGATAAAAGTGTGCAGGGAATATATATTAAAATTTCAAGTTATTGTTGCCGTAAACGGGTTCATTATTTGGTAAAAATCTAACGATGCAATATCTTGCTTCGTATTTAAAAATTTCAGAATATTTGACTGAATAATGAGCGAAGTCAAAGGCCCGCCTTATAGCCTAACGCAAGCCAAAGTAAACACTTTTTATGGCTTCATCATTTGTATACGAAACCCTAAAAATATATTTAGTCGTCAAGAATCAACCCGTCTTGCACTTCGTATTGCAAGTATTGTCTTATAAAAAAAGTTTCAATTTACCTATATAATTTACATATATATATATTTTAAAGAACTTTTTATTAATTGGGTAATTTCAAGTACTACTTGATAACATCATGGATCAAAATAATGGTTTCCGTAACAATTCAGGTGAATTTATTAGTTCGTGACCTCCACATAGTTGTATCTCATTAACAGTTTTGTACTAAAATTGTTAGGCGAATAAAATTATAAGTTTTAACTCAGTCCTTCAAAGTTGGATTGTTTGGAATTCACGTAATTATGAATGGGTCGGTGTTTTGTTTCTTAGGATTATTTAGAAAGCGTTTGAAGTTTGGGTCAGACTTAGCCAGTGCTGCTTTCTTTAACCATTACGTGTATGAGAAAGTAAAAAATTGCAGCGATGATAAAAAATAAAAAAGTTTCCTACGGTAATTCACAGCACCCGCAATTCAGCGAATAGCCGGCGGCAAACACACTGCAGCAATTTATGAACAGCCGTTCCAATATCCAGTTTGTCGTATAAAATCCACCGCCCTTGAATAATTTACTTACTAAATAAAATTGCACTCTTGTATACTTATTTATGAGTTAAAATATGGACGTAAGGCTTCGGCCAAACCTAAGCGTGAGCAACGCGGGAAGCATGACACGACGCGGCGCGAGCGACTGCAGCGCGGGACATTTTTGCCAGAAAACTTTCAGCTTTGAGGTCGCGTAGATGTTCAAAGAACTATGGTAAGGTATGAGCATTCTTCGCAGTCGCTTGGTCGCGTAAATTTGGCCAAGGCTAAAAACATTAATTTGGTTAAATGTAGGTTGTTTTAATAAAATGTAGGTAAACGTAATAATCAAAACTGTGAAAATACCAACTTTATTATTTTAGAGTTATAGTTTTGATTAGGTGTCGCAGTTTCTTAAAATATAAGCTATGCATGACTAGGTCTCAGCCTTAACTTTTGCTTTGTCAATGTACAAGATCGAAATCAGCAAGTTTAAGTTGATCTTGAATGAATTTTCAAAATAAAACCATGAGGGTCAAAATGACTACAACAAATCTCAAATTTTAAGCTTTCATCATTTTATAAAACATACTGCAAAGGACAAAGAAAATATCTAATGTAATTCTAAACTCCATCGAGACGAAAGCCCGGACAAAATCTTATCAAAATGATGTAAAAACTTTTTAGAACCAAGCTTTTGGCTTTTATAAAAATACGTAGGAAACAAGAACAACATTTTAGCAAATTAATTAATGTGTGATTCGATATTTTCTACTTGTAATAAGGGACTTGTAGAAAGGGTAAACATGTTGTGCGAACCACAATGAGTTGTTACGATGTCCAATTATCCCACCCGTTTGTACTGAAATTGGGGATAACATGGCTACTTTGCAAAAAAACCTGCCTACCAATATTATATTATTAAACTTGATTGTAGTGTGTGTATAGATGATATATAATGAGGATACCCGAATATGACTCTTCGCACCGTTCGCTGTCTTGAACCCATTTATATTATACCCGAGAGACAAAATTTACATACAATTAGAATTATATTTCTGTTGGTACTGTATCTATGTACGTACATTATGTATGCATTAAGACTCCTTTCGCCTCGAACCTCTGGATAGTATATTTCCTTATTTTTCACAAAAACAATCAATTACGTAAATACAACGCTGCGATGTAGTAAAAAAACTCGTATAAACCTTCATTTACTTATATCTCCGGAGTCTCATAAAATGATTCACTAGGTAAATGAGTTTAGTCCAAGGTTTCTGCGCGTGTTTATCCTAATTTCAGTATTCGGCTTAGGATGAGATATTTCACAAAGTTTGCCACAACAAGGGACTTACTGTGAGGGTCACGTCTCCCTAGGGCTACAAAGCGGTAGAAAAACAGCTAGTTCAATAATTTAGTAATGTTTACAGACATTTTTATTACAGGCACCAGTATCTTCAACATTAGTCACAGGCGCCATAAAAATAGAAGAATAATAGTCTGCTACATTTCTATTCCGATTCTGAGCATTATTTGAAAGAGAAACGTTAGTTTTTGAGTAACTTTCAATAATTCGTAGATCTTTGACTTGACTATTAATTTAGTGTTTTTGTTAAAATCATATTTGTTTCAAATAATATCTGAGTTTTTTACCAACTCTACCACAATTCGTAACGTAACAATAGACACTGGTCAAAAACACTTTTTATTTTTGTTCGAATATCAGAAGAGACTCTTATTATTACTATTTATTTATATTTATATATTTTATAATGTAAATGTAAACTCTTTACAATGTTTAGCATTTACGACTGGTAGAAACAGACCACTGAGCCGACTTCAAGTAGCTACCCATGTTAAAACCGAGAAATTAATTTTGCTTTGAACCGTATATCTAACGGATGTTAGTCGATCCGTTTAATTTAATATTAGCCATGATAACTAATGGGAGGCTTCAGTTGCGTAACATTATATTCCAAAGTTATTACTCTGCAATCACCGCCATTTGAGAGGTTCTCGGGCGCGGCTATTATATTTCAATTTATATGATAATTTACTATCTTATAATGAGTTTATAGTTACAACTTGAAACTGTTACCGTGCCTGCGGCGTGATCTGTCGAACGTCTTGTACAACTAACTGTAAAGTTATTAGTAGACCCTTCAAAACTGATTGGCTAGTTTTAATTAAGACTTGCCATAATATTTGCATAGCAATGTCGCTGTGTATATCCAGAAATCTTTACCGCCGTAGCCTAACAATAGAAATGTAAATATTAATACATTAATCAGTTTTCTGAACTTAAGGCTCACATATTGATTACAATATCGTATTTGAGAAAGCCTGCCCAGCGCGGCAAAGAGCGGTCTCCGGCTAATTTATGGTAATGATCATCCCAAAATGACGAATATTTTTATTATGCCATCTTCAGTGATGCCTACACATTTCGCAGAAATAAGTACCGAATAAATTTACTGGACTTGTAATGGGAAGTTCTCGTAAAATGTAAATGGAATTATAAATATAATATAATAGAAATATAATGTTGGTACAAATTATTAAATGAATTTTATTTCACTTGTGAATTAATTGTTTAAGATATAAGTAAGAGATAGCTGACTTAGCTGTCTTTCGAAATTTCTACGCAAGGCACGTCGTGACGAAGTTTTTCCTAAATTAAAAATGCATTTCGCATCTTCCAGGACGGAGGGAAAACAACGTAAGAATTACAATTTCAGAGTCGACATCTTGTCATGTTTGGTTCAAGTAAGGAAACGTTTACTTATTAGTTAGGGACTTACTACAAGCCGACGTAATTAAATACCAAGTAAATAAATCATTGTAATTTACATTAATTCGACCGCCATTTACGCATTCCAGGTGTGAAGTGTTTGTTTCTTACAGTATTGTTTTTCTTTGTTTGGTGTGTATAATAAATAGGTTATAAAAGTTAAAAACATAGTATTAATCACATGTAATTAATGGATTATAAAATATTCGATTCTATTTAAAGGCTAGGCAGCATTAGCGCAACAGTATTACGCGCTGTACTTACCTAAATGCTAGCTGAAACTTATCCACCTAGCGTCATCACCTAGTGTCAGGCTCCATTCATGTAATTGATTGTTTTACAATCCTATTAATATTATAAAGGCGAAAGTTTGTAAGTATGGATGTTTGTTACTCTTTCACGCAAAAACTACTGAACCGATTTGAATGAAATTTGGTACACAGAATCTCTAGAGCCTGAAAAATAACATAGGCTACTTTTTACCGCGGGAAAACGTCATTCCGCGGGAAAATCCATTATAACGCGGGTAACACCGCGGGGCACAGCTAGTTCTAAATAAAAACTTTATTGTTTTAGTGATGGCCTACGGCGAATATTCGTGTCAACACGGTTTGTGTCAGCCGGGTACATAGTTGCAACGCGATGTTTTCGGGCGAATAAGATGTTTGACGTTGTCGTGGCTACAATAACCTCACTTCAGAATGCTGTAGCGCGCAACACAAATCATTGTCTGCTAATATAGACATGAACATCGCGTATACCCTTTCACGATAATATTAACGCGCTAATGCAACACGAACAACAAGCTGATATAGCCGCACCATCATAAAACGACTACTAAGCGACAGGTTATATAGTTTTCTATCTGTTTTGTTAATTTTTATTTTATTTTATTTTATTTTATTTGGAAAACAAACAGTTTTATTAAACTTATTACTAACACTAAATAAAAAAATACCTATGAACCATTTACATGTTTTCGGATAGCGAAAAAGTATTTAATTAAGAAACGGCCTCTGTCTCTCTTCAGCCGTAGAATGTCCTACTACTGGAACTAAAATTGAGTCTTCCTTATAGAAGCGTCATGTATGTTTTAAAATCCTATCCTGACAAGTCAATATCACTTATTTCTAAAGAATCTATTAAAATGTATCATGGGTGTTCTCATTGGTGGACCTTACCTTGCTATTTAGGTAGCCTACTTCTAAATTCTTAATTTTATATCAGAAACAGAGTCAAGGTGCATATCTATAATAAAATATATATATATATATAGAGTAGAGTTTTTGAATATTTTTAAGTTTAACCGAGATGGTTCACAATCGTCGTGAATATTTAGTGCTCGAGTTATCATCAATTAATTTATATTATTGTAAATGTTCGCCCATGGGAGGAGATAGGGGTAATGCCCGCGGCCGAAGTTGTACTAAATAATTAACTTATATTTTTATTTTCCAAACTTCATTTTTTTTTCTGAGACGTCATTGTCACTTTCCATCAGGTGAGATTGTGGTCAAATGAAAGCTTATCTAGTATAATAATAATTGTCAGTTGTTGTTAATAGACCTTTGTTTAAACATAACAAGAACATAACATAACCTTTGTTTAATCTCCCCCGACCTGACGCTTAGTGCGCATAATTAATAGTTTTTAAGTACAGAATTGTTAGTAGGCGTAGTATAAGTCAATCCAGTGAACTGTTGTGTTGTTTAACAGCTGTATCATAATGCTCAAAAGATTTACTACCGTGTGTTTGGTAGTGATATACTCAATGCCATACCCGGTAGGACCATAAAGTAAGTTTATCTCGAAACAGGTCATAAAAAAGTTATTCGCGCCATAAAATTCTTTTAATTTAAAATTATAACACTATAGTGAGATGGGATGAGGTTACTTACACCTTTAATTTTCTATGATGGCACTTTCTTTATTTTTACGATGGAACGATATATTTATAGATTTTGTTCACTTTTTATTTCCTGATTACAAATTGCTGAAAGTAATAAGTGAAATAGTATTATGTGTATTGGTTTGACTCCTCCGGCGGTAATCAAAACCAATTATACGAATACATTTTCTATTCTATTCAATTCCTACTGCATCTCAGGTGGACCAAAGGAGATAGGGAAATCTTCTTTCTTCTTTTAAAAGCTTCCATTATACTATGTTAGTTGAAGAGGGGATATCAGGATATCGGGATTTTTCCATTTAATAATTTTCATGTTCATGTTCCACGGTGTTAATCTAAATATATAAAGAATTCTTATTTTATACGCACTGTTAATATGTATAATAGTAAATTGGTTGATTTTTCTAATCTTGATTTATTTACTTATAAACTTACTCTAACAACAAAGCCTTGGTTTGATGGTTCTAAAATGATCTAGTTTTATTTACCGTGTTGTTATATATATAGTAAGAGTAAGAGTAAGAAATCATTTATTCCATTCAGATACATATTGTACACTTGGAAAAGTCAACATAGTTAAATAAAGGTAGTACAAAATAGTAGCAGCAAACTTATATAGAAAATAAACACAATGATTAACTTAAGATGTATCAAAGCTATCAGCGAGTGCTTCGTCAAGATTGTAATAAGACTTATCCAGTAATAATTTTCTAACAATAATTTTAAAACAGGAATCTTCTGCATTCCGTAGAACAATTGGTAGTTTATTAAATAATTTGATACTTAGACACACAAAACTGTTTCCAATTTTCTTTAACCTATGGGATGGTAAGCAAATATTGTTTTTATTTCTTGTATTATATTTATGAATGTCACAATTAAAGTCAAATTTATTAATATTCAATTTTACATACATAAGATTTTGATAAATATATTCCCCAGTTAATGTCATTATTTCAAGCTGCTTAAACTTTTGTCTACATGATTCTAACTTTTTCATTTGCAAAATGGAACGAATAGCTCTCTTTTGCAAAATGAAAATTCTATTAACATGAGCTGATTTTCCCCAAGCAATAACTCCATAAGACATCAGAGAGTGAAAGTATGCATGGTACACAGTTTTTGCGGTTTTGATATCACTGAGAGTCCTGATAGTTTTAATAGCATATACTGCAGATTTTAATCTATTGGAAAGAGCATCAATATGTTTGTCCCAAATTAACTTACTGTCTATTATAATTCCTAAAAACTTTATATTGTTACATGAGGGCATAGAATATTTTTGAATACAGTTATTAATACATTCATTGTTGGGATGTCCTGGTCCAAGAAAAAAAATTTACAATGTTTGTTTTTTGTACATTAAGCAATAAATTATTAGCACTGAACCAATCCTTCAAATCACATATTTGTTTATCCAGTTTTGCACTTAAATCTACTTTGTTCTTGTCACTCACTACAACTGTGGTATCGTCAGCAAAAAGTACAATGCCATTATCATTTATCATACATGTTGTAATATCATTAATATATATAATAAAAAGTAATGGTCCCAAGATGGAACCTTGTGGCACACCCATCCCAATGTCTTTTACTTCCGATCTTTGCCCACCGTGTTCCACTATTTGCTTTCTACAATTCAAGTATGATTTAAAAATAGAAAGCTCCTTATTCCTAATACCATAATGCTCGAGTTTACGTAAGAGAGTTTCGTGGCAGACACAGTCAAAAGCTTTAGATAAGTCGCAGAAAAGACCATATGTATTCTTGCGACTATCCAGATCCCATAGGATTTTCTCTATTAAAGTTGTTATAGCTTGTGTTGTGTTTTTCTTTTTTTGGAAACCATACTGTTTATCATTAAGTATGCTTTCAGTTTCTAGAAAATTATATAGTTCAGTACTCATATACTTTTCAAAAATTTTACTGAAAATTGGTAGAAGGGATATGGGCCTATAATTATTTGAGTCTGAGTGGTTTCCTTTTTTATATAAAGGTATCACTTTTGCGAACTTTAGTATGTCAGGAAAATAGCCATAACTAATACACAAGTTGAATGCTGCTGCTAGAGGGCTGGCTATTTCATTCTTTATTTTCTTTATTAGAAAAGTTGAGATATCCCAAAGATCACAAGAGTGCTTACACGAAAGACCGTCAATAATCTTAATAATATGTGTTGGAGCTATAGTCTTAAGAACAAAAGTATTTGAATTGCGTGGAACATAATTATTGACATATTCAATTGATTTTAATACTGATTTATTTAAATTAACAGTAAGGTCTATAGCTATCTTTGTAAAAAATGCATTAAAGTGATTGGATATATCTAAAGGTGAGTTCAACATTTCGTTATCAAATCCTATAAGCTCTTTTATTGTTTGTCCTTGCGTGTGAAATTTACCTGTTTCTTTTTTTATAATAGTCCATGTCGATTTTATTACATTAGATGAAGAAATAATTTTATTGCGGATGTCAATTTTTTTTGCCATAAGGCAGCATGTTTTAAATATTTTGCTATATTTACTCAAATAAATTCTTAGATTATAATCATTCGTCAAAGATAATAAATAATAAAATTCTTTCATATTATTCTGTGACACCTTAAGTCCTAGAGTAGCCCAATCATTAAAGGATTTTCTAATATTCTTTTGTCTATTTTTGATCGGCATTGTCCCATTTAGTACTCTTACAAAAGTCTTAAAAAAAGCAGAAAAGTCTAAATTGTGGCTGAGGGAGAATTCGTCACTTAATTTTAATTTCAAAAGAGCTATAGTTTTGTCATTTACGGTCCGCTTCTTCAATTTATAATAATTATTAGAGGTATCCCTGTATTCACAAGCAATATCGACTATTTGTGCAAAGTGATCAGATTTTATACCTAATACAACATCAACATTTTGGACATCAGTATTTGTAAAGATATTATCTATACAGGAGTATGATTCATTGGTTAGTCTCGTTAAATCAAATATCTTTCTCTTAAGGCCATAGCATTCCATTAAATCTTCTAAAGCCAAACATTGAGCTGTAACAGTTTTCAAATCATCACTTACTGGAAAATGTACATTAAAATCTCCACATATAACTATATCTTTAGAAATTTTAGTCTTATCACTTAGTAATTCTAAACATAGTTCAAGTTTACTCAAAAACACAGACAAATTCAAATCAACACAGGGTGATCTGTACACTACAATGACAAATAAATTATCCGTCTCAATACAGCTGATTTCAAATTCTTTTTCTGAATATAATTTGTTACAAATGTCATTTCTGTCTTTGGCTTTAATATTATCTCTAACAATTATTGCTGTCCCGCCTCTCTTCCAAATTTTTCTACAGCTAGCACTGACTATACAATAATTTTCAATAACATAATTCGTTAATTCTCCTTCATTTAACCAAGATTCTGACACGCATAAAATATCTAAACATTCGTCTTCTAAAAATAAACTTAACAATAATTTCTTATCAGTTAGCCCCTGAACATTTTGATGTCCTATCTTAATTATATTTCTACAGGAATTTTTGTTTATGTCATTTCTAAGATGAGTTCTGGTCTTTGAAAATCCGTTTGGGTCAGATTTTCGAACACATCATGAGCATGTTGTATACATTTTATAAAATGAAGACAACTGGTTACTTGGTAGTTTCTAATACAGTAGACAATCTTAGAAACCAGAGCTGTAGTTGTCTTATGATTTATATATGAACAAGGAATATCATTAAGGTCTAAAAATTTAAATTTTCCATTGATTACGGCTAAATGATGAAGTTTTTTATTAATGTTATAAATTGTCAAGTCGTTAAAGCCGTCATATCTAATGGAGCACACAATTATTTTGCATTTCGGCATGGTCATAAGTTTATCTTTAATTAAAAATGGATAACTTTCAAAATCATCTACATTATTTGCATTAAAGTCACTTATCATTAGCACAGCAGTATCGTTATCTTCTAAATAATTTATTCCATTTTCAAATTTGTCTAATATCATTCGAATTGTTGCATTTGGCATACAATTATTGATAAGCGTCTTATCATTAAATTGATTGTGTAATTTTGTACCAAAATTTCTCCCAAGAGCATCTGAAAATATTAAAATTTTATCTTGATGTAACACTTTCTTTGTGACTATTTCTTCAGTATTTGTCGAATCTAATTCAAATATTTTTTGAAGATCATTTCCGGTAACATCAGAAACCTGTTTCTTTGTTGTTATTTCATCATGGTGGCCTATGTAACTTTCAAGTTGTTTTAATTTTGTTTCCAATATCAAAATTGTTGTTTGAACACGGTTCTCTTGAGTCAATTCCAATTCATACTTTTTCATTAGGTCCATAAAACGATCACATTGCTCCTGTAAATCTTTGACTGCAGTGTCACGTCTGATTAATTCTTTATTTAACCATAATTGGGTTTGTCTATATTTATCACATTTGGTTGTCATTTTTTTTATTACACGTGTTAGTTTTCTTGTTCTTCTAGACTTAAGTTTGCGTGGATTTACAGATATAAATGTATTTGAACTTTGATCACTTTTTAAATTTAAATCCATGTATTTAATTTGGAGCACTTCGTATTTTTTCTGTAGTTCATGAAATTCTAAATCTCTGCTCAAAATCTGTTTACTTTCCATCAAAACATTAAGTTCATTGTTTTCTGTTTGTAAATATTGATACCGTTCTGTAAGATTTTGTAATAATTCATCCGTAGCTAGTAATTTTTTATCAAACTCATTTAATTGTTTCTTTAAATTTCCATTGTCAATTAATATTTTTTCGAATTCTTTCCCACTTGATTCCTGCTCATTTAATAAGGTCTCATTTAGGAACCTTTCCTTTTCTAGATCTTTCTTTAGGTTATTTATTGTTTGTGCATAGCGTTGGACTTGCTCATTGGTTATTTCAGTGTTATCTTTACTCGTTTTATTTAGCATTCTAGTTTTAGATCGTGTATACATTGTCGTTGTATAAAAAAATATATATATATAATACAAAAAGACGATTACTATTACTTAGACTAGAACCCACGTCTTTCTCATCCGTACGGCACTCCGGAGCCTTACTAAGCAACTGAGCTATGATTGTGGTTAAGCAAACGGGTGAAATTTCTTGTTATGTCTCTACAGTGACTAACTGGTATAACGAACTTTGCGTTTAAATTTTCACACACCGTCAATTTCAGAAAATATTATAGATTACTATTCTAATGAAATATAAGTTATTTATACTGATTCTCTTAAATATGCATTGATTCACTGACCTTTCTGGGTGTTTGAAAAAATAATATTTTCTTGTTGTTTCCGTATAAACAACTCTTCTCGTTAAACTTCAAATTGAAGTTTAAAGTCACTTTGTAATTTTTGTTTGTAATATGCCAAAAAAGTATATTTCCTTAATTGTAATAATAGTGTTCACAGGTTTGGACACTATAAACTTATTTCTGTTGTAGTTAACACGTTTTAATCACGAATTATATTTAAAAAAACAACTTTATACAGAGCGTATTGTTTACGTTGGCGACAGCGCCATCTATTATATGAATTGTATTTATACCCGACTGCCAAAGGATTATGTTTAGTTATTGTTTTGAAAAAAACAAATATAATGTGTGCTATTTTTTTATGAGTGGATATTTATATGTGAAAACATGTAATTAATGAGTTTTATATGTAGTTTTATATGGCCAATCCCACTATATAGTCGTCAAATAAAGAGTCAGCACGTCCAGGACACAAAGATGAACCATAATAATATCCTAATATGTCACGATTCTATGATTAGTCAAAGTCAAAACGTTTAAATAAAAACTAAGAATAATTTAAGAAATAACATTGTCTTGACAGTTTGCTTAAATTTTTTTTTATTTATTATTTTATAAATATGATAATAAAAAATGATGATTAGTAAAACTCAAAGTCAAAACATTTCCTTTTAAGCACAGGGCAAATACATGGACAGGTCAAATTTAACAAAATTTTTAAACAAAAATTCAAGGAATTAACATTGTCTTGTCATTGAATAGAAGCTTGTTTTAGGGCCAGTTAACATCCCCCTTAAAATCCGACACATTCGAGTTTTTTTTTATTTATATTCAACTCTATCGTACTAACACCGCCGAAAAAACTAAAAGAAATGGTACTGATAAACGAGATTAAATCCGGAACACTACCGGAAAACGAAAACCGGTTCTATATGAATGCACTCACAGGCGATTCTCCGTCAAAGGCGAAGATTAAATTGGCACTCAGTTCATAACTAGCTTAGCCACATTACTCCGTTAGGAGGCTATGGCTAATGAAGAAGAATAGCAGAATGGTGCTTGTTAAGCGACGATATCCCGGTTCATCTTGTTGGTTATTAATGTCATGTGCATGTTATTTTATAGTGGAAAAGTTGATGACTGAACTTATAAAATTATTAAAGTACCCAATTATTTATGAATGAATCATTTGCAGCTTGCTGTGCCTCGAAGTGATACCCGTGTTACAATAATTTTCTCAGTAAAAAGTAGCCTACGTCATACTAGATAATAATCCATTTAAAATTGTAGGCAAATCGGTTCAGCCTCATCGGTGTTTACCTATAAAGAAACAACAAACCTCCAAGTCCAAAAAATGCTGTTTAAAGCGCAGATTCCACTTATAAATATATCTTTGCATGCAGTTTCTATTATTTTCTAAATAAAGATGAAGTCTTCTTTTAGTAATTTTTTTATGTCTTGGCCACATAGAGGGAAAGTACCATAAATATTATATTATTTTCCCTCCATGTAGCATGACCACCCTGTATATGAAGAAAACTGACCGTTTTAGCTGCTGGTCAGCTGGCCGCTCTCTGGCTAACATGACCCTATTTCACTTGCATATCTCTGTAGCAATACAAATATATAATCAACGTAATTACACATTATGTCAAGCGTCATGGTCCCTGCTTATAATTACACGACATTTCAGTCAAGTGGAATTTTGATACACATTGATTAATTAGGGTTTAATTAGCGTGATGACGAACAATGGCCTGTGGTCTATGTATGCAGTGGACAGTGATAGCTTTCAAAGTAATTTTATGTTACTTCAAAACTAAAATGCCAGAAATTAGTAGTTTTCATACAAACGTAACGTGCTTTAACGGTGAAGGCAAACATCGTGAGGAAACCGGCATGTTCTGAGAACTTTAAAAGAGTTTGAAGGGCATGTGACATTCACCAACCCGCACTTGGCCAGCGTGGTGAATTAAGGCCTAATCTCTCTCGTCAAGAGAGAAGTCCCTGTGTCCCAGCAGTGGGAACGTTAATAGGGTGATGATGATGATACAAACGTAAACTAGAAACAAAGATAAACTGGATTTGGTCCACTTATTCCAACAAATATTAAATTTGAAAATAACCAATGTCGTAAAACAAAATATCAAATCTTCTAAAATGACTGGGTCGTATTGTGTTCTAAGCACACAAAAAACTAACAAAATAGAAAAATGTTATAAATTTATCAAAATAATATTTTTTATTAAATCATTACCTAATAATACCTTTAAGTCTGCCTTTCACTTTCCTTAACACGTTCATTGCCATGTCCGTAAAAGGTGCCGGACGCTACACTTTTCAAACAGTGCCAGCTAAAATATTAAATCATTAATTAAAAATAACAATCTATTTAGCTTATCTATCAAGAAAACTATTCTTGCGATATTGATCAACGTATGTGGCTATTGATTGTTATTTTAAGTTAGTCTGTAAGCATTGGTGTGCAATAAAGATATTATCTATCTATCTATTGATGTGACGGATTACAGTGCCCGTCGCGGCCCCCTGCCGTCTAGCGGTTTTCTGTTGTGTGTGGGCGCGCGGTCACCTTGTCGCCCATCCTAGGTGATTCCTTAGATGCAACCTAACACACTGCACGCGCGCTATAAACTGCCTCACATGTTCAGATGAACCGACGAACCTCTACCACTTTAGAGTTCTTTCGTTGCATAATTATGTAGATGGATAGATAGATATGCATTTATTTCGGTACAAAACATACAAGTAGATGAAAGATAATTACTTGAAGTACATAATTTTATTTAATCCTTATTACATTATGAATATATCACAGCGGACGCCCGAGACTTCGTACGCCTGGAGTTAGTTATTTGCACATGCTTTGTAGGTTCTTGTTTTAAAAAAAGATCTCTATTACAAACATCTAACCGTATCAGTCAGTCAGTCAGCTTTTCGTTATAAATATTTCGGTAAAAAAACAATGCATTATATAAAAAAACGACACGTGTCTGTAATCTGATATAGACGGTGTACCGTGTACCGGTGTACATACACCATACTTATATCGTCACTTCAATGGTAAACTTACGAATCTGCACTTTTTGTTATTTTGTCATTTCTTCAGAAAACTACTCCTTATGTTGTACTACATAATGTGGATAATTTTGAAACGTCTATCTCTAACGGTTGTTAAAATCAAGTATACCGAATCTGCATTTTTTGTTGATACGCCCAACAGCAAACTTACGAAGTTGATATATGTTGTTTTGGCGTAGTCGAATATGAAGAATCCGATAATAATGTACCACGGTTAACGTACGAATCTGCCATATAGTACATACTTCAATTAATGGTCTAGCAATTCACAGCAAAAATACGAATCTGTAACTGAGTAGTAGTTACATCACATGCCTGTATACTGATATTTTGAAAAAATAGCGTTTTAGTTAAAATATTTACTACAATTAAATTTTCTAGAAATTTAGTAGGTAAACATTTTTTTCATATTTTAATGATAGTCAAATAATCTCATTCAATTTTGGATAACAATAAAAATTTATGAATGACTCAGTATCCATAAAACGATTATTCCTTTATATTGCTTATAAGAAAAAAACGTCTTATTAAGACCTTTATATTTACTAAGAATATTATTTAAAATCGAACTCTTTGAAACCCGATACAAAAGCTTCCGAACTGAAAATATTGATATCCAGTTAATTTTGCGCATTATAGTTCATATCTCGCCAGTTTTCTTTTTAAGATAACGATACAAAGCTTTGCAGAAGTCGGTAAAATCTGAGCACATAGAATGAAAACGGAAAATATTTATTTGAACATCTTAGATAAGAAACTTCAATTCGATTTAAAAAAGACCTATTGATCAATAAATCAAATGTTCTATAAAAATATTCAAGGAATTAAAATTCACAGCTAATTTTGAACCACTGGGCAGACCCTTATTTTAAAATGAATTATTTAAATAAAATAAAATCACTTTATTGAAATAAAATCTTCAAATAGAAAATTGTTAATCAGAATATTTTAATGTCCATTCCGTCGTCCGTCCATTCTTATGGGTAACAAAATATGATTGTGCCGGTAGCAAACATTAAATTTATTTTATTTTATTTATAATACTTTTAGAACAATAACTTTATTCAATATATAATATAAAAAGGTGGACTTAATGCCTTGGCATTTTCTACCTGCCTATATTATAAATTAAAACAATATAGATAAATAACATATCAAAAAGGAAAATAGTTTGAGCAATAAATTTAAAAATACCCAAAGTACCATATTAAATCCCCCCCCCCCCCATTCTATAATTTGTGGAAAAATTAGATCAACAGGATTTCCAAACATTTTTTTACGTGAATCAATTATATGTATTTTAAGCAAGCATCTAATACAATGCATTTTCACTTGTTCTAGGGACTTCGCCCTCGTGGGAACAGTTTGTGAGGGAGTCTCTGGTGCAGGCCGCCTGGCCTGTCGCGCTGGTGGCGCCCCCACGCAGAGCCCTGACCGTGGATCACCAGTAAGTTATACTAATGTGTCATATTTAAAATTATAATTATGTCAAATGTTTTTCTTTTAAACGCATTACTCACTACTCCCCTCGATCGTAGAGCATAGCGGTACGACTATATTGCCGAAGAAGAATGTCCGCGCCGCTTAAGTCTCGCTATGAATTCTTCTTTTGCTTTAAAGTTTGAATCTTTGGTTTTGAAGTTTATTTATTCAAGTTCTCTACGTAATTACATCCTATTTTTTAACGAAACCTGACATCTTTACAAATGGTTACTATTGAGAAATACGGAATAACATAAAAGACTATACATATATTAACTTTTTACAAGTATCAACCTCTACGCTAATTGAATTCCCGTAAAAGCCTATTCCATTCCTTAAAAGCCGATATGTGATGTTATTATTAAGTTTGTCTATGGATAATGGCAGATAGTGCTATGACAATGCTAATTATAGTGTGGTTTCGACAAATGCGTCTATCTGCATCGACCTTATCAGCACGGTAGTACTAGTTTTAGTTACCCAATTGTGGTTTAGGCATACTGTGGAAATCCAATATATATTGTGGTAACAGGCGGCAAAATATAATTTGTTTGATTTGACTGAATCTAAATGATATCTGGGCTTTCTATGAATGTGTAAAGCTTAGGCCCGTAATGCAAAGCAGTAACTAAAGGGGAGACAATTATTATAAAAATTAGATTGTAACTAGTAGTAAATTCCAACTAATTTGTCGGTTTAGATTTTTTTTTACTCGTAGTATGTAGCAGGATGACATGTTTTTATAGTTTTCATGCATTAATCGAGATATGCCAAAAATTGCATTTTGCCAACAATGATTCTAAACAGTCCATGGGATCGCATGAAGCCAACTTTTGTTCCCATCAAAGTCAAAGTCAAAACGTTTATTTCCTTAGAAGCACATGCATACATGGCAGGTTAATTTAAAGCTGAAACACTGAAATACTGAATTTTTTATTGATAACTGTAAACAAAAGGTTTTATAACTAAAGGGTACAAGTTTCTACAGCTTAACTCTTAGGTAATTTAAATAAAAACTAAGAATAATCAAGAAAATAACATTGTCTTGACAGTTCGCTTCAATTTTTACACTGAGTTGAGAAGCGAATAAAACAACTCAGCTTTCATCTCTTAAGTTGTTATTATAACAATATTAGTGAACAACATGGTTACCACCTGTGTGTTTACATTTAACACTAGCAAACAAATGCTAGTCAATCATGCATATAACAGAAAAAAAAACTAACATCAGCTATTTTGTCCATCCTAGTGGAACCGAGCTACATCTGTCCAAGCATTATCATCTTTGGATATAGTCTTAATACAATGAATGTCTTAATATTGGAAATATACAATGAAAACAAGAATTGTACCGAGGACGTGGCACAGGCTCGTTCAGTACAGTACAGTTTACAGTTTTTCATAAACATAGATAATATAGAAGAGAGATGACATCATTGACGCAAAATAAATTTACGTTCTATATAAGTAATTTTCTATAATGCTGAAAAAGAAAGTTGCCGTCATTTCAAGCTTACCAAAAAGAGAACCTTTCTTAAAAAAGTGTGTGTGTGTCAGCTACGACGCACGATTGGAGTTTACTACTTACGAACTATAATTATGATATATATCGAATAGAAAAAAAGGGTAAATGAACGCATCTGCTAAAATGATAAGAGAAACAAACATATATCTGTAATTATTCGGATTATTTATATTACTTCAATAAAGCGTATTACATAAAGTATGACGGCGCGCGCCAGTGGCGCCGGATGACCGAATGAGAGCGAGACCGATATCGGGTTTGCTCTAGTGAAGCTCCGTATCTGTGGTGGCGGGGCGGCCATGTTGGTTTTGGCACTTGTTAAAACTTGTCAGAACGGAATGGTCGCTTGCGCACCAAGTCCACGGCGAATCACTAAAATTCGGTGTAATCCTATTTGATTTCGATTATAATCAAATCTAGAATTGATCAGGGTAGTCTAGTTTATCTATCAGTGATATTATTTCGTGTTAATTTGTGTAGCAAGAAAATTAAATTGAAACCTGTTATACCTGGTGTTGTGATTTAGCTCATTGCCCTAAAAACCTACGACGCCTGACCCAGAGAGGCCTCCTGTTCCGACATCAGAAGTGGGATCTATGGGGCAACCAAATGAGCGATATCAACAACAAATGGATGAATCCTCTGCCACAAAATTACTTAGCAACATGGAAGCGTTATTGTCTCGTGTGCTATCGATGTCGCAGAATGCAACCGTGAGTAATACTCCTACGAAGCTATTGGAATTCAATCCTGATGACTTGGATGCCGACATAGACGGCTAGTGTAACGTGTCTGATCTGATTATAAAAGGAAAACGGCTAGAAGGTGTGGATTTGCTTGTCGCGCTTACAAGTGCATTAAAAGGACGTGCCGCCGCGTGCCTTACTAGGCTGAATTTGAACGAACTGACTTGGGATGTGGTTAAACAAACTTTAATCGCAAGGTTTTCCAAACCCAAACTGTATCTGGATTATTTTGATGATATATTGCGTTTTGAAATTGGATTTAAGGAGTCAGCATCCTAAGCCGCTATGCGTTTGTGGAATTTTACTGAGCGCATACCCAAATTAGAAATGATCGAAGAGATTATAACGGGGCTCGTAATATCAGTGCTATGCGCCGAGAGTTGAATGCTCATACAATCACAACCAGGGCTCAAGTCTTTAGAACACTTGGTGGAATATCTCTAACGCGACGGTTTGACGGCAGTGATAAACAAGAACCGGAAATTAAACGCTCTCGTATTTCGAATGAAAGATTTAATGGTGACAACTATTGTGGCCTTGCGGGTCACGGGCCGACTGCCAAAAACGACAACGGGATGACGCTGCTCCTTCTAGCAGGCTGCAGCAATCTTCAGGATCAACTCGACTTCTGGAGGGGTCACCATCAGTGTCCTGCTACACATGTGGAAGGCCTGGCCACATAGCTCCTGCGTGTCCGGACGGAAAGAGCGGTGATGGGGCCGCGGTCGGAGTCGTCAGTCTGTGTGAACATCGACCTTCGGGCGGGGCAGTTGGAGCATCCGGTGAGCGCGTTCCTTTTTTTATTTGATAGCGGATCATCTTGATCAGTTACTGTCAGTTTTTTTTCGGGTGCTGTGTGCAATGATCTAGTTTGTCTTAGCGGTATAGGTGGGGATAATATTGAGTCTTCTTCTTTAGGTGCCACTTCATTACTGAAGGTTGGCAGTCAGCTCCTAAAAATAATATTGAGTGCACGTCTCAGATCCTTAGTGAGGTGGCGATTGATCAAATAATAACGATTTTGCTTTTTCACATTGTGCCTGATAGCAGCATTGCTGTGCCTGCTATTATTGGTAGGGACATTTTGGAGAAAGGCATTAGTGTTAACCTTGATAATGATACCTTGTCATTCAATTATAAACAAACTTCACATTTTTGTGACTTGGCTGCGGGAAAACAATTTACAGATGTAGATACAGATTTGCAGGGGAAGGAAAAAGAGGCACTTGTGACACTGTTGAATAAATACGCCGATCACTTTATAGAAGGTATACCTACAAATCGAGTCAAAACGGGGGAGCTTAAGACAGACTTAATCAACACAAAGTTGTTCAGCGTTGTCCTTATAGACTAGCTCCTAGAATCTGGGGTCATTCAAGAAGGTTCCTCTCCTTTTGCAGGCCCTATGCTCCTGGTGATAGGGAGGGACAATTCAGAGAGTTATGGCGCGGTCCTTGTGCGGAAGAGGGGGGTCTCCCTCATGTCGTGGAGTACTTCGGCCGACGTACGACCGAAGTAGAATCTCGGTATCACTCGTGTGGGTTGGGGGCACTTGCTTTCGTACTTGCGGTTGAACACTTCAGGTATTGTCTGTACGGACGACGGTTTCATATACTGACTGCAATTCGCTTAGAGCGTCGAGGTCTAGGGTCGGTTTAACTGCTCGAGTGCGCCTGCGGTGGGCGTTTTTACAGGCCTGCGACTTTGACATAATTTGCCGTGAGGGTCGCGGAGTGGAGCGCGCTGATTGTTTCTCTCTAAATCTGCAACCCCAAGCGGACGCTCCAAAACCGGTCACTGCAGAGGCTAAAATTGTTCAGTTTGTCGAGTTACATCAAGGTTGGTTATCGGTTGAACAAAAGCGTGATATTGAAGGGATTGGACCACAAAATTCAACAACGATGAATTACCCGAAAATGTAGCGCATACTTATGATGTGACTATATACTGTATGTGTGTGTGTGTGTGTACTTATGACTTATGATGTGTGTGATGGTATTCTCTATATAAAAGTTGTTCGAAATAAAGTAGTGTCATGGTTGCCAGTAGTACCGCGTTCATTGATTTGGACATTAATAAATCACGTTCACAATGAGATAAGTACAGTATTTAGGCAAAGATAAAAATTATACGAACAGTATTGGTTCCCGCAAATGTCGAAATGCGTACGTAAGTTTATCGATTCTTGTATAGTTTGCAAGTCATCAAAAAACCCACCTGGTGCTCAACCTGTTCAATTACATCCGATACCCAAGGTTTCCGTGCCCTGGCACACTATTCACATTGATTTTACGGGACAGTTGAGTGGGAAGAGCGACCGAAAGGAATAAATACTGCTCGGTAATAATTGACGGCTTTACCAAGAACGTGTTGCTAGAACATACTATGTCTATTGGTGCAGAAAGTGCAATTAAAGCATTGCAAAAGGCTGTTCCCCTTTTCGGAGCGCCTAAACGAATTATAGTAGATCAAGGGAGGTGTAACGTTAGCTCCGAATTCAAAGACTTCTGTGCTAGGCATAAAATTGAGCTCCATTTTATTGCTACAGCTTGCTTACGGTAATAGAAAATGATGGTAATAAAACTGGCGTGACGAATTAGGCAATGTTCAGCTTGCAATTAGCGGCACCGGGTCAGCTGTTACTAAATACACACCCACGGAATTGATGTTTAGGATTCGAGCTCAATCATTAGGCATATCTGGCTTGGACCCTGTATAACAAAACTTACCAGCTCGATTAGAACTCGATGTTATTAGGGAGGACGCCTTAAATAATATTAAACGGGCTGCAGCATCTGAAATAGAACGCTTTAATCGCAGACGTTCAATCGTGAGTCCGTTTTCTGAAGGGGATTTCGTGTTTATTAAAAATAGCGAGCATAGTTAAACTTAACTGGATAGAAAATTTAAGGGACCGTTTATTATAACAGCTGTTCTTGAAAACGACAGCTAGTAGCTAAAGGGCTTAAATAATTCTTCGCGCTCCTACAAATACGCACGTGAGGGCTTGCGCACAGTGCCTGCTGGGCACGAAGGTTTACTGGAAGTTTCAACTAGTCTAATGAGTGAAGGGGAGACCGTGACGGCGCCGATAGATGTAGATGGTAGTGATAGCCTTCGAGTAGACAGTAGTTATGATAGATTATCTAGAAACTGCGCGTGCTCTGATACCATTTCTGTAAGCCGCTCTGATACACTAACGGCGGGTTCGGATACTGATAGTGTATACTCTGATCCTGAGCAGATTGAAGTACAGTGTGAAGTCGAATTTACTATATACTGAATAAGATGGTCCGCAGTCTTAGGTATGATCATTTTGATTTGTGTAATACCTATACTTTGTGTGTGATGATTGTGAAGTTGGTCGAAAGGACAGTGCTGTTGTTACCAGAGTCTGGTCAACGATGCACTCGTCCGGTCCAAACTTGTTGAGTGAAATCGTTGATGGAGAGTGTCGTCCGGGCCAAAGAGTATTTGGTTGAAGGGATGCACGTCTTCATTCTCGTGGGTGGTCGAAGGGACAGTGCCGTCCGGTCCATGCCATACTTTTAACTAAGTTATGGCTGGTCGAAGGGACACACTCGTCCGGTCCACACGATGGGTGGTCGAAGGGACAGTGTCGTCCGGTCCATGCAATACTTTTAACTAAGTTATCGCTGGTCGAAGGGACACACTCGTCCGGTCCACATAATTCTGTGTGCATTGAGCTGTTGAAAGAATAGTGTCGTCCGGTCCATGCTCCGCTTTTCATTAAGTTATGGTCGAAAGGACACACTCATTCAGTCACGAGTAATAGTCGAAACATTAAATGAGATGAGATCTAGGAACCTTTAGGCTTGTCAGGCTGGACGAGCGGATATCTAGGTCATGGTTGTTGTCTTGTTTCAAGACCAATTGCTGAAATGCGCCCGAGGACGGTCGATAGTCAGTATGGCCGTGACGGCGCGCGCCAGTGGCGCCGGATGACCGAATGAGAGCGAGACCGATATCGGGTTTGCTCTAGTGAAGCTCCGTATCTGTGGTGGCGGGGCGGCCATGTTGGTTTTGGCACTTGTTAAAACTTGTCAGAACGGAATGGTCGCTTGCGCACCAAGTCCACGGCGAATCACTAAAATTCGGTGTAATCCTATTTGATTTCGATTATAATCAAATCTAGAATTGATCAGGGTAGTCTAGTTTATCTATCAGTGATATTATTTCGTGTTAATTTGTGTAGCAAGAAAATTAAATTGAAACCTGTTATACCTGGTGTTGTGATTTAGCTCATTGCCCTAAAAACCTACGACGCCTGACCCAGAGAGGACGCCTGACCCAGAGAGGCCTCCTGTTCCGACAAGTATGTTACAAAATAATATAAATAAAATACAGCAATACCTCTTTGCGTGAAACTTCGTAGTCTCAACTACGAAGTATCGCGCAAAGAGGAGACCCCGAGAATGAGATACGCTGTGTAATGTATTCCTTCTCATTCTTTTACACGTTCAATCCTACAGATACATATATATGTTTGTCTCTTTCTACCTAACGCCTCAACTTTTCGTGTTACACTTTTTGATTTTACTCCTCATAAAATTTCCGTACCGGGCCTTATATTTCAAATCGTTTCTTAAGGAGTAAACTTCAAAAAGTTATCTATCGAATACATAATATATTCAAAATAAAAATATAAAAAAACCCTTGATTCCAACTTCCAAAAATGTAGTTCCCTTAAGGTAAAAAGTCATACTATTTAGTAATAATATGCATTCGCTTTCATTTGCTGATTTTCGGTTTTTCTTCCCCACTTTTACCCTCATAACTTTTAAACGGATCAACCAATTTTCATCAAACATGTTTAAGAACACTCGCGCAAAACTCACCTTTCATACAATAAATCTAAATTTTAAATTTAAGAAAAACCCCCGATTCCAATGCCTTCATTTCCTTAAATGTAAAACAAAATAATATTATGTAATGTGGACGCGATGCGCTTTCATTTGATACCCCACACTAGTATATTTGCAGAGTTTCCTTCCCCACTATCAGCCCCATAACTTTTAAACGGCTTCATACCGATTTTTATGAAACATGTCTAAGAACACTCGGGCCAAACTCACCTTTCATACAAAAAAAACTAAATTGAAATCGCTCCATCCGTTCGGGAGCTATGATGACACAGACAGACAGACACACAGACAGACACGTCAAACTTATAACACCCCTCTTTTTTGGTCGGGGGTTAAAAAAGAGACTAAATTGAAATCGCTTCATCCGTTCCGTTCGGGAGCTATGATGCCACATACAGACATACAGACAGATAGACACGTCAAATTTATAAAAACCCTCTTTTTTCTTTTTAAAAATCTAGTCTGTTATTAGGCTCAACTAACTAGGCTCACTGTAGTGTGGCTCGAAAGCCAAAAAGCCTTATTTTTGACGAAAAGCCTTTTCACCACTACGCACGGCTTTGTTAAAGAGTAAAGGCATTGTATTAAAGTTTTTACTTTATGTTCGAAACCCTTTGGGACTCTTTGAGAGTAGGGCTTTTTAAGCCTTTACCAATTTTACAATGCACGCTCGGCAGCTAAAATGTATATTAGTCATGTCTAGTATAATTTATTAATTAGGTACTTGTTGTTCGATGATTAAAGTAGCAATGAAATTGGTCTTGATAAAAATAGGCAAGTGTATATAATAATTTTCCGAACCAACCTTGTTTTATTTCTTGTGACCCTATCAACATAAAAGCAGATTCTGCATCCTAGTTTCGCAGTGTTTATAGATCGATCGTAAACCTTCATTATTAAATTAAAATCATATATTTATAAAATGAAATCTGGAAATAAAATGTTTCAATTAAATAAAAATCGTTTCGTTAAGCCAAGATGCCGTACAAACAGAAAAGCTTGGTTCTGAAACTTTAAAGAACGGACAGTGATCAAGATAACGAGAAACGGCTAAGCCTAGCTCTAGATTCTAAAGAAAACATTTGTACTTAGCTAACTTTTAGAAATGTTGAATATTGTTGGGTTGTTAAATTTAAATATTTTTTGTTGTGTTACACAATTTTATAAAATTTTCATATATTTTTATGTTGCGAACATTGCCCACAGCTTATAAGGTAACATTAAAAAAAAACTCAAGATCTAGTTTCTTTTAAACTAAGTATTTAGTTATAAGTCGATACAATACAATACAATACAACAGAACAATGCTTAAGAATAAAAATACATCTGAGTAATAGTCGATCATAATCATTTTATTTGTAGGACGCACACGGCTAAACATAGTTCTCTCATAAGTCATTATTTCAGTATTGGATAAAACATTACATACGTAGTAATTTAAAAAACATGAAGAACTCAATCTTAGCACAAACTATTCCAGTACTAGTAGATTTAGCCACTTGTAATTCGTATTTATTGTACTTGTATTCATCTATCCGTTGCCGCCTTACAAAAAATCAAGCATACACTTTTCATTTTCATTTGTAAAAATTACTTATTCCTATTCTTTCTTGTAAATCAATGTTTAATTTCTAAGTAAAGTTACAAACAGTTTCAAAGCTAACATAGTGATATTATCCAATGGACGACAGAGAAAAGCCGGCGTTTATTTCAATTATTCTGCCACATGGATAGTTACATAGCGCTGGTGGAAATGTTTATCAAAATCTATGTTTTGCCGCAACATACTATATGCTGGAAGCCTAAGGTATTAATTAACTAACATGTTCTAAGTTTTGTTTATGTCTGTTAATATATTATGTTGTCCTGAATGGTTTAACTTCTTTTGTTAGTAGACAAAACTCATATTTTCATCAAATAAAAAATCAAGCAAGTTATGGTGGGGCTACATTAGGAGTCTACAGCGAATATTCGTGTCAACGGTATGTGTGGCGGGGTACATCGTTGCCCCGCGAAGTATTCGGGCGATGACGATGCTTGGCGCGGGCGTGGCTACAATTGTCACTCCAGAATATTGAAGCGCTCAACGCAACACAAATTATTGTCCGCTAATTAGACAAGAACATCTCGAACATCGTCATTTCACGATATTTTCAGCGCGCCAAGGTGACACGAATCACGCTCGCTGATGTAGCCGCAGGGTAACAGTTTAATATTCTATTCTACTAAAAACCTTTTCTATTTTCAATTGTTTCGTAAAAACTGGTGCTTAGAAGTACTCTCGTCAGCGTCAGCAGCCGCGCTAAACGACTATTGTTAGTTTTCTAAAACTAACCGCCGTATGTTTTCAATCACAATGGGAAAATCCGAGGCAAAATTTTCTTTGTAAATACAATACAATACAAAAACACTTTATTGTACTTACAGAAAATTATATATAAAAAAACACGTGTACAATGGGCGGCCTTATCGCTAAGTACCGATCTCTTCCAGATTTTTTTGATTCTCTTTCGTATTTTTCTAGAAATCGGCTTTAGAGCTAAGTATGAAGTTGTACTTATGAATGAATTGACTCCTTCAGGCTGTATGACGTGAGTATTAAACAAAATACTGATGCCATTCAAGTCAGCCATCCTCAAGATCTTACCTAGTAGAACAGAGTACGACGCATATTTTGTCAATATCTATATTTCCACGTGGCTTTTTTTCTAATCACATAATTTCCTATTGTCAATTTTGTCTGTAGCATTTTTTCCGTTATATAGTTTTGCCTCTCGCATTTTATGCAACTGTTGCAACTCTTGGTGAAGATTGAATTTGTTTACAGAGAGTGTGAATAAACTCGATCAAAACTAGATTGAACTCGGGTTTCTTTTCCCTCGTAAATTGAAAAACTTTCCTGACTTACTATTTTAAAATGAACTATTGAAGCAATTTCAGGGTAAATATTAATTTAACAGCATTGGAGAAAACCGAACAACTTTAATTGAAATGAAATGTAATGAAAAACATTTATTTTGGTACATTAACTAACAACAGCACAGAAGACAGCATACACAAACAGACACAAGAAAATTAACATAAAAACCACAAACAGATAATTAGCTGCCAGGCTGTGCTGCCATGTACCAAAAACGGAGCAGTCTCAGCTTAATGCCACTCCGCTCCCCGGGAGAGGGATCGAAGCAACGCTGGTTTTCAGACTGCTCCTGCTTGGATTGGATGACATCACAGTCTGTAGTTTGTAATTGAATACAAACACTAATTAGCGCAAATGCTTGTAAATTTTATTCAAAAGAATGAAAAATGTTTTACTTGCCCAGAAGTCTTGTAAAGCAAACTTTATAGCTTGGAGGTATTTTTCAGTATTAAACTTAACCTTTGTTTAAGCTAGTAGCTGTTTAAGGTAATTGATATTTTTACGAAAACAGGGAGATAAAATAAAAAATAAATTGAAATTTCTTCACTATTCTTTGTTATTCAACAGGGCTCTTGTTAATGTAATGACCATTTTTACTTCTGCATAATTGGGTAAAATATTTAACCAGTAATAGTTATAGTAAATTAACAAAAAAGCTAAAATTAAAAAAAATATTTTTTTAAAGTCGGTTAAAAAAAAGTCTGTTAACATTAGCATCCGTAAGAGGGCGTGACTGATTTAGATGGACAAATAATCGAAGTATTCAAAAGATTAGATTATAAGAACATTATATTGTTCTTATAACGTTATTGTTCGTACGAGTATATAAGTCTTTTTAATTTGACATATAAAGGCTTTTGGTGTCCTTCTATGTGGCATATGGTTACACTTTTACTGAAACAAAAAAATACTAAACAAATTAAGTTTGCTAAGTGTATTTGTATATATACTATACACACTTACAAACCAATATCAATCTCTTAGACGCTTCTGCTACATCAGTTTCTCATTTACCAAATTGAACTTTATTTTTCCAGTGTTGATACATGTTTTATTTATCAGCTGTATAATCGTCGAAGGTTTTGTAAACAAAGTGGGGGGTGAAAACAATTTTGTGCGCGATTGTAGTTAACGCCCATAATATAGATTTATGATATCCATTCCTTAGCTTTTATCTTATAAACTTTTGTTCCTTTTCTTTGATAAAATCATTTTTTATCGTGTTTTCTCTGGCCTATTCGTTAGCTGTTCAATAAAACAGCAGGCGGGGAGATTTGTTTCTGGACTTGATTGAATAAGTCGGAACCTAATGGGCGGAAACGCTTTATCCGATATTTTCATTCTCAGTTCCGTGGACAATGGGGCTTCTTCTTATTCTTTAGGTGGCACTTCATTACTGAAGGTTGGCTGTCATACATAGCTGTTTAAATTTGGCTTTGTTCACGGCGATCCTGAACAGCTGTTCCACAGTTTAATGCCAGTCCAATGTCCAATGTCGCATGTTCCGAAGCCATGACAAAAAAAAGAAAACATGAAAGGGGCTTCGGATATTAATATTTGGAACCAAGCATAGTCCGCCATTTTAAATATATAATAGGGTTTAAAGTTTTTCAGATAACAACATCTCAATTAAGCCAAGCAATATTCTCAATCTTTAATCTCAGTAGAATATTGAAAACGTAAAGCAAGTAGCTTCTAGAATATTCCTTTGCTAAAGCCACCTTCTTTTTTGCTTTGTTGCCGTTTCCAGAAAATGTATTAACAATATACCTACATACCTACAAAGTATTGCAAACTGTTTATTTTTTTTTAAAACTACCATTCCGTCTTTTTGATTTACAACCTACATTTTCTACATTCTAAATGCAAAAGGGGGGAATCAGTTCAAAAGTTTGACATAAAATTGAAACATGTTCAAGCATTCAGCGCCATGTAGCATAACCAGGCCACTCACAAGCCGTATTAATAGGCATGTCGATGACATACCGGAATAGGGCATAATAACGGACATTCCTCGGCCTGAATTGACTCGCCGACAACATGACAATTATTCCCACATCACGACCCCGACTCTGGAGATACGTTGTGCAGGAAGGCACATACAAATAAAGATTTAGTTCTTTTGGAAATATATTTTTTAAAAGATGAAGTTCACAAAAAGGTTTGTTGAAGTAGTGGCAATTCTTATTCTTGATTGAATGGTTGTTGTGTTTGTGTAGTCACAACTCTGCCAGTGTCTATGTTTGTGGTTTCATAGATTAGTTATCAGGAAATGGTTTACGGTGTTTGAAAAAAAACGAAAGTTTTTATTAATATCCTGTAAATTGTTCCTCCTAAAAAGATCTAAAAAAAGTCCGCGACTGGAGTGGCTGGGAGTTGGCTAACCATAACATTTTTAAGGTAATTAATTTTCAAAAATAATTTAAACATGATATGAATAATTATCGAAATAATACGTTATTAATTACAAGTAGGTATTTAACCTTAAACGCAATTGCCTTAAACATAATTTGTATTCAATGTATACCTTAGGAGATATCGCAGTTTTAAAATGACGTTTCAGCAAAATATGAACGCTGTAAGGCGCGGGCAGTGAGGCACGTAGTCGGTCGGTGGTCACAGTTACTCCACGAGTTACCACACCACGCGGCTCAGACGCTTGGTCGGCTCCTTACGGGAAAATAACACTCAGCAATCTACTTTGAAATTTTTTTTTTTTTCAAAAAACATAAGCGTATACATAGATTTTGTTTTAATAGCGAATATAAATCGCCTACGGAACGTCTGTTTGTCCATAAAAACTACTGGACTTTTCGATAAGTGATTTTCAGGAATAATAAGAGATAATTAATTATTATAAGTTAGGGATGTGTGGGAATTCGTTGCATTTTGATGTTAGTTGAACGAGTAGAGAAAAAACTCAAGCATTTATTTAGAAAGTATATTTCCACGGCGAATGACAGAGGCAGTCACGTTGCGCAGCGGTAAAACAACGATTGCCGGGTCAGCTAGTAGTTTATAAAACTCGATAACTAATAATACCTACACACCAAATTCAGAACCCCCTCATTTTTTTAGGCGGTTACAATAAAAATGACAAAAAGTATCTTTTTGTCATTTTGCAAACACTAAACAAAAGTACCTACACTCTCAAATATTACAATTACTCGAAAACTACATGTTATATACAAAAATAAACGCCGATTAAAAAACTAAACCTTTTTTTATAGGTCAAAAAAACAAGGGTGAAATTGTGAACCAAATATATATTTGAATTTAAGTAATAAAAATAAAGTAAATTAAAAGTAATTTACGGCTAATAAAATGCTTGCAACGGATAAAATTGTAGATTTATACAAAAACGATTTTCTTTCTTTCTCTCTTTCGATTTCCTTTTCTTTTTCCTATATCAATGCGTCGTGTATGTTTATGTTGTAATCTCATACTCGGGGCCCGGCTCTAGACAGCCACAGTATAGACCAATGCCGTCGACGCACGGATATTGTGTAGGTGACCATACCACAGGTAGGCAAAAGGCGCTATTTGAAAAGCCGATGTACGGAACCCGATACGTTCATTATTGGTTTGCTTCACAAACAAGGGTAATGGACGTTTGACATGTGGTAATATGTAATATTATGGGGCTCGGTGGCAGTGTGTTAAGTAGTAAGATGAAGGCATGTAGGCTGAGTGATTTTCAGATTATGTTATGTATCATGCACACACAACCTTCCTGATTTAAATTATTTCCATACAAAGGTTGCCTAGAAGAAATTGCTTTAAGCAATAAGACCGCCCATTACGCATGCTAGGTTTAATTTTACTATTAATAATTTTGTATTTTTGTATACAGGTGTGTGTAAAAAAGAATTTTCTATCTATCTATCATGTATAAATTCCTATTTCGTATTTTAATTAATCGAGATTCTAATCGTCATCATCACCCTATTAAAGTTCCCACTGCTGGGACACAGGGACTTCTCTCTTGAAGAGAGAGATTAGGCCTTAATTCACCACACTGGCCAAGTGCGGGTTGGTGAATGCCACAACATGTCTTTCAAACTCTTTAAAGTTCTCAGAACATGCCGGTTTCCTCACGATGTTTGCCTTCACCGTTAAAGCACGTGTTGTGTTGCGCACATACATTTTTCAAGAAGAAAAATCCAGAGGTGCGTTTTGGGGTTTGTACCCACGACCTTCGGAATGAAAGTCGAGTGTGCTCCCACTTAGCCAACACGGCTTCAGCGAGATTTTAATAATACCTACAGGGTAATAATAAAAAATGCACACAAGCCGTATTTTACTTAAGAGTCATCTTTTATTACGTCATTATTGTTTTGTTTATTGTCATGTTTCATCGTGGCAACAATAAGCTGAGGCATGACCTTTTGTATAACTTAAAGTACACATTGTATATTTTTAGTTATAAATGGTCTCTGTTTCTCTTATTGACTGCTTCAGTCACTGATTGGGCAGTTAGCAAGGACGGTTGCGGCGTTCTATTGCTAAACTAGTTTTAGTAAGCCCCAATTACACCATTTTATGCTACAAATCGAGGTTGAACCAACCATTGAAACATGTAGATTTGATTTCTTACCGCCTGTAAAGCGAGATTAGCCTGATTTGATCGCTTATGTAACGAATGGGGAAATCAGAGCTTAGTCTATTATCGGTTCACAAAACCAGTTCAGATACGATGCTTAAACCAGCAGCTTTAACCAACTCATCCGTCCATCCTGTTAGCAAAACGACTATGGAAAATTAACCCAATTGTTGTTCCAGATATCTCGCCAGTAAATAAGTTTATTATTCGTTCATAGCACTCCGTTAACATAAGTGCTACTCATAAACACATTGATAGCTGGGCAGTATTCTAATAGCCGACGTCACATACTTTGTGTCGTAAAACAGACGGTTTACGGTATCGTCGTAAAGATAATGATAACTTTGTGCAATTAACTAGAGTCTGTATTTTAAAATTAAGTTACTCGCCGCAGGCTATAGGGGCGCGAGATTGCCGTGGAACCCGGCCAAGGGAAACTCACGAGAAGATATGTATCAATGTCCTGGAACGTAACATCAAATACTGAGCTCGCCAAGCCTAGCGTAGCGATTTTACAATTAATTTCGCAAATATTACCACGCATAGCTTTTTACTGAGCAGTATCAAAGTAAGTGCCATAAATATAAAAAAAATGGGTATTCTCTTTAACACTAGGTATTTATTATTTTCTTAGAGGGAATTAAGTACCAACAAAGAAGATACGTACTGACTACATTGTATAAATTCTAATTTAATATTTCTTTTAATTGCAACACTATTTAAGAAGAAACACTGGTATTAAAACAACGAAACATTATTCTAATCTCGCAGCATGATCAGTAAATCTTTGTATCTCTACAATATTAACTCTCGGGTGTTGTTGATTTGCAGATAATCTGCTTAGCTTCCAATTGGAAATACGTCCAATTGTACGTAAATTATGCAGTCTCGATGTATATAACCGAATGGATAAAATGTAATTTAATTAACGAATGGTTGTAAATTTGAACCAATTGGAATATTTTAAATGACTTAAAACGCCTCAAATAACATGGTTACCTAAATGTTTTCAGCTAAAAACACCCAATAGTTATCATCTAAATTGCATTTTACAACTTTTAACAAGTGCTAATTAATGTACTCTGAAGACTGACTTTAAGAAAATAAATACATTTGCATAGACGACCTCTTTGGCTCGGTGGGCGAAGGTCCGCCTGAGGCGCAGGAGGTTGTGCGTTCGATTCCCACCGGGGGCCCAGATTTTGTACGATCTACAATTTCTGGTTTCGGGTCTGCTTAGATTTCGTAGCGATAGTTACGTAAGTAGGATCAACGGCTTATGCTTACTAATATAACATTTAATTAATACAAAATCTACCCAAACAGAATGTTCTTCACCCTCCGACGCTTCAGCTTTTCAATATAACTCGAGAACTGCTCCACCAATTATTATAAAATTTGGGCAATGTTGCCTCCTCCCGTGGGTGCAACCATTTCCCAACATTTTCGAAACAAATTGAAAACAACTCGACTAAAAAACATGCCAAATTCAAGTTCCCCGCGTTAGTTTGATAGCCATTCAGTGGATTGAAGAACCAACTTGCCCACACGAGTAGCAATCAGCCAACGAATATTGTTTGCTTCGCATCGAACATTCAACAAAAACACATTGCAATGAAAAGTTGTTGAGTAAATATTTCAATAGAGACAATAACACGTAGAACAGAACAATTAAGGGAAGAGCGTACACTCGTGTTTACAATGCTGTTTTTGTAGCTGCTGCTTTTTTAAAGCACTGTGGCGGAAAATAGTGAGCACAGTTTTACAATATGGGGAGGTATTGTAAACTGTGCTCACATAATACGAATACTATTGAAATAAAATAAAATACCGAACACCAAAATTCATCATATGAAAATTCAATACATTTTATGGGCTTCATATTCGACTGCCTCGTTGGCGCTGTCCCCTTTCGGAGTAAGATTTAACGAGATCGATTCTCGCCGAGGTCTCAGAATTTTTATGTTCTGTTCAAGTTCAAGCTCTTTTTCTTTCAATGATTGAATGATGATGAACTAGACAATAACTTATTCGATACATTCTTGTATTTTTAGTAAGACTGTTGATCGTTTTATAAAATGAAAAAAATGAGTAAATTTCAAATGATTGACACCTTCAGGTCAAAATGTTAAATTCACCGGACTTAAAGCAAAAGTAAATATGGCAAAGTACCGAACCGGTAAGTACTTCCAAAGTTTAAACAACATCTTGAGCAAACTTAAGATTCTGAAGATTAAAAGCTTAAAGGATTATGTTTATTGAAAACAATACCGTTTAAGTTTTAATGGCAAAGAGCACAAAACTGGAAGTTCCATCCATGGCGCTTGTTCTTATAAACTTAACTGCTTCAAACGAGGACTTTCAAAGCGACGGGTCCTTTATGCTAGTGACTGATAAACACTTACTGCTCATTCAAAGAGCTCCATCCTTGCATAGAGTCAAAGAAACTAATAAGTGAACTCTATCTACAGACATGTATTGTTCTCTAAGTTATTTATATGAATTTGTTAATGTACTTATTTCCGATTTTGAAATTTAAATTTATTGTGTTATTATTTATATTTTGAAAAAGTTGTGGCATTGTGACTTAACTATATTATCAAAAAAATACTATTTTTATTATTAAGTTTGTATAGTTGTATATTGTCACTGTCAAAGGTCATATATTTTTATGACCCCCAATAATCCTCTTGGAGTAGAGACTCAATGGCGTTCAACAGAGTAACATCTTTTTCCTTTATTATTTAACTTCAAGCGCCAGTCCAGATTAGTTAAGAAATGGATATAGAATAATCTTCTAATGTTATTTTTTAAGCTTAGATAGTTTTAGTTAAAATCCAAGTAATCGATTACTTTTTGTGTTGTATTTTTGATGCGCAAATAATAATCTGGTATTATATTTTTACTAGAATATCCTTATACACCATCCTTATCAACAATGTCTCTACCTTTATAGAGGTATTATCCATAAAATGCCTATAAGATTAAGCCTTTAGCAGAAATTGCAGGATGTGAGACACAAGAAATCTTCATACTTCATAGGGTCTGCAAACATGGCGCCCAATCCCATCCCATCCCATCCCATCTCGTTTCAATAAAACTTTCACGGATACTATCAATCATACTGAATTGTTTAGCGCGGAATTGTGCTGATAAAAGGTCCATGTTTCAGCGATTGTCCCGTTGCCAGGATACGTGAGACAGTATTTCATATTTCCCCGTGATAAATTAGGCCCGATCTCTTTGGGTCCTTTATTTCATTTGTCGACTTGATTTCTCTTGTTTGTGCGGAAAAAATAAGAGATAATAAAATGTGTTGTGGGTAATGTGTGGATGTGTAGGTAAAATATGCCTACATTGTTTTAAATTAGTTACGAGCAAAACGTAGCTACGTGAACGTCTTGTTACATTGTTATTGATTCTCTCAGTTTAAGTTAAGTTTTCAAACGTAGAAACAAAAAAGTTGGGATATTAGGGATATTCTTAATCTACAAACGTTTATACTATATAATGAGTAATTCGGTATATAATTAGTTTTTACAAAAAAGAGGGGTGTTATTAGTTTGACGTGTCTGTCCGTCTATCTGGCTGTCTAGGACATCGTAGCTCCCGAGCGGGTGAAGCGATTTCAATTTAGTTATTTTTGTAAGAAAGGTGTGTTTTGCGCAAGTCTTTAATGAAAATCAGTTGTGCCGAGTCGAGAAGGAAAACCGAAAATCTGCATTTGGAAGAGATCGCTTTTAGTGATAAAGCCGACCATAGTTTGTTTCACTTTTTATTATACACAATTCTCTGTTATAATTATTTTTCATGTTGTTGGTGTTTAACGTCGTTTGGGTACCTACCGATATTAAAAAGCAAAAATATATTTCAAAAAAAGTTTCCCCATTTCGTCATTATGATTTAATAGACCATAGATAAAGAAAGGTAATTCACAAAATGTAGTCTCGTATCTCAAGGCAGCCAGACAGTGTTGCCATGTCAAACCTACTTACTCGTTCTTGAGCCTAAATTATGTTCTCATTTTCGCAAACAATGCGAACCCGAAAACAAATAGGCAGATTTCATATATGTCGGCCCTGGAATTATATATCTACACGTTGGGCCAACCAATTTAGAGTTACTTACATATTTTCTGTTTCTCTTTTGATCAAATACTGTAATGTTCTCCTTTGAAAGTTTCAGAATAAATATTGAATTATCAAAAGTCTAATTTTATCTAATTTCTCTGTTTGAAAATTGAAAGGTATTATGTACCTATGTATGCGGGGTTAAATTTGACAGCTGCGTTAAGAAAGTCAACTCTTTTGTGTCCTTTAGGTTACCTGCCTTGAATGAAGTATTTCAGATTTCTAGTATCCGAAACACAAGTTTAGAGCTTACCACGGGGCTAGTGGTGGTATTGTTGTGTGGATTGTCCGAAGATATATTTATATAAATATATATATTTTAATGACTGTTACTTCAACCAAACTACTATAAGTTATCTCATTTATCTCAAATAGAGCTCACATTGTGGTGCACCCAGCCACAACATTGTTAGCGGATGAACACCAAACAAAATATGCAGGTTTAAACTTACTAACGAGAATATTCTCTTTCCGATAAACTGGTACAGTGTGCTGATGGAACGACAGGTTTATGAAATATTAACGTATAGATACGTAACTCTACCTATTTTTTATGACTCTTAGACAGAAACGTTCTTTTTACAAGTACTTTGAAAGATAAATGGTAATTAGTAATTAAATAAATGTCAAACCATTCCTCACATGTCTTTTGTTGTCTTTCATGAATGTTACTTAAAACATACATTTACAAGAATATTTTTCAAACCATACAAGAAAAGATACTTTTATCGAAACTCCATTAGGTCTACAATGCTATAGTTTGCTTTTTTCAGCTACCCCTGATTTCTGTTTAATGCAGCATAAAACGGCAAACCGACAACTATATCCAACTCTATTTAATGCATTAATTAAAAAGTTGTAGTAACATGCAATCAACGTTAAAGCATCGAAACAAGGTAAAAAGCCAAAATATAAGTTTCATATCTATACCCAAAAGATATCACTGTAAGCTGAGATTTAATTGGTTCTACAGTACCTGCTTTAGGAAGGTAGTTTTGCGCGTTTGGGATAATCCCACCGTCAACCTGTCAGGGGAGTGGAAGGATTTCCTATTGAAATTATAAGCCCAAAGCTCCAGACACATTACCAGTATAAGGCGTTATTTATAATGTGCAAAAAAAAATTATTCTGGTCAAACTTGCTCCATCGTTTACCTCGTCTCTGCCTTCTTGCTAGACTGTAGTCATAAGTAAGCCCATAAGATAATAAAAAAAAATGTGCTGTTTTATAAAAAAGAACTACCTCTATTTGCTTTAAAAAACAAAATCAACATGACACGCCAATTGATTTCACTCTCGAAACAAATAACGCGGGTTCCACTAATAATTTTGAAAACAAAACCCGTTTTCTAAAAAAATCTCACAAAAATAATAACCATTAAACGGGTTTTAGAGTCAGACACCAGCGCACGAGATAACAGGGGAAGCCCTTCCCTGATAATGTTTCCTTCTTCAGGGGAATTGATACGTCGCAATGTCATAATTTCGTAACTTATACACGTGAGTAAACCCCGTTTTCAAAATGAATAGGTTAGATTTTTTGTTTGATATAAAAATTGAGCCGCTTTTTTGAGATAAACAGCTTTTCAGCTAGTGCACACTCGACTTGCATGCCCAGAAGTGGGAACGCAAATAGGGGTGCATATATAAAAAAAAACCTGAATGAAGATAAAATACAGATTGTAATAGAGTTTTGTCAGATTTCCTTACATCCGTTCTATCGGTGTCTCGAGTAAGCTGAGTATGGTGATAAATCTTAAATAAATGGCGCTGGTCCTCCTAATAAGGGTAATGGGGTCAAATTCCATCCAGAATTTATACGATTACAAATGCGATTACGAGAAACGCAATCACAAGCGTTTCTGTATGTGTTTACCTGGAAAAGAGATTATGTTAAGATATTTAATTAGCCACTTTTTTAAACGCAACGACCGACGTTCAGTTTGTTTTGAGGTTATAAAAGGTTGTGAAAGATAGTTCAGAAAGATTAACTTTATTTACTTATTTTATTATTATAAGTGATTGCGCACTGGAAGTCCGAGCAAAATTATGTTTATGCTAATCTCCACATTAATCTATCAGATTCACATTTTAATTATGCTGATATGTTTGGTACCAAATATTTGAAGGTTTTCTTATACAATAACTAGCAGACCCCAGCAAAACTTGTTTTGCAAAATGAAAAATAGATAGTAGCCGATTCTCACACCTACTGCCGTTTCGGAGGAGTACGGTAGCTAACATTGTGACATGGAAATGTTATATATTAGAGATATAAGAATTTCGGTACCTAAAAATATAAAACAAAACACGATTCTCAAAGCATTACGATCTAGAGAACAATGCCGTCCACCTACATTCCTTAAATTTCTTGTATAAACATTGAGAAACATTTAAGAGAGATAGGTACCCTTATGTCCCGAGGGTTACACAATTACGGCTGAAGGCACCTCGGGCTGGCCTTGTGTGGCCCTACGCGCGTCGCCTACGTAATGGATGGTTACGGTCGCAATTACTTAAAACAGTTTTAAGACTTTATTTTATCGTTTCTCAAGGACTTAACGCAGATTGAAAAAATAAAATATGCAACAATAAATGGCGAGCGTTTGAAGTGAATTCTTTTCGAGTTTGATGAAGTGAAAGTAATACGATTAACTAGTAATTACGAAGATCTACGTTGTTCTAAATCTGGGAGATTTTTAAGAAGAATTTGATTTTTGATTATATAGTAATGTCCGCTTGCGGCGCAAGAGGTAGCGGGTTCGATTTCCGCCGAGGGGTCAAGTGTTTGTATGTTCTGCAAATGATTGATTTCTCCTCTGTCTGGGTGTTTAATATTCATGATAAAAAAATATCTTTATAAGTATGTTTATTATATTATGTATATCAGATGTCTAGAACTCGTAACACAATCTGAGAGCTTATAGTCCAAGAGCTAGTGAACCCTGGGAGTAACGGTCTCCCTGTAAGGTTAGAAATTTGTATACTGACGATTTATGGCATGCTGAGAACAATAGCCATGACCTGGCAGGCGTCAGCCGTGCACGTCATCAGCCCCTTTATTTTTCAAATTGTTAAGTAAATGGGGTTTCAAAACTTGTTTCTGTAAGTTTGAAAATTTAATAGAATAAAGATTATTTACTGTACATCTTAAAAAAAAATTGACAGGCGATTACAATAAGCAGAAGTATATGACAGGTCAATTAGAAAACGCACCGTTGATGAGGTAAAATAAACTTTATCCTGTATACTTGAATTTTTTATATGTTTTTAAATAGGTTTCTCAGAGTAAGTATGTACAATGCCAGGCGGTTTTGAACAGCATAAGACCTTGCCAGGCGAGGGGACAGCTGCTAAGGGCGTGCAAAAAAGAAGTGTTACATGAACGCATATGGTAAATGTAATGTATTTTATTGGGTTTTATGCAATGTAGTTACATTATTTTGAACCCCCGACCAAAAAAGAGCGGTGCTATAAGTTTGACGTGTCTGTCTGTCTGTTTGTCTGGGACATCATAGCTCCCGAACGGATGGAGCGGTTTCAATTTAGTATTAGTTAGTTGTATGAAAGGTGAGTTTGGCCCGGGTGTTCTTAGACATGTTTCATGAAAATCGGTTGAGCCGTTTAAAAGTTATGGGGGTGAGAGTGGGGAAGGAAAACCGAAAATCTGCAAATATACTGCAGTGGGGTATCAAATGAAAGAGCATCATATTATGGTGTTTTACATTTAAGGAAATTAAAGCATTGGAGTCGGGGGTTTTTCTTAAATTTTAAATTTAGATTTATTAACGCTCATTTTCTTCAGCATCATCCGAAATTTCGCTATCACTGTTTTCATCATCATCTGATTATTCAACAATGTTTCCCTCATCTAAAATAGAAAAAAAAAATTAATGAATCAATAAGGTTGTTGAGAATTAAATATCAAGCTCAATACATTCCTCTGAAAATGATTAAATACTTAATTATTTAATTGTTTATGTTTCTTTTAATTAATCACTTTTATAGACGAAATTATTGGGTGGTGGGTGGTCCAAGAAAGGATCCTACCTTAATCTTCTAAAATATTCCATATAGAGTTCTTTTCACTATCCTTTATTTTCATCATCAGACCCCTTATATCAGTCAAAACCCAATTAGATGAACGGTCTCAGTAAGTTAATTAAGTCCAAACACAAAGTACTTGCTGTAAAACGTTGAGAAGTTCTCTCAACTGCCTTTCCCTCCATCATCAGATCAACACCAGACCCTCATTAATTATAGGGCTTTAAAATTCTTTATATTGAATAATATTAAGAAACACACAAGTCAGAAAGACAATTTTTTCAAGAGTTTCCCTCAATTTCTTCAGGATTCCACCATCAGATTCTAGTTTCCTTACCATGGGACCACCACTGGGATACTCCCTTTCCAAGAAAAAAAAAATCGAAATAGGTTCATAAACGACGAAGTTATCCGCGGACATACATAATATTATATATATATATATACGGTCGAATACAGAAACCTCCTCCTTTTTTGGAGTCGGCAAAAAAATAGTTGTAAGTAAATTAAATCAATAAATTAATTATTTTTTTATGTTTTAAACGAGTAAAAAGGCGATTTTTTATAATTTTTATTTTTTTAACAGTTTTTTTTAATACACTTTTGAAGAATCAGATGATGATGAAAACAGTGATAGCGAAATTTCGGATGATGCTGAAGAAAATGAGTGTTAAAAATAATGTACCTACATTGCATAAAACCCAATAAAATACATTACATTTACCATATGCGTTCATGTAACACTTCTTTTTTGCACGCCCTTAGCAGCTGTCCCCTCGCCTGGCAAGGTCTTATGCTGTTCAAAACCGCCTGGCATTGTACATACTTACTCTGAGAAACCTATTTAAAAACATATAAAAAATTCAAGTATACAGGATAAAGTTTATTTTACCTCATCAACTGTGCGTTTTCTAATTGACCTGTCATATACTTCTGCTTATTGTAATCGCCTGTCAATTTTTTTTTAAGATGTACAGTAAATAAACTTTATTCTATTAAATTTTCAAACTTACAGAAACAAGTTTTGAAACCCCATTTACTTAACAGTTTGAAAAATAAAGGGGCTGATGACGTGCACGGCTGACGCCTGCCAGGTCATGGCTATTGCTCTCAGCATGCCATAAATCGTCAGTATACAAATTTCTAACCTTACAGGGCGACCGTTACTCCCAGGGTTCACTAGCTCTCCAGCTATTACCACTGGGCTATGTTGTTGAGTAGTTTGCCCGGAAATATTTATTTATTTATTTTATTTTTTAATGATATTGAACATGCCTGATGATGAGGTGGATTTTGGAGGTTTTGTCTGTTCACGTCCGTAAGTGGTAACCCTCTGAATCCTTACACGTAACCTCCGGGTGGTGCTAAGAACAGTCTCTGGTGGGAGCTTCGGCCGCGGCTTGTCACCTCCACCTGCCCTCCTGGCTGGGCCAGTGCGTGAAGCGCTTTTATCGTGTTTCGTACTGTGGTCCGGAGAAGCCATCTACCTTCTAAGGTCTTCCTGCCCCATCTTAGACCACATCGTCATCTTTACATCAGGTGAGATTGTGGTCAAATAAAGGCTTAGCCAGCATAAAAAACAGAAACGTCTCAACCATGCATTATTGTCTTTAGCAGCCTAATCTATACTAATATTATAAAGCTGAAGAGTTTGTTTGTTTGAACGCGCGTTGAATATCTCAATCACTACAGGTCCGATTTGAAAAATATTTTTTGTATTAGATAGCCCATTTATCGGAGTAGGCTATAGGCTACTTTTTGCCGGGAAATACGTTGTTCCCGCGGGAGGTCATAAAACACGGGAAATACCATGTCGTGAAAACCTAGTCTAAAAATAATGATAAAGTCATCCTTAGTATTTTATCACTACTTTTTTTTTTTTTTTTTTTTATTATTGATAAGCCTTCGTGTGACCACAATCTCACCTGATGCAAAGTGACGATGTGGTCTAAGATGGAGCATGAAGGTCTAGAAGATGGCTTCTCCGGACTACATTACGAAACACGAAAAAATCGCTTCACGCACTGGCCCAGCCCGGAGGGTGGTGACAAGCCGCGGCCGAAGCCTACCACCAGAGACTGTTCTTAGCACCACCCGGAGGTCACGTGTAAGGATTCAGAGGGTTACCACTTACGGACGTGAACAGACAAAACCTCCTACACTTCTTTTAGGCTACTTCAGTTGCAAACACCGTCCACGTAGCTATATTATCTAGGAAAATATGGGACGTGCTTCCTGAGCCATAAATGGACTTTTCACGTGCCTTTGCAAAACTTGCTTGCCGAAAAAGGTAGCACCAACGTAAAATATCCGGACACGTCCGTAGATTTCGTACGTTTCCTGTTTAACATTCAAAGTTACATAACTCTTGACGATTGTCGTAAAGGTGTTGCACGTGTCTTACAAAGCAATGAACTTTTATGTTTATTTTTCAAACGTCTCATTCGCAAACAAATCAAAAGCATTATGTTATGACATTGAAAAAATGTAGGTAGTTTTTTAGAATTAAATCCTTCTCATATTTTCTCATAATACAGGATGCGTTTTACTCTATACAGGATCGAATGTGATTAAAATATTTTTTTTGATGTAAAATTATTCCAAAATTTAATTTTTTTTTTCAAATTAATAATAAAATATATGGAAAGCCTATACCTAAGACAGTTTCCTTGTAACATAAACAAGGAAACGCAGTGATATCCATGATATATATTTGAGATGGGACCACAAGGGCTACCTACCTGGTTGTGGTCAATGCGTTTCCTTTTTTAGTGTTTAAAATATTTCAGGGTTCAGTTTTTGAAACATTATTCCATTTTGGACAATTCTAACACAATCTTACCCTTAAACACGAAGGTGTATATATAATATATACACAAAGGAAGATATCTTAATTGTTCTAATTTTCAGGTACAATACCGAACAATTAAAGTTGATAGTTATAGTACAATAAGATTCAGCATTATTCAGCGAAAAGCAACCCACCCTGAAACGATAATTATTTATCTAATGTTTGCGATAAAAAACAATAACACTACCTTTTCGAACTTACTATCTTGAAACCTTTCGAAGCTCTACGAAAGTCGTCTCAAGTCTGCTGTCTGTCTGTCTTTGCAAGATTTTTACGCTACAGAGTATCGCATGTTTTATGGATTTTTATGCGGGAATGGAGTTTTACGTGGTATCTACTACATAGGTATTGATATTGTAAACTATGCTGTCTTCTGTAATACAAAAATTTCGTTAGACTGAATTAAAAGGAAGGTTTTAATGTAAGTTTTATGCAAGCGTTTTGGATTTTGCCGCGGTAAATTGCCTAGAGCCTTCAAGAACAAGATTTTTTTCTAATCGGCTCAGTGGTTCCTGAGATTAACGAGTTCAAACAAATATACTTTTCAGCTTTATCGTATTAGTATAGATTTGCACCCGTGCAATGTAAGGGTGGGTTGCTTGTATTTAATAATTGTTGTAAATATTATTATTTATTATGATCAGTCTTCAGTTGACCACAATCTCACCTGATGTAAAGTGACGATGTGGTCTAAGATGGGACATGAAGACCTAGAAGGTAGTTGGCTTCTCCGGGCCACATTACGAAACACGAAAAAATCGCTTCACGCACTGGCCCAGCCCTGAGGGTGGTGACACGCCGCGGCCGAAGCCTACCACCAGAGACTCTAGAGAATAACCTGAGAATCTTAATCTTGCTCTCAATCTTGTGTAATTCAGTCATAAAATGTAAACAGAACAAATTTGCTTGTTATTCATGACACTGCAGATTTACGGCCTTGCAATAAAATGTAGCGCTATAAATATGGTACATAAATACATTTTAAGGCGAAATTCAGGAACTCGCCCTAATTTAATAGCTTGGAACGTTGAATGTATTGTACCACCTATTCAACAACTTTATGAACCACGCAAGGGACCACTTCGGAAAACGAGGTCGATATTGGCCAGTTCAAAGGTCAATATCGACTATGTTATTATGTTATGTTATTAAAAACTTGAAATTCAAAAATATCTGTATATTATTTTTTTGGTTTTGTCAAATTGGGATTGAAATAAATATACAGTTTAAACAAATTAATGAAATAAAAAAATATGTTGAAATTATCCTGTTTCACACCTAAAATGGTTTAGCTCTCCTGCAGTTTTTTTTAAATGTTTTTTGTTTTACTCACGGGTATAAAATTTTCCCGGAAATTATTCGAATTTTTCTCGCCGTAAAAACCATCCTATCTCTCAAGTTGGATCCAACTGCACATGGTGTGCGAATTTTATTATAATCGGTTAAGTGGTTTAGGAGTCCATTGAGGACAAACATTGTGACACGAGATTTATATATATTAAGATAAGCTCTATTAAATCAGATTATTATTTTTTTACGTTTCTCCTCAGTCGGCCATTATAGACCTGGCCGGAGTCGGACGTGCCGTGTAGTTTTTGCACGAATTTTTTATCATAGAAATATCGTTATATATTAGGCAGAGTAAGAGAGTTGTTCCTATGTTTAATTTGTTTATGTTTTTCTATTTTATTTTTGACGTTTATAAGATTTGTAAAACCAAACAAGATTTTGGATCTTGTTCCTGGCTATGCTAGTTTTAGTACTATGTTATTTTTAAATAAATATTAAAATATTTCCGGACAATCCACACAACAAGATCTAGCCCCGTGGTAAGCTCTTAGCTTGTGTTACGGGTACTAGACATCTGATATACTTAATATAATATACATACGTACATAGATATTTTTTATTATACATATTAAACACCCAGACCAAGGAGAAAGTGCTTGCAGAACATACAAACACTTGACCCCTTGTCGGGAATCGAACCCGCTACCTATTGCGCCGCAAGCGGACTCTCGCCCACCGCGCCACTGAGGCAGTCAAATTTTTATTTTAATAAAATACTTCATCGTTGCCATATGCATGACTTTCGGAATGAAAGTCGAGTGTGGTCATACTTAGCCAACACGGCCTATTTTTTTCTATGACCTGTCAAAATTAGAATTGTCATATCTCTGGAACCATTTTTTATGCTTGATAAGCCTTCATTTGACCACAATCTCACTTGATGTATAGTGACAATTTGGTCTAAGGTGGGGCATGAAGACGTAGAAAGTAGATGGTTTCTCCGGACCACATTGCGAAGTGGGGCATGAAGACGTAGAAGGTAGATGGTTTCTCCGGACCACATTGCGAAACACGAAAAAATCGTTTTACGCACTGGCCCAGCCCGGAGGGTGGTGTCAAGCCGCGGCTGAAGCCTACCACCAGATACTGTTCCTAGCATCAACCGGAGGTCACGTAAAAGGATTCAGAGGGTTAACACTTACGGACGTGAACAGAAAAAAACCTCCTAACAAGAACTCATCCTACATATGCCATTTTTAGGTTATATTTTTATAGGGTATTTCCATTAATATATTATTGAGACTTCGTCGTCTATCTGTAGAGATAGAGTAGTTGATAGATACAGTTGAGAATTTTGAGGGTTGACGTATTTCATTTGCTGCTATATCAACAAATGCGTTGTATATTTTACTAGCAGCCCGCCCCGGCGTAACACCCCGGTAAAAAAAATCCCGGTAATTTTTAAAGTTCTTTGTTGAAATTAAGTTAGTCAAAGACAATTTTATTCACAATTAAGTACTCTTAACCAACAGCATATTTATTTGAATAAAGATTAATATTATTATGTTGATACAACTTAAACAAATTATTTCGACCAAATTAGGTACCATAAAAACGGTTTTTGTGAGTTAATCTTAAAAGATAGACATATACTATCGCGGACTGTTTTTTAGATCATTAAAAGAGCTATTATTATTTAATACATATTTTTTGTGTATCTTGAACCGTTTTCACGGCGCACGCAACGGAAGGCTTCAAAGATGAAATAATTTCTCCCGTTTTTTACACATTTACCACTATATCTTTGCTCCTATTGGTCGTAGCGTGATGTTATATAGCCTATAGCCTTCCTCGATAACTGGACTATCCAACACAAAAAGAATTATTCAATTCGAACCAGTAGTTTCGGAGATTAGCGCGTTCAAACAAACAAACAAACAAACAAACAAACAAACAAACAAACAATCAAACAGAGTTAGTATAGATAAGACAATGTTTAGTCACAACCTTAACTATGTCGTCATGTCGTCGGTTCTTATATGTATGTATAGACAGAAGACGCGAGCTGTAATGAATTATTTACATAATAACCAGCCATGATGAAAAAGATCCATAATTTTGAGATTCTAATTTATAAGAGGTTAATTTATCACTGCTAATGGTTCTCTGTAGTAATTTAAGCATAATAAAAACATGATATCTTATATTTTCCATCATGCCCATTTTTCCATAAAATAACCTAACAGCCTTTTCCTTAATTAAAAATCTTGTATAGTAGCTCTACCCAACTTCAGCCCATTAGCGCACCTTCGTACTAAAATTGTTATTATTCTGAGGGCTTGTTTCATTAAATCCGAGTAAACTAAGTATGGTAGGTTATGTCAAAATACGCGTCAATGGTAAGTTAAGTCAATCTTCTTTCTGTGTCACGTGACTAAGAAATGCGCGCCTCTTTCAGCGTAAAATCCTTAGTAACTAAACAGTGGTTATTATATCGCTGTCTTGCTTAGTTATGCCCCCCAACCGTGGGTAAAGGATTATCCACTCATTACGCCACACCCTGTATAATTGTATGAGTGAGACAGCAAGCTCTTAAGTAATGATTAACGTAGGACACTTGGACATGAACTTTCTCACTTCCTTTCATATTCAAATAATTACATACCCGATTTTGCAATGGAATCTGTAACAAAGAGTATAACAGCTCTCTTAAAGTCAACCCGGACTTGCATGATCGTAAAGAAGAATTTTACTGTAGGGCAGTGGCGTAGCTAGGTGATCATAGAGCCCTGGGGCAAAATAAAACTGTGCCCCTAAACTGTTAAGGGTTGATTTTCCACATATCAATCCACTCCTTATTTAGGGTTCCGTACCCAAAGGGTCCAGGGTAGTCCAAAGGTATATGCCGCTCTGCGCCATATTTCGTATAATATTAAATCTAACTCCTCACCGTAAAAATGTTAGAATGTTGAAAGTTATTGTTTTACAGTCTTCCCTAAATCAATAGTTGTGAGATAGATTATGTTTAATCATGGTTTTTGATAGCAACTTGCAACTTATTTTATTTAGATTCCGAAGTTAAATTAAATTTTCGTTAATTAAATAGTAAGATGAAGTTTATTGAACAGACAGGGTGGGCCCACTGGGCGTGAGGTACACGTGGCAGTGCCCCCATAGACTGCCGTTAGCTACGCCACTGCTGTGGGGTAGCTTTATGGTAATTCAGTTACTGGCAATCAGTATAATTGGTGTTTTATGACGAGCCCCAAGATCATGAGCTATTGGCTCGTTTCCAATGTTCAGTGATCTTTGTAATAGGATCCTTCCATCGGGTATTAAAATATGCAAATGAAATGAAGAAAAGCTACCTACGGAATAAATGAAGTAGGTGAAGAGTTGCCTTGGGTGTTCTTGAGAGGTTGTCCTGCGTAGTGAGTAATTAAGACGAAACCGAGTTGATGATTGTGTTTACTCGATTTAATTTTAATTTAGCGTGCATTTTACCAGTCATTAATAATTGGGATAATAATTGAATACTGCAGTTATTAACTTAGGTATTTGTTTGTAAATAAGATATTTATTTCTACTTCATGGTTTACGAAACACTACAATATTTGTTTTTTTATTTATTTTTTTATTTATTTATTTACAATTCAATAAAACATCTTTACAGGTTATTTTTTGGGCCCTAATGCGATGTTATATTTATATTTATTACAAACACAACAAAACAGATTTTAATAATAATTCAAATAGATTAGTATCATAATAATAACAATAAATCATCGAAAATATGAATAAATAATAACCAATATAAAACAACGATAATTAAAAAGCAATTCAGAAATTCATAATTAATGCAAACAATAATTTTAAATACATAACTAGTGGTAGGTACATTTCGTTTCAATAACCACCTGTGCCATTTGTAAAAGTTTCGGCAGGCTATTAAAAAATATATCCACATTGTTCATGGAGAGTAGGTTAATTAAATAATTAATGTTATAATATATAGTTATTAATGTTATATTTCTGCTGACACAATATTTTCTGATCTATAATTTTTGGAGCATTTATTGGCGTCAACGAATTAAGCACTTATTCATTCTTAGGTCACAATGAATGCAAAAAGATATTTTGGATTTTGTGAAAGTGCTGGATATATATTCTTAACCGTTTTCTTAAATTGTGCGTAAATTTACTTCTTAACGAAAACTAATCTAGTACCTACATTCCTTCTTGATGAGGCCAGAATGGAACTAATTTGCGCTGGTGAAATTGTGTCGTTTGATACGGTATATAATACGTACCGGTATGCAGGTGGCTTTCCAAATAAACGCTCAACGCTCTTTTTCGCATCATGGACAAATACAGTCACAAAGACACCAATTTCTTACACCAATGCTTCTAATGCTCTTAACTCCCACGTGGCGGTTTAAGAGACCATAATGTAACTTAGTTGGTTTGTTTCTGTAGCAGCCCAAATTGCGATACGATAAGCTAACGGGTAAAGTTCTGTGTTACTTTTATTGCGGGTCTATTTTCGCCGCACGTTCATTGATGCGATATTTTCAGGAAACGTATAGACACTTACGTGGCGTTACTGCTGAATACAAATACAGAAGCTTGGCATGTTGCTAGGTGTAATAACAAACACAGTTTTATTTCTATAGCCAAAACGGTTTCTCTATATTTATTGATTGTTTGCAGCGCAAGATGGCGGGTTCTCTTTCTGCCGTGAGGTCAAGTTTTTGTATTATCTGCTAGCACTTTCTCTTTGGACTGGGTGTTTAATATGTATAATTGCGTCGTTACGTTGTTACTTCCTTGATATTTCTTGTTAATTTTAAGTTACAATTTAGTTTTATTAATTTTAAGTTGACCTGTCCATGTGGGCCATGTGTTTCTAAGGAAATAAACGTTTTGACTTTGACTTTTGGCTTAGATGTCTAGTACCCGTAACACAAGCTTAAAGTTTACAACGGGGCTAGATGTTGATGTGTAGATTAATAGCCGGAAATAGTTATTCATTAATATAAAATTGATTTGATTAACTGTCACTATAAAAGAACCCTTCGGTCATAAACTGTTCTACGTATATCTATAACTTGCACTTTACCACTTTAGCGAGATAATCGGTTTAGCTAAATATCTCTTATCAACACTAAGCCTACAACATTATTGCTATAGTAAACCATCTCGCATCAATATCCTTAGTGTCACTGGAAGACTTTCAAGTGATGACATATTGAATACTGAAAGTTAACGAAAATACATACAAAATACCCCGAAAGTTAACCATCTGCCGTCAGAATCTCATTACTAATCGTTTAAGAAAAGTAGGAAAACAAGTTGTCCATGTTGCTAACTTACAAAGCTGTTTGCTACGTTTAAATGACCTCATCAAATACATACTGCTCAAGCGTTTGGTGCTCGACAGAAACTTCACATGTTTTTTTTTTTTTTTTTTTTTTTTATGCTGGATAAGTCTTCATTTGACCACAATCTCACCTGATGTAAAGTGACGATGTGGTCTAAGATGGAACATGAAGACCATGGCTTCTCCGGGCCACATTACGAAACACGAAAAAATCGCTTCACGCCCTGGCCCAGCCCGGAGGGTGGTGACAAGCCGCGGCCGAAGCCTACCACCAGAGACTGTTCTTAGCACCACCCGGAGGTCACGTGTAAGGATTCAGAGGGTTACCACTTACGGACGTGAACAGACAAAAACCTCCACGTGTCTCACCTTTGTGTAGTCTTAAGCTAAGCTGAGCTTAACATAGTCAGGTGGAATATTCTGTTACATGAAGGCAGACTGGTAAAGGAGACTACCTTTACCAGTTTACTGTATATATACCTCTATAAGAATATTCTAAGAGAAACCTCAGTTGATGCTGGCTGGGATACTCACACATAAACTTACTCACGATAAGTATTAAACAGTAGCTAGGAAATGAGCGCCAGATGTAAGTAGAGTTTTGTTATGTCACAATGAAATGTAATCATAAGTAGGTATAACATGATTACCTATTATAAGACATTTTTTTAGTTTATACTGCGTTAGTTTATCACGAAGTGAAGTTTAAAATATTGTATGTAAGGTGCCCGATATAGGTTTTAACAGTATAATATTTTAGAGGTCAATAAAATCTTAAGCCAGAGCAATAAAGCATACACATTTATTAGCTTTATTACCTTTATTAAAATAGTAGAGATAGCTTATTTATAGGGCAGTATTTTATAATTAAAAAAACAAGATTGTGCAAGACATTTCTCTTTAATTTCTTTCTCTATCTATAAGCAGACCAGGTGCAAAGTCAAAGTCAAAACGTTTATTTCCTTAGACGCACATGGCATACATGGGCAGGTCAACATGCAGCATGCCTAAGTTCTCTTTGAATATACGTGTACAAAATGAAATAGTTCAAATATCCAGAAGAATTTTGCGAATCGTATTCCAGACACCTATAGGTATAATAATGGTACCTACACCAATAATCTTCGGTAACTCGTTTGCGCAAAACCTTAGAGGAATTTAGTAAAGTACGCATGATCCGCTTAATTCCCTAAATTTCGGTGTGGGTTCGGCATTCACGTCACAATGATTAATTATACTTTAACCTCTATAAGAATGACTTAACGGTCTTTGAACTTCTTTGTTCAACAAGGACCTTGTATATTTAAAAGTCACCCATTAGTTTTGTTAAAGTTGGTTTTGACACATGAAACCCATGGCTGGCTGAAATTAAAAACACGTTAGGCTGCTGTTTTATAATTTTTTTTTTATTTAAGATAAGATATATTTATTTCACACCACATACAAATTACATCAATAAAATAAACGAAATCTAGTATATGACATACAGAGTACAAGAAAATTTACAAAATATTTCATACTCTACTAACACTTTTACTCGTAGTACGTTTGAGCATATCCCATGGGAAGACGTAAATTGGTGACAGTAGGATGAACACATAAATCTTTGGAACTTATGTACTAGAAGGCCGAGTGCCTGGCAATTTTTCGCAGCTGTACTAAAGATTAAAACTTAGTCTTTATGTTGGCTATTCTCGAGTTTCGTGACTCAGTGTTAACTTGAACGACAAATAGTCGACAAATTGTTATTTGGTCCCACTGATGGTATTAAAATCTAAAATAAAAAGATAGAAATACATAAGAAACTATTTATTTTTTAAATGATCCTTGAATTCATTACAGAATAAGAAAGATACAGACTGAAAGTCATGAGAGTATACAATAATTATAGAACAATACCTATACAGGCTCTTTTTTCGGACCAGGAATACTCGTATAGTCTTTGGGTGTAAGAGTATTCCTTGTCCGAATAACGGCACCCAGTAAAAAGACGGGCGCTCTTTACTGGGTGCCGTTATTCGGTCTTTGCATCTCGGATTTTAATTAAGGCCTGTTTGTTCCAGACTGCCTGTCTGGTTAGGCAGTGTGGAACAAACAGACCGGTCAGGGTAGACGGTGGTGTCTACTGTGTGGGTCACTAATTCTACCTTGATGTGAAGCTTAAATATAATTAACACTTCTGCGTACAGTTTCGAATCTGTCTATCTAAATATCTACGTACCGAGCTACTCATTACAGCAGCATATTTCTAAAATACTAGAATTGCAGTTTAAAAATATTTAAATTTTTGTTTCTACTTGAATGCTAGATGTTTTTTGATACAGTTTCGAGTTTGTTTCTCTAAATATTTACCTACTAATTCCAGCAGCTTATTTCGATATTAGTTTGAATTATCAAAATTGGTACATAAAAAAAACTTTTTGGATATTTATTATTTCATTGTGTTTTGCACTTATTGTAAAACTTTATGTTTTTTTTTTATTTCACCTGGATCTGGGGTATGGCAGTGACAAGCCAAGACAAGCAAGCGAACCCTCATAACTTGGGTTTAAAATATACACCAGATGTACCAAATTCACTGGATATTATGTTTATAGGAGCCTTAAATGTGTAGTTTCAATTGCAAATCTAATACTTTAGTTTCAAGCAAATTATTGTCTAGCAAAAAAATTAGGGCCTTGAGTTGTTTATGAAACGTCCGCAAACATTGATCCTAGAGGTATATGGTAATTTGTTATGATATAATAAATTAATAATAATTTATTTTATTATAGATAGTATAATGTAACAAGCAACCTATAAAAAGATCCCCCAAAAACATTGCCATGTAAAATGAAGCCAAAAGGAGAGCAAGACCACATAGCGTGCACTGTCAATATGTTATCAAATGGCATGTAGCGCCTAGCTTATTATAACTCTATACGCCCCGAATTCTACAAGCATAAATAAATAAATATTTCCAGACAATCCACACAACAACATCTAGCCCCGTGGTAAGCTCTAAGCTTGTGTTACGGGTACTAGATATATGATATACTTAATATAATAGGCATATAGATATTTTTATTATACATATTAAACACCCAGACCAAGCAGAAAAAGCTTGCAGAACATACATAGGTACACTTTCATCACGGGAATCGAACCCGCTACCTCTAGCAGGCATCAAGCATCTTTGCACAATCACACAATGTGGTCTAGATTTTACATGAAAATGTATGGAATAGACTTTTTGATATTTAGCATAAGAATTTGCCTTTTCCGAATAAAGGCTTCCAGTAAGGAGCGTCCCGTGTCTTTGCATTTCGGATTTCAATTAGTGAATGTTTGTTCCACACTGCCTGTCCACTGTGCACTGTGTGGGGTCGCTAATTCCACCCTGCTTTGAAGCTCAAATATAAATTACGCTTCGGTCTACAGTTTCGAGTCTGTGTCTCTATAAATCTACAGATTTCAACAGCATGTTTGAATTTGGTTCTGAGAGAATCATTTATAATGTGTTTAGTTAAGTTTCTTTGATATTTTGTGCATATTGTTTTACGTTTTCACCTTTCTGTTTAATGCTTGGTGTTTACATAAAAACAAAGCAAAGGCAAATTAAACAGATTTCGTAAGCCGATTCTAGATAAATAACGATTCTAGATTAACGATAACTTATAGCTTGAGAATTTAAAATGTCATATTTTACAAACTTTATCTGTGGTTTAGGAATATGATTATCCTCAAAATACACGACTTTAAGTCGCATACGTACATCAATCTAAGCAGTCTTTTGGTTATAATTTTGCCTTTGAAGAACAACGGAAAAAAAACACTATACCAATTTAAATTGCGGTTAGCTCCAGAAAGCAGCTCAAGAAACGAGTGACCTCGGACCCGTAGCTTAAGTTAGATTCCAAATAACCTTGAAGAAGAACAACACAAAAGGGTAACTCAGGAGAATTATTTGGTACAATAATTTGCTTGAAATTAAATATCTACCCTTTTCAGCCTATTGACAATATATTTCAATACCTATGATGAAGCCCGTGATATTAAATGTTTTCAATTTCCTGTCCCCGTCTGCATTGTTATGAACGGTGGGTAAATACAGAGGGGAAATAACAAACAAGAAACAAAAGCTAGAGAGGAAATCACTAGTAATGTCGAGGGACCGTGACTCTACAATAGGAATATTATTTGGAATAGATACTGGTTGCTGAAGAATTGAAGATACCTGTTCATTGTTTACAATTCTTCTGTTTCGTATTATATAAATATAAATATGAAATCACATTAATAAATCAAAAGTTTATAAATCTAAATTTTATAAGTAAAACACCATAATATTTTATAATGTGCACGCGATGCGCTTTCATATATGATACCTCAAGTATATTTGCTGATTTTCGTTTTCCTTCCCCACTCTCACCCCCATAACTTTTAAACGGCACAACCTATTTAATTAAACATGTCTAAGAACACACGCGCCAAACTCACCTTTCATAAAAAAAAAACTTAATTGAAATCGCTCCATCCGCTTAGGAGCTATGATGACACGCAGACAGACAGTCAGAAACGTCAAACTTATAAAATCTTTTTTTGTCGGGGGTTAAAAATGAATTAACTGACAATGGCTTGTCGCGATTTTTATTTGCCTATTTTCTAATAGGCCCTATAAAGATTGCAAAGGTTGAAGAATATAGGTGATATGAATAAGAGTTAAATAAGTAGATATGTCTAAGTAAATCTGAAGGTAAAAATCACATAAATAAGACAACCTAGTTTCGTAAACAATACATAGCTAGTTATGGCATCTGGATCCGTATTTAGCATTGCTTAAAGATCATGCATCGCTCGTTTGGTGACAATCGCCCACGCACGTTTCTCGGGAATCAGAATGCCAGCTAAGGTCTAGACGGTTTCATAGGAAGATCCTGTGATGCTAGAACTCCCAGTTAGTACCTCAGTCGTAATTAAGTCGTCATTGTATTAAGTCAAATATTGAATTAAAAATCAATTTAATTAATTTGAATCTTTTTAAAAATACTTTCCACGCTTTCCCATACAAGTCTGGCGCAGCCTATCGGATTTTCCACGCATTTCCCGTGAATCCGCGACCAACAAAACCCCAAAATCGGTCGAGTGAAGTCGCGAAATTTCGGAACCGTCTCTACGCGGTCGTGGAAACCAAGAACCAAATAAATTCGACTCCCGGTGATCGCGTGTGATTGTGACCTTAGTTCGGCTCCTGGAGGACATGTGGACGAGCAGTTTGTGAGTAAACCTTTTCACTTCCTGTGTTATTCCTGTGCCTTTTCCAGCATTTCCCGAACTCTAATCGTCGGGCTTATTAATTGCGTTTATCTGATTTTGTTTGCACTAGAAATCGGCATTCGATTATTCTCGCGATTAATTTGTGTAGTTTTTAATACTTATTTTATTTCGCCCCAAAATAGGCCTACTGATTTACACAGAATCGGTTAATCAGTGTTATTTTATTTAAGTGTTATTTTAAGCTTTTTGAATTTTATTTTATAAGAATTTTATTTTGGTGGAATTTTATTTTGTGTTTACATATAATCAAAGATATAAGTTACGGCATAGCTTTAGTAATTTTTAGAGTATTTAATTGTAGATAAAATGGCTTGTTCTAAGCCTGTACCAAAGGACACTTTGTCCCTTATCCCGAAATATGACGGAGAGGAAAATCATTTAAACCTTTTCCTCTCAAAATGTGATTATGTAATAAACGGTGCTGCTATTGAAGGAAATCAAGAACAAGATTTGTACTTGTTTCATGCTGTGTCGAGCAGAATCACAGGTAGAGCTGCGACTCTACTTAGCGACAATCCAAATGTTAATTCGTATTATGTTCTTAAAGAATTACTTACCCAACATTTCGGCGATCCTCGCTCAGAGGAATGTATAGCAATTGAACTTGAACAATTAAAAATGAAACAAGGTGAAACATATATACAGTTTTGTCATAGAATCCAGAATGTGCGTAGTTCTTTATTTGCAAAAGTGAATAGACTTACCGACGAGGGCATTAAAGCTGCAAAAATGATTGTCTATAATAATACAGCATTAAATACATTTTTATTTAATCTACCAGAGGACATGATACGCATTGTAAGGTTAAAGGGTTGTTCGTCCTTAGAAAATGCCTTAAGCATCGTAACGGAGGAAGTAAACTTCAAATTCCAGTACGATGCAAAAACAAAATTATTAAAACAAACAGGAACACATTTGCCAAACGCACAAATTTCACATAACTTACCAAAAAGTGTACCAGCTCAGACAAATGTCGCAGGGCAGGGTCAAGAGTTTAGATTCAGTAATCAACAAAATAATTTTAGATTTGGGACCCCTCAAAACAACTTTAGATTCGGCGTTCCTCAAACACAGGGTGGGTTTAGGCCAAATTTTGTCCCACAAATGCGATTTGCACCCCCTACTCAAGGCTTTCGCTTTGGGGTACCACAGCAGTTACCACAACGCAACTTAGGCCTTCAGCAACGTGCACCCTTCCAATACGGTGGTTACAAATTTGGTATTCCTCAACAAAACCAAAATAGGTTTAGTGCACCCCAACAAGTACAAGCTCCTAGGTTCCAAGATACGGATGTATCGATGCGCACCGCCCCGATTAGACAAAATATGACTACTAACGACCTATATTTTATGGATAGTAATAGATTTGTGAATGACGATTGTTATGAATTAAATATGAATGAGATGTATGATTGTGCAGAGTACCCTGCAGGTGATTATAATTCCATGGAAGCGAATAATCCCGTTGTTCCTGAAAACACATACTATTCAGATAGAAACGATGTAGCTTGCGATGGTTTGGACTCACAGACTCCTGAAAATTTTCAGGAACCGGCCTCGGAGGATATGGTGAAATAATAAATCTAAATTATTGTGATACAATCTTAAAATTACCACATATCGATATCCCTGAAATAGGTTCGAAATTTTTAATTGACACTGGAAGTAGTAGGTCCTTTATAAGTCCTGCTAAAGCTTATGAATTTTTCAAAGATTTCAGATTCTATGAACCGTTTACCGTGGTCAGTACGCATGCTCAAAGTATGCACAATGAGATCATATACATACCTCTCTTAAAGACATTTAGGAGTACGCTTTATCATAAATTTCACATTTATGATGTTGACGGACGATATGACGGCCTGATAGGATCTGACCTCCTGAAAAAGTTAGGAGCTAACATTGATATGTGCAATCAAATGTTAGTAACACATAATGCGGCAATTCCAATCATTTATAACCCTCCATATGAAATCAATATACCGCCACGCACTGAGACTAGAATAAAAGTTCCCACAAATCTGAAAAACGGTGATGCAATTTTGGAGTTCGTTCAACTTCATGAAGGCGTTCGCATGCCTAGCGCTCTAGTTAGGTGTGAGAACTATTTTGCGGATACAGTCATTCAAAATTTAACAAACAAGAACTTTAAACTCCGCTTTAAAAAACCCATCGAAGTTACAATTTATGAAAATCAAGAATGCGAGATCAATGTCACGAAAGATGAATGCATGATTGACCAAATTCTGAAAGAGAACTTAGGCAAGTTACGATTAGATCACATGAATAAGGAAGAACACGATAACATTTATAAATTATGCAACGAATATCGCGACATATTTTATAGCGACAAAATACCATTGTCCTTCACTAATCAAGTGACGCATAAAATCAGGACAACCAACGAAGATCCAATTTATATTCGACCATATCGACATCCACCTATTCTTAATCAGGAAATTAACAAACAAGTTGATAAATTATTAGCCGACAATGTAATTGTCGATTCGCACTCCCCATGGAGCGCCCCGGTTCATCTAGTTCCGAAGAAATTAGACGGATCTGGAGAAAGAAAATATAGAATGGTTATTGATTATCGTCGTTTAAATGAGATCACAGTCGACGATAAGTACCCCCTGCCTAATATAACTGATCTTCTCGATAAAATAGGTAAAGCTCAATACTTTAGCACATTAGACCTTGCTAGTGGGTACCATCAAATTGAAGTGGATGAGGCTGACAGAGCAAAGACAGCTTTTTCAACGCAAGAGGGCCATTTTGAATTTAAAAGACTCCCCTTTGGTTTAAAAACGGCCCCAGCGACGTTTCAACGCGCGATGGATAATATATTACGAGGTCTTCAGGGTATCCACTGTTTAGTATATCTTGATGATATCATAGTATATTCATCTAGTTTACAAGAGCACGTAGAAAAGCTTCGTAAAATATTTCAGAGGCTTAGAGACACTAATCTCAAGGTTACTCTTGACAAGTGCCAATTCCTTAGGAAAGAGGTCCTTTACTTAGGCCACACCATCACCAAGGATGGCCTCTTACCTAATGATGACAAAATTAAAGCCGTTATGTCATTTCCTTTGCCCAAAACAGCTACAGAAATAAAAAGCTTTCTAGGTCTAGTAGGATATTATCGTAAATTTATTCAGGATTTTGCCAAGATTACTCAACCATTAACATCTTGTTTAAAAAAAAGAAATAAAATTGACTACACAAAAAGGGAATACATTGACGCTTTTGAAAGATGTAAAGAGCTTTTAACAAATGCCCCGCTTTTACAATTCCCAGACTTTACAAAACCATTTGTCCTTACGACAGATGCATCTAACTTCGCAGTAGGAGCTGTCTTGTCACAAGGACCCAAAGGAAACGACAAACCAATAGCCTACGCGAGTAGGACATTAAATGACGCCGAAACGAGATACAGTACTATCGAAAAGGAACTCTTAGCAATAGTGTGGGCTGTGAAACATTTTCGGCCTTATTTGTATGGACGAAAATTCACAATTTTCACCGATCACAGACCCCTTACCTGGCTCAAATCATTAAAAGAACCTAACAGTAAATTAACGCGATGGAAACTAAGATTATCGGAATTTGATTACGAAATACAACATAAAGAAGGTAAGACAAATCTAAATGCAGACGCTCTATCTCGAATTCGGTTACACGTTTTAGGTGAAAATGACGATGATTCGATGAAAGTAAATGTAGACAGTAAAGAACAAAAACTTCAACATCATATAGAAGATTTAACTAATGAAATCATTCGGTTAAGTAAAGACCATAAAACCGGAAGTAATAGCCCTCGTCAAAGAACACCATCCCCGATAACGATATCATCTGGATCGGAGAAAAGTAAAAATTCAATAAGGATTTGCGGTAGGCGGTCTCCTTATTCGATCCCATCCTTGGGTAGTAGCACTGCCACTGCCTCCGAAGGTCGTTCGGAATGTTTAAGTACGATACACTCAGCACTTGATTTAGACACTGATGGTATTCTCATTCTCCAAGAAGCCATTGACACGAAACCAAATCAGATCCTGGTTCATACCTGGAACAGAAACGAGTTATCGGTTAAAGATTTATCTAGACAGAAACAAAAGGTTTTAGAAATTCACTTACCAACAGATAATCCGGATTTAATTAAACGATTTCTTAAAAGTTATATTCGTCCCAAAATAAAATATTTCTTTTATTTTGAAGACCCAATACACCGCAAACAGTTTTCGGAAGTCACACTATCACTTTTTCAAAAGGGCGCGGTTAAATTTTATGAGTGCACAAAGAGAGTAATTTATGTAGATACTGAAGAAGAACAACGAACTGTCGTACTTAAATATCATCAGGGCAAAAACAGTCATAGGGGGATTAAAGAGACGTTAGTACATCTTAGACGAGCTTTCTATTGGAACAACATGGAAGAAACAGTAGCTAGCATCATCAATGCCTGTGAACTTTGTAAGAAAATGAAATACGATCGGAAACCTATTAAACCAGAATTGCAATTATCACAAACGCAAACTAAACCTTTTCAAGAGTTATTCATTGATACGTTTTCAATAGATGGAAAACAGTACCTAACCATAGTAGATGCCTTCAGCAAACTTGGTCAAGCATTAGAAATTAACAACAAATCCACCCCCGAAGTAATAAGAGCACTCATTAAATACTTCTCCTTATATGGAACACCTTGTAGAATAAGTTCGGACCCCGGAACAGAATTTAATAATTTATTAATGAAAGAAATGATGGCATTCTATAAAATAGATCTTCATATCGGTACTCCCCACAATCCCAACTCTATGGGGATAGTAGAGAGATTTCATTCAACCCTTATTGAAATTTACCGCATAGCAAAGTATGAGCAAAAGATAACAGACGCGGCCTCTGTTATGGCATATGCAATAATGTCATATAACCACTCTACCACTGGTCTAACACCGTTTGAGGTGGTTTTCGGTCATACTGAATCTAATAACGCCTTTTATATAGATTTTAATAAACATTTTACACAGCAATTGGTAAAAGAACACGCTAAGCGCACTAAGTATTTGTATGAATATCTAACTGATAAAATTATTAATAAAAAAACAACTGCTATAGAGAAACGGGGAGGAGAAAAGGAATTTAACATAGACGTGGGTGACACAGTATTTATAAAAGGGGTGAATACAAGGCGTAGTAAAGATAAACCTCGATATCAAAAAGCTCAAGTCGTTGGGGCCATTCAACGAAATATTGTACCAGTTACAACCCTGAACCGGCAAACTAAAGTTCCCATTAAAGACATAAGGCGCCCTCCACAGGTTGGCTCTCCTGGTGGTCCTAGCGACCCGCAGCCAGGCCCTTCATCTGCAGCGGATTGACAACAACCCGGGCCTGTTACCCGTCAAACAAGGTCAAGCTGTTATTAGCAATGACGTATGGACTGTCATAAAAATATTAGATTTAAAACACATTTATGAACAATTGAATTTCAACATTGGTAGTTATGTAAGCCTTAAAAGACAAGTGCAGGAATGCTATGAGGTCAAATCTTTTGATTATGATTTTACCCAAGTTGAGCTAGAAACTGATTTTCTCATGAACATAACTTTGAAAAAGTTTGAACAATTAATTCCATCGGTCAGAGTTAAACGCGGTCTCATTAACCCTCTTGGTACTTTTATCAAGACGATTACTGGTAACCTGGATAATGATGACGCTGTATTGTATGACAAACTTATTCATGAGATTAAATCAAAGCAAGATGCGGTTGATAGAAAAATGACAGTAGTCTCCGAAATGGTGGGTAAATTGACAAAGATAGCTAACTCTACCAAAACCAATTTCATTCAAATTGAAGCTATTGTTCAAAATCTAAATCACGATTCAAATAGTTCAAAGATAAATCAGATAAGTAACAAAATTATACATATATACAACGTCTTCTTACATAACTTCCAAACTCTGTACATTCGTTTGAATGAAATTGAAACGGCTATCTCTTTCGCTAGAAATAAGTTATTACATCAATCCTTTTTGGATACTGAAGAAATTTTTAAATTGTTAAAGGAAATAGAAAGGTCAAATAAGTTAGTATATCCAGTAAAACCCGAAAATATTGTTAAATTAGAACAGTGTATAGAGATTAAAGCATATATAAAACAAAATCAGATAAAATTAATTATGCAAATACCGCTAATAGAGACAGATGAATTTAATTACTTTAAATTAATTCCTTTGCCCGTCGATAATAGAGTTACCCATCAGACAGTCCTTATATTACCCAAATATCCTTACATCCTAATGAAAGGGTTGAAAGCAAAGCCGCTCTCCCAGGCATGCCGAGAAATAGATGAAGGTCGTTTCCTGTGCTTTGAGAGCGACGCGCTGCTACTGGCCGAGGACAAATGCATCACCGACCTTATGACATTCTCGACCAACATCTCGAGTTGTCAGGCTGTTCCAATCACCATCAGCGGGATCAAGGCTTACACTGTCCAAGATAATCGGTGGATTATCTACACCAAAACTGAGACCTCATTTACTAAATACTGCGAGAACGAGATAACCCAGGAAAATATCTGTGGAACGTACCTCTTAACATTAGACGACGATTGTGAAATTAAGATGACAAACCTGAACCTGAAAAGACATTTAACTCACGGAAAGGAAGTAGTTTTCACAAAGGTGCCCATCATCAGCTTACCGAGGATATCATCCAGTCCGAATAACACTCAGAAAAATCCTGTAAACCTAAATGGGATTGATCTTACAGATCTTCAATTCCTTAATTTTTTATTGCAGACAGGTGAAAGTGAAAAGTTTAAGTTTAGTGATAGTGAAAGTAGAGATAGTATTTTAGAATATAAGAGTGCTAGTATAGGAAACGCAGTGTTGAGCGTTATTTTAATTGTTTGTCTTTTATTGTTAGTTTTTAAAAATAGAATTAAGGAAAACTTTTGTAAGACGAGGGAAACTCGAGATAATCCCCAGGATAATCTCGAACTACAGGAGGGAGGAGTTATGGCATCTGGATCCGTATTTAGCATTGCTTAAAGATCATGCATCGCTCGTTTGGTGACAATCGCCCACGCACGTTTCTCGGGAATCAGAATGCCAGCTAAGGTCTAGACGGTTTCATAGGAAGATCCTGTGATGCTAGAACTCCCAGTTAGTACCTCAGTCGTAATTAAGTCGTCATTGTATTAAGTCAAATATTGAATTAAAAATCAATTTAATTAATTTGAATCTTTTTAAAAATACTTTCCACGCTTTCCCATACAAGTCTAGCTAGATGGCAGTTTGTTAGCCCACAGGTAAAATAAACACGGGCGATAATAGTTCAATCTCACCCGATCTCCATCATATTGTTTCTGCAAATAGCGACTGGAGCCTCGACTTTGAAGCTCATACAATGTTAATCAGAACATATCAAGTAAATTACGTTATCTCCCGATGCTATGTGTTACCCAAACTCGTAACCTTATTCTCTCGTTACGTTATTCTTATTAATATTGAACACGTTACTTTCGTGTTCAATATTAATAAGAATAACGCCACTTTACTAAAATAGTAGACTTAATGCACCCGAAGACACCTGGGTGAATAAAGTCTACTAAAAGTATACTTTATGCACCTATACCTATTTATGGGTGAATTAACTCAGGTAAATTAAGTTTACTGCCCCTTGTTTTTACTGTTTCAATTTCAACGCTGCCTTAGCTAGGATTAACTGCCACAGCGGCGCGGTGGAAGTCCGCTTCCCGCGCAAGAGGTAGCGGGTTCCATTACTGCCGATGGTTAAAGTGTTTGTATGTTCTGCAATCACTTTCTCCTTGGTCTGGGGGTTTAATATGTAGGTATAATAAAAAAGGTCTATATAAGTATGTCTACTATATTAAGTATATCAGATATCTAGTACCCGTAACACAAGCTTAGCACTGGGCTAGATGTTGTTGTGTGGATTGGCTGGAAATTGTTATTTATTGTTTGAGTAATATTTTGTATTGCAATAATGTCTCACACACTACCCAACAACAAATGAGGAATAAGATATACCTACAGTTATTTATTATGACAAGCTTTGTAACGAATCTACGCAAATGCTGTCAAATAGTAGAGTCTAGATCAATCAGCAGTTTCCCTTGATTCTTTGTCATTAAAACTAGCAAATAATTATCAGAATCGGAGCTACGTTCTAATTAAAACAGTCGGACTGTGCCGACTCGGGTCGTCGCGTCCAATCAAGCTTATCTGGCGAACAGCTGATTGATAGTTCTTGTTTGGGCGTTAACATGACTGATGGACATCCTAACTGTGAAGGTTATTCAACCATAACCAGTAGCGCCATCTAGCGCAATTAGCGGAAACCGTACAAGGGTGAGAAAATTTAATGAGTAGTTAATTTTTATTTAGTTTACTGCGTGAGGGCGTGGGGATTATGTCAACCGGTATCTAGGCTCTTGGGTATTCAGTTCTATGGAGCTAACCGCGTGTTTTGCATGCGAGAGTTTAATAAAAACGGTGATTCGGGGACTGTAGCGCGTAGGAGATTCTGCAGTATTCAAGGTTTTTTACCACTTAATGATGCAAGTTTGAAGAGACTGGCTCAAAGAACAAAAGCTGTTAGAAATCGACGAGTGTTAATCAGTCTGTTCGTGATGACCCGAACCGAGCCGTCATCAGTAATTTTATTCGATTATTCGGACGATATTATTTCTAAGAAATATTCCTAAACTGTGTGTATTCAATAATTATTTTTTTGATACACGGCTTACTTTTTTTTAATTGATCGACTAAATATAAAATTTATTTTGAGACACCTTGTACCGGAATGTTAACCTTCAAAATCATTCAATCTTAATAAAAAAATAATATCGTAGCTTGTTAATAACCGTGTATGATTGACCTTTTAATTTATATTATCAATAAATTACTATTATGACTACTTATTTTGACCGAACAGCTTCTCGAGGCAGCCTCAAACGTTTGCCTCGGGTGAAGCATGCCCTGAGTGGCCGAGCTAGTTACCTCGGTCGTTTGCCTCGCGAAGCTGCTCAATCAGTCAGTTAGCGGCTAATTAGACATGGACGGATCAGCAACGTTTTGGAAATTAACATAAGACATAGGAACCTTTTGAATACAAATTATACCTATTAGTGTTTAATATGTATAATAAAAAAATATCTATATAATTATGTATGACTATTATATTAAGTATATCAGATATCTAGTACCCGTAACACAAGTTTAGAGCTTACCACGGGGCTAGATGTTGTTGTGTGAAATGTCTGGAAATATTTAATTTAATTTAATTTATATTCCTTGTAATAATATAACATTCAAAGTCCCACATCTCGGAAATTTATTCCTCACATAATAATTCCGCTCCACATTGTCATATTTGTTCCATAGAGGAATAGCTTTAATATTTCTTGTCTATTATCTCTAGAATTACCTTTCACATTCGAAGAATTTATGTTCTACGGCGATAAAATTGTTAGAAACGTGGTTTTGCATTCTGAAAGATGAGCGTCGATTTATTTTTTTAAAGAAACTAGTTAAGTTGTGTGATTAGGTGAACAGTTTTAAATTATTAGGAATAATAAAGGCTGAACAAAATTAAAAAAAAACGTCGGTTAAAGCAGATAATATCATCATCATCATCACCCTATTAACGTTCCCACTGCTGGGACACAGGGACTTCTCTCTAGGCGAGAGAGATTAGGTCTTAATTCACCACGCTGGCCAAGTGCGGGTTGGTAAATTTCACATGTCCTTCACACTCCTTAAAGTTCTCAGAACGTGCCGGTTTCCACACGATGTTTGCCATCACCGTTAAAGCACGTGTTTAAAACGCACATAAATGTCTCAAGAAGAAAAATCCAGAGGTGCGTGGCGGGGTTCGAACCCACGACCATCGGAATGAAAGTCGAGTATCCTCCCACTTAACCAACACTAAAGTACGTAGATATAGAGACTGAGTTACATACTGACTTAGAAATAACATACTTACAACATTTTATACGGTAGAACTTACCTACTATGGGTACTATGGGTACAGTTGAATATTTAGCCTCGTATTCATAAATACTTCTTTTTCTGACTTAAAAAAGCTAAAACACACAATAAGCCTAAAAATGCCTTATTTTTCGACTAGTATAAAGATAAATATGGGTGAAAAGTTTTTACTGAACTGTTATCAAAGAGATTTAGGAATAACTAAGGTATATGATTATAAATAACGTTTTGTTCAGGTCTCCACGACACAGGCAGTGTGCCTAGTGTGGAGACTAACGACAAATATTAAGCACAAAATTGTATTAGTAAATAAATATATTTTTCATTTTTTTCATTTTCAACATCCAAAATAAGGGTTCGCCCCCGTTAATTTGTACCAGATACAGTCGACGAAATAAAATGTAAAATATTTTTATGAATACAACCCCCAACTTATAACTGTGCAATTAGTCCCGATAAATTTATATTTATAATAATTGATATTAAAAATAAAAAAATAACTTGCTATATCGAAATTACCTAATAACAGCTTACATGTATAAACATATGGAGTTTTCCCACGACCCCAGGAGCCCGTCTCATTCAATGGCCTGACTTTGATTGATATTATTCGTTATAGATAGCATAGCAGCTATTTTAGCATTATCCGTTTGACATCAATGGGGAAAAACATTAGTAATTTATGAATAAGGTATCCAAGAATAAACCAACTGTACATTAATTATTGTTATACAAAGAAATTAATAACAAATTGTATTTTTCAGTGAATCAAATCAAAAGCGGAACTAGGTGAGTGAAAGAATGGGTAGTGTGCACGCTTTTAGCACGCTTGCAATAAAACGACGCTAGTTTAGAAAACTAGTCAAAGTCAAAGTCAAAACGTTTATTTCCTTAGAAGCAAATGGCCTACATGGACAGGTCAATTTAAAATTAATAAAATTAAATTATTAAACAAAAAATATCAAGGAAATAACATTGTCTTGACAGTTCGCTTCAATGTTCTATACTGAGTTGAGAAGCGAAATAAACACAGCTTTATCAGTAGTTTATTTAAAAAGAGTGAAACTAAACACAACCTGTTTTGAAATACCTAGCCTGAAGCAATTCACGATGTGAGTTAAATTTTGTATTGTATGAGCTTTGTTTAAAACGTGTGTGTTGATTTTGTGTGCGTTTGTAGTGATAAGTGTCAAATTTTATTGGGTTTTAACCATGCATTAAGGTTAGTACTATTATATATCCATGGAATGGTTTTTCTCGATAAGGGGTTTAATTTCGTGCGGTTTTTGACAAAAAGTACCTACTCACATTGTATAAAAATATATTTTGAACGAACAAATATTTCGTCATACTGCATTCGAATAAAAGGCTGAGATTAAAAGTGCAATAAGGGGTTTAATTTCATGCAGTTTATGTTAAATAAGTACCTACTTACATTGTGGAAAATATATTTTGAACAAAAATTAAAATATTGAATCATAACTCATTCGAGTAAAAGTCTAAGATTTAAAGTCTTGTATATTGTAAGTAAATAGTCAAAAGAAGGAATGAGCTAAATCTGGAAAATGGATTCTTTAAGTTAATTACATAATTTTCATTTAATTAGAGAGTTACTGTAGTAAGAAAAGCATGAATTAAATAGGTAGCGTAAGTCGACCGTGTGACGATTTGGTTACGCATTTTCTAACTCTAGTAGCTAAATAACCATAATTAACGAGAATGTAGAGATTGAGACTTGGAGTAAGAGTTTAAACTTGGTGATAATAGTAGCTGAAAAAGTAATTCGAAATATACAAAGCAATATGTCAACAATGATGTTCTATTAAAAAGAGCCCGAGCCTTAATTGATTCTGATTCATCCCCTCATCTGATAGGAGGTAGGCACATTAGGTACATGTATCCATTTAATATTATGTCTACTGAAACTGTTATTTTAAGGTTAATCGTTAAACTTTTAAACAAAGTCTCCTCGAAAGCTCGGTTGCTAAGTCCCTACCTATAATTATTAATGGCATCGCGGTAAGATCATAACTTAATAAGAAAATTATCCGCAAAATTACAGTTCAAAAACTCGGAGGTTTGAATTATTTATAAAATATACTTTGATGTAGGCAGTTATTAAAAAAGTTCCCACAAAGAGCGTCTTCGTGACCCCGATAATGTGACACTAGAGCTTATCCTGACCTTGTCTTCTAGTATAAAATAATTTCTGCTAATCTTGTAAAAATAAACATGTAAAAGATTAACTTAACGGAACTTTTTTATTTCATTGAACTACCGGACTTTTGGAATCAAGAAAGTTATAGTATGTTATTTGGTGCATTGGTTTTATAAAATATTTGTGTTGTTTTTATTTTTTTATAAGTTTTAGTACAATATTCTTATATTATACTAGAATATAGATTTCATTTTTACTCGAGCTTTTTATATGAATGTTCATTTAAGTGAAATTAATATTAATCAACGTACCGATATAATTTCTAGCACACCTAATTAATATATTTGAACTGATCTGAACTCTACGTGCTTTATTTAAAACCCAAAATAAAACAAGTTGATGCCATTACTGCCGAACCATTGATCCCGACCGAATTTGGTTACTGTACTATTATAGGCGAATCTTAAGTCCTTAGAAGGGCCCAAGGAAAACTTCGAAGCTGAAACTAATGTGGGTACTACGCACTATCGTCGCCTGACCGATATCAGGGCTGATTTAAAAGTAAGAGTAGGGTGAATCGTATCTACTCTGTGTGGGGATGCGAATATTGCTGCAGTTAGATACGTACCACTAGACATTTCAGCTTCTGGACGTCGAAAATAGGGCAGATGACTTATAAAAAACAGATAGAAAAGTACGTCATTGGAATTATTTACTTATAAAAATTAGACACCAATTTTTTTTCTTAAAAACGTAAAAGCAAGACAATACATTACATTGCAGTTTTGCGTGATGTAACTCTTTCCCAGAAAGGAAGTCCACACATAGAAACTTTGATGCTATATGTCTTGGCACTTTCTTATTAAATTGATAATTCGAAAAATAGGTGTCATATATTTTTGGCCAGGAACAGAATACGATTTTTTTTATAGAGGTATATTCATCATGCCTATATTGAATTACATTTATAGGTCGGATGGGTAAGACATTAAATTAGTACCTAGGTATCGCTGTTTTTTATGCCACTATCTATATTTGAAGTGTTTGGCTCCAACGGGCATCTATAAACTTTATCGGATTCATTATATTAAGGCCTGACGCTGCGTTGCGTTAAAAAGCTAGGTCGCGGGCCCCACGGACGTTAGGCCTTACGTAATTTAATTACTGATGTTATCCAAAATAAAATAATATAAAAAAAAATAGATTGCTATTATTCCATAAATGTATATCATTTATATCCATATTAATCCAAAAGCTATATGAAATTATAAAACAATTAGCTTTTATAAATTAACGAAGGTATGGCCGTTCTCGGCACTTAGGCTTTAATATTTCCAAGCTTAATCATCAATAGTTTAAAAATGTAATAAACCTTGGTTTACTTATTCTACCCTTCCAATAAGGCCCTAGTTCATTAGCAGCGCTTAAGTTAGGAATAACTAAATCCTTAGATACATGCTCCTAGGACGCTGGGGTACGCCGTGTTCATTGTTCCAATCCAGTGGACATTCATCAGTCGCGGTCTACCCGCGATAGAGTACGGCTGAAACTAAGCCTAGCTAATAAACGGTGCTTAACATCTGCGTAGTCCACGCGCTATTTTAGTACCAATCGTGTAATTCATGAGAAAATCGTAATTTGTAAAAAGTTAAGGGTTTCGACTTACTGTGCTTGAAGCTATAACTAAATCTAGTGTAAATACTCTACATTCGTGTGATAGTGCTAAGTGTTACTTTGTGTTGTTGTGTGTGAAGTTACTATGCAATGATGCTCCCACGAAAGTTGTACATACTTACATGTAGTGTAGTAAAGGAAAAAAATGCTTTGTAAATAAAACATGGAATCTGATATCAACAAGTACTATTTATATTTTTATTTTAGAAATATATTTGTATACAGCTATTGTAAGCAAATTTTAAATCTAGACACTTCTAACTTAACTCTACAATAAAAGTCTTTTTCTATAAAGCTGTCCTCACAAAAAATTTAATAAATAGAAGAAATTTTAAATGCATTATACAATTGAAATTCTATTTATCTTCTATTTATTAAATGTTAATATCTGTCACATAACTTGTCGTACAGGCATCAGTTTTTCAGCTGGTAACAGCTTTACTACGCAATCTGTACAATAGTCAGTACCAGCATTATCGGTCCATCTTGCCCCTCGGAAACCTGTCTTATTACACCCAACACAGATTGTGTTAGACTGGTACACCGGGCACTTTTCATCCAATAACCTCTGCTCTTTGGCAGATTTCAGTAACTCTACAATAAGTTTGTTGCTACTCCTAGTTTCCATTATATCATCAATGTCATAAGGATCATCCATAGTAACAGGTACATGAAGCTGAGGAAAAAATGTAGATTTCTTATACATGTTTGACCTATAAATTGAAGATTTGCTGGCCCCTTTCGGAGTTCTTCCTGGTATAGGCAGGCCAGCTTTCACTAATTTTGCAAAGTACTTTTGCACTCTACAGGCCACTTGGATTTCAGTCCTAGTGCCTAAAGCCTCAGCAATTTTTTTAAACCTCTGCCTACCAACAGCTTGTTCGGGGTATATAAGAAGCAGCTCTTCAAGACGCTTCTGCTCCTCACAAGACCAGAGCTGATTGAAGGTTTCAGGTTTGCTGTCAGTGAACTTACGGCCTCTGATAAGTATATCTGTGTTATCTTTGGGCTTTCCATCAATCACTTCCTCGTCTTTCAATGAAGCATCTATTCCATAACTATGCCAGTCAATATCTGGGAGGTCACTAATAGTTTGTCTTGGTGGGAATGTTGTTTTACCCGATTTGAGATCTTCAATGAATGTTAAGGGATCATCTAATGCTTTTTTCTTTGCATCTGCCAATTCCTCAATATCTTTCAGGGCAGCAATCCTCTGTGCTTCCAATTTTACTATGTACTTGAGCAAATTACAATAATCTTTGTTACCTCTCAAAGCTAAGTGGTCCGTCTCAAAAGCAAACTCATCACTGGATTCTATATTCAAATCTCCTACATCAGAGTTTTCAACTTGCTCATCTTCCATCTTATCTGAAACAAATCAATGAATATTACAAGCGGAATAAAGCTACCTAGTAGCCCGAAGAAACTAAGTGTAAAATTGCGGAATAAGTTAAATAATGTTCAAAACAAGAAATGCAAACCTGAGAACAGGAGTTCGTCTCTGGAAGGATGGTCTGGTCGGTGAGTACACACTCTTATTCTTAGACTTTAGACGTGCATTAAGTGAAGCTACAGGTAGTGTTATACCTGTTTTCTTAATTCTGGGCCAGTTATACGAAAAAGAATCCAGAAATGGCCAGAATCTACAAGAACTCTCCTGTAATTTTCATCAAAAATGTAAACAATAAAACTGTGTTACTCTCTAACTAACGTCAATGTCAATCAAAATGACAATGAATGACGTAAAAATTGTTATGTAGCGCCATCTCAGTAAATATGTTTGAACTAAACTAAAACGATGCAAAGGCAGACGAACTAGCTAGCTTCATCAGAGAGGGCGCTGTAGCAAAATTTTATACATTATCTTAATTGACACAGATGTCGCTGTCAGCTTGATAAATATAAAGGACTGATATTGGCACCGTTGTATTTTCTAGTCACATGATCTATTTGATTTTTCATTGTTGTGAACTCATATATTAAAACTTCGATCATAAATATAAGTAATGTGGCTAGATGCCTCTGTATGAATTGTTGTAAATGCAATGCAATTATATTTTTTGTTAATAAAACATTATATTGAGCTTAAAACCCACTCTCGGTTAAGATTACTCGTACCTTGGTCAGCTTACCACAAGCTCATCTTTTGATTATTTTCATCGTTCTTGACCAACATCAAAGAAAGTTAATGCTAAGCAGGTAAATACCAACTTATGTCTTTCTGTCCCCAAATCTCATTTTTAGCAGTGAAAAAACCATGTTGATTATATTTTTCCGATTTCAATTTACTGCCGTCCCATCCAACCCATGTTATCGAAATCCCCTATTCTGTGAAGCAAGATATGATCAAAGCAAAGTACGATTGATTCGGATTATGGAACCAAAGTATATCATCAAAGAAGGTTTTCAATATCACTACTTACATCCTTGTCTTATAATTTATTATACCCAAGTAGGTTCAGTCTCGATCTAGACTTTTATGGGCTAAAGCAGGGCACTTTATTCCGAGTTTCATCAATTAAGGACAGGCTTCTAACCGATTAAGTTAGTAAGAAAAGAGTCTAGATCGGAGTTCGGAGTTTCACTCAGTTTGTTTGTAGTTTAACGGGAAGCAAAGATATTTATTCGCATAAAAACCAAGCAACTGTTTATTTTTCTGTAGGTACAGCTGCATTCAGTGTTTGTATCTGGTTTTAATTCGTCTCCAACCCAGTGGCGATTCCCGGGTGACCAAGTGGCTGAATCGATATTTAAAGTCAAAACACGTCACTACACTACAGATTGGGTTTTGTTTTCCTGACTTGACATAAAAGTTTGATATAATAACAGCTTACAAATATTATAGCGTTAAGAATTTGATGCTGATTTCAACTTGAGATCTCCACGCGTTCCTAAGAAAAAGGGTCTTCACACAGGCAAAAGACAGATAACAAACAAAGTGGCTTATACGGGTTCAGTTTTATATATTGGATAAGGATAAGTAAACAAAATTAACGACCTACCTAAAGTGTACTTTACGTGCGTTGCGTTTGCGTGTGTGTCACCTACTGACCGGGGCAAAGACCGGGAGAGGCACAAACAAAAGTAATAAAGCGATCGTTGCCTTGCCCAGAATTTTGGCAACGGATACCAATACGGTGTAACACGGCGTAGCGTAGCGTAGAAATAACTACGTCATACGAACTATATCTGTGCTAGCTTGCATTTTATAACTGCTAAAAAATCTACATCCGACGCGTTGGTATTTTCTGCAAACAAAAATGAGAATGATCAACATAGGTACCTACGCTCAATAAAGTTAAGAGAAAACGAACATAACAAAAATATTGGGTGATGATACTGAATTGAGAATCTTATTTTTGGAAGTCGATAAAGATTCATTATTTTTGGTATCCTACTAACCAATCAGCTTTCACTAAAACAATAGTTAAATAATAATATGATAATGCAACTGGCTTGAAATATTGCTATTGTATTGCGTGCCTATAATGATATTTCCTTGGTAACTCTGGGGGCCATTCTCAAAACCATGAAATAACAACTCATTCGAAATATATATAAAAAAAGAGTAAAATAACACTTTCTGATATGTCTTGAAAACGCTTTCCATATTAATAACACTTCTACTTAGGATCTCGACAGAGTTTAAATATTGTTTAAATTAAGAAAAAATGTGTCTTATGTAATAACAAACTACTAAATAATTACTGTTTTATGGCCAGAAAAGAGGCTAGAAGTGTTTTTCTCTGACTTTTAAGCGATTTGTATATTGGTGTGTTTTGTGAAATTATGATATTCATGAATGAGAAAGCCAAAAAAATAAGCGTTTATCCTAACAAACAGCAAGCAAGTCTAAAAGTCATTTGAGTGCTTTGTAAAACAAATAAAGAGCATCTGTGATAAATCTAAATTTTAATAATAAGATACTATTATTCAATTACGTCTTTTTATTTCGAGTTCTGTGGTTATAACGAAAGTGAGCTTACCGATTATCACTTATAATCACGAATTCGTGATTTTGCTCAAAATATCCGCTTTTAAAATATATCCAAATACTGAGAATTGCTCCTGATTGCATCGTTTAATCAAAGCAGGACAAGCTACCTTTGCGTGATCCAAACCTTCGTTACCTACATAAAGTGTTTACCGAGCTTTCTATAAAAACGGAGGAGTTTCTCAGTATCATGTTTACGAAATGGTTTAGTTAATTCGGTTAGTATTTTTGTGAATCTAACTAATATAATGCGGAAGTGAAGTAAAGTGACAAGTATGTTGTTGTTAATTCTTCAGGGTCAATCTACTCATCAATCAATCGTACTAAAATAAGTATGTATTTTGTACATACTCTGTATTACGAATTACAAGTACATACACTTGTAGTTCGTAGTACAGAGAAGGACATCAAGTTTCTTTCATCCCAAATAAATGTACCTACTATTCTCATAGGATTATATAAATGACTATCTATGCAATTATTATACATATTGTACGCAGGCGAATCCGCTGGTAAAAGTAATTTGATCATAATGATTACATAATGATAAATAAAAATAAAATAAAATGGTGTTTATTGTTTTTTTTTTACTTAAGATACATCCTATCGTAATGTACGATGTCTTATAGACGACCTGTACTATATTTACTACACTAAATCTAAACTAGAACTAAGTGTAATAACACCAAGTATTATGTGTCGTATTTTGCAAATAATCAAGGTTAAGACATTAACAAATTATTTCACGGTAGATAAATATTTTTTTACGCTAATCTAATGTCAACACATTTTGTGAGAAATTTTACCATGAACATTCCAAAATACATAAGGTAGAAAATATATATATATATATATATATAAGGTTAGAAAAGATAAATTAAACTTCCTGGAAAGCAGTTTTCAGCAAGTCCAAATGCCAAATATTTTGATCAAGTTTCTTATAAAACTTCTATTTATTGAAAAAAAGAAACAAAATTCATGGGAATGGCGTGCCAAGTACAGTTATAGTCTGTGGCAATTTTATAAAATAATGACCCCAGCAAACGTTGTTTTGCAAAATGAAAAATAGATAGTAGCCGATTCTCAGACCTACTGAATACGCATATAAAATTTGGTAAAAATCGGTAGAGCCGTTTCGGAGGAGTACGGTAACTAACATTGTGACATGGAAATTTTATATATTAGAAGATACATTTCAATTATTTTTATTAAGTGATAAACCTCACTTTTTAGGTTAAAATATTTTTAAATTTTTGTGCAGAAAATGACAAGGACACATCCGTTACATCTTAGTTTCTTAGTCTACATAAGAAATGAGAAAGTCTTAAGTCATACGATCAGCAGACGGTCACGTATTTCATTTGCAACAGACTGCTTGCAAACTGTTCATATATATAACTACTTTTCTTTTAACTGGAGATTTCTTTGGAATGGGTGTCGGGAAGTGCTACTTATTTAGGGTGTCGACAAAACTGCGCACGATATTTAGGGATGACTCGTATCCTACTAATCGATATCGTCACTAAAATGTTTTTATTTTTTTATATTTTTATTTTTACATATCTCGATGTTTGTCTGAGATCTTCTTAAATAAGTTTGAAATGATTGCAGAGTTCCGATAGAGCTGCAATTTTACAAAAAAAATTCGGACAATCTACACAACAACATCTTTTATACGGGTACTAGCCATCTGATATACTTAATATAATTTCTCGTGCATATTAAATTCTGTTTAATCATTTCATAAATTTAAAATTAATATTAATAAAAAACATATTTGTGTTAAATTTCGACTAATTTGTTTAGAATATATAAAAATGTTCCCTGTGTTCTTTGTCTGGAAATAGCCGAGACTGAAAACATCGTCTATTTTGCCATCATCACTCGTAATTAGAAAAAACTGAATACAGAGCAAAGGTTTTAATATTTAAAGTGCTTTGCAATGATTGAAGCACTTGTGATTTGCGATACGGAAGTTATGGAGAATACCAATAGCCCTAAATGTAAATATTACTAAGGATTTTTTTATCAAGCTTATAGTCCACCGAAGGTCAAAAGGCCTTCCCCATTATCCTTAATATATTAATAATAAAACTTTATAAGCTAACGAATAAAAATAAAGAACTCATCTAATTGAGCGATTTTAAGAAATTTGTGAATTCTTGTATAAATATGTTTTAATTAGTAAATAGAAGTTAAGAAATTTGTAAATAGAATGGACCAACATATTTAGTAAAATTATTATCTATCATGAAATTTACACATTATTTTATTTTGTACTCATTTCACTGACAGAGTTGTGTTAAAAAATGTCACTTGCTAGCTGTTACGATGTAGATATGTAAAAATAATGTTAAATGTAAACGACTTAAGCAAGTGACATTTTCATTGAGGTAGTGCCCTGCATTTGGTCTCGTTCGTAGCCGATGCTACGAGCTGCTACGGCAGTGCTACGCCGTAGCGCCCTAGACCGCCTTCAGTCGACTCGTAACTCCCGTACAAACACGTCCACTCCATCGTAGAGGCGCGCTCGCGAACCGCGCGAAACTTCTACATAAACAACCTTAAACTTCCATTGCTTCTAGTGTTTTCTAGAATATTCTTTACTCAACTTTCACGTCATTTCAACATAAAGGTGGATAACAGAACAGCTATACTTTGCGTGATGTAACGCTTGCCCTAAATGTGATTGTTTCTTGTAAAACGGACTCAACACCGACGCCCGCTGATAAGGGTGATTTAATTTGTAAGTGGAATCGGCCGTTGCGTGCGTGATCAAAACAATAATAAATCGTGCTGTAAAGTTGTGTCAGTTCAGACGCGGTCGTAAGTTATTAAATAAACTTGAATTTGCGGGAACTGAGTTAAAAATTCAAGCCGCAAAAGTGCTTCGGTTTCGGATGTACTCGTATTTTAAGTCACGTTTTGTTTTCCACTGCAGTGGGTTGTGAATAAGGCAGTGCATAGTGTTGGCCATTTCTTAGTTTTACGACACGACACGATATCGGATCGGAACAGCTGTTACTTATTGAACCTTGATTGAACCAGGTTCAGCTCGCGAATACACATTTAATATTTGTTTGCATTACTTTTAGTGTAAATTATGTGCAAACATAATTTTACTTAAGAGTTTTATATCAACATGTAGATACTTCAATTATCTTGTAACTTTGTCTAGGTGCTTAATCAAACTTCCTCTCTAACTTGAAACGTCACGACAGATCTAAACGTTTTAAAATCAAGTTACTGTATAATAAAATAGCGCATTCCGACAATATTTTCTGTGTTCGAAGTTACGTACTCCAAAATAGCTTTAATAAAATAATTATATTTATAATTCAAGTTATAAACCTCCTATTTGGAATATCGCATTTTGATAACGTGTCGTGTCTTTAAAAGTCACATATCAGGCTCAAACAGTACACAAACAAATGGTCGCTAGTGCAGTCGGGAGTGGCACTTCTGGACGGGCGGATGGTGTGCGATGGTGGGGCGATGCTGTGCTTGGAGTCGTTGATGGCGCGCTGGCGGGGCGAGCGCGGGGCGCGGGAGCGGGAGCAGCGCGCGCGCTCACGGAGCCTGTGCTCCTCCGTGGGCGAGGGCAGCTTGTTGCAGCTTCTGCACCGCCGCGCCAGCAGTGCTATGTGAGTACCACATGTCACTTCGTTAGAGGGTAGCACGGGAGCAGGAGCGGGCGCAGCGAGCGCGAGCGGTCCAACGTCAAAGTCAAAGTCAAAACGTTTATTTCCTTAGAATCACAGGGTATACATAGGCAAGACAACTTAAAGTTAATAAAACTAAATTGCTTAAACAAAAATTACCAAGGAAATAATATTATCTTGTCAGTTCGCTTCAATATTTTATACTGAGTTGTGAAGCGAATAGAACAACACAGTCCGTTTGCAGCCGTCGACTGCTAATGTTGTCATTTTGCCGTCCGTTTTAAAGAAACCTACGTTGCTACATGTAACATCACTTCGCTTTCTATTGTTTCCTTCTTCTGAACATACTACAGGCGGAATTCGTCAGGTACTGCTGCCAGTAGATTGACATTCCAGCCGATGCACCAACCAGATGTGCTACGTAAGACACTATCGTACGTCACTTCGCTTCTGAATGTTTTTCTGCCTCTGGAACATTCCGCTAGAGGTTTCTGTGAGGCACTACGGCTAGGCCTTGGAGCGGAGGCAGCTTGCTTCTGCTGCTGCACTGCCGCGCCAGCAGTACAACATAAGTGCTTAACTACATCGACGTAACTTTGCTTTTGATCTATATCTCTTGACCTGGTTCTGGAATAGATCACATTTCGACATAGCGACAATCATCATCCTACTAGCAGGTTCAATATGGCATTAAGTAAAGAATACTAGCTGACTGCGCCTGAAAAGAAAAGCTATAATACTGTCAGACGTATTTTTCTTTCGAACTTTGTGTGTTATTAAAGACAAATAGAATCCTAAGGAGTTTTTGGCTAAGTCTAAATTAAACAATGTTTAGGGCGGGTATCGCAAGCTAACAAAACAAAGCAAAGATCGCGGTCATAATGATCCTTGATTAAGATCCGGCTGCAGAATTAGTACTCTCATCGAGAATATGGTATTTATTATTAAACACTTTTGTGACGATATCAAGACACTTAGTTGCCTAGCAGAATATATCCCTATCGGCGGAAAGTTTTAAAGTCTTCAACGTTTATGTCGTGTAGACCAAAATTCATCAAAAATATCAACCTATTTACGTTGTCAGTGCCGTTACATTTGTAATATATACTGCGAAATCCGTTCGTTACATCGCGTGTTTCGCAATCATTTTGGCATTGTATGTACCTTTATACGATCATATTTCTCACCGCCACGAAATAGGATTCATACCCATTTAATCAACAAATTAAGGACTCATTTGTAATTTTAATCGTATTAGGAATATGTAATCACATAATTTCAACCAGCAACACTCAAACACGTCGTTACTCTGATTATTCAAGCGTAACCAAGCAGTTGGTGTGTAATTACTTTATTGATGTAAATATACATATGTCTAGAACCGGTGCGTTGCAAACGAGATAATAACTAATAATTACCCAGTACTTAATTCTAGAACATGTAGTGTTTTTTAATGATTAAATAGCATTGTGAGTTTCACAGGTTAAAATTATGTACCATTTCCGAAAAAAATAAATGAATCTATTATAGATATCGACATGGATATATCTTAGGTTAGATAGATATATATGACTGCCTCAGAGGCGCGGTGGGCAAAGGCCTGCTTACGGCGCAAAAGGTAGCGGATTCAATACTTCATCATCATCACCCTATTAACGTTCCCACAGCTGGGACACAGGGACTTCTCTCTTGACGAGAGAGATTAGGCCTTAATTCACCACGCTGCTGGCCACGTGCGGGTTGGTGAATGTCACATGTCCTTCAAACTCTAGGCGTATTAGCCGTAAGTATGTAGCCGTGTTGGCTAAGTGGGAGGACACTCGACTTTCATTCCGAAGGTCGTGGGTTCAAACCCCGCCGCGCACCTCTGGATTTTTCTTCTTATGAAATTTATGTGCGCTTCAAACACGTGCTTTAACGGTGAAGTCAAACATCGTGAGGAAACCGGCATGTTCTGGCCAATCTTAATACTTGCCGAGGATAAAGTGTTTGTATGTTTTGCATGTTCTGTCACTTTCTACTTGGTATATTAATATAAATAGTAATAGTAAAAACATATATATTTGTATGTCTATTATATTAGGTTTATCATATGGCTAGTACCCGTAACACTAGCTTAGAGCTTACCACGGGGATAGAGGTGGCTGTGTGGGTTGTCCAGCAATATTTTTGTATATTATTTATATAAGAACTAGCGACCCGTCCCGGCTTCGCACGGGTATAAAATATATAGCCTATGTGATTAAAATCGATCCAGTAGTTTTGAGAAAACCGCGGCCTTAGACGCGCTATTTAGAGGCACGCTCTTGCCGCACAGGCAAGAGCCGTGCCGCCGCAAACGCTACGTCCCGCAATTTTTAAATCTGTAATATCTTCTAAAATATTCACTTAAATCATACGATGTAAAGGGCTATATAGATCTACATAAAATGAACAATGTATTTAAGGTATTTACTTGGTTAAGGATAAATGCTGTATTGGTTAAAATCGCTTCAAAATTAGCCATTATTTGTCCTAAAAAGTAAATGACAAAAAAAAGTTATTTTGGGTTATCCATAAGAGATAGACATATACCATCAAGGACTTTTCTGTAGACATTTTCAATGTGTACAATACTTAGTACCTACATTATTTTGATAAAACTCGTAAGGTTCAGCCTGCGTTTGCAATGTAAGCGGAAAATATGTAATTATTTACGACATCACATTAGAAACCTAAAAAATAACAGTACTTCTCCACTATTTAATGGATGTTATTATACATATAAACCTTCATCTTGAATCACTCTATCTATTAAAAAAAAACCGCATCAAAATCCGATGCGTAGTTTCTCAGATTTAAGCATACAAAGGGACATAGGGACAGAGAAAGCGACTTTGTTTTATACTATGTAGTGATAGTGATACTAGCTTTTCACTCTACAGCGTTTCCCGTGTTTTGTGGATATTCCCGCAGTAAAAAGTAGACTATAGCCTTCCTCGATACATTGGCTATCTAACAGTGAAATATGTTTTTAAATCGGATTTGTGGTTTTTGAGATTAGAACGTTCAAACTAACAAAACTCTTCAACTTCAAATATTATATAATTTTTTTTATTCTATGACAGACTTAGTTCATGATTTAAGTATCATGCTTTATACGCGCCACATTTAAAATCTGAGGTGAGACCGGAGGCAAGCAAATCCGTGAAACCACGTGTAACTCGCAGAAGTATGTTTACCTTGATGTTGTTTTCTCTGAATACACCAGATTGTATGTCCATGTTCGAAGAGATACACAACAAATTGTGTTTTGAGTTACCTTTGCTCGCGGCAAAGTTACCTAAGCTCGCGGCTACGAGGAAAACACTCATATTTAGCTATAGGTATAGCAATAGCTATATAGCAGTTGTTTTACGAGTACATGATTTTTTAGTATCTGCTTACCTCAAAACGACATTCTTTTATATCTCAATTTCCTTAGTATCTTCAGTAATTGAGTTTATGTGGATACACAATAGGTAGGTGTATAAGTTACTTAACAGTTTCATGCAAGACTGTCCTTAGAAAAATATAATATTGAATTTAATACCACTCGAATTGACCCCCCCTCTAGCGATATTTGAACTCCTAAAGAAAGATACAGAGGAGGGTGTTTAATTTTTCAATATAAATATATAATATAAAATATATATAATAATAATATTAAATGTATCAGTAGGATTCTGATTTTTTTTAAAAGATATCAGTTTTTTAATGATCATTAAGCCCTGGTTCAGAGATGGCCGATAACGCGCTCTTTCCAAACCGTTTGGGTTATTTTATAATGCTTATTAATAATCGATCACACTCAATCGCAAGGTTAGTCAAGCCGTGCGACTAAAATGTATCGTCATTTCTGGATTCACTGATTCTGAAACCTTTGGCTGTAGCTTTTTATATATTTACCGATTTTAAATAAAATTCTTTAAAACATTATTGGGCCTTAGTAACGGATAGAGCGTGAAAATTCGTTTCAGCCAACGACTGTTGAAAACAAAAATCAGACAGGTTTCAACTAATACAAAATCCTTTCCCATGATCGGCTGTCTGAAACACTGTTATTAAGAATTTTTAACTGATTCTGAAATAGCGCTACAAGTTAGGGAAGAGTAAATACTACCGATGCAGACCTCTCTGAAAGTTTATGGATACAAGTTCTTTTTGGAAGTAAATGTCGTTTTTCAATACAGCACTGTTCAATGGTGTATTATACTTATAATACACCGGAAAATAACAAGATACGAAAGTTTACTATTTTACACAAAACGTCCACATTTTCGGAAATTTATAAACTTATTAAGTCTCTCAGTAAATTTATAAACTAACGAATATTCGTTCTTAGATTATAAACGGTTTGACCAAACATAGAATAAATTTTAATTTTACGCATCTATAAAATACGAAAAACACACTGCTCTCTGATTGGTCGTTACTCAGAATTTATTCATGTTGTCTTTATTTTATTTTGTCGTTATAATAGAAATTAACATTATTATTAATGAACAGGATTTCTGGAATTTCGGCGGCCGTTGCCGCGGCACTGTCGTTTAGGAGTCCTTCGATTATATATAATAATAGGCTTTTGCATCCCTAACAGATGATTTAAGTAGCATCGCGGCCGCACTTGCTATCATGGCTGTATAGACTAATGCAACTAACTATGATATATATTTCCTAGGAAATTTATATATTTGAGGATCTTGTTATTTTCTGGTAACATATCCACCGATTTTTGTCCACGCCAGTACAAACACAACAGACCGCGCCGCTAATAGATAGAAAAGCGAATCCCCGAGAGCTCACATTTCCCTACTATTTGGTCCTCAATGAGTCTGCATACCTCTATACACTGACGAGTGGCTCGTTAGCGCTGCCCAAAAGCAATTAGGCCGCTCATTCGACTAATGCTGAGCCGCTTATCCTCGTAATTAGCGATCCAATTATAACTAGCAAAAAATGAGGAAGACTTCCATCCGCACTTTTTGTGATCGATTGAATTTGAAATATCCGAAATTCTAGAAGATATTGTAAGATTTTCTTTATTTATTTATTCCTTCCTTAAGTTTGTCATAGGTCATTCGGACTTCCACTAGTTTTGGGTTAAAGTGTTCTGCGTGTCACTAAAGATACGAAAGTAGGTAGGTACTTACTAATGTTTCATTTACGATCAATGGGCTAAGATGGCATTTATGGGTTTGAGATTTTTTTCATACCTTTTAAATAATATCGATAATCTACTTAACTATTAAAATTTTCGAAGATCAAAATTTACCGCCGGAATTAATTTATGCACATACCTTAAAAATTTGTGTGATGTATTGATTTATGTCCATTGTGTTCGTTTTTATAGGTACTCATGGTATTTGTAGATCCGACTACGAGTAATATACCTGCATGTATGGTATTTAAATGATTACTATGACACTCTTTGCAAACATTCTAGGACCCTAATAGATATAAAAGCGAATCCCCCGAGAGCTCACCTTACCCTACTATTTGGGGCTCAATGAGACTGTACACCTCTATACCTCTTCACTTGACAAGTAGCTCGTTAGCGCTGCCCAAAAGCAATTAGGCGTTTCATTCGACTAATTCTGAGCCGTTAATCCTCGAAATTAGCGATCCAATTATAACTAGCAAAAAATGAGGAAGTCTTCCATTAGCACTTTTTGTGATCGATTGAATGCGAAAAGTCTCAAATTCTGGAAGATATTGTAATGATAGCAATACGTGGCAGTGGAACTATTTCGGTTAGTGATGTTATATTGGCTGAAGCTTTGTACATACATTATTTAAAACAATCCTAGTAAGATCCTACATTTAATTAATTATTGCATGCTAGTTTTTAGTGAAACATGTGGACCTTATATGTAATTATTATCACCTTTATACCATGTTTAAAACAATAGAGACATTCTATTCAAAAAAAAAAAGATGCCGAGGTTAAAGTGTATCTTTCGAAGTAGTAGAATAAAGATATGAATAATCTTTATAACATATTACTAGAGTGCTTACAAACTATTCTAGCTGGGTATCTCTCAATTGTCCCTTCTATTATTTTTCCCTTTGGACATTGTTTATGACCCACAAGTTGCTTATGTTAAGAGGACTTTGATGTTTTATATAATAAGTATATGTATAATTACATCTGCTACCTTTTTTGCTCACAAAGTCATTAAATTGTTTCAGGGTGTTTCAAAATTGGTAATTAAAGCGAAAATATACAATATCAAAACGTAATATCTAAATAAACTCCACATTTTATCAAAACTTTTCCAGAAGGGATAACTGGGATATAAAAAAATCTTTTTCCCATATGTCCCCTCAGAATTTGACCTAGTTAGGTAAAAGAAATAGTATCTATAAAGACCAAGCCATAACTTTAGTGCCAGGACTGGATTTTACATAGCTGTCTGTCCCCAGAGTGGATAATATTTACAGCTGTGCCTGCGGGTTTCCACTTAATGTGTTCCTGAATATTTTTATCAGCTTCACGCAGCCACCAAAGATAAATATCTATATATACCTACCAAAAGGTAGATATCTAAAGACTCAACAAAACAAGAAAGTTACAAATCCTTTGTTGTCGATGGTACAAATTACTACCGACCTGAAGACCCTTTACTCAAGTCGTAAAAACAACTTTTAACTGCCCATAAAAAGTTTCGAGGAAAGATCGGCCGAACTATTAGACTTGCCGTTGGTAAAAAATTAACGAACATAAGACAATTTCCACAAAACTCCGTGTTTTGCGACAGTGAAAATATTTTTTTATAAGATTTTACCTATCTATATATGAGACTACGTTGTTTGTGATGTGATGTTTGCCCGAAATCAGTTGCAAACAACGAAAAAAAAAAATTTAATGGAAAAGAGTAAAAGGGGTCTTTGCTGTTTAGATTTTCTCATTGAGTACTTTCCAAACAGATTATTTTGTTGACTTTGTTCTTGAGTGCAATATATTTAGACAAATCACGCCCTCTTGCCAGTCAATTCGGACTATTTTACAGAAAACACTAAAGCACGCTGATCTATGAAAGGGAATATTTAAATGTTCCACTAGAGTTTAATAGTTATTAAGTTATATACAATAATAATAATAGTTCTTTAATAATAAAAATATTTTCAATTATTTATTTTATTAATATTAATAGTTCTTTATTTACGTATAAATAAATACGTGCGTTAGGATATTTGGCGCCTGCTGCATCTCAAAGCGTCCAGTGACCCAATTATAACTAGGGCACCATTATGAGAGTCATGCCCAATTTTTTCCACCCAATGTTATAATCACTCATTTGTTTACTGGATGGTAATAAAGCATTACACCCTACACTATATCCTAAAAAATAATCCCTGATAACATTCGCAATCGATTTCAATTTCACTTCACTTCAAAAATTTAAGCGAACTGTCAAGACTAATTATTTCCTTGATAATGTTTATATTAAAAACTAGCGGCCCTCCTCGGATAATTATTCAAATATCATATTTGATTTTTGCCGTAAAAAACCATTCTTGGACTTCTACGAATATAAAAAAAGAGAATTGGCCAAATAAGTTCAGGCGTGTTGAGTTATGCGCTTACCAATACATTTTGCTTTTAATTTATTTAGTTTAGATAGATGTAGTTTAGTTTAATTAACTTTTAGTTGACCTACCCATGTATGCCCCTGTACTTCTAATAACTAAGGAAATAGTCGTTTTGACTTTGGCTACTTAGTTTAATGTGGCCTGCATCTTTCGCTGGAAATTACGATTCTGCTAGAGTCAATTAGATAGGAGTATCGTGTACAAAATGTGATCAAAAATGTTTGCCATATATCATTGCACTTGCTTTTTGCTATTTGTCTTTACAAGATAGAAAATAATTTATTTCCATTATTATTTTTTATGAAGCAGATTCCGTCCCAAGCAGTTTTATCGTCAATGCATAAAACCTTTTTTACAAAGATTGTTTATCACAATATTTTTAAATGTAGTGATTGACAACTGTTCCAATTGTTTGGGAATCATGTTGTAGAAGCGTATACATTGCACCTGTAACACAAGCTTAGAGTTTACCACAGAGCTAGATGTTTGTGTGTGGATTGTCCGGAAATATTTTTTTATCTCAACGAATCCGGTGACCCATTCTGGACTAACTATTAAAGGGAAGATCTTAGTGTTTATAAAGTTATAAGCTATTAGTGTTATTTAGTGAGTAATAAGTAGATGTAAAGCTTATTTATTTATTAAAATAGGGTACATAGGGTTATGTTTATTGCGTTAATTTATTGTCATTTGCATCTCAACAGAATCCAGTGACCCACTTTGGGCTAACTAGGACACCATTAGTAGAGTCATGCAATTTTTACGGCTCGATATGATAATCGCCCTTTTGTTGCTGGGGTGTATTAAGACTTGTCGGTGTTTTTAGAACAAAACCTTTTGTCTCTTAGAATACTCTAACACAAAATAGTCATCACATATTACTTTAGTTTACTACAGGTGAGAGAGGGGCTTGTTGAATTTTTTTTTAAGTGTTGATATTAATTAACTAGAAATGTTTTTTTTTTCAATTATCACAGATTTACGTATGCTTGCTGCCTAAATCATTGTTCTATTAAGTTAACTTGAAATAAAATCTAAATTATTTTAAAAACTTTTGCAGATTCATGTTTTAGAAAAAAAAGAGGAAGGGTAAAATTTTACCCGTTTTTGGGGTTTGTTGTAACATCTGTTGGGGCAATTAAAGAAAAAATCATATAATTTTGTAATAAGCGCGTGATGCGACCCTTATTTGAGACCCCATTGGACATTCGGTTATTCTTCTCCACTTTCACCCCTATAACTCTGGAACGGCTCAACCGATTCTTATCAAACATGTTTAAGATAAAAATCGTAAATCAAGCAAAAATGTGTAATGTATTCTCTTATGCAACAGAAAGACAGATAGCCAGACAGACATGTCAAACTTATAAACTCCTCTTTTTCCGCCGCTGTAAAAAAATGAATGCCACAGCCCGCCTTCGATAAAATATTGATGCTTCTTCAGAAACACTGCGCTTTTTTACTTCTGAAGAAAGAAAATGAACATGATTTTTTTGCATTTTTATATACATACATGAAAACTATATTTTTAAATATGTATTTCAAAATGTATGTTCTACAGCACTCGCCAGGCAGTAAGTTAAAAATAAGCGCCTATTAATGTCTCTCATACTTTGTATGTAACTTATTGTTCCATTAAGCTTGTTTTGTAACATCATTACTGGCAACACTGTTCTATACACAAAAGAGTATTCCTTTTAATTAAAATCGCTTTCACCACCAACGAGATGGATGGACGATGGTTAAGGGAATGCAGGCCACTGGCAGCCGAGGTTACTGGAAATCTTTGAAGGAGGCCTTTGTCCAAATGTCCAGCCGAGCCGTCCCTACGTCCTATCGCGGAAATGATCAAAACCCGGTTTTACAATAGATTTTCTACCTTAGACAGACACAAGCTGAAGCTGTCAAATAGATTACATAATGTTAAAAATCACTGACAGACACTGATGGCATTTATTTTACCCTCGTATTTATAAAAACGACCTGTTCCACATATCCCTACTGCTCTATTTCTACTGGTAGGGAAGAAAGGATTTTTTTTCCACATTTAGCTACTAGGGGGGATACAATGATATTTCACTTCCACATATTTCTACTAAGAAAAAGTACAATCAGATGGAAAATTCATTTATTGTAGGTAGTAATATATGTACCTTAAAAAAACATTCTTATATTATATCGGTACTAAATTTAACTATTAAACTTCTTTGAAATCAACAAATAAATAATAATTATCTTAGCATAATCTAAAAAATGACCCACCGTTATATCTCCTGTGATTAAATGCAGTTGTGCATTTTGAATGACGCGGTCACGGATCACATATATTTGCGCCCTCTTTTTTGGCGGATTCTTGATGGACTTCATCCGATTTTTCATAACCGTTGATTGGTTGTATAATAATTTTAATAAAGCATACAAACTGTTTTTTCTGTTACTCTTGTTATTAATTTTAAAATGCCAGGCTTCTGCGAAATTGTTAGTTCTGTGCCTCTTTCCAAACACGCACCACTGTTCCTGAAATTGTTTATTTTTTAGCCATGTTCTTACAAAATATTTACTAAATGCATCCATTTTAAACTCGTCTAAAATCTGACTCTCAATGAATGACCATCCTTGTATTTTATCCAATGGCAACAAAGGTAACGTTGCGATTAATGCTAGTATTCTTCTCGTGTCTCTGTTTTTCGTTAGCTTCAGTTGTCTCCCTTTTTTCCATATCGCTTTATGGAAGTGATAGTAACACCCTCACTTTTCAGTTTTTGGTACGATTCTCATAGCTTTAGCAATGGCTGCCTCAAAATCAGCCATAATGTAATCGGGATCCCACTTTTTATGAGCGCTCTGTTTTATTTGTGATTTAATGAGTCGGAACAATGTAACGTAAGTTTCAGTCTTTTTGTCTGGGAGAAGTGCGTAAAGCACTGGGATTATATTCGTACACTCTATGGTACTTCCAATGTCGCAATGAATTGTAACTAGCTGAGTGAAAGGTTTTGGACAAATGTTAAAAGTACCATCTATAAATAAAACTTTCCCATCGATTAACATATTTTTTGACCATTCATCACCAAATATTAAAATACGACCACCATTATATCTATAGTCAGCGAAAAGAAATTTCTGATAATTCGATGGCACCTCCACCTGTTCAAAATCTGTGTAAAACATTTTACTCGTTCCTGCCTCTTTGTTTCTTGAGTTGTATAAGGCAGTCTTAACATTTCTAAAATTTGGTGTTGCTGCTATCAAATCCAAACCATCGTTGTATATTCCATCAAGCGTTTCTTCGTAAATTTTGGGAATCGGAAGTGTAGGGTCAGCAATAACTTTTCGTTTGCAATCATTCAGCCGCATATCAATTTCGTTTTTGGCTATATCACGTAAACAACATTCCGAATGTTTTTCTGTTTTCTCAATAATACTTCTATCCTGTAATAATAAACAATACCACCATAACTTCACCCTAAGGTTGACTGACAAAAAATACCTACGGGATTAAGTCCGCCATTATACACTAATGAGCGTGCCATCGTTACATGTACCATACCATAAATTCTGATAATTCCGGGACATCGTCATCATTATCATCATATTAGCCACAAGACTTCCACTGCGAAACATATAGGCCTCCCGCCATGGATTTCCACCAGGGCTTGACAACGTTATGAAAAATAGCGATATTAATAATTTAATATGCATCGGTACATACTCTGATTGTGAGAGATCCAATGCACTTGTTCTTCTTAGTAATAGCACACTTCCAATACTCTTGTCCATTAGCATATACCTTTTTCTGTGATATTGGTAACCGTCGTAAAGTAAAACAGATCCTCGGCCTCTGGTTAAAAAAATAGGTTCACTCATATTTAGTTATTGAAATAAAATTATTTCAGTTATATTTTTTCGATTTTCAGTTATATTTTTAACAAATGACATGACACAACATGACATTTTCTTAGACTTCACAATGAAAAAAGATTCTACACAGCTCGTAATAAAGGAGTTTGCATAGTTTTAAAATAGAATGATTACAATAAACACTTATAGAAGCACTTAAACATTTTGATTGTGAAGATACCACTTTCCTGAATTATTTTATCAGTAGAGATAAGCGGAAAAGTAGTCCCCCCTAGTAGCTAAATGTGGAAAAAAAATCCTTTCTTCCCTACCAGTAGAAATAGAGCAGTAGGGATATGTGGAACAGGGGATAAAAACTGCTATTTCTTGCTGATAAATCTGAATTAGCTAAAATACACAATCATTTTTGCCTTGTTTTGCGACTTTTATAGAGGTTACGCACTAGTTTTAGTTTATGAATAATGTTCTTATCAAACGTTCTATTAACCTTCTGTTAGCCTCATTTAAAATAATTTTATGAAAACGGGGGTTTTGTACTATCTATAATACCGCCTTCTTAACCACAGTATTTCTATTCTCTTTGGTCTTATCATAGACATTGCCAAATTGCCGCATTTCAAGCGCAAAGCCCTAATAGGTAACGGGTGATTCCAATTCAGTTGAAAAATGCTTCTTTAACCGTTTCAAACCGCCGCATTTTCTCAGGATTGTAAGCATCAAGGCTTTTTGTTATCAAGTGTAAAATACATAAAACCTTTTTAGGATGTGGGTGGATCCAAGCGCTCCCAAGGTGGATATTTAACGCTGTGAACGCTGGTATCAATCACAGAAGGCCGACGCTCGAGGCGATGAGATGAACGTGCCATGCCTCTCGAATATCTCCACAATCTGTATCTAATATTTTCAGGCCATATTTTGAGTATTCTACCTGAGAAGCTTGATATTTCAATCGAATAGGTACGACTATTATTTTTCTTTTATATATATTTTTTGGGGATATTGAACGGTATACAAGGTGTTTCAAATTGGTATATAAAGCTGAAAGGAATATGCACCAGGCAAACATATTTAGTTATTTTTTTTATTTGGAGGCCCTTTAAAATTACCGAAAAATATATCAAGCTATTATATTTCATCTTATTTGGATACCTTGAGAGGTTTCAATAAAAGTTAAACCTATCGCGTAAAGTATCATAACATCTTCACCTTATTCTTTTCTTCATAGATATCAGGCCTTAATTCACCTCGCTGGCCCAGTGCGGGTTAAAGATCATAACAATTATCATCTTAAACAGTAGTTTAAGATGGAAGAGAAAGTAAAATAACTATTTAATCTTCTTCCAGTAGTCTAAAAATCGAAATGTACTTGATTAAAAATACATATATTCGGCCACCCTCCCGCTTTATAGAGCAATTTTGAAACACTTTGTATACTTTAATTTAGTTTACTTTTACTGTTATAAGTTTATGAGTGTGAAGCCTTTGCCCAGCAGATTTAATATAATATTAGGTCCTTACATATGAAATTGGCGTTTTTCGTACTGGCCACTTTAATCACAAATTTCTCCTCTTTGGTAAGGAATTCCAAATTCAAATTTGTACAGCTATAGACTCATGTATTTGTGCTTCGATGATCGTCATTCATTTGTTTTTTTTCTTCTGTTTTTTTCTGTTTGCGTCACTCATTTTACAAAATGGAAAACTTAAAATATCGCATTATTTACGAGTACGAGTTCCGCCGTGGCACTAGTGCTGCGGAAACAACTCGAAGGGTGAATGATGTGTATGGCGGTCGTGTTGCAAAAGAAAACACAGTTCGTTTTTGGTTCCAACGTTTTCGTTCTGGAAATTTCGACTTGCAGAACAAGCCCCGTGGACGGCCTGAGACTCAAGTTGATAATGAAGAGTTGAAGGCTATTGTGGAAGCGGATCCATCGCAAACCACGTCCGAGTTAGCTGCAGGCTGCGGTGTTAGTGATAAAACTGTTTTAATTCACTTGAAGCAAATTGGGAAGATTAAAAAGCTTGAAAGGTGGGTACCTCACGAATTGACTGAAGCAAACCGGCAAACGCGCGTCGACTGCTGCGTTACATTACTAAACCGGCACAATAATGAAGGTATTTTAAACCGAATCATTACCTGTGATGAAAAATGGGTTCTTTACGATAATCGGAAGCGCTCAGCGCAATGGTTGGATCCTGGCCAGCCAGCCAAATCCTGCCCCAAGCGAAAATTAACCCCAAAAAAGTTACTTGTAAGCGTTTGGTGGACTAGTGCCGGTATTGTTCATTACAGTTTTCTCAAATCTGGCCAGACTATTACGGCTGATGTCTATTGTCAGCAATTGCAAACCATGATGGAAAAGCTAGCGGCTAAACAACCTAGGCTGGTCAATCGCTCCACGCCACTGCTGCTTCACGACAACGCTAGACCACACACTGCGCAACAGACGGCTACTAAATTAGAAGAGCTTCAATTGGAAAGTCTAAGACATCCTCCGTACTCCCCGGACCTTGCTCCAACAGATTACCATTTTTTTCGAAATTTGGATAACTTCTTGCAAGGGAAAAAATTCAACTCCGATGGGGCAGTCCAAATCGCCTTCAAAGATTTTATTGATTCCCGTCCGACTGGTTTTTTTAGTAAAGGGATCAATGAACTACCTATAAGATGGCAAAAGTGCATAGAAAATAATGGTTCATACTTTGATTAATTAAATATATTATATTAAAAAATATTCGACTTTTTGTTCCTCCCATACAAAACGCCAATTTCATATGTAAGGACCTAATATTATAAAATGCAAATGATTTAGGTACCTGCTATAGGATTATTTCCGTAAAAATACTTCTCACAAACTGTTAATATTTTATAGCAATATCGAATGTAGCAAATACTGCATTATTGGAAATATTATACCATAAATATTTCCAATGCTATAGTCGTAATAAACATGTTTTATTCATTTCAATTGTACATCCACGTCATTATCATTATCACAGACTGTATCATTGACACAGTTTGTTAAGAAACGAAAGCGAAACGCGCCAATATTATAAAGCTGAAGAGTTTGTTTGTTTGAACGCGCTAATCTCAGGAACGACAGGTCCGATTTCTGTGTTAGATAGCCCATTTATCGAGGCTCAATAAGCTACTTTTTACCGCGAAAAAAACGTTGTTCTTGTGGGAAAATCCAAAAACACCGACAACGCCGTGGTATAATCTATCTAATATCACATAGCACGTAGAACAGATGGCCGTTGGGGCCGAAAAGTTCTCGAATGGAGGCCGCGGATCGGTAAGCGCAGCGTCGGACGACCACCAACAAGATGGACAGATGACTTGGTCAAACTTGCTGGCTCACGGTGGATGCAAGTAGCGACCGATCGGAATAATTGGTCGTCTTTGATCGGCCGGCCGGTCGGCTTATGTCCAGCAGTATTCGTCTAATGGCTGAAATTATGATGATGATGATTATAATAATCTAAGGATGACTCAAGGACTTACTTAACTATGGATAATATCAGAATATTGAAGGATCTACTCTACAATAGAATATATTTATACCTTACCATCTAATTTAAAACCATTTCTATTTTAATTTCAAACTCATACCCCATCGCCATTTAAAGATGAAATTTATTTTTGTTATATCAACCTTATTTTAAAATATCAATTTGTCCCTTCCCACATGAGCCAATATTATCTTTACGTCGGATTAAAATGGGGACTGTGTTTTAAGATACACGTAAACGTAATTAGCATCAACACTTACGCGACAAAAATGCGGCTACTGACGTTAAATATTTAAGCTTCTGTCAAACCTGCGCGATCAAAGCGACTGCGAAGCGGAAGCGTCCGACGCGCCGCGGACGCTACCGCGTCGTGTCCCGCTTCCCACGTTACTAACGCTAAAGTTTGGCCGAAGCCTTAGGCAGTAATTATTTAAGTCAATCCCGTGCGTCTGATATTTTTAGATTTCAATGCAGTTTTCAGAATTAAATCGAGAAGAAGGTTTAGTATGTACCTACTTTACCTAGGGAAAATCCATGGTGGAAAACCAAGACTAAGTTAATATCAGCTAAACCATTTTCCGTTATAATAAAAGCCTTTGTATTCCGTAATTTATAAGATATTTACAAGACAATCGTGGATTTTAATTCATACATTATTATTAATTAATTTATAGAACAATGTAAACTTACGAGTAGATAGTCAAGTAAGTTAATAAGATAAGATTTGTGATTGAATATTCTTGTTATTTTCGTCGATAGTTAGAACCCCTCTAGGGTAAAGGGCTCATCCAGATTGGAAGGATTTGGAGTATGTTTGACATCAAACCCACCGTTATACCACGTTAAAATGTACACAATGTTACAAATAAATATTGCACAGTAAAATAAGTAAAATACAGCGATTAAAGCCCACTAAAATATCGGATATCCGTAAAACAGTTTTAAAATATTCAAAAGCAGTGGAATTATGTACACATACATTAATAAATTCTATGTATTTAATTAATAGAGAAATTTCATCCGATCGTTCATATAATACTCAAGCGTTGAATTAGTCTTTGAATAAGTAACAGGCGGTCATATGGCTTCATTCGCACAGTGACCTACACTAGGATTTACATTCACGGTCATGCTATACTGTTTCCGACATACAAGGAAGTAGTAGTGGTAACTCATCATCATCATCCACATCTGTTTAGCCCTGTGCTGAGATAGGCCAGGGGATTGTATCAATACAGCTTAAATTATAATTATACCACGTTGCAATATGGGATATCTAGTCGTTTTGTGCCGCGCACAGTTCATTTCACGGAAGGTATGAATCGTCCAAGGGCTCTTTTAGGATGGGTCGTTTCGCATCGCAATTATTGTAGCGGTGCACAGCGCCCAGGTATTTTTAAGAATGGGTAGATTCGAACCACGAGCAAAAGTACTAAATACCTGTATTGTACTGACAATGAGTAATATTACTTATTGATGCATGTTTTAGTATCATTTCAGCCGAAGGTTAATTACTGCAGGACACTTTTAGGTCCATTTCATACCTCTTATTTTAAATGAGTATTGAGGAGATATGCCAATACTCACCAATATGCTTCCCAACGCTGGAGAGTGTTGCAAACTTCTCTATAAAATCTTTCATCGTTTCAGCCTGAGCTTGCCGGCTGCATGGCATAGGCTCCCATTCATTCATTCTATGCATATTACCACGGTGTTTACCGTTTACAATGATCACAAGTAAGTCACAAACAAATCTATAGGAAAGGGAACGACAACAACAACAACAAACAACAGTTATCCAACAGTGGACTTCGTACGTCTGAAATAATGGTGTTATAAAATTAATATAAAACCATAGAACCCCGCTAAACTGTATGATATCGCTATCACCTGGGCACTTAATTAAATATTGGTTTCATTCACCAAATTAAAATGAATACCGCTATCAATATGATACCCAATTATATAACTAAAGATAATTAAATATTTTTTAATTATTGCATATCATAAAGTACTAACTACTCGCAGCACACAGCGGTTACCCGCGTTATTGTTTTTTTTTTCTAGGTAAAAAGTAGCCTGGATGTTAATCCTGATTATAAGCTACCACTATTGTGTAATATCAATAGTTTTCGCAGTTCATGTGAAGTAATTTTAGGTCTTTATTGTAAGGATACAGCTTAATTTTATTAATAATCTGTAAGCATACAGGGTTTCAAAATATAAGATATACGAAATCCTGTGCTGGAAAACCATGGCATCGTTTTAAGTAAAATAGAAAATTACATTCAGACATCTAAATAAAATATTTTTCTCGGGAATCGACTTAAATTCGCATATATATGATAGCTATACACTACCACTTCGATACTATGGCTATTTATTATTCTATGCTATGGCTAATTAGTTTCGAAGTGGTAGTGGTCGTACAACATGATTTTATTACTTTTTGTTCTGTTTCCTTATTTCCAAATGTTCCGATTTACCGCAAATTATAAACCAAGACACGTACATAGCACGTTCTAAAAGCGTGGCTCGACAACTGACGCTTGTTCTGATAAAACGCCACCTGCCTGGACGAAACCATTAGTTTCAGTTAGGCCAGAGTTCATGGGCGTAATTTAACGATCAATTATGTAAGGCGGATTTACACTTTCAGATAGTGGTATAAGGTATCTAGGGTATTACCGTATTGACTCTCGCTGTTTTATGTAGGTAGAGTGACTTAGAGCGCTAAAGTCTAGTGCAAGAGTCTAGTGCTCTAGCACTTGACAAGCTCTAGCTCTAGTCTAGTGCTACAAGTCGATGGGCCTACATATTTTTTGATATGATACAAGATACAACATCACTTATTTCCATAGTTTGTTTCCACAAATCTCAGAAAAAGTCATGAAAACACAAACAAATTAAATATTCTTATAGAAGAAGAATCAAGATTCTACATTGCTGATTAGAAATTAGATATCTTCTTGCTTATATTATGAATGTGAAAGTTTGTAAGTTAGGATATTTGTTGTTTCTTCATGGCTTCACCGATTTGCTTGAAGCTTAAAATGGAAACTATAACTTGGAATAGGGCTTAGGCTAGATACTTTTTACCACGGAAAAACAATAATAACATTAATAAATAAGTATTTCCGGACAATCCACACAACAACATCTAGTACCGTACTAATCTTGTGTTACGGGTACTAGATATCTCATATACTTAATATAATAGACATACACATTCTATATATATTTTTATTATACATACCTATTCATATATGACACGATCTAAACCACGGCATTGCTAGTTCATCGAAAATATTTAAAAAAATGGTGAATTTAGGACTTGGAAATTAATCACGGATTCAGATAATTTTGTTTTGGGTCAATTATATCTCATTATGGGTTTGCCTTTTTATATATGTATAAAAACTATGGAACAAAATACTTGTTATAATGTAGGTTTAGGTAAATATTATCATGGCAGTTAATTGAATTAATATTAAAACCTTATCATGGCAAAAAGATATTGAGTAGTTGCGATAGTAAGCGACTAATTTAGTTAATAAAACTTTCTCAAGAGTTGGCGTAAGATATCCATCCATTAAAGTAAGCCAACATTTCCTGTTTCAGATGATTAATCGACTAGAAGTTCTGTGGAATAGTTTCTCGGAAATCTCGTAAAGACGATAACGGACGGGAGATAAGGATTCAGATAACATTTACCTGGAACAATTTATTTTACAAATTATTGGAAATCAGATATTGCAGGAAAAAAGATAATATACGTGTTCAATATTTTACAATTCTAAGTGGGGGAAGGAGTGTTTGTGCATTATCCCCTTGGTTTTGCATGATTTGATTATTTAGGCTAGGCTAGATAACTTTGATGTCCAAAATGTATAATTTGATCCCCATAAGGTTTGAGATAATTTGAATGCCACAGCTAATCATCTAACCCTCAGTTGCCCATTTTGGTTAAGTGTAATTACGAGCTAAATGGATCATTTGTTATGATTTTAGGTGGTTTGCTTTAGTGCTTCAGCGTGGGTGGGTACAGTCAGCGTCTAGAGAATTGATATAAGCGTCTAGAATAGTCAGTGATTTGAAAAGATTAGACTTAAATATTGTATGCGCCCAAAGTGCCAAGCTCAAAATATCTTATAAAATATATTCATATTTACCTATAAATAATAGAACATTATTATTTGTTTAAGGCAAAAAAAAAAATATCTTATTATGAGTATGCATGCTACCATTGATGGAATTGTTTGTCTAGATAATTTTAAAGATTTTAGGTTTTAGTCAGATTGTGTTCAAACGTTCTTACGCTTACGGCCATCTACCTAAATCTACCTAGTTTGTATTGATCTCGAATCATGTACAAACCGTATCTACTCTAAAATGAAAAAAATATAATGGCGTCTAACCTTGAAACCTTGAGATCTGTGTAGGACAAAATTCAAAACGTTCGTCTATAAATATCAATAATAATGTCAGGTCAATATCTTACTAAATTTTATGAAAATACAAACACAAAAAAATATTACTATTAGAAAAACGATAAGAATGAATATACTATTAGAACGGGAGTTACTAAATATAGAAGACATTATAAAATTATGTCACGTAACAATAAGTCTTTAGACAAGAAGTCTATCCTACATAGACAGCGTTTCTAAAACACTGGTCTCTCTGGAACTCTGCAGACAGCTGTAAAGGATATGACAAATTGATGTCCGCTAATGACTATTGTAAGAAATGTCAGTCCAGTCACGGACCTCATTATAGAAACACAAATTATCTTGTACCTACTGGCTGGTGTGAGAAATTTAAGTCAAATTTTCAGGAGAGGAGATTATCATCATTTTAACCGTATGAGGAACGTATGAGGAATCCATTGAACTTGCCTTCTTTTATAGATATATTTTCAGTGAATTCACTACAAACTATCTATATATAAATATCTTATATTATTTGTGGACTTTCGTTAGCTTACTAATCCGCAGTATTTACTTGATAGCTTTATTTACAACAGACATGTACCTACTTTGAAACATCTATCTATACATATTATAAAGTTGTAATGTCCCAACGGGGCTTAAGTAAGAGTATATATAAAATTTAAGCTAGTCAGCTAATTTTATATGTTTTAAATTTAAAATTAATAAAAAATAAATTAAAATATAAATATATAAGTACCCATGTAATAAACTTACAAAGCTACAAGACATATCTAGAGTAAGGAGGGTTAAAATATCTCGCATGTCGGCGAAACATACGTAAAGCAAAGTTGAACAAAGATTGATGAACCTATTCATTGCGACAAGCCACCTTAGAATCTTGGATAACTCCTAAACTCTGACAGGTAACTTTGTATCGTACCTGCAAAGCTATATTTAACCCCAGGATTCATAAAAATATTTCACTTTTTATGTCAGACTTATAGGAGCGTATAGGAGGTTAAAAAATTTGTTTCATAAAGAACTGTATCCATAAACCTAAATTAGTGTTAAATCTGATAACAGTTTAATAACTAATAAAAACTTTTTACACGAATTTATCTTTTTAATAGTCGCAAAATAAATTGGCTCATTGTGTGTTTTAGCTAATTCAGTTAGCTGGAAATAGATGTTTATGAATACGAGCGTGAATTTTACATTATGTATGTAATATGTATGTATATATATTATACATTATGTATTATTCATATAATAATCTAATATATAAAATATCAGTAAATGTTAGTAAACGTACATACTCCTCCGAAACGGCTAAACCGATTCTTACCAAATTTTATAAGCGTATTCAGTAGGTCTAAGAATTGGCTACTATCTATTTTTCATTTTGCAAAACAACGTTTGCTGGGGTCAGCTAGTAACTTAACTTATATAAGTGTAATGCATGTTTTTGCGGAAAAATTTTCAACAAAAAGCTCTGGCGGTGTGTGGCAAACTTGTTTACAATATAGAATGAGGTAATGTCGCGTGTTTTAAAACGTATGCACATTATGTATGTTAATCCACAAATCCACAATTCCTTTCCACATACAATTAAAAGCCTCTGGTTACCTTACTCCTTATTAAAAGATTGATTAAAGCTAAGTACCTAATTGGTTATCACTAGACTGATTAAACTGAACCGACTGAATTAGGAGCCGTGGTGGCTAAGTGGGAGAACACTCGACTGTCATTCCGAAAGCAGTGAGTTCAAACTCCGCACCGCGCACCTCTGGATGTTTCGTCTTGATGAATTGATCTTGCTTTATACACGTGCTTTATCGGTAATAGAAAAAAATCGTGAAGAAACTGGCATGTTCTGAGAACTTGAAGAGTTTGAAGGACATGCGACATTCACCAACCTGCAATTGGCCAGCGTTGTGAATTAAAGCCTTATAACCCCCTCGTCAAGAGAGAAGAATGGAAATGAGCCTGAATAAAATATTATAGTATTATTGTATTTGCATGTTTGCTTTGACAACAAGTACATTACGCTCTTGACAGTCAAGTAAAATTTTATGTGTATCGTTACGAGTGTTCTTTTAAAAAAATAAATTTAGATTAAATTATGTCAAACAAATCCACACATAACATGAAATTAATGTCACAACCTTAACAAGTTCGCTCATGGGGATTTATTTCTCCTTCAAGTTACTTCGATTAGCTAGAACCAGCAGCATTTAACAAATCGTTTCAAAATATCACAAAAAAATTACAGGTAAGTACACGTAAAAGCCCCACTTTTAAAACATTCCATTTCATACAATTCTGACATATCTTAATTCCGTCCTCTTACATCTAACTTATAACAAACTTGTTAGTCAACTATATTGCCGAGGTAATGAATACTTTAAGCAAATACAGACATACATTTGTAAATAAGGGGTGTTATCATCGCATGAGCCGGGTCGGCAACTTGACGCCATTGCTGCCAAAATGACAAATACTGTTGACCTACTTTAGCCGGCCAATGACGCAGAACGGTGCAGCCAAGTTGTATATTAAAGCCTCTATATCTCTAATAATAGGAACTTCAGAACAAGGAACTCCTTACTATAGTTCATAAATAAATATTTCCGAACAATCCACACAACAGCATCTAGCCCCGTGGCACACATACTATGTTCACAGATATCTGGAAATAATAGTCGTTCTATGCTCTAGCTAGATCTACATTGAATTCAATAACGCTATGTAACATTTATTTATCTATCATAATTATTTTAAATAACTTACTTGATTTCACTGACTTTAAACAATAATATGATATTCGAATATCTCTTATAAAGTAAAACTTAGCTCACCATGCAATGCATGGCATGCATGTACACTAAGATCGATGTGTACCAAGCACACATCTCCCATAGCGTAGGGTACTACTGTGGTACACATTGCGCCCTACAGTTTTTAACGAACAGAATTTAACCGAGTAGTGACCATTTTGTTGTCATACATATATAGTTATAAGCCTTAGTTGATAAACATTTGGAAATATTCTGTGACATAAAATAAACAGTATTTCATTAATTTACTAGAGGCCCGCCCCGGCGTCGCACGGGTATAAAAATTTCCCGGAAATTATTCGAATTTTTCTCGCCGTAAAAACCATACTATCTCTCAAGTTGCATCGAACTGCACATGGTGTGCGAATTTAATTATAATCGGTTGAGTGGTTTAGGAGTCCATTGAGGACAAACATTGTGACACGAGCTTTATATATATTAAGATTATAAGCTGTGTGCTGTGATTGGAACAGGTTTTATTGTTCTTGGAAGTTTGTTTTGCCCAACGTGTGGTATCTTTCAAAAAGTTTGTATTCAAAGGAATTCGAAATATGAATTGAAATAATACTTGCTGGATTGGGGGAGAAATTTCCATTTCGTCTTAATATTAGGCATCAAAGGGATGCTAATGTTGAGGCTAAGGAAGCGTTTCATGAAAAATGTTTGTGTTTTAAGTTATTAATTTCCTTGAAAATGTTATCAAAAACAATCAAGTGTAGGTACTTACTAACCGTGCTTTTTTTTCTAAATTTGATTACTAAAAGACAAAAGTTTTCAAAAATTATTTAAAAAAAAGGATGATATAAAATGTAAAAAAAAATTCTCAATGATCTTTCCTTTTTTCGGTTGAATAGTTCCTGACTGACACTTTCACTACAGATTAGGTATTGTGTTTAAAGTGGAATCATCTTAACACAAACAAACACAAATAATTTACACGTAATTTTAGGAGGTTAATTAATTGTCACTTCAAAATAACAGCGCACAAACTTCTTTTGAGGACGAACCTTTCATGGTTAATTAACAGATTTACAAACAAATGTTAAGTTTAACGTTGCGTTGTCAAACAAAACATAAACAAGTTGAAATAAAGAAGATTCAAAGAAATGCCATCCCAAAAAAAAGTTTGATTTTGATACGGGAAAATGGCGTTCAACTGAGTAACATCTTTTTCACCTTATAATTTTATTTAACTCGACACTGGCAAATAGTCGCTTCAAGCGCAAGGTCCAATTACAAGAAACTGAACTGAAATTAAGAAAAATAAAACCCGTCTGCGACTTTTTTTGGGGAGTTTTTACTGTCTCTAAGTGAAAATGGTTGTTTTTATTTTAAATCGACATACACAGATCCCAAACGTCAGTCGGATCAAAAAATGTTGAAAGAAAACTATTAACGATTTTGAAATACCTTTTCAACGATAATCCATACGACATAGTTTGTTGGCTTAATTTTTTTTTTATAAAATGGCGTCCAGCAGTCGCTATGTTGACTTTTCACTAACTTCATGTCTTTAGTGACACTCGCCGTACTAAGAGGAATCGATCGAGACGAATCATAAAAATCGGCCCAGGCGTTTGGGCTGTATGGTGCTACAAAGGAACGTATGTACATACATAGATAAACGCGTTTGCGCTCCTTTGCGTCGCGCAGTCGGGTAAAAACAACAAACATACATACTTACATGTGGAGGTTTAAAAACATTATTTATTTTATTTTATTCCGAAAACAAACAGTTATAATAACTTATCTAATACACATATTAATAGCTACTAACCATTTATATGTTTTCGCATATTGATCCTAAATAACACACGAAAACTCACTTTTCTTCAAATATCAAAATTAACAATAAATTTAACTTAACAATTCCTATAAAAACACAAAGGGAACAAAAAATTTAAATGAAATATATGAAGATTGAATTTGGCTAAAGGTATATAAACTAAAAGAAAAACAAATTACAAAGAATTAAACCACCGACTGGCCAAAACATTCTTGACCTTGTGAGGCTTTGTGTTAAACAGCTGTTAACTGACCTAAAGTTTCTTCAGTCCTAATGTAAGTAGTGCATTATTTGTGACTTCCATAGTTTGTACAAGGTACAACTTTATAGACCACACTCCATGTTACCAATGATACAAATAAATTGGTGTCAGTACACTTTTACGAGCAAAATTAAGGTACGTAACGATGTCTTTCCGGGATATGACACACGTCACGTCTTTACTCATACCGACGATATGCGAGCGTGGGAATGTTCGCCACGGTCACACAGCGTTAACGCCGAGATCATCACCATTATGTTTGGACCGAAACTCCGTGGTCCGAGCGGAAGTACCGACCACGCCAATCTACATCTCGCGCGTCTCGCACACCGTAAACTCCGAGGCTGTGGTGATACATGCGAACCAAAACTGCATTTTTGGTTCGCGTCGAAAGGTTGGAATCTCGCAGTAATCTGAGCTTCGGTTCATTTATGGTGCGGTGCGGGTTCCAACTCAACATCTGTCGACGTTCCTAAATGAGCAGTTTTGGCCGCAAGGGGTCAAGTTTCGACGGTTCATCGGTCGCCTACACTGCAAGGCGACACCGCCGTAACAGATGATCCACGATTCTGACACTTTAGTTTATAAGATTTATATTTTTATGTATTTTAGTCTATAAGGTATATGTTTATACCTTATAGACTAAAATACATAAAAAGGGTCTTAGATGCCTGAAATAAATGATTATTATTATTATTATCATCATCACCCTATTAACGTTCCCACTGCTGAGGCACAGAGACTTCTCTCTAGGCGAGAGAGATTAGGCCTAGATTCACTACGCTGGCTAAGTACATAGAATGTAACATGTCCGTCACTCTTTAAGGCGCCTGTATGGGCCAACGGCCTTGAGGATTCGGGCGGAGTCAAAATTATTCCCCGCGCAACCGCATACTCCCCGCTACATTATTACGACGCAGAGCGCGGCCTGCGCTCTCGGCAAGCGGTCACGCGTGCCGGGTCCTCGCGAGTCGCGACGCCGCGCCGTAAATAAGGACTTTCCAACTACATCATTATTACGCTAAAACTATTCTACCTAGAGATTTATGCGTTTGTGCTTATGTTATTTTCTTTTTTAATTTAAAATGTATTGTTAAAATTAATTATATATTATTATTAGATATTAATGAACCTTAATTTTTAAACTATTTTAGTGTATTTTCTTGTTGGTGGTTCTAATATAACAAATAAATAAATAAATAATAAGTATGTTTTTTTAACTAGGTTTTCTTTACTTACTAAGTACCAACCTAATAATAAGATCCTAAGCCAATCCTGCCAGGGTAGGCTAGTTACCTATACAATGTGTATTTTCGAAGCTTGATCAAACGCAATTTGCGGATACATGACAAAAATTAATCGATAAATATCAGATTTTTTTTATGTAAACTATTAAAAAAAGTCGATTTAATATTTTTTTATGAGAACTAGGTACTTCATCTGGTGTTTTCTTCGTTTCTGTTTGAGTAAACGGTGTATTTTATTCAAAGTAGGCTCATTAAAAAGCTAGATAGTTTACCTAGCTACGAAAATTAAAAGAAAATACAATTTCGGTACAAAAGCCTATTAAAACTTTTTTTTTGTAGAAATTTAACAAAAAAAATAGATATTTATTTTATTTTTAATCTGTAACTTTTACACTGGATTATTGAGGTATACTTTTTTGCATGTCATATTAAACTTCATAATTTATACTACAAATCTCTTCTTAAAAGGGTTTTAATTTTATGAATAATGTCTGGTTTTTGCTTGAAGGCCAATCGTCTGATAGAATCTAGGTAGTATCTGCAATATTCATAATGTCATAGGATTAGAAAATCGGGCATAAGACGAGTACAATTTCAGATTTTTGGTCAGTCACTAAGTTTTCGTGGTATTTTGCTTTTCCTTTTAAGTTTCAGGTAGAGAGTATAAAATTATTTGAAATGCTACGCGACTGACACTGTTGGTATCCATAGATACTCTAAGGTTGGTGGGTAGCCCACGTACCAAAAAGGTTAATTAAACTCTTTTTGCTGTCATGTTATTAGCCATTCGAATTAGGTACTTTTTGCCTTGTACAGAGATCAACAGACAGCAAATTATGTAATGAAACAAGGCAAGATAAGATGAAACGGAACGAAGCCTTTGCCCAAAAGTGGGATATTAACGGTGGATAATGATAAGATTAAGTAATACAACACTATAAGTTATTACTATCAATTAATTTATTGATTGTTCAAAATGCCAACCATTTTCCTCAATGCATATCGTTGCAAGTAAACCCACGTTCAGTTCACAAGTTCTTTTTAGTACATCGCGATCGTTTCTTATTTGATTCGCTGGCGTGATTCATGGTGACGCTCCAGCTCACTTCACAACAATCGTGCGTGATCATTTTAATGCAACTTAAGATACATAATTTGTTGTCTGTTGATATTTGGCACTACAAGGCAGAAAGTACCTTTTTTCGTTGTCATGTTATTAGCCATTAAAATGGCTAATAACATGACAACGAAAAAAGGTAGACCCATACTCTTTGTAGAATTTGTAGAATAATAATAATATAACTCTTGATTACAAACCAAGATAAAACAATACAAAAATGGACTTGCAAAATACAAAATGCATAATGGGCGGCCTTATTGCTTAAAGCAATTTCTTCCAGACAACCTTTGAAAAATATTATGAAGTTTAATAAATAATGCAAAAAAGTTTAAAAATTATAGATCAACAAAAAAAAAAAAAAAAAATTTCTACAAATAAAAACTTAGCGGGCTCTTGTACCAAAATTGTATTTTGTTTTGAATTTTCTAAATTAGGTAAACTATCTAGCTTAGAGTGTTAGATATGTGTGTTGATGGATATGTGGGAAGAGGTAGGTCAAAGAAAATATTGATGGACTGTTTGAAGGATGGCATGCGTAAGAACAAAAATGACTGACAAAAATGTTTCTATGATAATGAATTAATGACTTTTTAAATTGTACAATAATTAGTTTTATGACTTTGAATTTTTGCTTACCATGATGATTACTGATGTTATAAATGTTTAATGAAATTAATTTAAAGTTAATAATTATAAAAATTTATTTAGTACTGTATTTTGTTAGATTTTTATTATTTTAGTTTATTCAATAATGTAATGCCAATTTTATAATTGCATGCCTGGACAGGTAAAATACATTGATCCATGTAAATTTAAGCCATAACAACGCTGTAACATGTATTTACGCAATAAATTAATTTTGAAATTTGAAGGAAGGAATGAGTGTTGAGATGACGAGTGACAGAGGAAAATGGAAGGAAGAAAGATGTTGCGTCGACCCCACGTAATATGGGATAAGGGCTGATAATGATGATGATGTAAACTATCTAGCTTTCAAATGAGCCTACTTTGAATAAAATACACCATTTACTCAAACAGAAACGAATAAAAAACCATACGAAGTAGTTTTAATAAAAAAAAATATTGGCTTTTTTTTAAATAGCCAACATATAATTTTTTTTATCTTATTTTTATCCATAAATTTATGTCGTGTATCCGCATTTAGTTTGATCAAGGTTCGAAAATACACATTGTATATACTTTGTTTGTATCATCTACCTAGTAATAATAATAATAATAAAACTCTTTATTACACACCATATCACAATACAAAAAGGGACTTAAAGCTAAATACAAAAATGCGTAATGGGCGGCCTTATTGCTTAGAGCAATTTCTTCCAGACAACCTTAGGATGGAGAGGATAATGCACAGCAAATAACTGGACGGTGCGGTGACATAAAATATATATAACAATTCATTCATTATTTTATTTTTAATTATATTTAGAATACTAGTCTGTGCTAGTTATAAATAAATAATATTTCCAGACAATTCACGCAACAACATTTTAGTCCCGTGGTAAGCTCTAAGTTTGTGTTACGGGTAGGTACTAGATATTTGATATACTTAATATAATATACATACATTTAAAGATATTATTATTATACATATTAAATACCCAGACCAAGGAGAAAAGTGCTTGCAGAACATACAAACACTTTTACCCTCGGCGGGAATCGAACTCGCTACCTTTTGCTCTGCAAGCGGACATTCGCACACTGCGCCTACGAGGCACTCAGAGTCAGAGTTAGTTAACTAGGTAACCCTTATAAAAAAAAAACAACTTTTTCATAAGTGTTTTTTTTGTTTATAAATATTAATAGGTAGGTACTTATTATATTAGCTTGGTACTTAATTCACTAGTTGGTAGGTAGTAAGTATAATCATTACTTATTTATTACTAACTTTTATTCCTGCTAATTGCTTACTGAACTTGTCCAACGAATATACAAAAGTCCGAGCTCAAATACCTATTTCTAAAATATAAAACTAAACAACAGCGTCCATGCGCAAACAATAATCGTTATACGGTTACATCGAAAAATGCATTTGGACCGATGACGAAGACGCGCGACACAACCTCCCCGTCCGATAGTCTGAGCCACACTGCCGCCCGTCGCCCCCGCACAGACCCGGTCGTTCCATTTCATACCGAAAACATAAAATAATTATTTGTAGTCGTATAAATCATTTGTTTTAATTTTCAAACGTACAGTTTGTGTGGAATACTTTGACAAATATTTAAGTTAAAGAAAAATACTCAAACTCAATACCGTTTAAAAGATATATCCAAATTTCGGATAAAAAATGCCTTACTTTGAATATTTTTTTTATTAAGTAATAATGAAGATACAATAATTTCAAACGTTCAAGTTGTAATTTAATATCTATTTTGCAACATATATTTTTTTTATACATATTTATTCACTCATAAAGTAGATATATCAATTTGAAAAAGTCGCGTTAGCCCATACAACCACCTTAAAGTTCTCAGAACATGCCGGTTTCACCGTTATTAGCACGTGGTTAAAGCGCACATAAAAAAAATTGTCAACACAGCTTTTTTTCGCCTCGATCGCATAACGCGCGAAATACCGGTACGGCGTAAGAAACAATGACTGTTTTAGATACCTACTGATACCTACTCGTACCGCAGCAGGTGTTCCGGATACAATTCCCGTCGGAAAACCAATTTTGTTCTACACTTTCTGTATTTAACATAATTTTAGGTACATACTTAATAGTTAATATAATATTTAACCGCCTCAGCGGCGTGATGGGCGAGGGTCCGCTTGCGGCGCAAGGTAGCGCGTTCGATTCCCGCTGAGGGGTCATGTGTTTGTATGTTCTAAAAGCACTTTCTCCTTGGTTTGGGTGTATAATATGTAGAGTTATAATAAAAATATAAATGTATGTATGTCTATTCTAATATTAAATATATCAGATGTCAAGTACCCGTAACACAAGCTAAGATAAATGTTGCTGTGTGGATTGTCTGAAAATATTTATTTATTTATATTTATATACCTATCTGATCCTATAGTTATCATAAGTAATTATTTTCTTCTAAGCACTAAAAACTGTTAGTCACGCCTTCCCTGTCTTTTAGCTTTCTATATTTCTAACGTTTACCGAAATTCTTTATCCGATGTTTGACTATAACGAATATTACAAAAGAAAATATTACTAATAGGTAGTTCTTAGATGATTATTTTACAAATAAAAATACGAGTATTTTTTCGTAACATTAATATGTAATAACATTACATATGACTCCTACCGTTGGTATTCAAATATCATATCCAAACATAGTAATTAATTATAATGTTTAGGGAAAAATATGTTGAAAGTATTATGTCGTTTCTACGAATATTTATAAATGGATCAATAGAGTTACTACTATAGGTAATGACAACACAGTATAATAAAAATTTTCGCATATAAAATATTCGTAAGTTTCGAACATGTCACACAAATTAAGTCGAGTTCTTAGGCTCTGCGCAAACGGGCTGCCGACTGTGGGCGGTGTAGTACTTATTAGCGACTGTGCGACCCGTAGCGACTAAAAGTAGCAAGTCGCGTAGCGTAGCGAGTGGCCGCGCGTGCACGTCGTGGAACAAATGTATGAATATTCTATATATAAAATAATAAAAAAAACCCTGATTATAGAACTTTAGTTCTCTTAGAAATAAAAAGTCATACTATTTTGTAATGTGCACGTGATGCGCTTTCACTTTAGACCCCACTCGAGTACATTTGCACATTCTCGGTTTGCCTTCCCCAATATTACTCTCATTATTTTTAAACGGGTCAACCGATTTTCATCAAAAATGTCTAAGAACACTCGTGCAAAACTCAATTATTATAACGAGACTAGTCTAGTACTTTTATAGGGATAAGTTTTCCGTTATGGTAGGTTTAGCTTTATGATAACGTTAGATATGAAATTCATGTTGTAAGAATAGTTTTTTAATGTTATCATGTTATAAGTAATGTATGTCAAAAAAAGAACGTTATGATAGTTTGAATTATTAAAGATCTGCTTTTATGTAATAAAATTGATGGCACATTATACCTACCTACCTACTGTCTTTTAGTGTTTAAATGCAAATATTTGTGAAATTGTTTTGACATGTTTTGTACTCGGATATTTTTATAATCTATTCACAATATTTTATAACTGAAAGTTAGAGTAACAAAAACTAGTACACAAGTATACCTTAACACTACATATACATACTATATTATTACGTATAACATTCGCATGCCAAGCACGTAGATAGGGGCAGTTTTAACTCAGTTGTAGGTCATTTTCGATTGACACAATTACTTATAAAGGTAGGCATCGATTGTAAAGAAAACTACAATTCTGAATGGAGGTTTATTTCCATTGAAATAAAAACAATTTGAACATATTGCTTCAATTTAATTAAGGTATAAGGCTAATTTAAAATGATACTTATCTCAGGAAGTTGTTACAAGTTTGTAAATATTTCGATTATATTATACGTTAATACTCGCGGCACAGTTGCAAATATGTTATCATGTTCCAAATAAACGTTATATCCCTAAAACACGCATTAAAAACTTCCAAATTAATATACGCGTACACACATTGTAGCCATTCAATGGTCCACAAAAAATGTAAAAGGTATGCACATCATTGAAAATAGTTAAAAAGATTTACAATAACATTAGATCAAATACTTTCGTTCTGAATTGTTTAGGTATATGCGAGTATATTGAGACAGCAGCGCCCGACGGTCATTCATGAAATAAAAATGAGACAGCGTCTTGGACGTCGTCGTGTGGGATATCGGTATTTCTATTAAAAGTTTTCTTGGGCCTTTCATATCTACGTCTATTCATCCATATTCCTTAAGAACAAACTTGTTTAAAGAATGGAATTTGTACCATTTTAAAGGGATACCAAAATCACTGATACTCGTACCAAAATATTAGCTTAAGTATTATTAGTAAACTGGTATTTTCATACTAACTATAATACCGATAAATATCAGTACTAACCCATCTCTACATGATTGCGTAACTTATTATAAGAGGTGCGTATAAGGTACTAGTAAAGTTACTCTCCCTTATTTGAACTAAAAGAGACCTCGACCCCTCATATATTTAAATCGATAATGGATAACTTTCCACCCAATAAATTAATGAAAATTACTTTGTACTATTCCAAAATGGACTGTCTTACCATGAAAACGTAAATATTATTTTGAATAAATGAATGGATATGACGGTGTACTATTCCGAAAAGGATTGTTTTGCATACCAACATGAAAACATAAATATTAAGATTTAGATTCTACTTTAAGGTAAACATTGGTCAACGACAGCAAGAAAAACTATTATGTTATCCGCTACAAGACAGAAACAAATGACACAATGGCCGTGTACTCCAGTTCCACTAACCGAATCAGAATACAAAGCATTCCTAGTCACGCTAACCCCACTTTTTTCGAGTCGAAACCTATTTCGGCCAAAAATGTTTGCAGATACAAAGTTATAATTGGTTTTTAGAACTACCGCGCCGTTTTTCTCCTAGATTTGTTTTTCATACAAGTGTCGGAAAGTGAAACATTTAACCCCAATCGTTATATCGTTTTTTATTGCTCTATATTTCTACAAAGAAATATGGCTGCCAGAATGTCGAATGAGAATTTATTTCGTTGCATTTTTAGCATTTGGTTGGAAATTTGGGCACTGGTAGGTTAACTGGAATTTTGCAGCTCTTTTTGGCTTCCAACTAAATCTCGATTTATAGCTAAAACATTTTTCTGAACCCTTTCAGGTGGTTTCCGAGATAGCAGGAAGTAATAAACAGAAACTACGGTTAAGAAAGAGCTTTAAGTAGGAATTTGGGGTGTGGAATTATATTAACTTTCGTCAGAATCGTTAATTCTGACGAAAGTTAAGAAAGAAAAAATTGATAAATAAATAAAAAAACCTTTGTTTCCTTAAAACTTAAAAATCATAAATTTCTTTGTAATGTGCACGTGATGCGCTTTCATTTGAGACCCCACTCGAGTATATTGGTAGATTAATTTGCAATTCTATTACTATGATATCAAAACATTTGAAAAAAAAACATGTAATTTATACTATTTAATATATATATACATATATATATATTAATATTAGTAAACTACATAAATCACGAAAATCTTATAAAAGTTTTGGATAAAATTTATTTTAAGAACATTATAGTACTTTCCCAACATTATAGTAAATGTATTCCCAGAGCTAATGTAATAATTTGTAGGTTTGTCATTTGTTTGTCAAAGTCATAAGGCACGTAACACCCACAACATCGGTAACACTTATAGAGGAAGTTACAAAAAAAAAGGAGAGCTTGTTTTTTGTTTGCAGGGAACAAACTACTCAATTAGCTATTAATGTTAAACACCACTCGCTTGGCATAGCTTGTTCCGGCATATCTCATTTCTCCTCCTTCATTACATTAATTTATGCAAATTCTTTTTAAAACATCCTTATCATAACTTCGTTATTTATGGACGTTCCATAAAGAACTTAAATGATTTTTATTTCAAACAATGACAAGAAAAACCCAGTCACGACTAACTAGGTTAAAACTGAGCTCAGGCTTTGAAACTCATCAAGAAACTGAAGCTAAAAGGGCTAACTCATTACAATTGTCTCATTTAATAAATAGAAATGCAAAGTTTTTTCATTAAGCCGCTAAGCTGCCTCGTAAAGTACGATGAATGATCGCTGACAAGGAAATGTGCCGAGCACTAATTAAGCAGACACGACATTCAGAGCCTGTTTCAATTTTGTAGCAGACGCTTTCGTTTCCCACCCTTTAGTGGCCTTAATTATTAGTTATTAGAGGCATCTGTCGGTATTTAGTGAGTATAAAAAAAATATTGAAAATTTTTCCGGACTAATCACTTAATCACACAGCATCATCTAACCCCAAACTAAGCAGAGCTTGTACTATGGGTGTTAGGTGACTGATATACTACACCATTTTTTTTTGTAAAACATACATATAAGCATATAAAACCCCAGACCCGAAACCAAAAATTGTAGATCGTACAAAATCTGGTCTCGCGGCGGGAATCGAAGCTGCAACCTCCTGCTCCTCAGGCGGACTTTGGCCCACTGAGTCACAGAGGTTGTCATTTTGTGTGTCACTTTGATCGTTATCCTTGAGTATTCCTTGAGGGAAGATATGTGTGAAAATACATAAATGTGCCGAGACCTAATTAAGCAGACACGACATTCACAGCCTGTTTCAATGTTGTAGCAGACGCTTTCATTTCCCACCCTTTACTGGCCTTACTTATTAGAGAGATCTGTCTGATAAATACACCTCTAATTAGTATTTTGTGTGTCACTTTTATTTCCTTGTGGGAAGATGCGATGAAATTGCGTAGTAGAAATTCAGTTTTAGAGGAATAGTACATTATCTACAGATAATACTCGTACAGGTACGAGTACTTCTGCCTTTTTTTGTAAACAAACAATGATATACTTCAAAATAAAATTAATACATAACAATACAAAAACAATTTACTGTACACTAACTATATTGAACCAAATAGAACATGGTTACTAAATTCACATAAGAGGAAGAAGTACAACGGGCGATCATTTTCTTCATTAGGTACATCGTTCTCAACGTGTCTTTTTAATTTAAACGGGACAAAATGTTAAGAAACAGCTGCTGCAGCTTACTTGAAAAATCCTTTTAAATCTGTGAAATGATTTTGTGACTTTGTGAAGCAAGCATTTACTTTCTTAACATGAATACAAAATGTACTCACTTTCTTACTAACAACTGATCGTTGAGAAATCGAATGTGTTCATTATATTTAGTTGGATCAGAATCACTCAACAGGCTATGGCAGGGCTATGCTAAGAGTTCATCTAGGTACCGACTAGTCCAATCTGTTCAACTATCTGTTCAATCAGTTGAACAAATTGGAAAATGCTATCCAATCTATTCAACTTTATTACACCATATCGAAACCGAAACGGGAAAACCGTAGCAAAATCATTGGCACCGCCATCCCAAAAGGATTTAGGTCGCTGAAATAGCAGGATGCGCAAAATGGAACATGTAAAATAGATGGCTGAAAAATACAGACCAAATACAGACATCCAACAAAAGCCACTCCCGAGGACCTGACATCGGTATCTTTTCACAGTGTCTCATTAAAACATTCTCGTTTACCTTATTTTAAATAACGCAACGCTAATCTGGCTTAATTTCGTAAGCCAGATTACACGATATAAGATCAGCTCTTTGTTAATATTACAACTATGATAAAACTTTCTGATATTATGACTTAAAACGGGTAAAATACGATGATTTGACGGCCGTCTATATTGTTAAAAACCATGATAATCTAAAGAGTTATAAATTTCTGATATATAAGACACCTGAATTTATTTATGTACATTATATTGTTGTTCAAAGGAATGATAGGTTGTTTCGCCTCGGCGACAAGTCGGGAAAAACAATAAAGTTTCAATTCCAGTATTTCATTTTAAGATGTTATGCAATAATCTTACCAACTACATTATATTTTTTTACAGCAAAGAGCTGAACTTATGAAATTGTTTCAATTCGTTTTCATATTTACCGAGGATTTCTAGAATGCATGCACTGATTTTACTTATAAACAAATACCTTAACAGGGTTGCAATCTATGCCGTCCGTATTCAATCCGTTACCGGACGCCAGAAAAAACGTGCACGCTTTTTTTGAGAAACTTTATTGCCAGTGCCAATTTTATTTTGAATGAGTCAGCTAGCGAATGGCCTAATACAAGTTGTCCACGTACCTATTCTACTTATACTGCAAATTTAATATTTGAGTCAAAGAGGGGTAGGGTTAGGGTTAGTCCTATCTTTGACTCTCTATAACAGGCCATAGATTAGCTAGTATATGAACCGAAAGGTACGAACAGCTATTTTTTAGATTGATCTCAATAAAAAGATGTTGTTGACCCTACACAAGTTGAATTTCAACCTTCAAAGGGATGGAAAAGTTTGTATTACACTTCTAAAGCTTAGTGCGCTTTCTGAAGCTTCAATGCGAAAAATATAAAACATAGAAATATTTCTTATTGTCATTATTTATTTTTTTATTTACTCTGAACTGCAGTTAGTAAGGAGAATAAAAAAGTCAGTCATAAATACCCAAGCACACTGACCCATACGAAAACTCCTAATCAATTTTGTTACGACTCTCCCCCTCAACTCAACAATGGGTGGCCAAATATGTTAATAAATATAATATCCTGTTTTCAACCGGGAGTTCCGTTCCACCGTGGTCACATGCATAATCTATTAGACCCCTACACATAACTACACATGCATGGCAATATGTTCATTCCAGTTAATATAGTTTCCTAATTTCGTGTGAGGGCACTTGCCTCGCTAATGGAATAGGAAAGGGCAGAGGTCACTAAGGCTGGCTGGGCTGGGTGTAAGGCTGGACTAGAGCTAAACTTGTTGAAAACATTGCTATCTCTATATTTCTCTCTTCAGTCGTATAATACAATAAATGTTATCCTAATTCCTGGGTTTCGACACCAGAAAAAGACGATGCATTGCATTCCAATAAAATAGTCATATTTTGGGGGGCCAGATTCTGGTCAACGATGGTTTAGGAAGGTTTGGTGCATATAACGTGAGGCGAGCATACAGACAAAGTTACTCACAGTTTAAATATCCAGGACGAGAGCTAAACTTGTTGAAAACATTGCTATCTTTATATTTCTCTCTTCAGTCGTATAATAAAATAAATGTTATCCTCATTCCTGGGTTTCGACACCAGAAAAAGACGATGCATTCCAATAAAATAGTCATATTTTGGGGACCAGATTCTGGTCAAGGATGGTTTAGGAAGGTTTGGTTCATATAACGTGAGGCGAGCATACAGACAAAGTTACTCACAGTTTAAATATCCAGGACTGCCTACTCCGCTTTGCATCAACAACACTGCCTGTTGTTAGCACAACACACACGAGAGTTTTCACAATCTGGCCAGGCTATTTTGTATTGGATTTTGATAAGATTATAGATTTTGTGGTGCGCGCGCGCCGGGTCTTGTCAGATCGATCGATTTTTCTTCTTGTGCTCTTGTCTCAGCTAGCGCGCTCCTGTTTTTTTATATATAATTTATGCACGTCATTAATGACGTTTCGATGCCTGATTTGTCGATACACGATGAATGAATCAAAATAATAGAGAGTGGGAAATTTGAATTTAAAACTTTATGAAAAAGATGATGATGAACCTAAAGGTTAAAGTTCTTACGAATTCGTATTGATTATAAGAATAATTAAATTATAAATTACCTTATTAAGAAAAAAAACATTAAAAAAAAATATGTATATCTACTGAATTTTCGAGATATTTCGAATTCGTTATAATATAAAAATCGCGAGAATTCCCCCCCTGCACATGAGCCTCCTCTATAGATTTTCATTGTGTTGTCGAATGTCGATATGCTTGCGGGGCTGCTCAATATACTGAGATTGAGTTCTTGTGAAACCTATACAACTCAAATTAATTCACTAAACGTTCAACTTGTCAATTCCATATACCAGTAATTTGACGAAGTTTGTCGATGTTTTTCAGGAAATTGCTTTCTTATTTACGTTCGCTTCCATCTCAAGCAATAGGTACCACACCTCATTGGATTACTTATATTTCGCAGATTGACGTGAAAGGAATCAGGTTGATTTGAACTTTCGACGTCGAGGCAGAGAATAGGAAGTCGAAGTTCCCCTGAGAGTTATTTACATTCCAATGTAAAGCTTGTTCCCAGGGGAAAAATAACGAAGGAAGAATGTTGTTTAGGCATGGGCTTTGTACGGTCATTAAGAAGTTATAACCTGAAATTTCTGTATTTTTACTAGTAATGTTTATAATCAGAAAAAGAAAATTATATATAATAATTTAAAACATACATTTACATTTCGTAAGAAGCTTTCGCATGTCGCACCAAGTCTTACACCTTACGGCCACCCCTGAAAAATTATTCGTTAGATTAAGAAGTATTATAAAAATAAATATTTACAGACTAATCTAATCACACAACCTCACCTAACCGCAAACTAAGAAGAGTATGTACTATGGGTGTTAGGTGACTGTTTTACTACATAGATCATTTTTTTTTATAAAAATATAAATATTATAATACATAGAGAACACCCAGAAATTGTAGAACATACAAAATCTGGTCCCCCGGCGGGAATCGAACCCGTAACCTCTTACGTCTTTGCGGGCTTTTTCCCTACCGAACCACTGAAGTTGCCATTATGCAAACGTAAATGTCTATTGGTTATGCAAACGTTAACTTTATTTTTGATTTATTCAACTTTTCCGCCATTGGTAACATTTACAATTCAAACATTGCACAGGCGTGGAGATATTTCGCAAATAAATCCGCTGAACACGGTTGCTGTGTGAACACAAGCTTATGGAGAGAGAAAGAGATAGAGAGAGAGAGCTTATATGTTTTCAGATGTTATTTTCCAACGAGTATTTAAAATATCTGTGTCAATTTAATCGTACCACTCGTTGCTCGGCGCTCGTTTGACAAGGCTTTAAAATGAATATTCCATGGTGCTCGGAAATAACGAGGACTTAGGAAGGATCATAAAATATGTTACAAAGGGACATTTTAATCTCTTTGTGACATGATGTAATTAAATTTGCATGATTTTTAAAACTTCCTTGAACAACTTTCTCACTCATACATACAGGTATATGTAACTAGTAGTGCCTCGCGGTGTTACCTGCGTTATAATGAATTTTACTGCGGAATGACATTTTCCCGCGGTCAAAAGTAGGCTATGTCCTTTCTCAGGCTCTAGAAAATCTGTGTACCCAATTTCATTAAAATCAGTTTAGTAGTTTTTGCGTTAAAGAGAAACAGACAGATAAAGGTATAACTTTTTAAATTATCATTGTGTTTAACAATATTACGGATCACGGAAATAATATGCAACAGCGTCGAAATATCGGAAAACTCAAAAACCGTCAAATCATGGTATGTTACCCGTTTTAAGTCATAAGACAGATAGAGTTAACTTTAGCATTTATCATATTATTAGTATGGATTATTAGATACCTTAATTGTATGAAGAGATTGAATTTATTTGTAAGTAACGTGTGTACGCTTACTCCTCCCGATGATAGACTTCTCTTGACTTCCGAAGACCGAAACGTCGAAAGTTTATGAACTCTAGTTCACTACGTGAGTAAATCCCGTTTATTACAATGAATAAAAACCCCATTACAGATTTGATTATTGTTTTGCGAGATTTAGCTTAATTGACTTATTTGATACGCATTTCAAAACAATCAAATTATATGAGTATTATTAGTCTTAATTTTGCTATGAAAGGCATATCTTTCATAGCAAAATTCATAATTAACGAAACGATTATTTTATTTAATTTAAATAGGAAAACAAACATTTATATTTAAGTTATACACTTAAATATACATATAAATATATTATTGCTACAGGATTAGACAGAAAGTTCTCGCAGACCCTGACTAAACCATCTGGCTTCTTTTTAATAAACTATTTAAACCTTAAACTCAAACTTACCTCACCTGCCCTGCTTCCTAGATGCTATTAGCTAAGCATTAGAGAAGTTTACAGGGTGTCACAAATACCTTTGCAGAATTTGGTACCGATCTCGGATTATAGCGAGCAAAACAAATTTCTTCTTCCTTAAGGTTAATGGTATTCGTGAAAATGGAGCGTGTGGCATTAAAGCAATATAATTAAGAATCTTCAATATAAAACTTCACTTTTGATTTGAAACGTCAAATGCCAAAATTCGGCTTTTGGAATTTGACGTTTCAAATCAAAATTGAAGTAGTACGTCTTTTTTTTAGTTTATTTGTTTGTATTCTGAAATCAGGTACAAATAAATATTATGTCCGTATTTATTCCATTATAGAACGAATCGATTAAGGTTCGAATTGCTGTGCTAGTTTGAACGAATCACAGCGTATTTAATTTGCATAAAAAAACATTCGAGAGAATTTACTAACTACTAATATCATGCGCGGGCCGATAAAAAGATTAAACTGGCTAAAGCAATTTTGTGTGACATCACTGCGCACTGGGATTGTGAATTTGCATATTTGGACGAGGCTGGTTTAGCAATTTAACGTGTAAGATCTCTAATCCCAGTCTTAAGGAACGAATTCAGTTTTAGTAATACTAAAACTGAAACCTAGGTTTAACATTAAGGCGCCTGTATGGGCCAACGGCCTTGAGGATTCGGGCGGAGTCAAAATTATTCCCCGCGCCAACGGCATACTCCCCGCTACATTTTTACGACGCAGAGCGCGGCCTGCGCTCTCGGCAAGCGGTCACGCGTGCCGGCTCCTCGCGAGTCGCGACGCCGTAAATAAGGACTTTTCAACTACATCATTATTACGCTAAAACTATTCTACCTAGAGATTTATGCGTTTGTGCTTATGTTATTTTCTTTTAATTTTTTTTTTTTAATTTAAAATGTATTGTTAAAATTAATTATATATTATTATTAGATATTAATGAACCTTAATTTTTAAACTATTTTAGTGTATTTTCTTGTTGGTGGTTCTAATATAACAAATAAATAAATAAATAATAAGTATGTTTTTTTAACTAGGTTTTCTTTACTTAATATGTACCAACCTAATAATAAGATCCTAAGCCAATCCTGCCAGGGTAGGCTAGTTACCTATACAATGTGTATTTTCGAAGCTTGATCAAACGCAATTTGCGGATACATGACAAAAATTAATCGATAAATATCAGATTTTTTTTATGTAAACTATTAAAAAAATAATAATATTTTTTTATGAGAACTAGGTACTTCATCTGGTGTTTTCTTCGTTTCTGTTTGAGTAAACGGTGTATTTTATTCAAAGTAGGCTCATTAAAAAGCTAGATAGTTTACCTAGCTATGAAAATTAAAAGAAAATACAATTTCGGTACAAAAGCCTATTAAAACTTTCTTTTTGTAGAAATTTAACAAAAAAAATAGATATTTATTTTATTTTTAATCTGTAACTTTTACACTGGATTATTGAGGTATACTTTTTTGCATGTCATATTAAACTTCATAATTTATACTACAAATCTCTTCTAAAAAGTAAGGGTTTTAATTTTATGAATAATGTCTGGTTTTTGCTTGAAGGCCAATCGTCTGATAGAATCTAGGTAGTATCTGCAATATTCATAATGTCATAGGATTAGAAAATCGGGCATAAAGACGAGTACAATTTCAGATTTTTGGTCAGTCACTAAGTTTTCGTGGTATTTTGCTTTTCCTGTTAAGTTTCAGGTAGAGAGTATAAAATTATTTGAAATGCTACGCGACTGACACTGTTGGTATCCATAGATACTCTAAGGTTGGTGGGTAGCCCACGTACCAAAAAGGTTAATTAAACTCTTTTTGCTGTCATGTTATTAGCCATTCGAATTAGGTACTTTCTGCCTTGTACAGAGATCAACAGACAGCAAATTATGTAATGAAACAAGGCAAGATAAGATGAAACGGAACGAAGCCTTTGCCCAAAAGTGGGATATTAACGGTGGATAATGATAAGATTAAGTAATACAACACTTTAAGTTATTACTATCAATTAATTTATTGATTGTTCAAAATGCCAACCATTTTTAACCCCCGACCAAAAAAGAGGGGTGTTATAAGTTTGACGTGTCTGTCTGTCTGTCTGTGTCACCATAGCTCCCGAACGGATAGAGCGATTTCAATTTAGTTTTTTTTGTATGAAAGGTGAGTCTTGCGCGAGTGTTCTTAGACATGTTTCATGAAAATCGGTTGGGCCGTTTAAAAGTTATGGGGGTGAGAGTGGGGAAGCAAAACCGAAAATCTGCAAATATACTAGTGTGGGGTATCAAATGAAAACGCATCGCGTCCACATTACATAATATTATGTTGTTTTACATTTAAGGAAATTAAGGCGTTGGAATCGGGGGTTTTTCTTAAATTTTAAATTTAGATTTATCCTCAATGCATATCGTTGCAAGTAAACCCACGTTCAGTTCACAAGTTCTTTTTAGTACATCGCGATCGTTTCTTATTTGATTCGCTGGCGTGATTTATGGTGACGCTCCAGCTCACTTCACCACAATCGTGCGTGATCATTTTAATGCAACTTAAGATACATAATTTGTTGTCTGTTGATATTTGGCACTACAAGGCAGAAAGTACCTAATTAAAATGGCTACTAACATGACAACGAAAAAAGGTAGACCCATACTCTTTGTAGAATTTGTTGAATAATAATAATATAACTCTTTATTACAAACCAAGATAAAACAATACAAAAATGGACTTGCAAAATACAAAATGCATAATGGGCGGCCTTATTGCTTAAAGCAATTTCTTCCAGACAACCTTTGAAAAATATTATGAAGTTTAATAAATAATGCAAAAAAGTTTAAAAATTATAGATCAACAAAAAAATAAAAAAAAAATTTTTTGGTAAATTTCTACAAAAAAAAATTTAGCGGGCTCTTGTACCAAAATTGTATTTTGTTTTGAATTTTCTTAATTAGGTAAACTATCTAGCTTAGAGTGTTAGATATGTGTGTTGATGGATATGTGGGAAGAGGTAGGTCAAAGAAAATATTGATGGACTGTCTGAAGGATGGCATGCGTAAGAACAAAAATGACTGACAAAAATGTTTCTAAGATAATGACTTTTTAAATTGTACAATAATTAGTATTATGACTTTGAATTTTTGCTTACTATGATGATTACTGATGTTATAAATGTTTAATGAAATTAATTTAAAGTTAATAATTATAAAAATTTATTTAGTACTGTATTTTTTTTAGATTTTTATTATTTTAGTTTATTCAATAATGTAATGCCAATTTTATAATTGCATGCCTGGACAGGTAAAATACATTGATCCATGTAAAATTTAAGCCATAACAACGCTGTAACATGTATTTACGCAATAAATTAATTTTGAACTTTGAAGGAAGGAATGAGTGTTGAGATGACGAGTGACAGAGGAAAATGGAAGGAAGAAAGATGTTGCGTCGACCCCACGTAATATGGAATAAGGGCTGATGATGATGATGATGTAAACTATCTAGCTTTCAAATGAGCCTACTTTGAATAAAATACACCATTTACTCAAACAGAAACGAATAAAAAACCATACAAAGTAGTTTTCATAAAAAAAAATATTGGCTTTTTTTTAAATAGCCAACATAATAATTTTTTTTATCCTATATTTATACATAAATTTATGTCGTGTATCCGCATTTAGTTTGATCAAGGTTCAAAAATACACATTGTATATACTTTGTTTGTATCATCTACCTAGTAATAATAATAATAATAAAACTCTTTATTACACACCATATCACAATACAAAAAGGGACTTAAAGCTAAATACAAAAATGCGTAATGGGCGGCCTTATTGCTTAGAGCAATTTCTTCCAGACAACCTTAGGATGGAGAGGATAATGCACAGCAAATAACTGGACGGTGCGGTGACATAAAATAATATATATAACAATTAATTAATTATTTAATTTTTAATTATATTTATACTAGTCTGTGCTAGTTATAAATAAATAATATTTCCAGACAATTCACGCAACAACATTTTAGTCCCGTGGTAAGCTCTAAGCTTGTGTTACGGGTAGGTACTAGATATTTGATATACTTAATATAATATACATACATTTAAAGATATTTTTTATTATACATATTAAATACCCAGACCAAGGAGAAAAGTGCTTGCAGAACATACAAACACTTTTACCCTCGGCGGGAATCGAACCCGCTACCTTTTGCTCTGCAAGCGGACATTCGCACACCGCGCCTACGAGGCAACAAAAAAACAACTTTTTCATAATTTTTTTTTTGTTTATAAATATTAATAGGTAGGTACTTATTATATTAGCTTGGTACTTAATTCACTAGTTGGTAGGTAGTAAGTATAATCATTACTTTTTTATTACTAACTTTTATTCCTGCTAATTGCTTACTGAACTTGTCCAACGAATACACAAAAGTCCGAGCTCAAATACCTATTTCTAAAATATAAAACTAAACAACAGCGTCCATGCGCAAACAATAATCGTTATACGGTTACATCGAAAAATGCATTTGGACCGATGACGAAGACGCGCGACACAACCTCCCCGTCCGATAGTCTGAGCCACACTGCCGCCCGTCGCCCCCGCACAGACCCGGTCGTTCCATTTCATACCGAAAACATAAAATAATTATTTGTAGTCGTATAAATCATTTGTTTTAATTTTCAAACGTACAGTTTGTGTGGAATACTTTGACAAATATTTAAGTTAAAGAAAAATACTCAAACTCAATACCGTCTAAAAGATATATCCAAATTTCGGATAAAAAATGCCTTACTTTGAATATTTTTTTTATTAAGTAATAATGAAGATACAATAATTTCAAACGTTCAAGTTGTAATTTAATATCTATTTTGCAACATATATTTTTTTTATACATATTTATTCACTCATAAAGTAGATATATCAATTTGAAAAAGTCGCGTTAGCCCATACAACCACCTTAACGATAGATTAATCTAATTTAATTTATGTTCCAATGTTCCTAAGTAATAATATGACGTGATATTGAAATGATTTTTTTTGGCTATATTAAAATCTTATAAAGCTGAAGTGTCCGATTTGAATAATTATTTCACTGTTATTTATCGATGCTATAGGCTATTTTTTATCGCGGTAAAATAAGGGATTCCCGCGGATTAGTCCATAAAACAAGGGCATCACCGTGGCGTGAAAAGCTAGTATGAAGATACATTTTAATCCTGCAAGCTTTTTATCATACATGACATAACTCTTGATGTCGGTTAAACTGAACTTGTAATTAAACTTTGCTAATATGATCTAATTTTAGGATGGGGGGTTTGATGGAGGGTTCTCATGTTATATCATATGTAAACCGATGACACAGGCCAAACTTTATTATTTAGCTATAACAGCTTTTCTCAGATTGCACATACAGTGTAATTAGGGTAAGTAATTAGATGTATTTTCATTTCTCGTAATGCGTAAATTTAATAAATCTACCGATAAAAATCGCTATATATACTTGAGACAGTATGTTGTTCACACGAAACGATGATTTATTTGCAGAGGAAGTAGTAAAAAGAAGTGCCTATTTGACATTGTATTTAATCGATTGACTTATTTACTATTAATAATAATTATAATATTTCCGGACTACTCACACAGCATCACCTAACCCCAAACTAAGCAGAGCTTGTTCTATAGGTGTTAGGTGACTACATATATAATTTTTATTTTTGTAAATACATATACATACATATGATACATAGAAAACACCCAGACCCGAAATCAGAAATTGTAGATCGTACAAAATCTGATCCCCCGGCGGGATTCTTTTATTGTACCAAATTTTTGAAAGCTAACGGTTTTTGATGAAGTATGTGATTAATTTATATTTTAATATCTTGTTTGTACCATATTTAATAAAATAAATAAATGATTATCATTAAGTTTCATAAAAAAAATTGTAAGAGCTTAGCTTAGTTTGTTTAGATGTGTGAATAGGGCAAAACTATTGATTTGTCACAGATTGAAACGAAAAGATAAAATTACAATATTTGTTATAATTTTCATCTTAACTATCTTTACCGACCATGGCGAGAATAACCTGGCATATGAAGGCAGCAATATGACATATAATCCAACCATGCGTTATATCACATAGACAATCTCATGTCTTGTCCATGCCAAAGTCCCGTGACCCGATTTAGCATCGTTGCTTCAAAGGCCGCTCTACTGTGACCGCCGCCCACCCACAACGGAGTGTCAAAATGACAAGACCTGTCATTTCGTCATACTGTGCCTTGCGTGGGTGGGCGACAAGGCCAAGGAAGGAATGGTTCATGAAACAAATGTGGGCTTAAGCGTAGAGCCGGAGGCTATTTTAGAACGACTCTCGTTCTAAAATAGCCTTCGGCTCTACGCTTTTATGAGCCTTTTGTTTGAATATGATTTACCTACTGAAAGGTGCGTTAACCTCTTAAAAGTAATAAAGTTTACAGAAATGTGAAGTAGTAGACAAATTCTCGTTATATTATGATATAATGTTCTGGATATAATGATGCTACTGTTGGTATTTAAACTGCTATACTGATGGCACTGAAATTTAGAACCAATTTTCTTTAATTAGCTTATTGTAACCCATTCCTGGACATAGGTCTTCCCTAAATCCTCCAATTTCCTATGCAAGAGTTAAATTATCTTTAACATAGCGATATATTCATTTTTAACCAAGCAACGTTAATAAGCCATATGATAGAGATAATTAAAGATAATTCATTAATTACTGGACCGATACTTATCAATTATAAATGGGGTAATTATGGGAGACACTGCTGAATTCGATGAACAAACATATTTTCATGATAAAAACATATTAAAATTACGGATTAGTCTTCTTTATTATCACATAAGTACAGTCAACAACAAAAGGAACTGATGAAATAGGGTCCTAAAATAATAAATACAGTACTTTTAGTCAAAAGTTATTGACTACTGTAATTTGTTAGAAGTAAGGGAACAAAAAACGTCATATGTTATACATATAGTCATCACATTAATTTCGATCCTCAGTGTTAATATGATAATTTTATTTTGACGAATTAAAACTTCAATTGGAATTGACACTTCGGTATGGCTTGTTACATTTGGCACGTCACACTAGAAGATGTTTTGAAACGTTGATTTTGATCACTTACTTTTGCCGTTGACTGTACGTTTTGTCGTAAAAATATACTAAAAACGTGAAAATGAATCAGTTATGCGCGCCCACGCCGACTTATCTGTTCTTAAGTCTTAAGTTAAGACCAGATAAAAACTGATTCAACACTTCCGTAACAGCTTCCAGACAAACCCAACAAATAAATCCAATTTACACTTTTTACAAGGGCAAGAACTTGCGAAAGGAGGTCAATAGGACCCGAAAGCCTGGGAAAACGTCCATGGTTCTCTCGAGTTGAGGTTGCTCATTAAGGGGCGGTTGGAGGGTGCCCGATGAATCGTGATTGATACCGCTTTTAACCGCTTTCATACTTACGTACTGCCAAACTCTGGGACTATACAAATAAAAGCGGTGGATTTGCGTTTTTGTTTTTGTTTGTTGTTTTCAAGAGACTTGTGTTTGTTTGTCTTTTGTTAGACTTTTATCTGATTCCCAGTGGAGTAATTTTAAAGTCTATCACGGGATTAAAAACAATGAATCTTTTAAAAAGACATTTTTTTGCAGGAGCTTTGCTTCGAATTAAAACTTCATGTTTCCGAGTTTAAAGTAGTTAGGTAGGTATAGATACTCCATAGAATGTTGTGTACGTGAACATTAATGATTCGCGTAAAATTGTCCACATGGCTAATGGACTACGGCTCGCATTAGTGTGATAATGGGAAACATTTATCAAAATTACACATTAGTCTATATGTTAATTGGGACACCAATGACAAAAATTGTTTATACGGTCACAGGATAAATATAAACACAATACTACAAACTAAGAGAATGATAGATACTCTATGACAACAAAGGAAAACCAAATAAAAAATATTTGACCTCTAAGAACCTCAAACAAAGCCAAGCGACAAGTGTATTCAAATATACTTGAACACTCACGAATCAGAAGCCTTTAGTCTTTATTTTTACTGAAATATTCAGTTTCCACATAATCATATGAACATCTTCATACGTAGAAATATGACTAGCTTTCCTAGAATTAAATAAGGACCTTTAGAATACGAATTTTAGGTATGTTTGTATTTCGTTTTTCTGTGTGAAACAAATTGCAGTGATTATATTTATAAAGCGATTCCAATTTATCATCCATTCGATCAAGTTGAGTTTGCGTTAATCAATCAATTAACACTTTATTGTACACAACAAATAAGAAAAAAAAAACAAAATAAATTACATGTACAATGGGCGGCCCCATCGCTGAGAGTGACTTCCAGCAAACCAAACCGTTAAATATGAAAAGAAATCTGACAAAGAAATAAGAAATAGGGAGTGCAAAAAAATTATACTTACTAATACTTATTACTAATACAATGACAGGAATAAACTAAGGTCTTAAATAGATAAATACAATGGCATTATACATATACAAAAAACAACATCGAAAAGTTCAGTCAGCGAGAGCGAGAAAATAAATCATTCGACTTAACCTTAAAACTTTATTTTTGCTCATATTTTAATATCAAAATGCATTAACTGTTGAGTTACACGGAACCCTCAGTGCGCGGGTCGAACTTCTACTTAGTTGATTTTCATTTAGGCTAATTCACAAAGGTAAACAACAAAGCTCTACTCAAAGCCCAAAAGTACTCGAGTAATGTACAGTCAAATTCTATTCATTGCTTATATCGAGCAAGATTGGCTTTGTTCTGTGAACTACTTCTCAGGGGGCGGCAGGGGACTTTGCTTTAACCGAAGTTGGAAATTAAAGTGCCTGTCGTATCTATGCGCCTTGTGATGTAAATTTTGGCAATGTATGTATGCTACAGTTCATGCATACCAAGCGAGCACCCAGCCTGCACTACAGAATGCAGAAAAATTAAATGAATGAAATGAATGTTTGAATGAATGATACATTTGTTATTCAGTGTCACTGTATGAAACCGACACTCATGTGCTTCGTTAAAACCGGAGCAAAGTACAAATATTAAAATCTATTTTAAGAGAACTGAAATCTGAGATTTTTCTTAACGAAGGCTTCCAATTAAAGCCGGAGTTCTTTCTTAGTTGTTTAGTTCGTTATCATCATCATAAGGGTGTCAGGGTTTGTAAAATTTTGGATGGATTATATTTTATTACTCGTTTTTGCGCAATATTGCCTCAGTAAGCAACTCAAAAGGTTATATTCATAAAGGAAGACTCAAATATATATATTGAAAACCAATACAATACAAATATTCTTTATTGCAGCACAACACTATAGGAACATAGGTACATAGGAGATACATAATGTATTACATACAGTGACACAAAGCGGCCTTATCACTAATAGCGATCTCTTCCAGGACACCTTTAGATGAATATGAAATGTGTTAATTAGAGAGAGAGCAGTGGCGTTTATACAGATAACCATATAACTTACAGATTTGATTTCATGTTAATTTTTGTTTGTAAGCATTTACTCAGTCAATTGATATTATTTTCATAACTAGCCGAAAAATTATTATTTTAGTAAATGGCGGACAAGTTGTTATTCTTAGCTCCATACAAAAATGTAGGAACCTCTTTAATTATTAAGGTCATTTAGTTTGTCATACTTAATCCGTTGTTTTCGCTCCAGGGAGTTGATTACCATTGAAAGCCAACTGCTGTAGAGTTTGTATTGACTTTCTTGCTTGTAACATGTACATACTTATAAACAACCAATGCTGTCATAGACGAATGAACTCACCATGTTCATTTATATTTAGAGTAAGTAAATATACTTAATCAATCTTAATGATTTTAATAAGTGATAAACCCCACTGTTTATGTTAACCTTTTTTTAATCCTGCGAAGGATACGGATGCGTCTTCCACTCGTATTCATAAAAACTCCTATTTCTGGCTAATATAACTGAATAAGCTTAAACACACAATAAGCCTTTATATGCCTTTTTTTATTTTGCGACTATTATAAGAGATGATCAGGTGTGAAAAGTTTTTATTGAACTGCTATTAAACCGATTTATCACTATTCGTTTGTGAAAAATGTATACTTTTAATGTACTCACTTAAGCGTAATTTGTATTTCGGTCTTCCGCGACACAGGATCTAATCCTAGTGCGGGAACCGCAATTAAATGGAATGGTAAATTAATTAATTTTAGTTTATGTTTTGTTTTGTAACGTTTTTTATCAAACGTTCTCCTAGAAAACAAAATAATTAAATATTAAAAATATACAGGGGTTAATCTCTTTCTGAATAAATTAAAAAGTATAATAAGTAGTAAAAGTACCCTTTCTCAAGGCTTGGCAAGCTAGTCAACCCGCCTGCCAAGTGTCATGAGTATGGCAATGCTCCATTGCGATGTTAAGTTTAAAAGTAAGGAGGTTCAAGTCCCGTAGTGGTCATTCTACTAGGTACTATACAGACAGAGAGAAAAAGAAAATATTATGTGAATATATAAAAAAATATCTGTACATACTATGTCTATTATATAAAGTAGGTATATCAAACGTCTAGTACCCGTAACACAAACTTAGAGCTACTTAGTTTTACTTACATTAAAACTACCTTAAAATTGTTTTAGGAGAAAATACTCGTGTGCGCTAATCTAATTTTTAATCTCTAAATAGAAAATTACTAAATAACTTAACTAAATATTATTTTTGTTTGAATTCTTCCATTTTGTCTAGACCGACTTTAACCATTCCGTGACTATTACACATATCTGAATTAGATTCCAGGCCACTGACCTCTAGGCAGTACACCCTAGCTAGGCGTTAGTCATTGGCAGTGTGGCCACACACATACCTACATGCGCATACTGTAGTGTATATAAATATTTCCGGACTACTTACACATCATCACCTAACCCCAAACTAAGCAGAGCTTGTACTATGGGTTTTATCAGCAGAAATATCTGGTGTTAGGTGCGGTAGGACATTTTTTTTTTGTAAATACATACATAATGATACATAGAAATCACCCAGACCCGAAACCAGAAATTGTAGATCGTACAAAATCTGGTCCCCCGGCGGGAATCGAACCCGCAACCTCCTGCGCCTCAGGCGGACCTTCGCCCACCGAGCCACAGAGGTCGTATATATGCACTAATAGCTCTAAGATAGTCTAAGAATTGTATATTAATCATGTCACCTATTTGTTCATGGGCAGAATAAATCATGACTCCATAGAGAACAGTTGTTTAACTTTGGTCGAACCATTTATGGCGACCCTGCCTTAATTGGTAAGAACATAGTCGAATCCAAACAAGAGCATCGGAGTTCAGGTGTACACAGCTTCTCAAATGCATTGATATCGTCGATCGACTGTAGATCGTTCGCTCGTTAGGTACTATCGATCGACGTCGACTAATCCAATCTACTTACAATCGAATGCTGTCGTTCAACAATCGATCGGTTGGTTAGGAACTACACCTCGAGAGTACCTTGCGCTGTACGAATAATTTTTAAAGCTTCAACCCAAAGAAACCTCGGCAGAAATTCCTATTTGTGTTTGCTTAATACAAGTTAATGATTGGTTATGTTGTTATTGGTAGCGATGTAAGTCAATTAGAACTAGGAATTGTATCCCGACTTGTTTCACCCATCTCCCCATCTACCTGGAAGGTAACTTACAGCTCCCCAACAGCTGTGGACTTCCTGAAACTGCGAAAATATGTTAATCTTGACCGAGGTTACCTGTTTGTGACAGTTTGGATGAGAACCTTTGGTCGTTAGGGTCTTCGAGCGCACGCAACTTACGAGCTTGTTAAATCACTAATTACACAGCTGATCGCAATGCTGGTTTCTAGTTTCGACAATGACAAAGCCTTTGTCATTTGGAAACCCAAGTGAGATTTTCGGAACATTTAACATCATAGCACAAACAACGAAAATAAACGTGTAGTAAGTATCTGAAAATTCTTCATTTCATTCATGAGTTATGAGTAGAAATGTCTTGGCAAACGCTGAGTAAACAATATAAACTCGCAATAAATTTTCTTAGACAACAATTGAGAAACATATATTAACTTGCTCTTCATATACGCCTCGTTTTGAATATACACTCGAATGAATGTGTGCAACACAAAGAGAGACGGAAACTAAATTAACCTGTTAACTGTTTGGTGATCTTACAAAGCATGTCTCTGAATACAGACTGAAACTGAGTTCTGAGACATTCCCACATGGTATACTAGATCAGGTTAATTTAATAAAATGAAATTACTTATTTGCAAAAATAAGTAATAAATATTACAGGTCGGATCTTAAAATTCAATGTATGCAAATATTACGTCAAAATATAATTATTTTTTAAGTATTAAAGTATTCTGATAAGTATTAACTCTACCTGTCCTAACTGTAACTGTCTAACTGTAATTTAATGCTAAGGAATTTAAACGAAGCAACCTCGTCCACTCTTAATATTTCATATTTGTTAATGTCAAGCGATAAACTTTTAGTTTTATAGTAATGAAATTTATTATTTAGGTCTGAATTATATTGATTATTCAAAAACTTTATTAGCAAAATTAAAATAACAACACTGTATCATTAGCAAATTGAAAGAATTAGTGTAAGGACTTCTCTTGACTTTAGAAGTCCGAAAAGTAAAACGCGTTATATTTAGCTATAATCTTAAAACCCAGCTTCCATAATATACCTCCTATTTTCCGACATACCTACCACTTTCTCCTGCATTCATAAACGGAGGTAAGCTATCCTCTTCAAACAATTTATTAGGTAATACAAAATGAATTTATGTGGTTTCATATCCGTGGCCCTTTTAAGGTAGAAATAAACTCGAGTACCTATGGCAGCCAAGGTAATAATTTCTATAGAATAAAATAAGCACGTACAATTCCTTTTCATTATGCTAAGCGTTTTACGCATCACTGAACTTGTGAACCGTACACATCGGACTTTTAATGATTTAAAGTAATAATTTTATTGAAGCTTTATTTTTCTTTCTTATACCGGTTTTGTGTTCCACAATGTCATTTATTATATACGATTTATAGGTCTTGATTAGTGGAAGCCTTAACGAATTTTAAACCAGGTATACATTGCCTATATACAGGATACTTACGAAGTCATTACCTATAGGATACTTACAAAGTATTTAAATATGACATGGCCTACATAATCGGTAACTTGATCAATTTCATTATTTTCAATTAATAGATACTTGTTGGAACGAGTAATTATTTATGCAAATTACAAATTAAACACCAAACCTAACTACTTATAGGTAATTGCGGTTACCTTTTACGTACCATAAATGCTTAAAGTATAGGTACTACTACCAAAGTAAAGAATAAAGAGAAATACTAGATATTTGACAGTGACAATTAAGAATCAAACGCTGATTGCGGCGATTTTTCCTTATTAACTTTAACAAGTTCGGAGTGAAGTGGGTGCCGATGCTGAGGCGTTGAGAGGACTTGCGGGCGCCGAGTTAGCTATATTTCAATGGCACCCCTCCTCTTCGGCCTTTGGGGGTCAGTGTGAACCTAACACTTCAAATTATCGGGAATTTTACAAACGAACCAGCTGAGCCAGTGCCTAAATTTAAAGCACCCTTTTCGCTTTAGGGAAAATCAACCAAAAAGATAAGTTTATGCGCTTTCTTATAGTTAACAGATAATACGTTTTGTAACATCCAAGTATGCTACATATAATTCATTTAATAAGTATGAGATAGACTCATAATATGAGTAACACCTAGGATGCCGTGTATAGTTTAAACATTTTGCAATAAAACACACAAAAAAAATATATATTTGTTACCCATCCAAGTATGGGCCTAAAAATTAAGTTTGTTGTATGTGAGCCCCATTATATATTTATCTATTATGTGTTTCTAGTATTTAGTCAGAAATACATCATCCCTTAAAATTTCAACTCGCTAGCTATCACGGTTCTTTAGATACCTACAGCCTGGCCCCTATTTCACCACGGCGACAGGTGCGACAATTGTCACAAAACTTTACATATGTCGAGTTGTAGATTTCCAAACGCTGACAGGTGCGACAATTGTCAAATAAGAAGTGTCACGGTTAAACGAAGCCAAAAATGAATCAAATAATGAGAGTGTTCAACTGAGTAACATCTTTTTCACTTTATAATTTTATTTCACTTGACACTGGCAAACTGACTCTTCAAGCGCAAAGTCCAACTATAAGGAATTTAATTGAATCAAACAATAATAAATGGTTGTAAATGAATCAAATAAATAAAATTCCTGAGTAAATTATGGTAGGTATACAGGGTGGATTTTTGAGTGGAATGGATGGATTTTAATGGATTCTCCCGCGGAATGGCATATCCTGCGGTACAAAGTAACTTTATAAAATAAGCTAAATCCAATGTATAACCCATCACCAAACCTTTTAGGGAAATCGGTTCAGCCGAAATTACAACAAACATAATTATTATCATTATTATTATTCAGCAATTGATCATGAAGTAAGTTAAAAGTATTCACTGGCAGATTTTTTTTTAAATAATTATTTCACTGGCTGAATATATAAATGACTTTTGCCTCTTTGGTTACGTATTTAACTTTTATAATATTCTCCCGCTATTTTTAATTTTCTTTGCAGTAAAATCATAATCTCCATGTTTTTTGTTTAAAAAATTACTAAAAATGGATTTAACAAAAAAGATGACTATTTTAACGTTGATTTTTGAGAGCAAATCCGTTTTATTCGGTAAATTTGATAACACATTATCATTTGACATGAAAATGAAAAAATGGAAAGATATTGCGCAACGTTTGAATGAAATGGGTATTTATGAAAAAGATTGGAAATATCTTAGGGATACAACATGGCAAAATTGGAGAAAGAGAACTATAGTAAGTATTAAAATATTTCTTTATCAAATTTCAAATATCGTTAGATCAGTGTACTGATTTTTTTATATAGTGTATTTCAATTTATTGGACCGTATTTTTAAAAGTGGGTGTTTGCTTTACCATAAGAAATAAGTCCACCTTTAAAAGTCGACAAGACACTAATAATGGATGTCCCAGTTGTCCCTTTTACCGGTCAATCAGAGGGGACAACTGGGACATACCCTTAATAATGTAGCCAAGTGGCAAACAGCGTTACAAACACAACGCAGCTTAACGTAATTTATACTGTTGATTGCAATACCATAAAAAAACTAGTTGGATTTCAAGAACATAATATAATTCATAATAATAATTAAGAATATATATTTTTATTTTATACAATGTAGACCAAATTCATATGACAATAAAAAAAATAACATTTTTTTCTAGGAAAAAAGAGATAACCGCCGTCAAACAGGATCTGCGGGAGGCAAAAAGTGGAAGTTTGATGAGTCTGATGACCTTATTCTAAATATAATAGGAAAAGATACTCCAGTCTTAGATGGTTTGGATGTTCCAGAATCGTCAGGGACTGGGGCAGCTATTCAGATACAGGACACAAAAAGCCCATCTGCTACACAAAAATATGTAAAGTCAACGGATGTGCACAACAAATCAGTTATACGTTTAAAGAAGGACAAATTAGAAGCTGAAATATTGTTGATTAAAGAAAAAACGGATATTGCAAAGAGAGAAAAATACAAACTTAATTTGGAATTATTGAAGTTGGAAAAAGAATTGAACATAATGCATTCTTCTTTTACAGAACCTTACCAAGAGCAAAATGTAGTAGTAGTTGAATTAGTCGACAGTGAAGAAGAAAATGTTAAATTTTCTAAAGCAAACACAACCTAAATAAATATATATTAATAAATTAAATTAAGTTCGTAACATAGTTATTTTAAAAACAAATTCTGTGCCTTGTGCTTTTGTAAACTTTAATTATCTGCCTTATCAACTAAATACAATTTTAGTTTATTCTGCTTTTTATAAAATTTATCTTGAATTAAATATTTGTATTAATTCCCTCAACACTTCAATCGCTTCAGGTTCAATTGCATTAATAACGTTATCATCATTGTCACTGTTATCTACGGATTGGTCTCTTGCATAATGGTACGGGACATAATGCTGCAATCCTAGGCGTTTTTCTAAATTGTGAAGGGTTACACACGCTAAAAATATATTGCATGCATTCGACGGTTGGACACGGAGATGATTAAGACAGGGGAATTTTTCTTTTAATATTCCTAGAGCATTTTCAACTAATCTTCTTGTACTTTTGAAAGCTCGCAAAAATCGCAAAACTTGATCTGTTATTGGTATTTCAATAGGGATGTTTGGTGTTATAAGCCATCTTTTCATGCCATATGCACTGTCTCCTAACAAAAATGCATTTGGGAACGGCCTCCAACCATTCTCCCACTGCTGAGCCAATGTTGAATTTCGTAGAACTCTTGCGTCATGAACGGAGCCCGGCCATCTTGCACTGGCGTAAAAAAACTCTAAGTTTGGCCCACAAACAACCATCGTATTAATTGAATGCTCACCTTTGCGGTCGACATACATATTTTCATTTTCCCAGGGTGAATCGATTGGTATTAAGGAACCATCAACAACTCCAGCGATTCTTGGAATATTTGCTATATCCTTAAATAGATGCGGGACAGCACTTGAATTCTCCGGCCATCGTACTTCACTCCCAAAAACTTCAGTAACAATGGCAGTCGTCACTCTTTTAATACAACGATGAATGGTGGCCTTTGAGACCCCGTGATTATCTCCACTTACATGATATTGAGACCCCGATCCCATCCAATGCAGAGTACAAAGTATTTGTTGGCAAGGCGTTAAAGCTTTATTGTTGGCAGTACGATGCGCAATGCGAGCACCGATTCTTGTTATTAAATATTCTATACTAATTTTATTCATTCGGAATTTTTCTTTGAATCCAAAGTCTGATAAATCGAAAGAAAAATTTATTCTTTCTCTAAATCTTCTTCTATATGCGAATTCATCGAGATCACTGCTACTATTACTTTCGTCACTACTACTCGCACGGCGCGCCATTTTGAACTACGACGCAAATACAACAATTTGTCACGAAAATCCGACACAGCTTCAATCTCATGTCAATATTCACCGACAATTCTACAAATATGTCGACTTGAAATAATATTATTTTTTTTACAACATAATTGTCATTCAAACAATTGTAGCAGAATACCAGTCGTGTTTGTATGTAATTGTCAGTATTTCTATAGAAAATATTTTATAAAATTGTAATATGTCACCTGTCGCTTGACAATTGTCACCCGACATATGTCATTGACAATTGTCGGCGTGGTGAAATAGGGCACTGGTGACACAGCCACACAGACAACGAAGTCTAGGTAATAGTGTCCTGCTTTACGTTTTGGGTAAAATTAGCCAACCCAACGTAACATTAAATACGTATTGTAATTCACTTAAGTCTAAGCTTGTTTAAAAACTGACTGCATGTTTATGTATCCTAAACTGACAGTTTTGGGTTACTCTATTAAATTTGTTAATCTTCCCAACAGCCACAAACTTACAAAGTCCTGTGCCTACGACTTGACACTGGCTTAGGGAGATAAACAAACCGCCTGTAGGTAAGTCGGTCAAGTAGGTACTTGTAGTTCGTAGAAATGGCCGAAGTACCATTTCTACGAATCAATTGAAATGGAGCTGGACTCTTGGCTCGGCAAACATTTCCCAACTAAGCCTTGGCGAGAACTTGCTTTGTGTGTTGTGTATAGAATGATGTTATAGGAGATAAGGATTAGGGCAAAAGCAAACTATTATGTTGATAAAAAAGGATATTTACTATCGGCAAACATAGTAGGTACAGACCGGGGTTGTAAGAAGAAGTATCATAGATTACAGATCTAAGAAACCTCAATATAAAGTGACATTGACACATTGTATTCGTTTATAAAGCTTGGCTCCAACAATAGGTCACTGTAAGTACATAGCTATAAAAATGTATTATTAGGTATATGAGATTTATGTATACGTATGTCGTCGGTCCAGTTATTTAAATGTATTAGGTCCTTACATATGAAATTGGCGTTTTGTATGGGAGGAACAAAAAGTCGAATATTTTTTAATATAATATATTTAATTAATCAAAGTATGAACCATTATTTTCTATGCACTTTTGCCATCTTATAGGTAGTTCATTGATCCCTTTACTAAAAAAACCAGTCGGACGGGAATCAATAAAATCTTTGAAGGCGATTTGGACTGCCCCATCGGAGTTGAATTTTTTCCCTTGCAAGAAGTTATCCAAATTTCGAAAAAAATGGTAATCTGTTGGAGCAAGGTCCGGGGAGTACGGAGGATGTCTTAGACTTTCCAATTGAAGCTCTTCTAATTTAGTAGCCGTCTGTTGCGCAGTGTGTGGTCTAGCGTTGTCGTGAAGCAGCAGTGGCGTGGAGCGATTGACCAGCCTAGGTTGTTTAGCCGCTAGCTTTTCCATCATGGTTTGCAATTGCTGACAATAGACATCAGCCGTAATAGTCTGGCCAGATTTGAGAAAACTGTAATGAACAATACCGGCACTAGTCCACCAAACGCTTACAAGTAACTTTTTTGGGGTTAATTTTCGCTTGGGGCAGGATTTGGCTGGCTGGCCAGGATCCAACCATTGCGCTGAGCGCTTCCGATTATCGTAAAGAACCCATTTTTCATCACAGGTAATGATTCGGTTTAAAATACCTTCATTATTGTGCCGGTTTAGTAATGTAACGCAGCAGTCGACGCGCGTTTGCCGGTTTGCTTCAGTCAATTCGTGAGGTACCCACCTTTCAAGCTTTTTAATCTTCCCAATTTGCTTCAAGTGAATTAAAACAGTTTTATCACTAACACCGCAGCCTGCAGCTAACTCGGACGTGGTTTGCGATGGATCCGCTTCCACAATAGCCTTCAACTCTTCATTATCAACTTGAGTCTCAGGCCGTCCACGGGGCTTGTTCTGCAAGTCGAAATTTCCAGAACGAAAACGTTGGAACCAAAAACGAACTGTGTTTTCTTTTGCAACACGACCGCCATACACATCATTCACCCTTCGAGTTGTTTCCGCAGCACTAGTGCCACGGCGGAACTCGTACTCGTAAATAATGCGATATTTTAAGTTTTCCATTTTGTAAAATGAGTGACGCAAACAGAAAAAAACAGAAGAAAAAAAACAAATGAATGACGATCATCGAAGCACAAATACATGAGTCTATAGCTGTACAAATTTGAATTTGGAATTCCTTACCAAAGAGGAGAAATTTGTGATTAAAGTGGCCAGTACGAAAAACGCCAATTTCATATGTAAGGACCTAATATTTATAGTAACCATGTTGTTCACCTATATTGTTATAATAACAACATAAGAGATAAAAGCTGGGCTGTTCTATTCGCTTCTCAACTAAGTGTAAACAATTTAAGTGAACTGCCAAGACAATGTTATTTCCTTGATTATTCTTAGTTTTTATTTAAAGTAGCTTTAAGTTGACCCGTCCATGTATGCATACACGTCTAAGGAAATAAACGTATTGACTTTGACTTAATTCAGATCAAATTCGTTTCATGCTTCGTTTAAACTCAACTGACCTACTTTATTCCCAGTATTAACAATGTATTTTTTTTTGTTGCAGCTCTTCTGCCAGTGAGCTAATATCGAGAAGAGGAGTTTTCTCGAGACGGCAGTATGGCTCGGTGGAACAGGTCAGTAATGTATCAACATCATCGTTTTGTTATTGTTAAATTACTTATGGCTAAGTGTATGTTTCTAAGCCGACATAAAACGTATTTCTTCTTTGTTTCACGTAACAGTTTTCTGTCTTTGACAGTTCGTGTGGAGCACATCTATCCCGTAGCACTAACGTTATACTTAGGAAGACAATTGCTTTTACCTTTTTCAAGTAGTCTATACACATTGTTACGCAACACATGCCAGATGGTTTACGAAATTAGGATCCCGTCTTTTCTTTAAAATAATACCGAGGTAGGTAAATTAGAAGTGGGTAGTGCATTCTGACAAGACTGGGAGTAGGTTTAAATAAAATTGGAATAAATTTGGTATTCCAGGCATGTATGGCCTGTTTCACAATCTCCGGCTAAAAAGCCAATGGTTAAAATTAAGAGCTGGCAAGATATCTGACAACTGTAGTTTTAGGTTTAGCATTAGATTATTAGGTATTTATATTGAAAAAAAAAATATATTGCATAAGCCACCGTCCATAACACTTTAATTCCATAACATTTTTTTTCTCCATCCACGGTTGTCTAGAAGAAATTGCTTTTAGCAATAAGACCGCCCATTACGCATTCTAGGTTTAGTTTTAATTTCTTATTGTATTGTTTCTTTGTCTGGTGTGCAATAAAGTATTTTCTATTATATTCTATTCTAACTGTCAGTGACAGACTAACAGAGATTTCTCTATATTTTAACCACGACAAGTGTACCAAAGTAGGTTCTAGGTTACATACATAACCATGAAAGACTAATTAAACCAATTTACCTGGGATGGACATGTCTGTATAGACTAATCTTTGTCCTACGTGCCTTTTGAAATCGAGATAGCCCAGTGGCAGATCTCGGTAACCTACATATCGCTTTGATTGCATATCCGTTTGTTTATGTCTATGATATTTCAATAAAACATCGTTTAGACATAAAATCGACTATGAATTTATAAGAAGCCGCCGAGGGGTCAAGTAAAACATATAAACAATTGTCTTGGTCTGGGTGTTTAATATAATATAATAAAAAAGATCAATATATATGTATGTCTATTATATTAAGTACTAGCTGTGCCCTGCGGTGCTACCCGCGTTATAATGGATGAAGTAGGTACTCTTAACCAACAACATATTTATTTGAATAAAGATTAATAATTATTATGTTGATACAACTTAAATAAATTATTTCGACCAAATTAGGTACCATAAAAACGGTTTTTGTGAGTTAATCTTAAAAGATAGACATATACTATCGCGGACTGTTTTTTAGATCATTAAAAGACCTATTATTCTTTAATACATATTTTTTGTGTATCTTGAACCGTTTTCACGGCGCACGCAACGGAAGGCTTCAAAGATGAACAATTTCTCCCGTTTGTTACACATTTACCACTATATCTTTGCTCCTATTGGTCGTAGCGTGATGTTATATAGCCTATAGACTTCCTCGATAACTCGACTATCCAACACAAAAAGAATTATTCAATTCGAACCAGTAGTTTCTGAGATTAGCGCGTTCAAACAAACAAACAATCAAACAAACAAACAAACAAACTCTTCAGCTTTATAATATTAGTATAGATATTAGATGTCTTGGCCCGTAACACAAGCTAAAAGTATATTAAATTAGTTTTAAAAAAATGGGGGGAAAAATTATAGGACAGAAAACAACATAATTTTGGGGTGTTAACACCCCAAAATTATTTTCTACTAGGCTACAGTAATTTCCCTTAATATTTCGTGCGGGCATAGGTTGATTAGCTTGGGTTGGACCCTGTTCTACATGCGTCGACACATCAGTGGGGACAACAGAATTGACCCGTATTTTGGTATTTGGACGGGCAACACGATAAACACCTACCTGTTCATTGTGGTCACATAATTCCATGAGTAAATTCCTATTTACGTAACTATATAACCGTATTTCCGTATGTTACAATGGAAACATTATGTTGAATCGAATCAATCCTTTTGTTATTGGGATTATCATTCTATTGTGTGTTTTTTGTCAATATAATATATCAATAAATCTTTTTAAATTTATAGATTTGATAAGACGCCTGATAAGCCGCTGCTGAGAATTCATATGTACGACCTCTAACGAAACCAAGTTATACTACTAGTTCCTAAGATGGATGAATAAATTATTTACTGAATGGAAGTTCCGTATTACAACAGATACAGATACGTAGAAGAACGCGGGTCACCGACATAGCCAAGCGAATTAGCTCGTTAAAGTGGCAATGGGCAGGCCATGTAGCGCGTAGAACAGATGGCCGTTGGGGCCGGAAAGTTCTTGAATGGAGACCACGAATCGGCAAACGGAGAGTAGGACGTCCACCAACTAGATGGACGGACGACTTGGTGAAAGTAGCGGGCTCGCGGTGGTTACAAACTGCTACTGACCGAAATCACTGGAAGTCCTTGAGGGAGGCCTATGTTCAGCAGTGGACGTCCTACGGCTGAAATGATGATGATGATGATTACAACAGCCGATTCAGTTGGAAGTACTTTGCATCCACAGAATTAGCCATTTTATTTCATATACAGTATACTGCAGTAAATTATTACCCGTTTAAGTAGAGCGCATCTGCAGTTTCCTATAATGCCTCGGTGTAATGTAATATTCTCTTTACAGTGTCATAAAACGCCCGCATTCATAAATCTCTTAGCGAACATTGTGATCGATGTTGCCAACTTGCCACCAATGTTTACCGAATTATTATAATATTCCAAAATGGTATGTTATCTACGATCTTATACACTAGCTGACCCTTTCCGGCTTTGGACGGATGTAAAATCCTTCAACGTGAAGGTACTAGGTACCTATTGCTGAAACCGTACTATGTTGATTAGAATTTTAATTTAACTTATTTTATGCACGTGTGGAGAACGAAGAACGCTTTTACTTTGTTGTACTTTATATACCTTCTGAGTTTCAATTCAATATTCGACTTGAATTTCGTGGAAATCCAGAAAGTTTTTCTTTTCCTACCCACATAAACATAAATTCGAGGGTTCGTTTTGTTAAAAACTTTCCGTGGTAAGGAAAACTCACAGCGGATGCCACATTTTTAGAGACTCACTTAAAATCTGTTTTGTTTGAAAACGTTTCTAAAACAATTTACAGTAATAAATTGTTGAGCATGTTTCCGATCCGTAGAGTTTTCGTTAATATTTTTAAATAAAGTTTTTTTTTTTAATAAAATACATAATATTTACGACACGGCCGCAGTGGCTCATTGGTAGACTAGATTAAGTACATCTCAAAAATGGAGTTGAATATTGGATCAAAATCAATCTATGAAGGTAGGGATTAAAATGGATGAATTATTGTACCAAAATCTCATCCCATTAGCTATTACTCACTTATGGTCCATAAATTCCAACTTTGCCTTTGTTCAGTACCTTTCGTAATCTATATGTCGAATACATTTCAGATAAAACCAGATAGGGTACAACGAACACTATGACTAGAAGGAGTAGCAGGTGCCGATCTACCGATAAGTATAATTTATCAAGAACAAAAGCTTCGGATAGCAAAAAGAGGACGTCGGTTGTTACGAACTGAAGAGGAGAAACGGGTATAAGAGTTCGGCGCGAACAGGTGATACCTACTCGTAAAGAAGATTCAGTAATCGTATCGAGGAAATCTATAATCAAAATTAATAATAAATAAATGTTCAACAAAATTATAAGTACAAGGACTTATTTCACAAAATCCGATTAAACTAAGCAATGGTTAGTTATGTCAATAATAAGTGTCAGTAAGATATGTCAATAGTCCAGTAATCAAATTACTGGTAGGTATTTCAGTATTTTCCAAAAAAAACTCCAACTGGGCTGAATTTTTGACAAAACCTTTATAACGGCGTTCTTACGAATATGTGATGTTCTAATGAAAAAGTAATAAAGATTAAATCAAAAAAATTTTTCGTAAACACCTTGTGACCTGCCTAACTCCAAAAAAGTCTTTATAATAAATCTAAATTTAAAATTTAAGAAAAACCCCCGGTTTGCCCTTATTTCCTTAAAATTAAAATACCATAATATTTTGTAATGTGCACGCGATGCGCTTTCATTTGATACCCCACTCAGGTATATTTGCAGATTTTCGGTTTTAATTCCCCACTCTAACCCCCATAACTTTTAAACGGCACAACCGATTTTCATGAAACATGTTTAAAAACATCCGCCAAACTCACCTTTCATACAAAAAATTGAAATCGCTCCATCCTTTCGGGAGCTATGTTGTCCCAGAAAGACAGACACGTCAAACTTATAATAATCCTCTTTTTTGGTCTGGGATTACAAATTAAACGTCGTGCAATTGTCTACAAAAAAAGCATATGCATTTATGTGTCAAATTAACTGTTTTTGGAGCGGAGCGAAAAAGCTATTTAAATGCAATCACGTAAGATATTGTTATTGTATACTGCACAAAATAGGCGGGTGTATATACGGTAAAGGCGGTAACTCTCTAAAATGTCCAAGTATCAGATAAATGTTATTCAGACACCTAAAAAAATATTGTTGTTTTTCGCTATCATAACATTTGCTAAAAAAATAAATAATAAAAATAACATAATTGGCAAATAATCACATCATAAATACTATTAAATACCGGAAAAATTAATAGACAATCAATCATGGTAAATATTCCGGTATAAATCTAAATAGAAATTGATAACCGTGATAGTATCAAAAGTTAATAACATCGTGTTTTCATAACTAGGTTTACTACGATAATATACGCATTTAGTCCGCAAACTGTGTCGCATATATTAACGCCCTCTGCGAGGTTTGTATAAATTCAACAATTAACATATTTTGCTGCATCAATATAAAAAAAAATATATAAAATTGTGACAAGATTGACATCTGCCCAAAACGTAACCTTTTTTTAACCTTAGACTGAATTTAATATTGTATTTGACAGTTATCAATCTGAAAAGTAAAATTCAATCGGTCTTTTCTTACCTGCTTTCATACATCAAGGTTTCACAGCCGACCTTGAAATCTATTCCTAGTATGGTGGTGCAGCTTGTCTAGCGAATACACGAAGATATCTGTTTTTTCTAGGACATCAGCCATCTGACATGTTATCAACATTCTACGGCATTTTTTACGTTTTCCTAGGTCCTTGTTATCATTTATCTAACCTTCTGTTAGTAATAAAATTGTGCATTCAGCAATAATTCTAAGTTTATGTAGGTATAGTTTGTTCCTTAAGAATAAAAGTCTGCCAAAAATTACAAAAAAAATGAGGCATTTTCTTCAATTTTATTTATCTCTCATAATCAAAATAGTCAGTGGTTTCGGTAAAATTCGTTAATATTAGAAATTTTGCCAAAATATATATTTACTCACTAAAACCAATTTGTTCTTCCTTGTCTTTCGCTAAGATAATAACTACTTAGCGAGTGAAAAGCAAGAAGACAATGGGCATAATACACAGAGGCTCCTAATTAGTGCCTGATGATTGATCACCTAGGTATTATTAATAATGGAGGCATATAGCCATTTGGGTGCCGTATCGGGAACAATGCTGACTAAACAATAGTTGCATAGTTTAGCATGCATTATATGCACATGAACTGGCTTGCACAATAAACTGCCACTTAGTTCAACGATCTGATGTCTTTAATGAACAGCTTTATTAATTAGGAAAACTGCAGCCGGCCTAGCACGATTATTGTCTAGGTAGAGAAGAAACGCTGTCTAGTTAGAATAGAATAGACTTATTGTCTATATATAATACACTTATTGCCAGAATGTTGACGATAAGTGTATAATGATTTCTGAATTTACGTGAGCAACTCACCAATTAAAAAAAATATTCTTATCGTTAATACTCTTTTTTTTTAATGAATTTTCATAAGATATAAAATTGACATTATATAGAGTATACAAAAATAATAATAAAGAAGATACTTTAGTATGCCCTAATTTTGCATCTACATTTTCAAGGTGAAATTAATTTATTTTCCATTTTATTTATTTTTTTGTTTTGAGATGGTTTCTACATGATTTGAAATAAAGACAAAACCACGTGTAGTTGATAGGTAGGTAGTAAGTTCGTACCTGTAGCTGTGGTAGGTTCAGGTGAAAATAAGTCCGACAGGTTAGGTTTCACACACTGTATTTATCACAGCAAACACTATAGTTTTATAAGAAGGAGCGGAAGGCACAGCACAATGAAAGTTACAGTAAACAATTAACACGTACAGAATATAAACGTTACACAGAGCGAGAAGATAGTTTAAGACAAAAAGATTTACAAAATCTTTTGTTAACAGTAATAACAGCGAAAGTAAGTAGTGCGCGGTAGGAAGGTTCCATACGACTGTCCTTTGTTTTCGAATTCCGTTGAGAGTTAAATAAGTGAAGTTGAGGGTAGAAGAATAAACTATCTAAGAGGCGAAAGTAAGAACATAGTGTGAGTGTATGAACGGTAAGTTAGAGTTAAGATAAGATGTATAGAAGTATGAACATAAGTATAAACTGAAAGTAAATGTGAAAAGTAGATAATATGAAAGTAAGTAAGTGTGAAGACAAGGCGTGCATATTATTATGATGAAATTTTAATAATTAAATAAATACGTAATATAATAAATGTGTAATAATAAATAAATAGATACATGTGAACCCCACACCACGTACTCTACAACTACGATTTCTCGATCAAGTGTATTCATTTCTTTCTTGCAAGGAAAAATGACGTATTACGTACCTTGTCCGTTCCAGGAAGGAATAGAAAAAATCGCCGTGCTAAGCCGGTAGGTTTAATGCATCACATTTAGCAGTCAAAGCAGTCGAATAAGAGCTAGGACAAGTATGACAACTGCTTCTAAATGCTTTGACATAGCGACTGTTCAGCTGTATGTATGTATGTTTTAAATAATATTTTATCTATTCATTTACAAGTAAGACGTAAGTAAGTGTTCTTAAATGTCTCCCAAAAATAAAATAACTGAATTGAATTAGGTTTTTTGTTTTATGAAATGTCTTATTGCTGCGGCCCCTTGACTTGGAATTGAGCTGCCAATATCTAGAGGTATAATCTTCAAAACTTCAACTTCGACTACGCCCTTATTTCTACGTAGATACAATAACTACATAGGTCCCTTAATTAATTTTAAATAGACACTGCGTGATATAATAATAAAATAAATAACCAATCCATACGTTTTAGAATTATTTTATGAAATTATTTGCCGCGACTAAGACACAAACATTGTTTAATTCAACAATATCTATTAATTCAATAATAGATATTGTTGAATTAAACAATGTTTGTTTTACTCTATAATCCCTTATTTTGAGACGATATATTTTTCAGGTATTGGGTATCGAACAGACAAAAACAAATCAAACATGTTTTGGTTACCACCTAATAATATTCGTAAATATATACTATTCATATTGGTAACGAATACGTTAAAATGGATCTAATTACTCCGAACGAATCGATAATTTCATTGATTAAATTTTGATTGGTATCAAATTGTCAAAATATTTAATTCTGGCAACTATTTCATTAGTTCGCGCGCCGACTATGTTCCTGATTAATTGTTCATGGAACCGAAAATGTTTCCATCAAAGCTTTGGGGTTATTTATATGGGTCTCCTGACTGTTATTGATGCGAGCTCGGTGGTTTGTATAGAAACTTTAGTTTATAATTTGGGGAGCCTTGAAGATGCAAGGGGGTAAGTTTATATTTAGAACGCGTTCGAGTTGACATAGGTAGGCGGCAATTTCAACATAGAATTTTGGCAGTTGATTATTGTTATAGACTTTGAAGAAACTAAATCAGCCGTAGGTCTATCTGCATCGGTATTCAATGAAATAATGTCAAGATTTCTCAAAAATATTATACAGAGAGATTATTATCCTGCAATTTGTGATTATTCTCTTAAAGCGAAAGAGAAAGTTTTATTTTTGTGTAAAAACACAACTTGACTCACGAACAAAATTGTTAACTTTAATCTCATGTCTAATCTATACTAATAAATAAATATTTCCAGACATTTCACACAACAACATCTAGCCCCGTGGTAAGCTCTCAGCTTGTGTTACGGGTACTAGATGTCTGATATACTTAATATAATAGTCATACATATATAGATATTTTTTATTATACATATTAAACACCCAGACCAAGGAGATCGTGCTTGCAGAACATACAAACACTTTCACCCTCGGCGGGAATCGAACCCGCTACCTCTGGCGCCGCAAGCGGACCCTCGCCCACCGCGCCACTGAAGCAGTCTAATACTAGCGGCCCGCCCCGGCGTCGCACGGGTAACAAAAGTTCCCGCCAATTTTTCCTTATTTGCTCACCGTTTACACCTACCCTGGACTACGACAAACATTTTAAAACCAAAATCAGCTCAATCGTCCCAGCCGTTCTCGAGTTTCAATCAGACTAACGAACAACAATTCATTTTTATTTATATAGATAGATAATCTCCGCTATTTCACGGACGCTTTTAACAAAAAAATTAAAAAAAAAAAAAAAAAATTAAGTAAGTACTTTAAACTCATGTCAGAAAAAATGATTGAAAACTATTTTGAATATTGAACTTTCGAGACATAGACAATAGCTCAAAAAGTATATAACCACCACGTATGAATAGCTTATCAAGAAAAATCATAGACAACCTATAAAAAGACATTTATTTTACACTTTTGTTAACCTGTAGATAATAACAGACAAATAATCAGCAATAAATTAAAATTGCGACTATAATTTGAGATTAAAACTATCCTATCTCTCAAGTTGGATCGAACTGCACATGGTGTGTGTATTTTATTATAATCGGTTAAGTGGTTTAGGAGTCCATTGAGGACAAACATTGTGACACGAGATTTATATATATTTAGATTATACAGAGTTTTGAGTCATGCTTTCTCGCGTTCAAACAAACAAAATTCAAACTCAAATTTTGTTTGTTTGAACGCGAGAAAGCATTAGGAATTTTTTTAAGCTAGTCTTCTATATTTATCAGATAGTACGAACTAATAACATTCCTTATTAAACTCTAGTATCACAGTAACGCCCCACAAAAATAAGTAGGTATACATAATAATAATTTCCCTTACCTCAAAGGCCGAGCTACCTCTATTTTGTGTCGGCGGACAATAACCGCGGGATGATGGCGGTAATAGCTCGGGATAATCCCGCTACACGCTAATAAAGGTACTCTGTGGATTGCGGGGAAGGTTCAGCTTCAAAATGGTCTATTCATAAGATATAAGCCTATGATGAGTATCTGTGTGATATGTCGCTACAGTCCTAAATAAGTTTCCAACGATGGTGTTAGTGGCCCATGTGTCAGAACCCCGTACGTTGTTCGGTAGGGAATACCTTTTTTATATTTATTTAACGTTCACCACAGACTTTATGTCATTGTCTATTTTATGAATTTACTGTGTTAAATAGTAAGCTCAATGTATCAGCTTCAAATTTTACACACTTTGATGTACGTAGAAGACAAGCGTTAGTACCTACTTGAAAATAATGAATAAGTACAATTACTTTTTTTTTAATAATCACTATAAAAGTCATATATGACTGTATATGACTACGGAGATGTAGGTTCGAATCCTGTGCGCGAAGGTTACGGAGTGTCTTAATAATTTCTCCATAAAATTTAAAAAAGTCACGTATATATTTCAAAATCAGTCGCTTATTAGTTTTTACATATTAGAACTTCACACTATATTTTTATCAATTTTCAATTATTAATCACATGTCGACATCCGCTGTGTCATAGTCCCGGTCACCTCAAGGCACGGGATACATCTGGTCTCAGGCATAGGTCTTTATGATCACATCTATTCATATGAACCCCTTGGCGTTTATGAACCCCTTATCACATGTGAACATAGCTCACTAATGATTGTATATAAAATAACGAAGCGACAGTGAGTCAACGCAACGCTGCCTATCTTAACGCGCCCGTAAAGACAAGCTCCGACCCGCTACTCTGAAGAACACAGTATCGGCAACGTATTCGGTTGCTAACATGCATACAATACATACAATTTTTTTTTTTTTTTTTTATTGTTTATAAGCCTTGATTTGACCACAATCTCACCTGATGTAAAGTGAAGATGTGGTCTAAGATGGAGCATGGGAGGCCTAGAAGATGGCTTCTCCGGACCACATTACGAAACACGAAAAAATCGCTTCACGCACTGGCCCAGCCCGGAGGGTGGTGTCAAGCCGCGGCCGAAGCCTACCACCAGAGACTGTTCTTCGCACCACCCGGAGTTCACGTGTAAGGATTCAGAGGGTTACCACTTACGGACGTGAACAGACAAAACCTCCTAACAAAACACACAAAACCTCGAAACAAATGCTTCATAAATATCACCTTAACTATTTAAACACCAATATTAACATTATATTTGCAATTTAGAATTCATAGAGGAACGAGCAATGCAAAAACATGATGCATATTTTAAAACAACACCTACAACGGGGTCATAAATACTCAAGCTAGAACTACCTTTGTATTTATATCTTCGAATCTTTATATATATAATTCTTCTGTGAGTGTGTATGTCACTGAACTTCTCTCAAACGAATGGACCGATTTTGATGAAATTTTTTGTGTGTGTTCAAGGGGATCTGGGAATGGTTTGGATTCACAATTTTGGAAAAAAAATTCAATAAAAACCCGTGCGAAGCCGGGGCGGTCCACTAGTAGGTATATAATATTTCAATGTCACAATGTTTGTTACCGTACTCCTCCGAAACGGCTTTACCGATTTATACCAAATTTTATATGCATAATCAGTAGGTCTGAGAATCGGCTACTATCTAGTTTTCATTTTACAAAACAACGTTTGCTGGGGTTAGCTAGTTTTTATATATATAACAGAAGGTATGTTTGATTGTGATGCCAACAAAGGACTCTGAAAAGCGAGTAGCAATTCTGATAGTCACGTCCACATAATTAGGACACAACACGTCTGTCTCATAAACCGGCTTAGAACGAACATCTGGTATAATACACGGTTCTTATGATGAACAGGACCGATAACAATAAGATGTTCATTAAATAAATATTATATTATGATAAAACACTCTTCCGGTATAAGCAGGTTTTTAAAGGATCATATAATTTTATAACTTGAAGTGAAGCATAGGATTATCGTGTCGCATTACCGTTGTCGTGTCGTTTTATCGCACTGAAATGTTTTTGTTAGAAATTACAATGTGTACGTTCTCGTCTTATCGAGGACGACCGTGCGTTTTCGTAGAAGACTATTTAATCATTGGACCGATATCGTTAATAATTGGACATAATCGACATAAAAGTACCTACGTGGTTTCCTCATGATGGAGGGCGGTGTAGCTAAACAAAGAAATCGAATTTTAATGTTTTTAATCCTACTACTATTATAAAGGCGAAAGTTTGTAAGTATGGATGTATGGATGTTTGGATGTATGGATGTTTGTTACTCTTTCACGCGAAAACTAATGAACCGATTTAAATGAAATTTGGTACACAGAATCTCTAAAGCCTGAGAAATAACATAGGCTATATTTTACCGCGGGAAAACGTCATTCCGCGGGAAAATCCATTATAACGCGGGTAACACCGCGGGGCACAGCTAGTAAGTGATAAACCTCACTTTACAGGTTAAACTATTTTTTCTGCATTAAATTTAAAAATAAAGAAATCGCAATATTAAAAATAATATATTTCTTGCTGCAAAGCCGGGGTAGGCGCAGCAAGTTCAAATCTTTATTTAACTTTTGGAATATGGTAGATCACTATGCTTCGTCTTACGTTTATATTATTTATATACAATTTACTAAACACATATTCAAAAATAATCTAACAATACACTATTTCAATATAGCATAAAAAATAAATAACTAATCAATATAGCAGCTATACAGAGGCTGTTAGATAATTGGATCTACATGGAACCGGTTAATTTCAACTAAGCCTTTTAATAAATTTATATACAAAAGACAAGGAATCTCAACAACGATTTTCTTTCTCACTTGTACTTTCTCAGCCAAAAAAAGGGTCGGCTTAGTAAAGGCCTTTTTCCATAAAACGTAAAAACTCCCTTCCGTCGGTTTCACCTGAAAGAAAACTGATTACGAAACTTTTAATTGGCTAGAGTAAAGCACTTTTTTAATACGCCAAAATTATAATAAGTCTCAGAAAAATTCTTTACGCAGTAAACCTTAACTTTACGAGGTTTATGTTTTTCCGATTTCCGAGACTGAATTTTAATGAGCGAATTGGTAATTATAGATATTTCGAAATAGCAAAAACAGTGTAAACTAATTTAAACAAAAAAACACAGATTTAAAACCTGGAGTTCATCATTCATATAACAATGACCATATTTTGCCCAGCTGCCAAATACAAAATAACTATATACTAATAATAACTACAGCTTAATCTATACTATGTAATTGTATAAAGAGGTAGTTTGTAAGATTGTTTGTGACGTTATAGGGAGTATTCTCTGGATTCACTAAAAATAAATTAAACATGTTACACATATTCTTTAAAGCCTGAGAAATTACCTGGCTATTGTTGCCACGAAAAAACATGTAATTCGGGAAAAAATTAATCCATCATATCGCGGGTAACACCGCGAGGCAATGCTAGTGACAAATAAATAACAACAAAAATATTCCGAAGTAAATGTAACCTATACAATTCATTATCAGCTTAAATTCTACGTATAACCTTACTGTTCAGTGATATAACTTAAACTTAGAACAAGATACCTACCTATACCCACAGCTGAAATAACCATTTCCTTGGGGTGATTTTGCTATCATGCTGATTATCAAAATTAACTTAGAAATTGTTTGTGTTATAATTATTAGTTAAATTTCAAAATCCTCCATAGACACGACTTACAGGTTAATTCCCTTTAACCTTTACATGCTTAAGCCTAAGCCGACACGTCGCGATATTGACTTGTGGCATTGTGTAAACAATCTTATCCAAGAAACTCTACATTACAGCAATCTAAAATGTACCACAAAAGAAATGAATGAGTGATTGAGAATTATTTGAAACAATCGATTGTTTCTAATTTCGTCTTTATTCGAATTCGATATTTAGTTTTCGAATACCTAAATAAAAATCTAATTTTAAAATGTGCATCCGGCACGGGACTATAAACAGTTTACTGTCCCGTTTCGGATGCACCGCGCACGGCAAGCAAAGGATGTTGGTTTACTTTGGATGATTTTACATAGCACTGTGACCGAAAGCCGGCATTTTTTAAACTCCCGGCCAAAAAAGAGGGGTGTTATAAGTTTGACGTGTCTGTCTGTCTGGGCATCATAGCTCCCGAACGGATGAAGCGATTTCTATTTAGTTTTTTTTGTATGAAAGGTGAGTTTAGCCCAGGTGTTCTTAGACATGTTTCATGTAAATCGGTAGAGCCGTTTAAAAGTTATGGGGGTGAGAGTACTAAATATTATGGTGTTTTACTTTAGATTTTTAACAAATCATTCACAAATTAGTCACATAAGAAATAATAATAATATCTTCGTCGATCTCCAAGAGCGAATACTGACGACAAGAAAACACTCGAAACTAAAAAAATCATTGAATTCCGGGCCGTGCGTGCGTTGCGATCGGCGTGGGCCTGGACGCGTCCCATAAGGAATTAATGTGAATCATTTAAAAATTATTTAAAATAAGAATAAATATATTAGGAACAATAATTAGAATTTAGCTACAGAGGAATGAATTAATGTGATATCATCCTTTAAATTAGAACCACGAGTAGAATGACACAAAATCTGTTTTACAGATTTTCTCCGGTGTCGGTAACAGAATTTACTCGAAAGCAAATTTATTTTACTAGGAAAATTCGAGCCGAATGTCTACTCGCAAAAATGTTCTTTTCCGCGAAACCAAAAATGAATTATACCTTTTCGGAGACAACAAGGTATCTAATGACCTCAGGGGTTCGGTGAGTGTAGTGGGTAGTAGCTACAAAGAAAAATCATTATTTTTTCGTAAGGTGTTTTTCTATTGAGGCGCCAGAGGCGAGAGTCATCGAAGGACTAGATTTTTTTTCATCTAAATCTATTCAAACAGAGGGCAGTTCTCGCGCCTATGATAATATAACGAAACCGATATAACCTAAAGTCGCTAGATTTTTAGGTTTTCGTGCGAACTTATTTTTATCATAAGTATGAGAATTGTCCTCTGAATTCCAATTGGTTAGCAATCACAGCCAAAATTATTTCATATCGAACAAAAATACTAACTTTTCGTTAAACATTATTTGGAAGTCGATATAAAATAGGCTTGGACAGTTCTCGCCCCCAGATAAGCTTTGATTCAATAATGTACTTCATCAAATGTCGTTCACATATTCACATTAGCTATAAATGTCAAAAATTTTAGCCTAATAAATAATACCTTCTAAATAAATATTTTTGGCCATTCCACACAACAACATCTGTGGTAGTAAGCTCTAAGCTTGTGTTACGGGCATCTGATTTACTCAATAAAATAGACATACATACGTCGTCATCAGGTCGTATATAAACATATTTTTATTATACATAAAACACTCAGGTCAAGGAGCAGAACATACAAACACTTGACACCTCGGCGGGAATCGAACCCGCTAGCTCCTGCGCCGCAAACAGAACTTCGCCCACCGCGCCACTGAGGCAGTCGAGATAACTCTTATCTCATTCTCTTAATACCTACCTATGTGGTTGCTGCTGATACTCATAACGATGATGATTCCTTTATCAAATTAAACACGATTTTTAGTAGCCTTTGTGCCAACCAGTGGTTCCGTCGGAAGACCAGCGCGGCTTGTCACCAACCTCCGGGCTGGGCAAGTGCGTGAAGTGATTATTTCGTGTTTCGTAATGTGGTCCGGAGAAGCCATCTTCTAGACCTTCATGCTCCATCTTAGACCACATCGTCACTTTACATAAGGTGAGATTGTAGTCAAATGAAGGCTTATCAAACATATAAAAAAAAAAAAAAAATAGCGCTGCTATTTTTCAAGTTATCAAGCTCATGCTGAGACGTAACCAGTTTTCCTAGCTAATGTTTTTGTTTGCTTATTATATTTAGTGTTTGTATCGATGTCTTCTTTTGTTTAATAATTGTAGGTGAATGTTGATTTTCAAAATGTAAAAGATATGAATTATTTGTTAGGAAAATAAATATCTTTTGTTTGTTTGTTATATTGTTATGTACCTAACTAAACTATATTATTGTGATACTTACATCAACAATACACTTACTTCTTTATTATTCTACTTAATGCATGTAGGTACATATATTTATTTGACAACTAGCGACCTGCCCCGGCTTCGCACGGGTAATTATCGAAAATTGTTTTCCCGGCAATTATTAGATTTTTGCTCGCCGTATTAACCATCCATGGACTTTTAAGAACATTTAAATAAAATATTGGCCAGATTGGTCCAGGCGTTGTTGAGTTTTGTGCTAACCACCACATTTTGCGATTCATTTTTATATTATAGATACGGATTCTAATTTGTTTGAAAAGGATTAAGCCATCGATATATTTATACAAATAAAGAACCGTAAGGTAGTAGGGCTACAGAATGTCATTATGGATGTTTATGGCGTGGATGATTGAGAAAATTTTATTAGCACCTATGCATGTAACGACCGTATATTGCCGAAATAGGCTATTACCTACCGAATAAATTCATCGCTGAGAGGAAAATTGCCGGGTGATATAATGTGCGCGGGAAAATGGTACTTAGTAACATCTGGCAATTGAGAGTTTTAGCACATTTATTCCAGAAAATATTTAATGTTCATCTGATCGGTATTGGTACCTAATATTTTTACAAGAACGTAGACTTCGTAGCATTATCTACCGTTCGTAGTAAAACGATCCTTACCTATTTATTGTTAAAACCGGAAAAGATTATAAATTAAATTGGATTAGTATGAGATAAACTCATACTGCACCTAGAGTTCTGTGTTCAGTTTAGATATAAATATTTTGCAAAATTGAAAAATATAATTTATATTTTATTGGTAAAAGATCTTAAACTTTACAAAATTCACGTTTGTTGTAAGGGAGCCCCCTTAAATATTTAATTTTTACTGTGTTTAAAAAAATTCAATCTCCTTATATCATTCTATATATTTTATATATGTTCTTGAGATACAGCCTGGTGACAGACGGACAGACAGATAGACGGTGAAGTCTCAGCAATAGGGTCCAGTATTATTGCCCTTCCGTAATCAAAGTGGTACGTAGTTATAAAATGTACTTTCTGGTTTAACTAAGATTATTATAAACCTTTAAGAATATCAAAAAAATATACAATACTAGCAGACCCCAGCAAACGTTGTTTTGCAAAATAAAAAATAGATGTTGGCCGTTTCTCAGACCTACTCAATATGCTCACAAAATTTCATGAGAATCGGTCAAGCCGTTTCGGAGGAGTACGGGAACGAAAACTGTGACACGAGAATTTTATATATAAGATTAATTTACAACATAAATTTTATTTGTCAAATTTTTGGAACATAAGAATATTAGCGTCCTTTAAAGATTTCCAGTTGCCAAGCATTGCGAATCCTTTTCAGACAATTAGATATCATCTGACATTATAATGTTTTAAACTAATCCTTTTTGTAGAGAAGATATTTTTGTCTATATTTTACAGAAATTTCTACCTCTGATCAGAATAAATTAAGTCTAGACGAATCACACTAAAAGTAGATAGAAATAAAATAACCATACGAACGGTGTCCGAGGTGATACCTCGCAACCGTAAATTTAAAACGAGAATAAATACTTTTAGAATCTAGACGGGGTATTTTCTAATTAAAAACATTTCCAGAAGTTTCTAAGTTTTATTTAGTTTTTCGTTCGATTGAGTGTTTAGTAGTATTTTTCGTTTATGTACGTTTACTCTGTCGATTGACATGGGCTTCATCACTGGCCGCAAAATCACGATTTGTTTCAAAATGGCGGACTAGTAGGAATGCCAGGCTTGATACAAAAATGTCGGAATACCTTTGACCAACAATAACACAAACATAGTTAAACTTTCTTTGAATATGACTTCTGCAGACTGTCACACACTGTCGGTCTGTCGTCTAATACACGTATTCATTTCCGGAGATAGATTCAAACTAAAATTATGATAATCCATTTAGTGTCTGACTACAAAAAAAAACTATATTTTGTAATTAAGTTATTTATTTTGAATACAAAACAATTTGCAGACTTCAAAATTAATTGAAAAGCTCCGTTGATTCAGAAGTCAAAACAAATTCGTCCATTGGTAATGGAAGCACCCTTAATTAATTCGTTTGACACAAGTGATAAATGATTCTGTTATTGTGGCGCACCTAGTAAATAACCCAGCTCTGTTACATTAAGATTCATCGCCTGTTAATATTACGAATATTAGAAATATAGTAAAACGTAAGCGTTAAAACATGTTTTGTGCGAAACACGAAAAGAATTTTACGCACACCCTCTAGGCGGTAGGTACATAATGCTTTTTCTAGGCAAAGATACAAGTATAGTACAGATGAGTGCACCTTGTATGTGAATAATAATGCCCTCCGAAGATCAATCGGAAGGTCAATAAATGATATGGCGTTGTTGGCAGAATGTATATGCCTAAAAATGTTTAGATATATGGTGATAATGTATTTTTTATGCAAAGCAACCTATGTAGTAATAGTAAAAAGTCTAAATCAATGTCATTTCTCTAGGCACCTTGTGATTGATGCCTCTACAGTAGGGAAGAACACTAAATATATTTTGAAGTGAAACTTCTATAGAATCGTAGTGATTTCAAACCGGATGCAAAAAGATGAAACGGAAATGATGTAAGAGACAAATACAATGCTTTATTTAAATTTCTTTGCGCGATACTTCGTAGTAGAGACTACGAAGTATCGCGCAAAGAGGTATTGCTGTATTTTATAAATTATTTGTAACATACTTTATGTAATACGCTTTATTGAAGTTATATAAATAATCCGAATAATTACAGATATATGTTTGTTTCTCTTAACATTTTAGCAGATGCGTTCATTTACCCTTTTTTTATATTCGATATATATCATAATTATAGTTCATAATTAGTAGACTCCAATCGTGCGTCGTAGCTGACACACACACACTTTTTTTTTATTCTTCTTATTATTCTTTCGTCGATTTACTGAAGTTTCACTTCTATCGTGTGTGAATCGCACACACACCTTTTTTTTATGCCGTGTTTTTTTTCTTGCTAACTCCTTGCACGAAGTTTCGTGTGAAGTAACTAATTCGTGCAACTTGTACCTACTAAAGTATACCTATTACAAGCCCCCACTCCGGAACTTTAATGCTATAAATCTTGGCACTTTATTATTAAATGAATAAAGCATAAAGTAGGTGTCCAGTATTTTTGGTACAATAAAAACATTCTAATTCAAATGACAATATTGGCCGACATCCTATATGGCAGAATGCTAGCACAACTTATTTTTATATACTGTTCTGTCTATTACCAGATGAAAAATATGAAATTTAAACTTGATAAGGGAATAGACTGTTTCCATCCCATATTACCTAATTAAAATTTGGAATATTAGTCATTCCAAAATTCCAAATGAAAAGCTGTTTTTTATGACTTATTACCGTTTTACTTACCATAGACTAGGTTTTATTCCAGCTGAAACATATTTAAACTTTTTTCCTACCTTTATTGCTTATGCATGAATGCCTGAGTCATTGGCGCGGTGAGCGAAGGCCCGATTGTAGCGCAAGAGGTAGGGTTCGAATTGCGCCGAGGGGTCAAGTGTTTGTACATATGTTCTACAAGGCCTTTCGCCTTGTTCTAGCTGTTTAATTATTTATAATAAAAGAACATCTTTTTCTTTTTTTATGCCCCGCAGTAAGCTCTAAGCTTGTGTAACGGGTACTAGAGAGCTGATTTACTTAATACATATTATAAACATACATGCATAGATTAATGTTGTTTTATGGATTGTCGGGAATTATATATTTATAGAAAATCCGAGGTAGAAATAGTCATGGGCATCCACATGAATAATCATCACATGACATGACATCTTTGTTTACATGGTTGTTATATATAGGATTTTAATATTAATTATGAACTGAGAAACATCTTTTACACTTTATAATTTTATGCTTCAAGCGCTAAGTCTAATTAAAAGAAACTGAACTGTTATATATAAAAAATGTGTTACAATCATGTTTGTTTTTATTTTTTTAGTTATCAGCCAGCGAGCCTGGAGGACCAGTGGATGCGGTGGCGCGGCGGTACCGATTGGAAAATGGAAACTCACTCGGAGAGAAAGATGAGGTATGTATTTTTTAATTTAAAAGCTTTCCAGCAATTAAATTATTTTCCCACGGTTAAAGTCCATAATATAAAATTTTCGACGATTTCATCTTATCACGTGATTGACGTGCTTGTGTAAAGGTAGCATGACGGGGCGCTATCCAGGAAGAGGAGGTTCGAATCCTATGTGCGAACGTTACGGACGCTTCTTAATCTTTTTCTGCATAAAAATGTAAAGTAGTTTAAACAAAAAGCGAGGTTTATCACTTATTAAAAATCATAAAGATTTAATAAAAAGTGTCATATGTTCATTCTGCTATCACAAAAATTGATAACATAAAAAGGCCTAGTAGATAAATAAGTCCACTGAAACGGTAATGCACAGGCTTTAGGTATACAAAGAAATGATGCCTGTTGAAGCCAAATAGTTTTAAATTATAGGCGCCAGATATTCGCAAGCATGGACAAGATGATTGACCGCAATAACTGGAATCTAATCTAATTAATAAGACAGGTCTCCCTCTTTGATTTCTAGTTGTCTAGCGGTAGTCATCCCCCGACTTAAACAGTGCTTATAACGATGGTTAAATCACGAATAGTTATATCTATACGTATTATAAACAATCATAGTCTACTAGAAAAATAAACGCGTTGGGTGGTGTATATAAAACGTTTGAATACATTTTTGTGTAAATCTATTTCCATGTAAGTGCCATCATGTATTCGTCTTTATGGATATTAATGATATTTAACATATAGCAGAGCTATGTAATCACAAATACAAAGTAAACGGCAGCGATGAAGATCGTTTAAACTAGTTTTGATATGGCCGAGGGCCCTTAAATTACTGATTACAATAACACGAAGACGACCTATAAACATAAATGTGTTACATTCACTTCGCTGGACGCCATTACAGATGACCCGGCAGTTAACATGATTTATGCCTTTGGGTTGAGTATGAAACCCAGTTTTGTAACTAGGTACAAAATAAGAAAATTTTCTCCTTTCTTGTAACTATTAATTGAAAAGGGTAAAATAAATAAATAATAAATAAATATTTCCGGACTACTCACACAGTAAAAAAGTAAAAATATTTAGAGACAAACCAGTAAAAATATTTAGAGACTTCAAAATATTTTTTATAGTTTGCCATCAACGCCTTTCTGTTTAAACCGACTTCATTGTTTAGATTGTTTTCAAAAAGATATAACATAAGAAAATTTATGAGACGTATACATGACCCGTAATCTTGACTCTATGAATCTATTCAGAGTTTCTGCTATCCTGGTTCTTGATGTCTTTTTTTCTGTTCTTATGTGTTTAGTGGTTTAATAAATTAATTCTTAAATGAATTGGATTTTGCCTACAGTGAAAAATACAGGCCAGAAAAAAAAGGTTAAAAAATATTTAACCCTGTTCAACTTATAAAAATGATATGCTTGAAAATATAGGAATTGTCTATCATCAGTTTAGTAGGTAAGTCAAATTTATGAACGAGTTTTAAGGAGTAAACTGAGATATTGACCATCCTCTTTGATTTCCTGCTGGCTCCTCCTAATTCCTACAAGTACTTAACTTAAAAGGAGGTTTCATATTTAGATTGTATATTTGTAAATTATGTGAAAGCAAAATACATTTTTGTTTTTTTTTATGTTTGAAGTTTGAACTAAGGTTCAAACTTCAAACATAATAACTTACCTTTATAATAATTTAGACTCAACTGTTAATCATATAATAAGTCCTAAAGTAAATAGGAGGTCTGCTACAGCTATTGTAAAAGCGAAAGTATTTTTTTTCTCTGTGTTTCACAGATTACATAAATTACCTACATCATCTGCAGGCTTGGACAAAGTTTCATGAGTACATTTACTGCGAGAGATACTTAGAACCTTTCACGATTTGACCCAGTCGATGGACTATGAATAAAAATATTTGGTTGCGTAACGATTACTAAGTTAACTTATCGTATAACGCACGTGGACATCGATGTGTAGAAAAAAACTTTATTTTTACCCGACTACGCAACGCAAAGGAGTGGTTATGTGTGTAACGGCCTATGTATGTATGTATGTTCCTTTACACAGACCAAACGCTTGGGCCGATTTCGATGATTGCCGTGTAGACATGACGTTAGTGAAAATTTAAAATGACGACTTTAGGTGCAGTCACGACATCATAGCGAACCGATCGCAAAGTTCCGAACGATAAATATTCGTAAATATTAAACGTTCAAGTTAAAATAAATCCTATTTCACAAATTTTAACGTGTCTATGACTTGGTAACTCATATTGTTATTTCTTCACAATAAAAGTTCTAAAATATGTTACCATGGCAAGAGGAAATACCGTACAAGCGTAAACTTAGGGGGGTGTTCACCTCGGATTGAGAAAATGACTTAAATTTATTATAAAACAGGACAAAAGAAGCGTTTCTTTCTCATGCCTGTGTGATCGCAAAAGCTTTGTGAATGGTTTTTGGAGTTGAACTAAATGCTGTGATTGCTCTCGAGGTTCCTTTGAAGATTAGAGGCTTTGTTATGAATTTTTTGAAGTGATCCTTTATTAATGTAAAATTTTATGAATAAAATAAAAAATAAATAAAATATTTATTTAGAAAATCACTTAAAGCTAAAGTTGACAAAAATCCTTAAAATTTAATTAGAGCTATGCTGCATTTATTGTGCCTGAACTAGGAGAATCCTGTTTTTCAGGCATAAATTATTTCCTAAGTTTATTCTGTATAACAATGTTTATATCTAAATTAATGCACATGTTGCTCTGACATAGTTGTTGGATTAGTACACTTACATATCTTAACCTAGATTACAAATACAAATTGCTGACTTACAAAAAAACTACTTATTTTATAACGGATAAGAGGTTTTCAGTGTCATCGTATGACAAACTTTGTAGATAACCTTGAACTACTTTTTTGCATTTATATAAATTACACGAATGCATGTGTATTGCTCTATTTAATTTATTGTACAAAAAAGGTCCTAGAAAAATGTAAAATCTGTGAGAAAAAGCATGCCTTTTGCCTAGAAGCTTTGGACAAACACTATCATATCTTCTTTTAATAGTAATATCCGGTGGAATAGATGCGTGTTGTTTCAGAACAGTGCTCATTATGAAAAGCTGGCGAACAGATAATACTTCACATAATTTATATAGACTGTTAGTAGGGAATCTAAACGGTCGAAAAGTAGATACTTTAAGTATTGCCCTTTGAGCCCTTTCGACTGTTAGTAACAATGTTTTACCTGCGCCACCCCATGAGGTTATGCAATAACTGATAATGGATTGGCATAGAGCTAGGTAAATTTGTCTCAACAGTTTTTCGTCTGCTATATGACGAAGATTTTTAAAAACAAAGATTAACTTTCTAATACGGCTTCCAAGGGCCTGTATGTGCGGTCTAAAAGAGAGCGTTTTATCTATTATAATGCCTAGATATTTCACTTTGTCAATGCTTGCTATCTCTGGACATGTGCACGGGCTATAATCTTGTACTAAACAATGATGTGCATATAATCGATAATTCGCCTCTGTTAATCTATGTTTTCGCATTGTAAACTTTATGTAACTCGTCTTATCTATATTTAAGGTGAGGAGATGTTGATGAAGCCATTTATTAACTAAATTAAAGCCATATTGAGCATGCATAAACGCTTCTTTTTCCGAATCTGCTGAGAAGAGAAGAGCTGTATCGTCAGCGTAGGAAATTATTTTGCCATGTTTTAATTTAAGATTACAAAGGTCATTAATATAAATTAAGAATAAAGTTGGACCTAAAATACTACCCTGTGGGACGCCATAATCAGTGTTTTCAAGGTCCTTACTAATGACGTCACCAATCTTAACACATTGAGTGCGGTGTTCTAAGTAACTTGAGAAAAGCTTAAGCTGGGTGCCTCTTATTCCCAATGCCTCTAACTTGTGCAAAAGTATGGGATTTGAAACGGTATCAAAAGCTTTAGCAAGATCTACAAAAATTCCAATGGTGTGTTGACCTTTATCTAGTTCTAGTTCAATATGATTGGTCAACTGATGTACTGCGTCTGATGTTGATAATTTACTTCTAAAACCGAATTGCATGTCTGATAAAATTTTCTTTTTATCAAGATAGTTTACAAGACGTGAATTTATAAGTTTTTCCAATATTTTAGACATGGACGAGAGTAAAGATATAGGCCTGTAATTTGTTATCTGGTCTTTAGCTCCAGATTTATAGACCGGTATTACTACTGCTTTTTTTAGACAATTTGGGAAAATACCCTGAGAGAAGCACATGTTAAAAATATTTGTTAGTGGCGGAATCAAGATATGCCTGTTATATTTCAATACTTTTGTGGAAATATTGTCCCAGCCAACTGCACAGTCATCTTTTAAAGACAACATTATACTATTTAATTCAGCCTCGTCAGTATCAAGTAAGGCAAAGGATGATTCCATGGGCAAGCTATTACCCAAAAAGTTTGTGCAGTTAGTGATCTGTGTGTGATTTTGTTCTGCCAAACACTGACCTACCTCGATGAAAAACTTATTGGCTACGTTAGCGGATTCAATTTCAGTTGAGCAAGATTGAAGTAAGCAATTTGACGACTCACGCTGTTTTGCTGAATTTGAGATATTTTTAATACAATTCCAGACTTTTTTGCTGTCATTTCCCGCATTTTTCAACGTTTTTTTGTCAAATTCAACTTTAACTTTCCTTAGGATATTGTTGCAGAAATTTCGGTATCTTTTGTAAGATGTTTGCAATACTAAGTTATTGGGATAAGATCTGGTTTTCATGTGTAGTTTATCCCGATGCTTTATGCAACGTATAAGACCTGGCGTTATCCAAGGTTTTAAATTACGATGTTTCTTGTTTATTAAAAGAAGGTGCGAGTTTTTATTAATTGCTGCTTGAACCGTTTTGATGACATATGACATGCAAAAATGCGGGTCAGCGGAATTGTAAACTGGAGCAAAATCTATGCTACGTAAGTCGTCTTCAAGGTTTTTCATGTTTAATTTTGTAATAGTGCGTGTCTTGTTAGTTTTATTTATATTACAGTTAAGCGCAATTAGAGCAGCCCTATGGTCTGTTATTGTTGAGTGAGTAACAAGTGATAAAGAGGCAAATTTGGTTTTCAGCATGATGTGGTCCAAACATGAACCACTATTGTGTGTGGGAAATGTATGTGCAGGAAGTAAACCATGAAAACAACAAAGGTTTAAATATTCTTCAGAGCCTGGAGCATTTTCTTGAGGCATGATATTAATATTAATGTCCCCAATCAAAACTATATTCTTAACAGACACGAGTTTTTTCAAAACTGCATCTAAAGAATCAAGAAAATTTGAGTGATTTTTAAAAGATGGCGGCCTATAAAGTGCTAATATAGCAAAATCAGACCCAATTTTGATCAAAAGTCTGTTGCAATCTTTAAAGGTAGGTTCCTCTACAGTAATGTTAAGGTGGCATTTTGCGTAAACAATTATCCCATCATTTTGATTATAAATAATATGACTTGAGTGCATAGAATAACCCGGTATTTGTGGAAGGTTATATTGTTTGGAAAGCCAACATTCTGTTAGTATAATTATATCACATTCAATGTTTAACCTAGAAAAGAAAATGCTAAAATCATTAAAATTTTTATAAATACTGCGGATGTTTTGTGTTAGTACTGTTAATGGATTTTTATACGAATAAATATAAGATTTACAATCTTCTACTTCACAGATTTTAGAGTCCGCTATAGAAAAGTCATCAATATCAGAAATTATGCTATTTAACATTATTTAACCAAAAAGCAATAGGAGGTCAAAAATATCCAATGAAACGGCGCTCTTAGGCGCCTTCATAATCTACAGAGTTTATATACCTTTTTTCAGCGGCTACTTTGGCAGGACAGTCTATGGAGCCTGTAGGGTGGTCACACGGCTTTTTGAAGTGCGAGCAGGTGGCACATTTTGGAGCGTCAGCTGACTTGGGGCACTCTTTGGAAAAATGGCCTTGACCTCCACAGTGGCCGCATACTTGTGCTGGACCTCTGCATGACTTAGCCGCGTGTCCGTATTGCTGGCACTTATAGCAGCGTGTCACCAAAGTGAAATCTCTCACTGGACAGGAGGACCAATTTATAAAGACTCTGTCCTTAGTAATCAGGGCTTTGCGTATAGACGCAGGTACTTCTATTACATAATTACAAGTCTGTGCGTCTTTTCTCCCAGATCTGTGGCTAAGTTTTATTGAGGCCATAAACTTCTTAAGGTCGTAATCTTGTAGTGTATCTGCCAGGTTCTGGTTAAAAATGCAGGAAAACACTTCATTCTCCGGCATTGAGGTCGGCACTCCGATGACGACGACTCTGGGCCGTTTCTTAAGATGGTCATCGATGGTTAAGTCCTTGTTCTGTGATGTTACGGTGGTTTTCAGTTTCTCGATGTCGTCCTTGGTGTCGGTGCTGATGATAACGCCTCCATTTCGCGTCTTACGGACGCCTCTTACATGAAGCTTAAGTTGCTCGGGACAAATTATTTTTTGGACAAGGTTTTTTGTGTCCTCGCTGCTCTTCAATTTATCCTTCGGATAAATAGCGACCGAGCTGACATTTTGCGGCTTTATGAAGTCATTAGAGCCTTTCTTGACCATATCAGCAAAGGAAGCGTTCGTGGACTGGGGTTTTGGAAGATCCATTGTGACCAACAAGGTTTTTAGTTGTTGCGATTGTGCGTTGAAGAGGTCCTCTAAGTTAGCATTTTGTGCAACGCTATCTTGCTGCCTTTGGATGGTATTACATGCGTCAACAGCTTTAGTCTTTAGGGCTTGATAAGCGACCGCTAGTTGCGAAGTGCAGTAACTCACTTTTCGGCACAAACTGCTAATTTTAAGTTTCTGGTCGGAATTTAGCTTACCCTCAGATGCAGTAGCCGTTACCTCAGCTAGGTATTGCTCGATGGCGGACATCCAGTTTTGAATATCTGTAGTAGGGACCATCTGCATTTCTTCGTATCGGGCAGCCGAGGGCCCGGGTGTGGGCGGGGTGGGGGGCGGCGTGCGCGTCATCATGCGACTGCGGTTGAACGGACTATCCGAATTTGCCATAATATTAATTTGTAGATTTATTCATCTTCACGGAAACACTGTAGCGGATATACGACCTCGATTGACACAGTTTGTCGCCGCGGGTACAAGTAGGTCGCAAAATCAGCAATGTGATTTAATATTTAATTTACTGAGAACACGTCTTGCCACAACAACGTCCAAATGTCCAATATGGACTATCCAATAATATTTTGACTTTCGAGGGCTTTTACCGGTTACAATCTCATCCACAATTCTGAGAGGTGAATTGGGTGCCTGCTAACCCGCTTTCGAAGGACTAATCTAGCTTATCAAAAGTTTAAACGCGTACAACCCGGCTCAAAGGTTTTATTGGTTTTTAGACTTTAAAGGTAAATTGCCTTTCCGAAATTCTCGGTAAACAAAGAAAGTCAACAAAGTTTACTACCAGCGTTTTTGTGAATTTAATTAATTAGGAATTAAAATACCTACATCAAATTAAAAGTGGTATTATAATTCTTTTGCCTTATTCGTATCGTTCTAAATTTTTAAATAATTTTTGTTTTTTAGAAAGACAGGAAATCAGATAGCCACCAAAAAGTTACTATTTACATATAACCTACCAAAGTTATACCTAAAATATGCATTGTTATACTTCAGGTATTTAAATAAGTTTTTTTTTCAGTTGTTCGGACCACCCAGCGCGCCTGTACTCGAGAATCCGGAATTCCAAACGCGATGGTACTTCAAATACTTCCTCGGTAAAAGTGAGTTTCAACCTAAATATTTTCAACTCGTTTTATTCTCGAATTTTCACCTTTATTTTGTAGCAGCGATGTCGCAGGATGGGGATGGCAAATGGGGCAGGCTAACAGTTTATTCGGCGGAAGGACTATTGTGTAGTGTGAAAAATATAAATTTCTGTCTGTGTTTCGTAAAGCCTTTTCTAAGAAATTATTAAATTACTATAACTCTGAATTTTGTGATAGAAAAACTTTATTAATTTAAAAAATATCGTAAGGTAAATTAAGGCCTCATCTCTCTCGTAAAGACCGAACCTGAACCTGTATCCCATCAGAGGGAACGTAAATGGGATGCTTATGCTAATTATTAATAATGTGTGAATATAGCTATAGAAGTTTAACAAAAAATTAGAAGCGGAATAACAAGATAAAAATTAAACACGAAAGTTACACACGGAGTGCATTATTTATAACCACATTGAATTAAATAATTATATATCAGGCATACCAGTCATAACACGACTTTCAATGCCCAAATGGTCTTCACCTCGAAGTATCTTGAAAAATCCATTATCACCCCAGCTTCTGTTCCAAGAATTAGCTACCAGCCAATACTTGACACCTTCTTCAACGCCCCACCCGAGAATCTTTACAGCATGACCATAAATCAGTTCACCAGCAGTATGAACATAGACTCCACTCTTATAGAGGAAAAAGTCTTCATATACTTCAAAAGCAGCCTCTACTGGTCCGTTTTTAAATAATTCTGCTTTCATATTATCCTCACCTACAGTATAATAGGGCTCTTGCCCTTTCAGTGTATCTTCATCGTAGGAAATATTTTTGTTGTCACATTCCCTAGAACATTTTGGCGTTTTCACTTCGTCATAATCAATACACGGTTTAAGTTCGTCGCTCACATTGTAACCTTTGCCATGAGGGGGGTGTGGAAGGGTTTGACAAGAAGGAAAAGGATACGGCTTACAGCCCTGGTGAGAATTATAGTTACCCCCGGAGACGAGACCGTATTCACCCCAGGACAGCCATGCTAATTCAATAATACCTCCTTGGCAGTCCCCACAGTCTTCGCAACAGGTTATAAGATCTTCGGCGGAGACGTGGAATTGTTTTGCACCCGTGGTATGTATGCAGATCCTGTCGGTCATAGCAGTCACAGCTCCGAACGCCCAGCAGCTGCCACAAGATGCTTGATCTCTGATTTCGTTCAATGAGGGGCAGTGGGGCCACTTCTCCCGAGGATCAAAGTTCTCTGGTAGACTTGCTATCAACTCAGCATCATGTTTCACAGTCCGCAGTGAGACACCTTCAGGTTTCGGATGGGCACCCACCAGTTTTCGTAGAGGAGTGTTGAGTGGAAAGTTCCTGCCGGCTTTCCATGTTGATTGCTTGGCATTTATGTGGTCGATGAAAGAATCGGAGAGAGCATGATTATTTATTGTAGCTGCTGAGGTACATGCTATAGCAATGGCCAATATAACCGTACCCAAGATCATGTTGAGAGCTAAATAAAACAATGGTCATAAAAGCGACCACTTTTATACTAGTTTTCATTATCCTCATTAATATTATCAACAGTGACATTATTAATGAAACTAAACCTTTATGGTTATTTGCATAAAAGTTCAATTTGCAGATTTCAGGCCTAAATCTGGCCTCATAATAAGCTTATCGGCATGTTTTAACAATTGCGATGATAAATTTAAAAATAATAAGGCATTATCCAGTACCTAATTAATATTATTCGTTAAGGTTAAAAGTACAGATTAATTAGCGCGTTGTAATGAGTAGAAAATTAATTAGGAATTGTACTTACATTCCTAAGTAGGTCTCCAAGTTTACCTAAATATGCCGATACCAATCTCCGTTTCACTTCACAGAAAATTGGTTCTCTCTCTTTAAGATTCAACAAAAATAAAAGCTTTTTAAAATAAAAATAACACTGAAAATAGAACTTGATTTCGTTAGGCGAAGTAATTTCCGATAATTGATTCAAGGTGGGCTCGGTTGGTAACAGGATTTAATTTGATTCTTAGGATTTTGGGTTTGTCTTTCTTTAATGCTGCAAGTTTCTATATTTTATTCTTCACAGAAATCAATTTTGGCCTTTACCTAACCGTCCTTTGAAGTTGATTACTTTCTGAGAAGTGTCACAGGAGAAAAAAAAAATGTTTATCATAATCGACATAATTTGGATGTATATTAATCAGGTCGCATTGGCGGGTTAAACTCATCGTGAAATACGCTATGTTCTTTTCTACATTTGAAGATTTGTGACGCGGTGTGTGCTACACGATTCTGACGTGACGTAATGGTAGCCACGCCCACGCCAATCATCGTCTTCGCCCGAATACTTCTCGTTGCAACGATGTACCCATCCACACACATCACTTTGTCACGAATATTGGCCGTAGGCCGCTAATGTAGCCGCACCATAAAATGTTAATTGCTTCGTAAGAAGTGTCGAAGGAGAATATAATAAGAAAATATATATAAGGAGAATATTAGCTTGAAAATACACAACTGTTTATGATCGCTATCACGTGGAGCGTACGTCGTTCTCTGCTGGACAAAACCCATCACTCTCTCATTGATTTTAATATTAGAATTAGGGCTCTCCGAGTTTGATGTTACTAGAATAGTCCCTAAAAATATTAAAACATCAATAGTTGTTAATGTCAGATATGCATCGAAGATCCTCTAAGCCTTTGATTGATCGGGCAATAGATATAAATAAATCTTGGCTCATTTGGCCTGTACCTATTAAGTACTAAATTAAAGGGCTGATTTCTCCTGACGACAACGCTCCAAACTTTGTGAATGTTGTCAGGATTTACCTGAACGTCTATTTGCATAAGCTAACTAGTTTTGGGACGTAGTAGGCGTAGAACATTCTAAATTGCCGTAAATCCTGACTCAGGATAAAGCAAAAGTATCTAACTATGTCTGTCATGTCTGTATGAAAAAGATAAATTAACTCTGTTTGTCCATATGTTGCGTTTCACGCCGAAACTATTGACGCCAAATTTGGACCCTACATACCTAGATTGTAGAGCCTGAGAAAGGACAAAGGTTATTTTTAATTTCGAATATAGTTTTAACGGCCTGAAAGGGGGATGGGAGTTTGTATTAAACTGCGATCTATTTTAAAACTACAAGTTTTTATTTCTGAGTATGTTGATACCTACACAAATATAAAAAAAAACTGTTACCCTTTTATATTAAAATCAGTAGAATTTCTTTATCTATTTTGCTTAAATATTTGTGTTAAAAATATTTTTATAACAACTAGGTACATAGTTATATCCTCTACATAAAACCATGTTCCTTTAATTTAAATTTTCATACCTTCTCTTTTAGTCTCCCAATGTACAGTAATATAATATGGTTTTATCTATTATATGGCTTTTTCCTAACAATGGATTTGGGAAGAAAAGATTTATGACTACCCAATCGTGTGGAAATTTATATCGAGTTATAAATCATAAACATTCACGAGAATGGATTTATATCCTATGTTTTCTTAACAAACATTAGACTTAAAAGGTAGTCCAGTTAGTCACCCAACTGAATAGCCCCTGACCAAGTTCATAAATAAAAAAAAAGACCTATCGTGGAACAGTTCCAAGAACACAGCATGCACGATGCTCAATTACAAATTTACTATAAGGAAAATCAAATCAAAAAGTTTATTTGTATCTAAAACATATATACATTATACATATTCAATAAAAGAAAAAAAAACCAAACAAAAAAAATACAATAATAAATATGAAATATATAATTATTCAGATATAAAAGCTATACCAAATATTAAATGCGTTATTACATTCGAACACTTTACTCGAACGAATGATGTTTGACGCATCTTTACAAAACATAGAATGATGTCTGTTAATATGTGTCAAGCGCGGGGCACAGGCGTGCCCCAGCTGCATGTATTTGCTTCTATATAACAAAACGAAACAATCAGAATTTAATTTTTTTAGTAGCTGTTACAAATTTTGTCTTGTCTCTCGATCAATCTTCGTCGATTGCGCCGACCGACGTTTCGATGTGTCCTGTGTATTTTGCAACCCTGGGGCGCACCACGTTTACGTAGTACTTGTAGTACTTTAGTGGCGTCAGCGGCGTACGTGGCCTATTTTGGTAGAACGACCAGGACGTTTTGCCAGAAATGTCAGAATCTTGAGTGCAATGACCATAAATATGCTGCCTTGGCTTTAGTTGTTGTAATAAATATACAACAGAGCCAAAACAATATTCGAACGACTACGAATATCTTAATTATAAGCATAAGTGTAATTTTTTCTTTAGTTTTTTCATTTTTCCATTTCCCATTTATATTTTTTTGTTTTACATCAAGGTCATAGTGGTAAAGTTGCATATTTTTGTCGAATTTATATTAATCAATAAAGACTAGGATTATAAACAAAAATATCACCCTGTATAAAAATTTCATGATTCGTGGAACAAATGCCACAATTGGTCCCCGCGCGTGGAATTGCTTAACTATAAGTATATGTAGAGCGTGTGTAATTGTTAACACGCTTTTAAAGCCGAGTTCTACATATATTTTAATGCGATACCAGTGCGTAGTTGGAATTCATGAGAGGTACACCCAGCGCAAAATAGTTGCATTATCTATCAAACAGTACCTAGTAGATAACTTATCGAATTACTAATCCATGTCATATGAGAGTTCCCTAGTTTCGGATATCAGGGACCGTATCACTCAAACTGCAGCTCCGTCAGTGTCGGCAGTGTGAGCTCATGCAATAAATCAGTCGAATTGGAACACAGGCCTAATCAGGTTACATCGAACTAGATCTGCCTAAAGCCTGTTAGGTTTTGTTGCGAATCGTTTCCAATTTCCTGGTAAATTGTTTAAGTGTCTTTTTTTTGGGAGACAGATCTATGGTAAATGTCGATTGAAAGCACCCGAAAATCAGAAATCGATCTTATAGACCTCGATTTTTTTGTGGATCGATACGTCAGGTCACGATTCGAATCGATCTAAAAATCGATCTTTTTCGGAAAGAATTCCCATCCCTAGGATCCATTAAAAAGGATGGTAATTCGCCGTACGTCCGCTTGTACTGGAGTGGAAGAGAGATGGTGGATGGTGGACATTCTGCGTTTGTGTAAGATTTCGTTTAGATAACGGACAAACAAATTGAGCAATGGCTTAAAATACAACGACTGTAGGTTTTCAGAGTAAGTATCCTTCAAGATAAGCAACCATGAATCATAAATACTATGTTAAAAACAAAACTTATCAGACTGCAAATCCGACAACGATTTAAATTGACTTTAACTCTCAACAATTTTTTCAAATCAGACGACAGGTAATTAAGGTTGGCGCGTTTAAACAAACAAACTCATCAGCTTTATAATATAACTATAGATACATTCTCATAATCGGGTCATACATAAATGCAGTCCGTTTGACGACTGCATGTCGCCAGTATGTCGTTATATTTTGATTGGAAGCTTCATGGAACGCTTTGAGTCCGTAACGAGATTATCAAACTGATCTGTATGAAAACCAGACTATGAATTTATCGATATCTGTTCCAGGAATTTGTGTACATGTGTGGTTAGTAATTGGACGTGATTAATAATTAGGGTTAATTTGCTTAAAATGTGAGGGTGTGAAGTAGTTCTTATTTGAAGTTAAATTTTATGTATATATATATATATAATTTAATAAGCTCTATTGAATTTGGTAAAACCTGTAATGATTGAGCTCTATGTATTTAAAATAAATAAATAAACTATATGTCTTTCCTCTGGCATCTAAAATAAATAAAATTAAAAAGCGACAATAATTTAAGCAGTATACTGCGGCTGGTTGTAAAATTCTGACTGAGTTCACAGAAATACTCGTATTAAATAATACTAAATGTGGTCCCCAGTGTTGTAAAGGAGTATTTTATGACTAGCAGGTTCTCGTAGAAGTTGGGTTGCTACTTGACTAAATCCTGCAATATCTCATTATATTGCGATAAATTCCGCAATATATGCTAAGTAGATATCAAAAGAAAGCAAGGCAACAAATATTTAAGAAAACCATAGATATCTAAATAAATTATATATGTGTGGAGAAAACACTGTATATCTCTCTCTTCAGTCGAAGGATGTCAAATTTATAAACAAGTCTATAAGGGAGGCTTTAGCATAGTAGACTGTCTGAGAGTGAAAACTTTTTTAAGTGCAAAAAGATGCAATTGGTGCGGTTACCCATCCAAGTATTGGCCTCGCGCAAAGTCGCTTAGCTTTATAAAAATCACTTTTATTTTATGGGATCCCCTTATATACATAATATATATTTATTATGCGTTTTAGTGAATGTTGTTATAGCGGCAAGATAAATAAATTATCCCTCAAAATCTCAACTCTCTATCTAGGTATCATGGTTCTTTACTCCTTGGGTACGGACCGTAAAAACATATTTAGTACGTCATTGAACTTCTCAAAGACGCTTTGAATTCCCTAAGAATTCGATATCTATAGCAAACGTGCCACAATTGTCTAGACTTTGCCTTGAGTCTCATGGATTTTATTTAGGTAATGTGAAGTATCTCATTTTCATAATTTGTAATGTCCAAAAATAAATAATATAAATAATAGTGATTTAAAAAAATTGTGTTTTTTTTGTGAAAACTTTAAATACGGCTAGGGCTGAGTTAGAGTGAGAGAACATGGGGGAAACCAAATGTCTCTCTGGCTTCCCTTTCTAAAATAAAAAGTTTATTAAAGTGATACGGTGAAAAAAATAACTTAATTTTATCACAAAAAGACGCAAATTAATACCTATAGTTTTGAAAAGTTACCATTCCCAGTTCTTTATTTGTAATAGTTTTTTGATTTCCTGAAATGATAGTAATTGAACCCAATTTGCTTCGATTCTAGAACATTAATATTCTGATCAGAACCAGTAGAAATAAAATTCTTGTTTCTCCCAGCGGATTGGCTTCGTTATTTTCGATGATTTTTCCACGCGGTCGCTTCCATCCCCTGAGCTAGTGATAAATCCTTGAAATGGCTTCTAGAAGTGAATTTTATAGTGCGGTGTCGGTGTAACAGTGTGTGTACTCGTGAAATATTCCAGACAAATATAATATAAACAATAAAAATGTTATGTAAGTAGGTACATGTTGACGTTTACATTTTTACCAGCCAGCGTGTTGATTTAAGGCCTAATATCTCTCGCCGAGAGAGAACTGTGTCAGTGATGATGATATTTATACCGCAAGGCGAAAAATAGCGACGATAACTTTCTTGATATAGGTGTTATGGCATTCTATATTAATTTAGTATGTAATGTACCATACATAATCTCCTTAAATAATATAAATTGCATGTAACTATAATCAATGTCTCCATCTTCATTTGGAAAAAGTCGACTAATAGTCCCCCTCCCTTACAGGCTTAATCATAATAGAGTTGCCATGCTCGCTGCGCTTAGCAGTCGGGATGGTGAACTCAGTATTAGTTAAAGAGTCAGCTTAAATCTGACAACACATTCTTTACGGTATCTGAAATTTCGTCCAGTGAGACTTCTATACCCAGTTAACAAGCAATGGGTACTAGCTAACCCCGGCCGCGGTAGGTTTGGGGTCCCTCAGGTTAGTCAGGTATGAAAAAAAGTAAATTTTTAAAGTATTTTACGGCGTCTGCCGTTTTAATATGTTTTAATATATCTCTGGAAAAATAGAAAAATAATTATGGCTGCTGATTTTAAAGGTTGCAACATCCTGGCAGCCACTTTTCAAAATTCGAAAAAAAATAAAAAATTAAAGTATTTTACGGCGTCTGCCGTTTTAATATGTTATCTATTGAACTATTTTAAGTTAATATTGAAAATGGCTTACATTTTTTCCGGTTGTAACTATCCGTTTTACAGCGAAACATTACCCGCAGTCCGTGCATACGTATGTCCACAGTTGTAATTTTTACATTCGTAAAATTTATGTAACATTAAAATTATAACATCATCTCAGCCGTAAGACGTCCACTGCTGGGCATAGGTCTCCCTCAAAGACCTCCAGTGGTTTCAGCTGGCAGCGGCCTGCATCCACCGTGAGCCCGCAGCCTTCATCAGATCGTCCGTCCATCTAGTTGGTGGACGTCCTACGCTGCGCTTGCCGATCCGTGGTCTCCATTCGAGAACCTTTCGGCCCCAACGACCATCTGTTTTGCGTGCAATATGGCGTGCCCACTGCCACTTCAAAGAACTAATCCGTTTGGCTATGTCGGTGACCCGCTTTCTTCTACGAATCTCCTCATTTCTGATTCGATCCCGTAGATAATTTGAGCGACTCTGAGCCTGTTTATGAGACCAATAGTGAAGCACCACGTTTAGGATCCGTATGTCATTACTGGCAACACACATTGATTGAAGACTTTCGTCTTGAGGCACTGCGGTAACGCTGCCCATCCGAGTTGGATTCGGCGACTGACCTCTTTCTCGAAATAGGACCTACCTAATTGGACTGTTAAATTATATTAAAATATATATAAATATACAATTAAACGAACACATACGGAACACATGCGTACTTTAAATGTGCATAATAAAATAAGGAAAAAAAGTTCCATTCTAAGGCTGTAACAAATAAAAAAATATTTTAAAGATGTAAAAAAATCAAACATTAATTAGATATATTTATAATTCATATCAGAATATATTTATTTTTGGAAATAATCTATAATGATAAAATATTTTATCATTAATTTTCATCTTCGGAATCACCTTTAGAAGGTGACAAGTGACTATAAAAATAAAATATATGGAAGGATCAAGCTTGCATCAAAGCTCCGGACTTTTTAATTAAAATTTTCGTTCATATCTACAAGGCTGTCCTTGTAGGAATTAATGAACAGTTGAAATCTCCCATCATTTGGATTTAAATCACAACCAGTGAAAGCGTGGAAGCCAATTAAGCTTTCAGCTTTCAGCTAGAAGTGGTCCAAGTTGTGTATATATTTTGCTGACATCAATAAAACTTTCGATGTTTCCTGTCCAGGTTAGCATACAAATGTGAGAAGATTTTTCAAGTTAACCATATTGCCCAGCATGATTATTAAAATAATCTGAACCTCTAATAACAATATTAGACTGATCAATAATGCTACAGGCATGGAAAATAATTTTACTGTAAGCCGTACGGGCCAGGTGTGCCTTTGTTTTCGTAAAAGGAACTAAATCCCCACCACTCAGCCCTAACACAAAAGAAGAAAATATTTGACTAAAGAGATAGACAGAGAGAGAGCATAAGCTACCACATGTTTTCTACGCATAAACTGCAAGTAATGTTTCGCTGTAAAACGGATAGTTACAACCGGAAAAGATATATTAAAACGGCAGACGCCGTAAAATACTTTAAAAATTTACTTTTTTTCATACCTGACTCACCTGAGGGACCCCAAACCTACCGCGGCCGGGGTTAGCTAGTACCCATTGCTTGTTAACTGGGTATAGAAGTCTCACTAGACGAAATTTCAGATACCGTAAAGAATGTGTTGTCAGATTTAAGCTGGCTCTTTAACTATATTAGATGTTGCGATCCAGGAACACTCTGCTGCACATCTTCTGCTGGCGATCTGCCAACTGGCCCAGCTGGCTAGCCCAGCTATCTAGTTTCCTTTGGCCAGGTTCTACGGCGCCCATGGGAAGAGATGGGGAAACATTAAATAAAATAATAACGAAAACTCTTTGCAAAATTAATCAATGCTTAATCATATTTAATGGTTATAATATGAAACGCGCGGGGTTAATTAACAGCATGTACTTAATGTTAATCATTATTATGTCGATTTATCACGAAAATATTAGGTACCTACAATTAAAATTGTTTGCGTTTTGTAATGGAATGATGTAGAATAAACAAGTACCTAATTATGTAGCTGGGTAGGTATGTCCATCATCTCCCAGACATAATAATGATTGTTTATTTTATTTAAATACTTACCTAGTAAATATACATTTTTATAATTTTACAAGTTAGTAATGACTCATTAAAATATAGTAGGTAAGACTTTGGTCGGCTATAAAGGGCCGACCACTAACTGACTGCTCAAAATGACGTCGTCGAAATTTCGGTCGCACAACCGACTTCCACATGATCCATTTTCAATTCCAACCTGACTATTGACAGTCAGTCGGTCGTCGGAACCGATCGTGCATTTTCCGTTTTAGTCAGCTGCTAAATGCTTGGTTTCCGCTCATAGCACGTTTGTTTACCTTTATCATTACGAAACGGAGAGTGGTTAGATTAGTACCTACATAGAGATTAATTCTATTATGTTGGTAGATTCACAATACAATACCAAATTCACAATCACAACTGAAAACCATTTTCCAGTTTTATAAACTAGTTATTCAACGTCACTGTCGAAGCGACACCAGTTTTTTCAGTATTTCTGACCCAGAACCCAGTAACGTCCACGACAGATGTCAAAGCCAAAACAATATTCCCTGCTGGGTCGAGCGCTGACCACGTGACCGATATACGAGAAGAATACTATCTCATTTTAACCCAAACAAATAAAAATGAACGTACTTCGTTCATTTTTCAGACGGAATTAATAGTTCAATATTTTTTTTAACGCAATGAGTGCGCACGCCATTATGTTGTACGTGTCTTGCAAATTAAGATGAATTTTCATAGATTTGTAAAACTAAACAATAGAAATAATTTTGTATCTAATTTAGAATTTTAATAAACTTTATAAGGGTAATCAATTTACCCCTAAAAGCTTTAATATATCACAGAATTATACCTAGGACACAGGAACTTTCCTTTTGACGAGAAAAATAAAAAATAAATGACTTAGCGCATTTTGCATTATGTATATAATGCCAAATGCGTTGAAATTTTGCATTTATTTTTTGTACTTATATATGTACGTTTTTTATAGATGTGCATGTCAAAAACCTATTCAAATTGATCAAAGGCACGAACATTATTCAAGCCCTTTTGAAAAAAGAACTAATTGCCTAGAATTTTTAGTAATACTCGTAGTTTCCTACTCAAAGAACTATTCGTATGTTGACACTACCGAACGATATAGAAAAGCGAGAAGAAGATACATAATACATAATATCAAATACACGTGTACCGGGCGAGAAAAAGAAAGCGAGGCAATACTCATATCAAATACTCGTATAACGGGTATTCTCGTCTTCTTGTCTATAACCACTGAAATACAGTTCTGTTACCAAACAAACTTGTTAGTAGGAATTGTTATTAACTTATGCTTGCGGTTTTCAGTATACTGTCTCAATCTCGTGCCAAATCGTAGCACATTAATGTTACAACTACTAGTACTCTCGGAACTGTAATATAAACAACTGCAGTTCTCAAATGACTTTAAGCAAATTTATTAGGCGCACTCGGCAACAGTCTTAATAAATGTCAGAGAAACCCGTTGCAACCGCTGTTCCTAGTTAAACTGTGATTGCTTGCGAGTAGATAGGGAATTCAAAAAGTAGACAATTAAATATATAATTCTATGTAGAGAAAACCACAAACAAATTACTACTATCAAGACATGTTGAAATATTTTGTTACGCGTGTATTTATATCTTATCATTTTAAAATGTAAACATTTAATTTTAAAATACCCTCTTGCATCGTCAAGTTATCAATTCATTTTCATTTAACGATTAGACTGACACGCGTGAATTGAGTAGCTTTCACAAGAGACTCTTATCGAGTATATTTGCATTTCGTTATTATTCCCAAATTTCAACCTTTCTTTCAAACGGCCCAACTGATTTTTATCAAACGTATCTGAGAACACTCGCACATAAGTCACCTTTTATACAAAGAAAACTTAATTGATATCGATTTATCCGGGGGCTATGATGCCACAGACAAACACACACTGCCTTATAACACCCCTCTTATTGCGACGGGTGGGGGTTAAAAAATAGTTAGAGTCTATATAGGAGCTAAATGAACACTCAGTTTCACTTTTATAAACAACTAGGTTACACGAAGTGAATCAACCTACATAACTGTCAGAAGACGGAAAACTTTCACTACCTATCAACAAACTTACTTGTTACGCTATCTTGTAAAACTTATAAATAATAAACAGCATACGTTTCCCCAGTGTCACTGGGGTGTAACTTCAAAACAAACTTACAGGAACTTACGCATATTTTATAACTTCCTAAGAAATAACTGGCATTTTATACATTACAAGCTACCCCGTTCCGGCGTTGCTCGGATGCAAATCCTGCTCCTTGAATCACTCTACCTATTGCATGAAAGTATTAAGCTCCGTTCTGTAGTTTCTGAGTTTATCGCGAACATAGAGACAGACAGACGCGGCACAGGGGACTGTCTTACCGAACGAACAATAATATTATTCACAAGAACAAAGTTATTGCTCGTTAAATTTGATTGTGTTTAGCATTTCATCAAATCATAAAATTTAACCAGACCTCCCTTATTGTATTACCAAAGATGAAGTATTCACCTTCTAATATAACTTATATAAGTTAGTTGAGGAAAGTTGTGAACACTGGAGGGGTTCAATCTCGATATTGGTAAGGGAGCGAAAATATTTCAGGCTCAATTTACATAGTCGCGAAATGGAAGAGACGAAACTCTAAGATGCAGGAATAGTCGGCAAAAGACTAGGAGATTCACGATTCATTCCACGACTCGGAATTGCTAGGTATTTTTAGTTTCCAAGTTGTGGCCGGATGCAATTGAATTAAGCAAAGTCCGTTGGTAGAGGACCAGATTTTATTGTTTAGGCAATTTTATTTTAGATAGGTAATAGGATAGGGTAGATGGACTAACTACATACATACGTATTATGAAGGTTTAGGTTTTACTGTTATTATTTTTAATCAACTCTAATTAAAATTAGTTAACGCGCAGTTACATGTGTCAAAACAAGAAAACTGTTGATATAACTAACCATTAACACAATAGGCACACAAAATGGCGTTCAACTGAGTAACATCTTTTTCCCTTTATAATTTTATGTAACTCGACACTGACAAATTGTCGAATCAAGCGCAGAGTCCAATTACAAGAAACTGAACTGAACTGAACCACGTCTGACATTACTATTGTTTAGTCACTCGGATTTTGTGAAATAAGCTTTAAATATTTTAAATTCTAATAAATTACCTTTCTCTACATTCTGCGATACATTCAGCCTAAAACAGTAATCAGCGATAGATCAAAACCAAATACAGTAGAATAGATAAGCATTCAAACCTTTGAAACGACCTTGTGCAAGCAGTTTCCCACCGCTTATTGCGCGACCCCAAAACTTACTATTGGGTGCCGTTCCGAAAGCATACAAAGTAATACCACTCTTCTAAATTGTTTACTCTGTCCTAGTCAAAGTTTGTTTTGGTGATAGATTCTACGAATAATCATGCAAAAATCTTGTTTGCGTAACGGTGTAGAACCACTTTATATACGCAATCTTGAGTCAACATTGAAATTTACTTTCATAACTGAGAAGTTTTCAACTTTGAATGTTTATTTAAGGTTTCCACGTAAGATGTCGACTTTAGAAATTCCTAGAATTAATCACATTTCATTAAGCATGTTTAGTAGCAATTGAAGTGTTGCTACTTGACCATTAGTCAGATTAATCGTTAGTAGGTACGAGTACTTCAAGTAAACTGTTGCACTAAAGATCAAACCCATTGTTTCAGTGCATCAGAATTACATAGGAGTTGATGGATCCAGAGAGCCGTATCTTCTGAGCGTGGTTCAGGAAGGGGGGGCTGGACTGTTACGTGCTATACTTTTCAATAAAATGGTATGTTGCCCTGTATTTTATAGGTACTAGCTACTAATATTTCCATTCCATTCTTTTTTTAAGATAAAACCTTGTACATGCTAGTGATACTTTGACACTACTTATACTTTTTTATAATTCGTGCTTCGAGTGTCTAAGTAGGTAGTACCAAACCTTTAGTATTGTCCAACTTGACAAAATACATCGTGTTATTTGTTAACAGTGGAGATTGGCCAGACAACTTGGAAATAACAGATTTTTCCTTTGTCATCGAGTTTCTTCGCAAATTAGTTCCACTCAAGCTGTATGATACTTTTTCTTTGTTGTTTGATACAAAGTACTCGGGAATTGAAATGTTTATTCAGAGAACATTATTGGAATTTCCACATTCAGGTTCAGAAGCTTTATAAAATGGAATGCTGAAGGATTCCGTGAAATGTACCGTGTATCTCTTCGCAAATATTAGTGCACCGCTGTGATACAGTGTACTAAGGTAAATTCAGCAGTTCGAAATATTTCAGGGCGCCCACAAAATATATTTGCCGCCGAGCGCTTGGGCCGGCGGCGGTGGCCAAACTCCGACGAGGCCAACGGTCAAACAGATTTTAGCACAGTTTTCCGCTATGGAACGTGTAGATAAAATGCCTAGAGAGGTAAGGTTCCAATTACTTTTCTGTTTACGTGTTACCAGTCGTTAATAAATAACTTTAGTGTAGTCACCGTCAAATTGATATAAGAGTCTATAAGTTGTTATTGTGGTAATACCTAAGCAGTTAGAATCATATTGTATGTATCCAAAGTAAGCAATGGAAAGCTTTATTTGCACAAATCATTTTGAACGCCTAGTCAAATACATAGATAAATATTAAATATAAGAAGTGAGATATTTTGACCACTTAGTGCGCATACGATATTATGATTATTCTAACTGCTAATATTAGGTCCTTACATATGAAATTGGCGTTTTGTATGGGAGGAACAAAAAGTCGAATATTTTTTAATATAATATATTTAATTAATCAAAGTATGAACCATTATTTTCTATGCACTTTTGCCATCTTATAGGTAGTTCATTGATCCCTTTACTAAAAAAACCAGTCGGACGGGAATCAATAAAATCTTTGAAGGCGATTTGGACTGCCCCATCGGAGTTGAATTTTTTCCCTTGCAAGAAGTTATCCAAATTTCGAAAAAAATGGTAATCTGTTGGAGCAAGGTCCGGGGAGTACGGAGGATGTCTTAGACTTTCCAATTGAAGCTCTTCTAATTTAGTAGCCGTCTGTTGCGCAGTGTGTGGTCTAGCGTTGTCGTGAAGCAGCAGTGGCGTGGAGCGATTGACCAGCCTAGGTTGTTTAGCCGCTAGCTTTTCCATCATGGTTTGCAATTGCTGACAATAGACATCAGCCGTAATAGTCTGGCCAGATTTGAGAAAACTGTAATGAACAATACCGGCACTAGTCCACCAAACGCTTACAAGTAACTTTTTTGGGGTTAATTTTCGCTTGGGGCAGGATTTGGCTGGCTGGCCAGGATCCAACCATTGCGCTGAGCGCTTCCGATTATCGTAAAGAACCCATTTTTCATCACAGGTAATGATTCGGTTTAAAATACCTTCATTATTGTGCCGGTTTAGTAATGTAACGCAGCAGTCGACGCGCGTTTGCCGGTTTGCTTCAGTCAATTCGTGAGGTACCCACCTTTCAAGCTTTTTAATCTTCCCAATTTGCTTCAAGTGAATTAAAACAGTTTTATCACTAACACCGCAGCCTGCAGCTAACTCGGACGTGGTTTGCGATGGATCCGCTTCCACAATAGCCTTCAACTCTTCATTATCAACTTGAGTCTCAGGCCGTCCACGGGGCTTGTTCTGCAAGTCGAAATTTCCAGAACGAAAACGTTGGAACCAAAAACGAACTGTGTTTTCTTTTGCAACACGACCGCCATACACATCATTCACCCTTCGAGTTGTTTCCGCAGCACTAGTGCCACGGCGGAACTCGTACTCGTAAATAATGCGATATTTTAAGTTTTCCATTTTGTAAAATGAGTGACGCAAACAGAAAAAAACAGAAGAAAAAAAACAAATGAATGACGATCATCGAAGCACAAATACATGAGTCTATAGCTGTACAAATTTGAATTTGGAATTCCTTACCAAAGAGGAGAAATTTGTGATTAAAGTGGCCAGTACGAAAAACGCCAATTTCATATGTAAGGACCTAATATAAATTTGGTTTTATGGTTTTCAGATGTTTGTTTTTTTTTGTATTTGACTACTATAAACGTTTATATCAATTTGATGCAGACTTTTCATTTCTGAGATTAAAAAATATTGAATAAAACTAACACATTTGCATAGGCAATCTAGCCAAAGAATCATCCACCTAAACATTACTTATATCCTAATGGACCTTTCATGAAAGACAATAGTACTATTATAACCATAAATATACACCATAAAACTGGCAATAAAAGGGATCCTGAATGCGTAATAGTCACTTGGCATTAGAGCGAAGACAAAGGCCAATGTTATAGGTAATTCGCATCCATTCGATATCAGCCTCACCTATAACTTTGTCGTTTAGATCACGTGCGCAGAATTGCAAAAGGACGTCTTGCTTTTGGAGGAACAAGAAGGCTCCGTGAACTTCAAGATTGGAGTTATGCTAATGAAACCATGCCAGAAGACAGACGACGAAATGCTTTCAAACGGTAAAACTTTACTTAGAGCATTAGACAACGACTTTTTATTCAGCCTATTAAATATCCCGAAATCTTTCAGAAAAGGGCGACGAGAAATGGGACCGATTTATTTCACTTCTGGGAGACAAAATTCGATTACGCGGATGGAACCGCTTCAGAGGCGGACTTGACGTCAAAGGTACAGCAATAAAAATGCCCGAGTGCCATATTTTGTTCATATTGCAATATAAAATCATATACGTGAAACTTATTTCAAAATTCCTTGTTACAGGTGATATGACAGGCAGCCATTCTATTTACACGATGCACCAAGGACACGAAATTATGTTTCACGTTTCCACGATGCTGCCTTTTTCAAAAGATAATAAACAACAGGTGAATATTTCATTAGGTACTGCTCTAGTGTAATATCCCGCTCTACCTAGCCTTTTATTACAGAACCATCTTTAATATTCAGGTAAAGTTATCAACAGACTTCAACAGACATAATGGCTGCCTCTCTCAGATATTATATTTAAGTGATTCCTTGTAGTAAGTAAATCATGATTTCGAATCTATAATTTATTTTCATTGCGGTTAAAGTGCTCCTACAATATAAGCCGTCCAAGGGACGTACGTCAAACGCTTGAATTGAAGCACCTTTTAGAATAACACGATTATTTTTTCAACAGTTGGAGAGAAAAAGGCACATCGGTAATGACATCGTTAACATAGTGTTCACCGAGGACTCAGTGCATAACACGTTCAATCCGCAGTGTGTCAAGAGTCACTTTACGCGTATCCTTTTACTACTTTTGCAAGGCACGGCGTTACCCGTGTTTTAGTGGATTTTCCCGCGGGAACAAGCCTATAGCATTCCTCGATAAATGGGCTATTTAATACTGAAAAAAATTCAAATAGAACTCGTATTTCTTGAAATACGAGCGTTCAAACAAACAATCAAAAACCAAACAAACTTTTCAGCTTTACAATATTGGTATAGATTTGCACAATAAGGTTATCCGACGTGCGTCGTGTACATTTCCATTTAAAACTGGGTCAAATGCTAGTTCCGGAGTTGGTGCTGAAGTGTTGTCAAAAGAAAACACTTTTTCTCTAGGAAATAAGTACGAATTGCCGCACGAATCTGCATTTAATGCGGTGATCTTCATTAAATGCAATTTAGAACGCTAGAGATTCAGTTGGGTGGGTAACGACTTTCTGGGAGGTTGATTTTTAAAAGGACTATTTGATTTAGTGTTAGGTTTTCGACAGCACTTACCAGAGCTAGTAAGTTTTAAAAAGCGCGAGATAATATTATTTATAGAGGTAGAGTCATTAGAGTTCAAATTTGAATGTCTGTTTGGTTGCAGTTTGACGTTCCGTCAAGTTATTCGCGCACTTCTGTCGAGCGTCCCGTGTCGCAGGCGTTCTTTTCGCAAAACTTTCCTGAATATATTCGAACAGATATATTCGCAGTGGTTTCCGAGGTAGAAGGCGAAGGGTACCGACTGAGCGTGTACAGCGACGACACGGTGCCTCCCTTCGGGCCCTCGCTGCCGTGCCCGCCCGTCTTCAACGATCCACAGCTCTTCAGGGAATTCCTACTCGTAATATATTTCTCCAGTTTAATGATACTTGGTTGCTAGTTTCTAGTCCCTTCGTAATTTATTATCAAATACTTCAAACTTGATTCCTGCGAGTCTCAAATGAAAAATATAATGAAACAGAATTTTACGAGGTAAATAAAAGTTGAGATTAAACCCTTGCTAATCTTTTAACTTTTATTACCTTGCTTATAGGAATTTTATAACTAAGCAACAGCCAGTTAGGTTGTTATTAAAATATTTTAATCAAGCCAACAAAGGCTCCCGCAAATTGTTTTCTGTCAGCCAAAATTCAATTTGAAGCGGAAATGAATGTGCCAAATATGTTTCATTCAGGTGAAACTGATGAATGGAGAGAAAGCAGCGTTCCAAACACCGACGTTCGCACTCAAGAGACAAAGGACGCTTGACACATTAATACGAGATATTTACGCGGAACATTGCTCAGATCATAAGGTGGTAAGTTTTAACTTTTATTATTTGTATTTATCTATATTTTTAACAATATTAAGATATTGTTTAAAATATAGATTTTATTATTTATATTATTAGGCTCGAGTCACAAAATCCAAGTTAATTATAGTTAGTTATGTCACGATAGCTCGTGACATAACTAACGCGTCACGTTGCTTTGTCAGATGAGACTGAGCGAAAAAGCTCTATATTTTAATTATTGACTTATTTTACTCGGAGATGGTGAAAAATACCCTTAGACCCCCCTCTAGACTTAGACCCCTTAGACTTGAAACGGGTAAAATAACATAAATTGGCGGTTTTTGAGTTTACTGATGTTAAGACGCTGTAGCAAGCGTTTTGATCACGGCTCAAACTGAACTGGCTTACCCAGTGATCAGAATACCAGAAAACTGAAAAACTGTCGAATCAAGGAATGTTATCCGTCTCAAGTCTTAAGACTTGGTAAGTTATTTCGAATGAACATTTTGCATGCCTTCTTGTCACTATTTATTTAGTTAATATATCAAAATATTCAAAAAAAAACTACATTCTATACGGATAGTAATCCGTAAACAATGTAGATATAGTTTTTAACAACCTGTCGAAACTATTACAAGTTGCACAGGTTGTCATTGAAACCAAATGTAGCTATTGAATTGTAATTTTAAATATTTTTTAAGTATTTATTTATTTTTTATTTTTGTTGAATTATTATTGATTCATTATTTTTCATCGTTGATTTATTATTATTACAAGTTAATTTTAAATATTATGAATTTGTTATTGTTTAAAGCAAATAAGTAAAAATAAATCATCACATCGCATTCGGGCTAAAAAAATAACCTGTAATGATTTTGTATTGAACTAAGAATAAATAAATAAAATAAATAAATTTTCATCTGAATTTCATCAAATTCGAAAACATTCCAGTACGAGTATACGTGATAATTAATTCTTCAACAAAGTAGCCTCAATACGGACTAGAGAACGCACAACTTTGAAGGCTTATGAAATCCTCCAACTAGTAGTCAACATTATGTATGTGTAGATATCATCTGAGGCTAACTCGGGAAGCTGTAGACTACACCACAGTTCGAAACTTGCTTCGTATTAAATTTCCAACCTGCTGAACTACCTGACTTTGCAATATCGGCTATTGTCTTTATAACAAAAAAAAGCAATAGGAATAAAAAAACGTTTAGAAATTATAGTGACTTGATTATGAGAGTGCTCGACTACAAAACAGTAAAATTTTACGACAATGGATAACGTATAAAGCCATATATCGAATAGGTACCCCGTAAAGTTGAAACCATAAAACTGAAAATTGTACGACAGTAAGAAGTGCTTTAAAATAGATCTATGAAAAAATCCTATACTTGTGCAGGCTTGTGCTAAATGAAAAGACAGTGATTTCTCTCTGACTCGTAGAAATGTAGATTTCGCCAAGTAGCATGTTGATTGACGTTAATTTGGGAAACTAAATAACAGATAAAACACAACGAATGATGATAGTTTTAAGTAAAATTACCTAGGAACATTAAATATAGGTAGGTTAGGTATGTAATTTAATTTTGGGTAGCGGATCTGAGATCTGCTCGACATCTCGTGTGCATTATCCCCTGCCTTCTAAGCCAAACCTAACCAGCCCAACTTCTTATCGTACTGATGTAGTTTTTAAGGATTTTTCCTGTCTGTATAGCAATGTTTTCAATTCACTAGGTGAGGGAATTTAGATCTGTTATCTCATTAGGCATGACATCCGTATTGTGCATGAATTATCACCTGCCCAATTAGGTTCTAACCAGCCCAATGCCTTGACGCTACATCAAGTAGAAGTTCTTTAGGATTTTTACTAAACAATGATTCTCATTCTATTGGCAAGGGAATTGAGACCTTTACTGACATCTGAGTGTATTGTGCTTTATCATATTACCTCTCTAGGTCATATCCAGCCCTTATCTACCACTTATCTACCCGTGTGCTACTTTATGTGACATTTGTCAAAGCAATGCTGAATATCTTTAGCCAATGCTGTCACGCCGCGCACTGTCGGATGTGTGGTCCGGCGGGGCGGGGGCGGGCGGCGCCGGCGCCGCGCGGACGGAGCGGTTTCTGCACATGGGGCAGGCGCTCAAACTGGACGCGGTCTTACGAGGAGATGCGCCTACGAGTCTGGTATCTATGGGTTAGTATGATAGGTTTAACATAGATAGACCCTTCATCTGTAAAATGGCAAGTAATGGACTTGAAGACTTAGGTAACATAAAATTTGTGCGTTGACATACTTGATTTTACGGCGCCGTATTAGGTTTTTTACCCTCTGATTTACCATGTGTCCTCGTCTCTCCCTCGTCTCTTTCCTATTTTTTTGTACTTTAAGAAAGTGTTTGACAAAGGACTTTTCGCGGCCTAGATCTGGGCAGTTAATGAATAAAATCAAGGTCGTTTTATTAAAGATGCAGTAGTTATTGCAAAAATTAATATCTTGATGAGATTTACCAGCCCACTATATTACCTTGTTGCTTAGAGCAACAGTAACAGTAGATCAACATTCTAAATGATCTTGTATTTAGTCAAATATTTGAATAAAATATATTTTTCTAGGTTGCGGAGGCGCCCGTCGAGCCCCCTGGGAAGGCCGCGTGTGGCGCTCCGCCCCTCTACCCGCCACGCCGATCTGCGCTGAGCAAATGACTGAGGGACGACTTCTGCTTTCTACTACTTCCAACACCTATATTTTAGAAGGTAGAACATTTTACTTGTTATTGTCACAAGTTCTGATACCTTTTCTTAAGCGAAATGTTCTTTAGAATGTAAAGATCGTGAGTTTTACTTACCCTACTTTCATTCATTGTATTTAACATACTCGTACTTCCTTCGCATCGTAACACAACTACCAAGATTTACGATCAAAGTGGCTTGCCTAATTTTGTCTTAGCAAGCCACTTTGATATAAAGGCACTTTTGCAGGGCACACAATAAAAGTCACCGTTGTCATCCTATATGTAGATATAGGAAAGTTTGGGATGGTTTTTTTTCTAATAACATGTTTGGCTACCAGATTTTCTAGTAGATGCTCTAAAATTGTGAAACAGCAGTATTTACCATACAAACAATCTGGAAATAAAATACGGTATAATAATCACAAATACGGTTTCCATCCGTAGCGTACGGCAAAAACAAACTCATGCATGACATTAATTCAAACCTAGAACATTCCACTACAGTAACATTACAGGCAAAGAAACTCATCTTCTGGAACTCATCGTCTTCATCTCAGAGAACTAATTCCTGTTTCAACTGCTAATCCAAACCTCGAATACCACAGTTAAATCATCATATTTTCACAGAAAGTGGCACAACCCGCGTGGTCCTGCGATGGGAAGGCTGCGTGAGAGCGGCGAGGGTGGGCGAGCGCGCCGGCCTGTTCCGCGTGGGGCCCCGCGTGACGGTCGGCGGGGGCTCCACGACGGGCGGCGCGGGCGGCGCGGGGCTCTACGCGCTGCCCATGCAGGAGCTCTGCGCCGGCGCATGGGCCATGAGGCCGCTGCAAGACTGCAAGCACGCGAGGCTGCCGAGGACTAAGACTGCGCATTACTTTGACTTGTTGGAGAATGGTAAGTAAACAAGAAAAAACTAAAAAGGTAACTGGGACCGCAGTCCCAGTTTTGTAGTGGGCCCAGTCGCCTGTATCTTCAAATGTTTTAGATCCAACATATTTCCACTAGACACGTGTGAATATCATAATCGTCAGCCCGGTTGCATATTTACTATTTGCATACCTGCTTGCGGGTTGAATACATGCTACTTGTATACTAGTTTTCAGACCTTGACATGTACTAATAATAAAATATATTTGCAAATAAATGATTAATTTGATTTGAGGCTAGAAAAATGTTTCTGTAGGTTCTTATCATTTTGTTTAGCCACTTCCTATGGTTTTGGATTAACAAGTTCAATTTATAACACCCTGCCCAAACTCTTACAGAGAGTTCTGGTTAAAGAAGTAATGAAATCAGTGCGAACAATTTGGAATGCTCCGCGACAAAAGTGCTTTTCTATTTAATTTAGTTCAAAAAACCTATAATACTGATTCTGAATAACTAACACTAACTTGGTAACAATTACTTAATCCTAGCAAATTAATAACTTAGTGTTTCCAATAAACTACCTACAGCCTCTTGTTGATGAAATTAACTTCCAGGCTATAACTCAACGGTATTGCAAAGCGCACTGCGTCCTTACAAGCTCATAACTTCCGAGATGCCACGTGGACAAAGTCACGTGCGAGAGTGCTATGCTCACAATAATAACCCTCGTATTTTCTGCACAACAAAAGAAAGGTCACAATATCGTGACAAGCCGAATTCACAGATCTTTTGTCTAGCTGACCTTGTCCTAAACTTTTAGCCTATAAACTTTTACCGGTGTTGCGTGGAATAAAAAGCTGCCAATTATTTTTATAGTCTATCTAGATAAGGGGATATTTTTCTAGGTGAAGGTGGCAAGACTCTGTTAGCGGTAGCCATTGGTAGACGCGTTATGCTGATGCTGGAGGAATCAAAGACTGATAATGAGATGGGATTCGAGTACACACATATCAAGGTAGGTATCATTTTACTAGTTTTTTTTTAGAGATAGATCTATTTTTGTCTACATTCTCGCCTGATGATAAGTGTCGATTTGGACAAAGATGGATCACAAGAGCAAATTGTTTACAGAAAATGGACAGAACCAATATTTTATTAGCTATTTTTCAGCAAAAATAAAAATAAAAATAAAAAATTTCAATAAGATTCTTAGCTAAAGGTTCTGGCATATTAATCAAAAATAATACCTTATCCAAGTACCTAATTTGATTTGAAGGGGTATATTAAATTAGCAATAACCATATATCTTCATATACCGTCGCATGTAAGATTTCCTATGTGTTGGACCGTTTTTGTTACCCCTCAACTTTTGCCTTATAAGCGGTTCCTTTATGGATAAAACATTGATGGTCCCTCGTTTATGGCTGTTCTTAGTAGTATTTGTTATGGTATTATCCGAGTGGATTCAGAACAACGTTATTCTTTTCGTTATTATTTTGACGACAGATTGATTTCATAGTATGTTGTACACAACACTGTTGTTCCCACTAAGCAAACTTACAAGTTGGCTAAGTGGGAGAACACTCGACTTTAATTTCGAAGGTCGTGTGTGTGAACGACCAAAATGTATGTGCGTTTTAAATGTATGTGCGTTTTAAGCGTGCTTTAACGGTGAAGGCAAACTTTGTAAGGAAACCAGCATGTTCTGAGAACATTGAAGAGTTTGATGAACACGTAACATTCACCAACTCGCATTTGTCCAGCGTTGTAAATTAAGGCCTAATCTCTCTCGTCAAGAGAGAATTCCCTGTGTCCCAGCAGTGGGAACGTAAATAGTTTTTTTTTTATTACATTATAAAATGTATTTTTGTTTTAGGATATTCAACTCAGTGAAACGCCGGTTCTGATCAAATTGATGGATGGTGAAGTTGGTATCATGGTGGTGGGGTACAAGCATCACTGGGAGGTTCTGGAATCTAGTAATGGACAGGTCATATTCTCTTATGAAACTTATTAAAATTAAATATGTTAAACAATTTTTCAATCCTTTAATTTAGTTGTTTTAGTGTTCAGAGTTTTGTTTTTGTTAAATAAATAGTTATATCCCGCGGTGTTACCCGTGTTTTATGGTTTTTCCCGCGGTATCACATATTGTCCCGCGGTTAAAAGCATAAATATATACAATAGGCTACTATTTCACTTCTCAAGCTTTAGAGAATCTGTGTCCCTAATTTCATTAATTCGATGATAAAATCGAAAATCGGATGTCCCATGACCCAATTGATTATGGTGAATTACTAGTGTTGCGAACTTCTCATATCAGGACGACCAACGGAGACAATGACACGGATAATGGAGACCTCCATTAATGTATTTTTCTGTAGGTGGTGAAAAGGGCAGAAAACGAGGACAGTGGAGTGCGCCGGGGAACGTTAGTGAACGCGCTACGGATCGGAGACGAACGAGACGGCCAAATAGTTTTATGCTACAATCGTAAGTACTAACGATTACTAATTAGTAATCTATTATACTCAGAAGGATATAAATAGGCTAAATAATTAAAATTGAAATGTCCCTAAGTAAAGAGTGTCTCAGCGCCGATTATCAACGTTAAACGTCTAGAAAACTTCAGAGCAATTGGATATGTGTGAAGAAATCATTCAATCGGCCCTCGATATACCTCCTAGACCTGTGCGATCGATTGAAAACATGGACTGCGTCCCCGCCGTCGGGCATCTAAAACGATGAGTTAAAATATGTACATGGTGCCTCTTTAAGCCTCCACCGTGCAAGTATTCAACGAATATCGCCCATAGACTTAAAATGACATCTTTTTACGAATTATTAAAAAAAATCTTACTATACGCATAGAATAATAAATTTACGCAAAGATTTTTGTCAGAAAATTTTTAGTGAACGGTCGGTATAAAATATGTTTAATTTTGCATTTTCACATTTAAGGATACGTAAATCGTACAATTTCCGTTATTGATCATCCAGCAATGTTAAACAACAACATCAGAAAGCATTATACAACGTGGTGCGATAAGGGCGCCTTTTGTACTTTTTCCTCTTATGTGAATTTTGTAACTATTATTTTGTTTTGACGCACAATAAAGTGTTTTTATATTGTATTGCCGTAAAAAATACATAACGAAGCAGTCGTTATTTTGGCCAAATAACTGAATTGATCTGTGGCAGCAAATTTTCATACAAAAATAATGTTTAATGTACCAATTAAGCGACAACCCCACAAGACGTAAACAATAATATTATAGGAAATATAAAAACTGCATTAGTCTGGAAATTATCCACTAAAAACTATGTATCGGCAATCAAAAAAGCATCCTAAAATAAGTATATCAGCTCGTAATGTACCTTCAATAAATCTAAATTTAAAATTTAAGAAAAACCCCCGATTCCAATGCTTTAATTTCCTTAAAAGTAAAACAAAAAAAAGTAAAAAAGTAAAAGTAGTAAGTAAAACACCATAATATTTAGTTATGTGCACGCGATGCGCTTTCATTTGATACCCCACTCGAGTATATTTGCAGATTTTCGGTTTTCCTTCCCTACTCTAACCCTTTTAAACGGCACAACCGATTTTCATGAATCATGTATAAAAACACTTGCGCCAGACTCACATTTCATAGAAAAAAAAACTTAATTGAAATCGCTCCATCCGTTCGGTAGCTCTGATGTCCCAGACAGACAGACAGACAGAGAGACAGACAGACAGACACGTCAAACTTATTGCACCCCTCTTTTTTGGTCGGGGATTAAAAAAACATGTTAAATAAATAACGACAGAAAACATTTCAGCTGACGTTCTCCAACGCGTCTCGGCTTGTCCGCTTTGAAGAGTCTATATACCGTACATGAAGTACGCACAAACTTTTTATTACACTATATTAACTACAGTTAAAATATTATAAATACAATTAGATTTTTTATTTATAAATTTTGGAAAATCAGCTCTAAGACACCCTGTATACGAACATGTTTTTTTTCTAGTGTTTTCCTTATTTTGTCTAGTATGGAGTAGAACTGCCTTATCCGATTGCTCAGCAAAGCTTGCGGCTCTAGACTAGAACGTCCAGGGTAGAATTTAAAATCCTAGACCTCTTAACACTAACTTATTACAGACTTTTAACGCCAGCCGAGTTTACTTTGTAACTTTTTCTATTCTTAGCCCGACCTTTCTCCCGTGCACTAGTGCTTTTGGTCACCTGCCAAAAATACTTAATAGTTTTATAGTCCACGCGGTGAGAATGCAATTAATTCATAGATTACAGTAACCAGAAAATTATAGAGGAAGGTATTGCATTTCAATGAGATAACTATTTAGTTATCTTAGCTTGTTTTAAAAATTGGCACTCACGAACAACCAAAGGTTTTGTTGTCAAAAGTCGTGTAGTCGAACAAATTTAATGAGTATGAGATGGATTCATCCTACACCTTTTTTTTAGTATAAAAAAGTTCAATTGGAGTGGTCACACTAGTACCTACTGGCCTCGCGAAACGTCGGTCGCTTCACTTTAAAAAAATTCACATTTGTTGTATGGGAGCCACCGTATATATTTATTTGTTGTGTGTTTTTAGTATTTTTTGTTATAGCGGGAAGAGAAATACATCTTCCCTCAAAAATTTAACTCTCTGTCTATCACGGTCCTGAGATACAGCCTGGTGACAAACAGACGACGAAGTCTCAATAATAAGGGCCCGTTTTAACCTTTGTGTACAAAACCTTAAAAACGATCTATCTATTCAGAAAACAGACGATTGACGATTTCCTAATAGTACATTTCTGTTGCGCCCTTAGCTTACTGCCATTCCTAACTATTCGTCAAGTAACTACATTTGCAACTAACTTCACTGACCTTTAAAAGGGTCGTGTCCCTTTAACTGCCGGAAATTACTGTTTTACGTTTCCGGCTGTAATGTATAACTTCAAAGGGATTGATATATGTGTGCGAAAGGCCAAGATTGAATGGCGTGTAAGGAATCTATGGACCCTTCTTTTTCATTACGGCCCATATTTTTGATTGAGCTTTCGATAACGATGGGTTATATCCTTCGTGTAATTCTCGGAATGGGTATATCATGATTTGATGGTTTCAATGAACGTAAAACGTGTAAAGGAGTAGTATTTTTTATACGTGGTAAAAGCAATGTTTTAAATTAATATTAAAAGTATCCATAAACCTACATCTTAAATTATTTAATGGTTTTACAATAACTTGCTCTCAGAATATAATTCTATGTTTCTTTACTTTTAACCAAATTCGGTATATATGAGTTCATTTATCAATATAAGTCGAGAACTTTACCGATAGTTATAAAATTTTAATGTTGCCAACTTGCTATCAACAGTTTTCATTAATATAAATGTTATAAAGTTAATTAATAAATAAATAATAAGAAATGGACTCGTACTACTAGGGTTCCGGCGTGTACAGTTTATAATTTTTAGTTTTCGAGTTATTGTGATTTTTGCGAGTTCTTTTATTTGTTATGTGTCCTCGCATCTTTTTGGGCATTTTATCAAAACCGAAAAGCGTGTAATTTTAGTTCTCGAGTTATTACCTATAGAACATTTATATCGAAAATGATCGGAACTGGTTGGGAGATGGGGCAACATTCTTATGCGGTGTCTGAGCTTTATAATAAAATCAATAATAAATTATTTTTTTCCAAAACAGAAGCCGGTATTTTTGGTAAAATTTCCTAGTTAAGTACTTACTTAATAAGGAACGTATATTTTGCTGTTATGATGTTCATGTATGATACTTTAACTAAATGTTATAAAACCAAACATACATGCAATATATTTGCACATAACTTTGAACTTAATGATATCAGTAGAAACAATATGGCCGCATTAGTGTTGAAACCACAGACAATGGGGTTGTTTACGCCCCGCTGTTTGTTCAGAGTTTATTTAGTTCTGTTATTTTCCAGACACATGCCATTTCGAAAGACTAACGAGCAAAGGATTGGAAAGTGACGGCGAATACGATTTCCATTGGACTACTGTACCAGCTGCAGTTGGTGAGTGGATTCAATATATATTATAGGTACTACATAGGTGTAGTAGGTGATTGAGGTGTTAATTAATATCTGGCTGCACAATATCGAGTATATTAAAGAAGAAAGTAAATCAAAATAATCTATTTTAAATGACTCAAATTCTGATGTTTGAAGATGAGATAACTCAAAAAGACAGAAGCACTGACCTATATAAAATTTTGATGTGACCATTTCGAACGCTGTTTAAAACAGCGTTCGAAATGGTACAAACAACAATCAAATTCCATTCAAGGAAGGAAAGAAAAGTAACAAAATATTCTAAAGTAACACAAAAAAATACTCGTCGAATTGTTAGCCTTATAAATAGAGAATTTGGAAGTCTTATAAAAAGGGATTTGTGTTTTATAGAATCGAGGATAAGCAATTTACTTTCGAATTCGGCCTCAATTGTCCTATTACAGAAACCTTCGACTTCCCCCACTTTTATATCTCAGCAGCAATCAGAATGTCGTTAAATATTTCCGTTTCAGTGTGCGCTTTCCCATACATAATGGCTTTCGCTGAAGACCTATTAGAAATACGTTTGGTGGCAAATGGGTCATTGGTACACGCGGCTTGCATACCGGGATTGAAGCTGCTTTGTGGCCGAAAAGTAAGTTAATCGAATTGTTCCATTTCAAATTAATTTCAAATTCACGACGTTGATTTCCATTGAATCTTTAAACGCTTGGCTAAGTTAAATGAAGTTAACGTTTTATAAATAAAATCTTTAGAACAGAAATTTATGAATTAAAGGGTAATTCGGCAAATATTTAAATTCACTTGTGTAACAGAAACATGTATTTTTTAATTTAATTTAAAGTCTAATAAGCTAGTAAATAAATAACAAATGGAAATAAGGTTTCACTTTTTTACACGTTACGTTCCAGATGCGTACCTACCTGTACGAGTAGTAAAACGGCTTTTAATAATTTTGTAGTGCCTTAATATTAATAAGCAAAACATAACAGAAAATGTCCTAAATTTTCTGACCTTTCTGAGGCTTAATTGGCCATCTTAGTGAAAATGAGATTTAGATAAGTACTTTTTAAAGGTATGCCTTCAAATTGGGCCAAGCTCATGGCATTAATACCGTTCATTCTTATACGAATGCAAAAAAAAATATTGAATTTAGCGGTGTAATAAATTTTAAACAGGAGTGTGTTGGCTGGTTCTTTTTGATTTGTAGTCTGTACATACCTTAACTTAATATTTTTTCTGTTTATGTGAGTTTCACTTATGAATTTATGTTTAGGTACAGTCAGTTAGTTATTTTGTAAGTTGTCCAATACACGTTAGGGTATTGCAACGCTTGTAATATTTGTTTCTTTAAAGCTCAATTATTTAACACACATCTCATTATCATCACCCTGGTTCTCTTTGACAAGAGAGATTAGGCCTTAAATCACCACGCTGGCCAAGTGCGGGGTGAATGTCAGATGTCCTTAAAACTCTTTAAAATTCTCAGAACATGCCGGTCTTCTCACGTTCTTTACCTTCACCGTTAAAGCACGTGTTTTAAAGCGCACATACATTTTTTAAGAAGAAATATCCCAATCTTAGGAAGAAAAAAAAATCCGAAGGTTTGACCCACGACCTTCAGAATGAAAGTCAAGTGTGCTCCCACATAGCCAACACGGCTTTTTTACACACATCTATTGTGCGTAAATGTTAATAAAGCTCCCTTGAAGCCCACTCTGTTTCACAGAAAATAAACTTCGGTTGGCAAAACATTTCTTATTCTTATTTCCATGAAATTATGGTATAACTTCGTTTCGGCCAAAACTTCGCTTTCTTAGAATTGGAGCACAGAGGAGCCACAAACCCCGATTAGCGTAATTTTTATCTCTTTTGAGAATTAATAATTAATAATCTTTTTGGATTTTCCAAATGATAAACCTCTCTTGTAAACTTGTACGAAAATTGTGTGCGGCATTAGTCAAACGATGAGTCTTATTTTTTTTATCGACTAAGGTGAAGCAAGAAAGAGCTTATTATTTTGTCTCTATGTGCTATATGGGCTATGCATGAATATTTATCTGTTCCTTCCACAGAACATGAGGGAGCCATATGATATGTATGGTTCTCCCACAACTTCTTAACTAGGTGGTTATCATTATTAGACAAATGAGGTGTCGTTAGAAGCCTTTTGATCGTCCGCTGGTTTTAAACTATATGACGTCACGTTAAAATAGACCTCTAACGAACTTAACTCGAGCACAATTCAATAAATCAAAATGTTTTAATATTATTCACATAACTGCAAAATGATTAGAGCGTGAGTTAAGTGCCTAGTCGGGTTTCAGTTCTTAAACTTCCCTTTTAAAACCACAAAAAAAGGTGTGTGTGCGATTCACACACGATAGAAGTGAAACTTCAGTAAATCGACAAAAGAATAAGAAGAATAAAAAAAAGTGTGTGTGTGTCAGCTACGACGCACGATTGGAGTCTACTACTTAAGAACTATAATTATGATATTATATCGAATAGAAAAAAAGGGTAAATGAACGCATCTGCTAAAATGATAAGAGAAACAAACATAAATCTGTAATTATTCGGATTATTTATATTACTTCAATAAAGCGTATTACATAAAGTATGTTACAAAATAATATAAATAAAATACAGCAATACCTCTTTGCGTGATACTTCGTAGTCTCAACTACGAAGTATCGCACAAAGAAATTTAAATAAAGCATTGTATTTGTGTCTCTTACCATTTCCGTTTCATCTTTTTGCATCCGGTTTGAAAACATTACGATTCTATAGAAGTTTCACTTCAAAAACTGATTTAATATTTGCTCAATAGTCTGAAAAGTAACATCAGGTCAATTCAGTGTCTTTTATGCGCGACAGTCTTTTGACATTGTAGAGAACTGTAATGAAATGGGTAAACCAGTTATGTTTATGGCATAGGTTATCTACATGCAGTCTATATTATATTACTTATACAATATTATTACCATAACTTTTACGTGTATTGCTAGATGTTTATTAATCTATTGACAACTCAATCTCCACTATGAAGTTTTAGGTACCGAAATAAACTTAATTAGTAGAAACGCTTGAATTATATAATAAAGCATTATCTAAATGTTATATCCATTTTAAATGATATTCAGGTACCTGCTGAAATAAGCGTGGATCCTAACATTACAAAGGGATCAAAGTTTAACAATTTAGCCCAGTTACGAACTTTCAATAAATACGATTAATAAGCCAGAACAATGAAATATTAAATTCTCAAATAAATTACTGACAAAACTGGGCTTTGTAAAAGACTATGAGCTAAGAGTAGGTAAAAGTTCTTCTATCAAAGTTACGCATAGATATATTATTTTATTTCATATGCTGTAAAAAAATGGGGATACAATTTTTGGGAATCACTTTCACTCAATATATACCTACATATAGGTACCTATCCAATTCATTTTCAAATTTGGAAAAAAGGGTTAGAACAATTCCAAAAGCAAAATATTACTTATGAAAAGTATATTTCTCCGGGTAAATATTATTTGTTTTTGTAACAAAACAGTAGGCTATGGGACAAGACATCATAATAGGGAATTCGCACGTATTTATTTGTTCTAAACGTTTCTACTAGATCTTAAATTACCAAAAATATATATTAGAATGCAGAATATGAACCATTAGGCAAAGATATGAAAATTATGATCCTTTTGGGGCGATTTAAACGCGCCCATTTTGACGAGCGTGAAGTGTGACGTCAGTAACGAAGTGTTCGGTTCACAAACTTAGTGAAAGTTTGATAAAATCAGTTAATTACCATGGAAACCAATAGAATTTGATGTCATATGTTATTTCGGCGTTGCGTTTTGGAGATTCGCGAGGTTATTCTTGATGATTATTTGCACTGAACATTTATATCTACTATGTAGGTACAGTCAACAGCAAAATTAGGTGATCAAAATCAACGTTTCTAAACATCTTCTAGTGTGACGACGCCGTGACGTGCCAAATCAGTGTCAATTTAAAATTATAATTAAATTAGTCAAAAGAAACAGATCATAATAACCCCGAGGATCGAAATAATTGTATCACTTACTTATGACTCGTTATGTTCCTTAATTTCTAGCAAACTACAATAGTCTGTAACCTTCGGTTTAAAATTATATATTATTTTGGGTCACCTTTTAATCGGTTTATTTGCTGTCGACTGTACAACATAAAAATGGACAAAATTTAGCACGCTGTTATTAAAACAAATTTCCTAAAGGCTTATTAGAAGGAAAACTATGACTCATTTTCACATTAATCTCCAGCAATTTCAACTTGATTGGGACTTCTCGCTCCCTTCCATTCTTAATTATTTTTCTGTAGCAAAAAAATATCGAGTTCTGAGGTCTAAATACATAATTGTAATGATAATGACTGTCTCAGTGGTCCGTATTTTATGATCTGCTGGTACTTGTCCCTTGGTCTGGAAATATTTAATGAAGGATGTTGTTTGAAGTACCTACCTATTTTAGATGTATAGGTATTACAAACATCAAACAAGTACAAGTAATACAAACTGCTAATCGGGGCTTAACAATGCTGTTTAGGCAACAATATGATAATATCAGATAGGCTTACTATGCATTTTTATGATTTTAATAAGTGATAAACCTTACATTGCAGTGCGCGAAGGTTACGGATGTGTCTTAATTTTTTCTGCATTAAATTTAAAATAAAAAAAAATAACTATGAATTCAAAACGCCTAAGAAATGTATCTTGAATATTTATTTAAATAAATCATAGCTTCCTAAACCGGGAGAACACCTTCGTTTTAATATTTTAAAGGTATAATTCCGCTAAAGAAGGTATATTTTTCTGGAATCTAACCTCCAGAAAGCAAAGCTGTCGAAGTTAGCATGCATTTTGTCTCTTTCTAACATACACAAATGTCATAGTAAGTGACAAGGACAGTGCTCGTATGACACTTCATCACAATTAAACTTTCAGGATATATTCTACGTAGCTTGTGCCCCAGAGTACATTCCACTAGGGCGGGAAATAGACCCGTGCCTGGGTTTGCACGACTACGAGCTGATGCGGCAGATTAGCAAGCAGGGGCAAGGGCCATACTCGGTGGATGAGGATGAAAATAATGATAATAAGTAAGTAGGCATTGCAAATGTTGGCTGGAATGATCGGCTGAATAGACTGAAGGCCTGTTTCACCATCGCCGAGTAAATTAGTCAATGGTTGTAATATAGATAAATCTTTGTCAGTCAATCAAAAATTTGCTAGTTTCTAATCGCTTCTTTGTCCTAGTGTGAGAAAAGCGAAGCGACTATAACTAAATTTATTTCCTATATATCTTTAAGTACCGTAAGTACCTATCTTAGAAATTGAACATAGGTACCTATGTTCAATTTCTAAGATTTGTAAAAATGTTCAAACAATGGAAATAAATAATTATGTATCTTAAATAACTGAAAGTTGTCAGTTGACTTGATAGCTTTTAAATTTCAGCAATTGGCTATTTTACCCAGATATCGTGAAACGGGCCCTGAGTGTGAGTAGCCTAACCAACAGTCACCCCTAACTTCATTTGTCAATATCACATCATTATCATAAGTCAAATTGGTTAAATTGACAAAAGATACTTGTTCAAACTGCTTATTAACTATAATTAGGAAGTAGCTTATCAACCCTTTATTTGGAAATGGTAAACGAAACCCTGAACCTAAAAAATAGGTATATGTACGTAAAAGATAAAATACTCAAATGCTTACTTTAATAATATCTGTACCAGGGGAGAGAACTGCCGCACGACATCCGAAAACAACTCGGCTTCCAGTCGTAGCAGCTCCATATCCTCGGACCAAGAGAACATCCGGCCGCCGCTGCAGAGGATGGCACCAGTGTCGCCGCCTATCTCTCCACAAGGTGAGATATCTCTCTACCAGGGAGAACTGAACCGAACCACGTCTGAGTACAACCTGCCAGAAGATGAAGCCTACAGTTTAGCCTCTGAGATGAGGTCGAGGTAGAGGCTTAGCCTCGAAGCCTCATTCCGCGTCCCCACATAGGGTTGGAACCAAGATATTGTTGTCTACTTGAAACAGTGTTAAAGAGAAGCCAATTGCGACCGCATAATCGATTTCCCTGCACACATATTCTTCCTACTTTCTCGTTCTAATAAGTAACTATCTTGAAGAATGTGATCCCGGCTATGTTACAACCGGGATGTAAGATTAAGCTGTTCGGTTCGGTATATGGAAACCGGTTACAGCTCAACTGTGACGGTCAAAGGATGGATGCAGACAGGCCACTCTCAACAAAAAACCTTGAAACACAAACACACAAACTTTGGGAGATAAATTTCAAGCAGTAGACAGTCGCTAATCAGTTGATCATATAAATAACTGTTATGTATTGTTGTTTTAAACAAGTATTTTGTTATTTTACAGTTCTGCCAGAAAACAGCGGTCGATGCGTGCGTATTTACCGAATCCCCCAGAGCAACCTCAGCGCCGGCACTTACCAACGCCAGTCCGTCTCCGCTGATCAAGTAGTGTCTTCCTACTTCCCTGATAGGTAACTATTAAACACATGCATTACTTTCAACTTATTACAGTTTTTAACTTTGTATTAGTGTTGATTACTCTCTGCTACAACAACATATATGTGTTTCATTACCCGGACCCGATGCTGTAGCTTAATACATTTTATTCCAATAAATTAAAAACATGGAGAAACCTTTTATCTCTCCGGCAATTTTATACTTAACTTTGTATTTGTATAAGGGTTTCCATGTCCAGGTGAAGTCAGAAGTAGCCATTCTGTACTGCAAAAAGCAAGCTGTCTCACTCAGACTGTGTAACTGAGGAAGACAGCGTAGGTACTAATAACCATTGATTAGCAAACTGAAAATTAATATTTATTATTCCTTTTCTAGAGTAAGACTATCCTCACTAACATTTTATTGATTTTTTTATGGACTTATTTTATTGATCTATTTTATGATCACTAATTGCCCTATTTCCCACCAACTGGTTTTCCAGGCCGAACAGCATGAGACAACGCCTGGCGGAGCTTCGATTGGACAGCAAGTCCAGGGGAGGGGGTGAAGACGAAACCTTGTAAGCACCATCTCGAATTTATGTGAACAAGAATCACGTATAAGTACACAAACAACTGTTCCAGTATGTATCCTTCGGCTTGTGAGGAATTAGTTATGTAAAATACCTATATTTGGGTAAATCCTTAAGAAACATCGGACAGTATCCGAATCTATGTTTTTCATAGCATTGTGGTATATTAAAATACTTCTATATTCAAGATACAAGATTAAAGATCTCAAGATACCAGCAGATTTACTAAGTTTGAGCTTCGCAGACATTTGTATTTTGTTGTATGCTCTTCTTTGGTAAATAAATGAATTTTTATTTGTATTTTTTATGGCAACATTTACGCAAACTACTGAAAAGAAACAAGCGCAGTCTTCCAGGAAACAACTTAATTGGTTGGTATCGCTGTATTTATTGTGTTTCCTTATAAATCAGAATGTAATAAACTGCACATGGACTTCGCGCCGCTGTATTCAACAAATGTAAGACAAAGAATAACGAAAGAAAAATATTTGTACCTAGACATGGCTGTCTCGACTTGGTTCCAACTTAAATGAGAGACGTCCTAGAGAGCCTAGGCTACCGTCTAGAGAAGTTCTGGAGACCTAGATAAATTAGATCGTTAACGGTTTTTAGCTGTTAATAGCCAGTTAAATCGAAAAAAGCACAATTTTACGTATATCGATAAGATGGTATATTGTATTGGTGTTAAGTGTTTACACAAAATATTATGAGGCTTGTAAATTTAAAATACGGTCAGCTATATTAGACGTTACCGCTTAAATGGATTTTCATCATAAGTACCTAAGAGAATCATCAATCATAATTCGTAAAAGATAAATTGGTATCACGATGTTTAATAAGATAATTGTGCTCTACAAAAACTGAATAATATAGGTATTTAGTAGTACCTACCTATATTGAGAAATTAGTGCGTGGAATATAAAATTAACTCCATTGATTCCCTAGAACTTTAGATTCGAGTTTTGTACATTAGTAAGATTAAATAGAAGTGCACAAAATTATGCTCAAAATTGTTATGAAAATTTTGATTAGATAATATACCTATAGTATAAAGTTTCACTCATTGTCAACGTAGATTGTTGCGAAAATGTTTGAAGAATTGTAAAAATGTTTAACAAATTGTCAAAATATTGTGATTTTAAAAATAAAATTAGAACATGTGTTTAAATATGACAAAGCTGTGTCCAGCATTGATAAATATATTGGTAACGAATCTCCCATATATTGTTGAATTGTAGTTAAAAGAGATTAGTTGCTTCCCTATTTTTAAATAAAGCTACTTTTCTAGTCTAGTTTGAAAGTCTAGTCCCCGAAAACTATAAACTTTTTTATCTGACGATAGTTTGATCGGATTACTCAACTAAATTGTCGGGTTGATTGTGGATTGTGGGTATGTTTAATCAAGATGTTTGAAAATTGGTATTTACATTTTTAAAAAAGGGTTGAATCAAAGGGTTGAATGGCACGCACCAGGTGAACATATTTTGTTCTACAACATTTCGATTTGAAATTATTTTTTTCTGTAGGTCATAATATTGCCTCATATCAGTTGATTTATTTTATTTAAAACTAATAAGCCGATGACATTATCGTCTGTCAGAAAGTTTGAAGTTTACAGAGGCTCTAACCGCTAACAGGTTATAATCTCTAATAAATACTAATCTACATGTATTGTGCGATTTGTAAGACAAGAAAGTGATGTAAAATAGTTATAAGAAAAGAACATTTTAATTATAAATGTGTATTGTATAACGAAATTATTATTTAAGCATTACTTAAAAACACATACTGGAATTGTTAACGAGTATTTTTTTAAGAAATGCTTAAATTGTTCAAGGGTTTATGGTTCAGATGATATTATTCTATGTCTATCTATAGGACGCCAGGTGCCATCCAAAACTTGATACCTTTCTAGAAATAACGAACACATTGCGATGCAAGAGAATTGAAACCTTATTTAAGTGTTAATACAATTTTATCTACACTGTACATAATTGCTTTAATTTTAGGCTTGTGAATTACTGTATTACATAACCAACTGAGTTAGTTCATAAGTTTTAATGTGGATGAAATCTTAAACCAAAGAAAGAACCAAACTGATAGTTTTAGGGCATAATAACGGAAATTGACGTATACTCAATTACCTACTTTCATGTATGTGTATAAGGGAGTAGAAATCAATACAATCGTTGTAATCTATCTATACAGAACAGATGCCGTTAGCGGCTAGAAAGTTCTGGAATGGAGACGGATCGACAAGGACAGCGTAGGAAGTTCACCAACCAGACGTCGTCGGTCGGGTAATTTGTAAAGGTTCACGGTGAATATAGTTAGTCGTTTCCAACCAAAAATTATGTAAGAGAATAAAATAACTGGAAATTGAACTATGAGGTAGGTCTATGTCCAGCAATGGACGTGCTAGGTCTAAAATGATGATGAAATTGATGATTTAAAACTTTTGAGAAAATTATGGTACCCCTAAGTAAATTGAATTTCTATGTGTAAGTTAGAACTCATTACAAATATACATTGTATTAGATCAATTAAATTAAGTGTTTTATAGAGAAAATACGTGTTTAATGAAGTTTAATTAATTGGTGAACCAATTCAACAATCTGTATTTGCCTATATGTAGTTTAATGCTAATTTATGAGTAAATGAATACTTACTCGGATTGAGTATTAAATTCAAACTTATTGGAATTATTAAAACATTACTATTCATGTATGCAATTTTTAGATAAGTACAGAATTGATTATTAACTTTCCTACAGTTTTATTTTGTAAATAAGGAATAGTTTGTTTAAACCATGGAAGCAGAGATTTAGAAGTACGTGAAAATAAACGTTCTGCTTATAACTTTATAAGAAATCAGAACAACTACATTAAGTTATATGAGGACAAAATATATATTGCACTATTTAATTTAAGTAAATGAGAGTGGTATTTTTGCTGGTCACAAGTAAATGTTTAATACAAATTTATACTGTAGTACAATTTATAGCAGTAAATGTTTATGTGAGAGAGTTCGAAATACCTCGACAAGGAAATGAATATAATAAAATACTAAATTTAAAGAAAGAGATATAAATATTTTTTGCGAATAGGCATGGCATTCCTTTAGTTTGAAATGTGATAATTTTAATGTACGCCTACCAAATGAACGACATTATAAAACAGATATTTTATGAATTGAGAATAGATTATTTATAACAAATGATAATAGATGTTCGCAATTTAAAATCCATTGTTCCAAGAACATTGTATATGTAAAGTATAGTAATGTTATTTACTTTGAAGTTTAAATAAATGTCTGTTCCAAATTTGTGTTTCATTCTGCACCATTCTTTATTTATTTATTAAGAAAGGACACCCAACACACAAGGTAACACAAAATACAAACATAAAAAAAATATGTCTCAAATCATTAAATGCGATGTGTTCTCGTAATAACAGGGTATCACAGCGAGTACAATATAATGTAAAATAATATTCGAAATATATATTTCGTCGCCTTGTCTACCTCAGACTGACAAAATACTATTTCATGCCACTGTGATTTATTGAGGTCTTAAAACACCGAGACCGTTTTAATTAGACGAGCCGACGCCGACGGCTAGTTACATAATAGCATCGAACGAAATTTTTAAGGCCCAATTTTTGATGCCTGTACTTCATCATTACATAGTCATCAAACTTGAAATTACAAGATCGGACACGAAAAGCTGTTATCGGTTTTCGAACGCTTATAGAGCTTTTATGTACTAGATGTTGATAAAAGTTATAACACTGTTGTATAGCCCATAATATCGAGTAAGGTTAGGCTTTTGCCGAAGGGCAAGGAAATAATTTCCTCAAAAAAAAAAATTACAGACTAATCACACAGCATCTCCTTATCCCAAACTAAGCAGAGCTTGTACTATGGGTGTTAGGTGACTGATATACTACATAATGTAGATATTATAATATAGATATCATACGAAACAACCCAAAACCAGAAATAGTAGATCGCACAAAATCTGGTCTGTAACCCGCAACCTCATGCGCCTTCGGTAGTCCTTCGCCCACCGAGCCACAGAGGTCGTCAAATGAAGGCACCAACCTCGGCTGGACAAGCTCGTTTGTATAATACATTAAAAAACAATTTAGAATGTCAACGGAAACTATTTTCATATATTAATAATACAAAATTAGTCAAATACATAACATACCTACAAAATAATTACGTATACTCAAATATAACGAAACTTAGTAAAACTTACATAGGTCATAGTCATAATAGTTTAGGTTGCTGCTTCAACGCAGTTATGTCGAGAAATCTTGGAATTTCGCGCTCTTGAGGAAACTTCGAAGATGGTCCTAGAAGTGAAAACAATTTCAAAAGGCATGAGTAGTACATTAATACAGAAGTATTATGTTTAGTTTCCAAAATACTCGATAACTTTTTATTTATTAACTTCCGACCAAAAAATAGGGGTGTTATAAGTTTGACGAGTCTGTCTGTCTGTGTCTGCTGTCTGTCTGGGACATCATAGCTCCTAAACGGATGCAGCGATTTCAATTTAGTTTTTTTCGTATGAAAGGTTTGAGTTTGGCAAGTGTTCTTATCTTAGACATGTTTCATGAAAATCGGTTGTGCCGTTTAAAAGTTATGGGGGTGAGAGCCGGGAAGGAAAACCGAAAATCTGCAAATATACTCGAGTGGGGACAAATGAAAGCGCATCGCGAGCAAATTACAAAATATTATTGTTTTTTACTTTTATGGAAATAACGGCATTGGAATTGGGGTTTTTCTTAAATTTTAAATTTAGTTTTACTTATACTTGTTTAAAACGTAACCTACCTTGCATCAATTTATGTCTCTCCATGTAGTTCCTGGTCGCGAAGGACATGTCAATAGCCGCGGGTTTGTTCGGCGTTTTCGCGACCACGTTGTGGGTCGGCGCGCTCTTCAGGTACTTGGCTGCTAGCTGGTTCATCTTTAGGCTGGTGTCCGTGGTCGTGTATATGTGTGGCTGGTGAATTCCAAGTGGATCATCTCCGAATTTCACTCTGTAATTCGAATAAATACATAATTACAAAATACAAAATTATTTATTTTTATTGTTTGATTTTACAAATCCTAGAAATGTCAAGGCAAGTAAATCTATGATAATACTGTCCAGTAGTTGTACATTAATGAATGGATAACTTTGAAACTTTACAGGTACCTAAGTTATTATTATTTTTTTTAACTACCACAAATTTTACCATATGGTACGTTCTTGTACACTATGACAACAAATGTATGTATTTCATGGTTTTTTGTCGTCCTATTATTATTCCATTACTATGCTATCAAATAGGCAACAAAATACATTGTACGTTTTTTTTTATTCACAAACAAATTTTGAAGCTACAACTTAGGTACCCATTGCGATAGATACCCATTTCAAGATTATCTAATAATAGGTACCCTGTCTACATAATTATAAAGATGAATAGATTGTTTGTTTTGTTAAACTCCATACAGGCGTAGTACATAATTTATTATTCTATGATACAGGTATACGATGTTTTTAAGCCCCGACAATAAAGAGGGGTGTTATAAGTTTGTCGTGTCTGTCTGCCTGTGTGTCTGTCTGTCCGGGACATCATAGCTCCCAAACGGATGAAGCGATTTCAATTTAGTTTTTTTTTTGGTTGAAAGGTGAGTTTCGCGGGACTGTTCTTAGACATGTTTGATGAAAATCGGTTAAAATTTATAAGGGTAAAAGTGGGAAAGGAGAATCGAAAATCTGCAATTATACTCGAGTAGGGTCTCAAATGAAAGCGCATCGCGTGCACATTAGAAAATAGTATGGCTTTTTACTTTTAAGGGAACTAAAGTACTGGAATCAGGATATTAATTGTAAATTTAGATTATGTGTTCACGCAAGTGCTTACGCAAAATTCGCAGAACGCGTCAGCTCTCAGCCGACGGCCGCAGAGCACGCTAAATGCTTATCAAGCTCATTAGTGACAGGGCGGGTCTAATCCCGGCCCAGGCGTAATGCGCTCAAACCTAAAATATTATATTACCTATGTTTTTTTTTTTATGATTGCGTGGTGTCCCACTGGCAATGTTCGAATGTTATAATTTGCAAATTCTTATCCCAAATTCAAGGAAAGTCGTAATTTGCGACTTTTAACTCGAAATAAAGAAGAAGAACATTTATTGTAAAAAAAACTGTGTACATACATAGACAGTGGGTTTTAAAATTGTTTCAACAGTTTGCCCAATCTGAGCATACAATAATAATAACATTACAAAATTTTAACAATTAATACACTATAAAGTAACATAACAAATCTTAGAATAAGAAAAATATATAAAAAATTATTACTATTAACAGGTATTTAATATATATTTTGAGTTTATTTATGAACACAAACAGTCAACTGTTGTTAGTAACGACCGGGTGGCACCCGCATATTTCCGGCATTACCTGTGATAAATAATCTGAGAGCGTTACTAATTGGCCTTACAGATAAAAAAGGCAATTTATCTTACCCCTATTAGTTACCCATAACAATTATATAAAATCCGTATCCATTTATATGATTTCTATTTATATCTGTTACTATTTATATTTGTGTTAAAAAGAGTAAGACGCATCGCGTCGCAGACGAAGTTTTAAAATGGCAACCTATGAAATAATCATCATCATCATCACCCTATTAACGTTCCCACTGCTGGGACACAGAGTGCGGGTTGGTGAATGTCACATGTCCTTCAAACTCTTTTAAAGTTCTCAAAACATGCCGGTTTCCCCACGATGTTTGTCATTACCGTTAGCACGTGTTTAAAGCGCACATAAATTTCTCAAGAAGAAAAATCCAGACGTGCGTGGCGGGGTTTGAACCCACGACCTTCGGAATGAAAGTCGTGTGTCCTCCCACTTAGCCAACACGGCTATGTAATATATTTATTAAAAAGATATTAATATCTTAGAGCTAGTGTAGTTATACCTTTTAGTAACACTCATATTAGACTTGTCTATCTGCATCTGGACGCACTGCTGGCGCATGTTCCTGAACATGGCGCTGGCGGATGAGGGCATCTCGGAGTCTTGCAGCATTCCATTTACATGTGTCTGAAATTATATTATTATGTTTATAAAAGCACTTGGACTATGGAGAGCTTTGGTTCGAGAAAAATAATGATTTCTCTCTCACTCTCTCTTCAGCTATAGAATTTGTAGAATGTTCACTAATAGACTTGAATACTTATTCCCCTATAGATATTTAACAAGAGAGAAGTCACACTTACCATGACTTTGTTGTAATATGTCCAACCAACATTGGACTGGTCATTACAGCTATCTTCTGAACTGAAAGTAAAGAATATTGTTAGAAATTAGTCAAAAGTTGAAAGGGCAATCAACAATTTAATGACTGGTTTAAGCTTACTCGCTGTAATCTCTCACATCGAGATATAAGGTTTGTTCCGGAGATAAATTGGGTGTGGTGGCATTGTCCACCTGAACATTATAAAGACTTAACTCATTCAGAGTTTTATCTGTCGGACAATCTGCTTGCTTCTGCTGTTCTGGTGCATTATTAACTGGCATGATACCTTCAAGGAAATTTAAATTAGTAGGTTTGGAAACCACCTCCTTTATACTAATTTGTGACCTATTAGTTTGTATTTGATTGTCAACTGTCTGTTTTATGACTTCCTTGTTTATTACTGTGGATGTTCGGACCATTTCAAAGCTAGTCATCACACCTATGGACATTTTAACTTGTTCATTTGATGACACTTGTTCGGAAGTGCATGATATTGTGGGTGTGTTTAGTTGACTAGCTGATATAAACTTGTCTACTTTGTCTTGCAGTAGTTGTAGTTGCTCATTCTGTAGCTTAATGATTTTGAACAAGTCTGCAACAGTTGGTTCTCGCTTTTCTTTAGTGATGTTGGTTTGCTTTTCTATTTCCATAGAGTTGGAGTTTCTTTTTTCTAACTTTTCTATGGCCCAGGTTTTTTTATCTACAGCATTCTGGGGTGGATGTTCACAGGCACATTGTGGCTTGATATTTTGTTGTGTTTCATAGCAATGGGTGCATGTTGGCGGTTTAGGAGCACAATGGCAAGGACTATACTCCGGCTGAGGTAAATTGTGTGTGAGAATCTGTGTCTGTTTTGAAGTATATGGATATCTCTGATATTCCTGTACTTCCGTCATTAGTTGTGGTTGGGTTACTGTTTCCAAGGGCTTGACGCAGTGATGGCATGGACAATGGTCTTGAATAGGACTAACAATGTTATGTGTATTCGTTTTAATAATTGGTTTTATTAGTTCATTTGAATTATTTGTTGGAACCTGGTGTAGTATGCTCTTCTTCATGATCTCAGCTTTTTGAAAAAATGGATTGTTCTCCTTCCCCATATTCAAAGCACTAAAATCGTTTTGTAAATTGGAACTCATGTGGTATTTATCCATATTATCCCGCCTAATGAAGAAGCTATCATCTTTTACTAAAATGTTTGGAGGTATATTAGAATTGTATGCTTTTGAAGATAGTACAGGCATACTGGGTTCAGCACCAGTCATAGCGCCTCTATTGTTTCCCAGCGTTTTAAGGGCAGTTTTGTTAAAAGTTGGTTGTCTGGGCTCATGATTGCTAGAATCTAGTAGGCTTAGATCCAAGTCGTCGGAGGGCTTCCAGGTGACATCCAATTCTTGAAATGGAGTGCGTGTCTTATCAATAGCAGGATATGGACTGCTGTTACTCGTCTCGAATCTGTGTATGGGATCATTGATATATGGTAGCACTCTGGGAATGTCGTAACACGGCTCCAAGGCGTTGGATCGAAGGCTTTCGATGTATGGACGTGGAGAATGACACTCAGTTTCATTCATACCAAAAATAAATGATGTATTTGGAGTTTCGAAGCGCACTTTCTTCATGGATCAAACGTTAATTCAAACTTTACTTAGAAATAAATACTAACAACAAAATATATTTAATCCGTAACAGCTAGCAGCCCAAGATAGAGTTAACAGAATAAGTAATTTTATCGTAAAATTAAGTAAAATATGTATATTTTATTCTGTAATAAATATAGCGCGAACGTTAATAAATAAAATCAAAACAAAACTGAACTGAATGAATTGAATGATTGTTAAAAGAAATAACTCATAATGCCAACCAAACGCCAAAAATATCACAAGGAAAAGAAAGGAATGGAATGTTACATGTTTATTTTACATCCACGGTGCGTGCTAGGCTAAATGCTTCTTTTTGCGCATATTTCAATTCTCTATGAGCCTAATTAGCCCACTCGTCGTACTTAAATGGCCAGGCCAAGCAATAGTACAGGATTTTCATAAAACTTGGCGCAGCATTTACACATTGGTTCATGCTGCATTTAAAATCAAAATCAAAAAATGTTGTACTTATTTCGATAACGAAACTAAAACCTTATTCTTGTATACATTGTTATGCATCGTATTATAGTAGCGTTATTTGATATTTGACTAATGATTTTAGTTAATTCATAAAACCCCAAAAAATAATATTTTAGGTTAATATTTTTTAACTATATTCTAAAGTTGTACAGAAAAAATTAAGACGAAGTACCGTAGCTTGCCAGAGCGAGATGCGGGACCCGAACCCACGTCTTCCATTATACGCATGGACGTTCAGACCAACTAAAATAACCTCGCCACAACACAACGTCATCGCTTCAATTTCTTCTACACTAAATATTAAAATTAGTACGAGGCGTAAACTACGAGTTACGCCTCGAACTAATTTTATCTGCACAACTTTTTAAAATTAGTTTCAACCTATAAGTGGGGTTTATCACTTTGTAAAAAAAAACAAATATTTTACCATGAAAAAAAAAATCCATGATCCTTTTTTTTAATTACATATCTAGCAAAAAATACCACGTCCGCGACCGCGACATTGTTTTTAAACGTAAGTTTCTCTGAAAGTCATACATAACAGTATAGTTCTATGAATATTGCTTTCCTCGCGCCAACGTGTGTACGCTTCTTTTGATGTGTTGTCCCAATCCCAACCCAAAAACCCGACAAGGCCGGCGAATCTTGGCGCCAATGTACAAAGTGGCATGAGCTTGGCCCAATACCTTGGTCCAACGTGTACAGCGTACTTATTTAGAGTCAATCAATGTTATGTCATGCAAATGTTTATTTTGATTCATTTTAGGTTAGAATATTTAGAAATATCCTTCCGCAAAATAAATCAAGTGTTTTGCAAATCCATTGAAAACAAATAATACGAACGAAATGAATAACCGGCTACTAAAGGTATTTCAGCCCTTACTATCAACGATAAGATATAAGGGATTCAAGCATCCTGGTGGAATACGCTACCCTGGAGGAATAGTCTACCATCCCAGGTACAATGTTGATCTCTGATGTATATTTTGCGTTTTCTCTTTTACTTATATATGAACTAAAGAGTTTCTGCTTAGATTTCCAGGTGAAAAGGATCCAGAGGTTACACCTTCGAAATTATTCAGAGTAGAAAGAATTAAAAGTCCAAAACATAATCCATGGTACCTAAAAGACATTCTAAAAGAATTTAACATTCTTGAAGAGGTAATTTTTATTAAATATCTGGAGTTAGTTGTTTTAGATTTAATAGATGTCTAGTGTGTAACACAAGCTAATTTATCTCCAATGGTAGTGTAAATTATAGTGTTAAAGCCTTGTAATCAAAGTTAAAATGTTTATTTCATTACAATCATAATTAAGCCATACTTGTACAGGTCAAGTTAAACTTAATTTTAATATAAACTAAAAAATTCAAGCAAATAAAAATTTGTCTTGACAGTGCACTTAATTTTGTGACACTGAGTTGAGAAGCGAGTAAAGCAACCGAGCTTTCATCTCATTTTTTGTTATTATTACAATATTGGTGTTCTTAGCAATAATTTTATCAGAAGTTATATTTTATTGCACTAAATATTTGTCCACTGTTGTCACTATTGTTATAACAATGGCACCTTAATTTGTTTTTCAGAATCGAGTTGTTATTTTGAAAAATATTCCAGAGATTAATATGAAACTATGGAAAATAAAACATTTGATCAAAGTAACACCTATTGTATTTCCATATGGAGAACCAACAAAGGAAGATATAAATTACACAGTCTTGAAAGAAAATGGCCAGTGCATTGTGGCAAAGAAACTTGAAATTTCCCCAGCTCAAATTGAAGCCCATGATAATTTTGTAACCAATGTTAATAAGATGGATTCTACTACTCTCAAGAGAGATTCTAGGTTGAAATGGAATAGTGCTGGCATATTTTGATGTTATAGTCAGATAGTGATTTAATTAGATGTTTCAATAAATAGCATTTAATGAACCAAAGTGATTTTAATTTTTATCTGTGGTCTAACTAACTTAAACAAAATAGTTAACAATACAGTAAAATAATTTGTAGAGTACTAAAAGATAATTTATTATTTTTCTTCTATTTCTTGAGTTTTTCCACCGCTCACTAGATTATTGAAATATTCAGGTGTCTTGAAGTACTGCTCTAAGAGAATACCATGTTTACTTCCTAATCCAAATCTTGCATCTCCCCAAGTAACCAATAAAGTAGGCTTCAATTTCTTCACATCCTTCAAACGGAATTCATGCTTATTTATTGAGTTCCAAAAGTAACCACGGTAAATAGCTGTATACTTGTCACCACTTTGATAGAGCCTGAGAACATATTTGGAGAGTAATATTTTAAGGGCAATGTGAAGTGCAATGAATGTTCCGATATAGACCAGGCATTCTGTGGTATTACTGGCTATGACAAGGTCTTCATTTAGTAGAACAGGCTGGTTCCAATTGGAAGGGTCATACACAAATAATCCATAGTATATGCCACCAACTCCAACCGATGTAGTTGTAAATGTCAAATAACTAGTAGCATATTTGAGCTGAGTGTCCATGGGTGCTTTATAAATTAGTTGCCAGTTCTTTGATACCCCATCTCTCTCTCTCCATCGCTCCTCTGTTTCGGTGTATCTGATATGATGTCCAGAAATAGGCTTAGTTGAGGTGATTTTGAAAATGTTGGCCATTTGTCGTTCGGCACGACAAAGTCTTAAGCAATTCATTATAAAATGTAAGCGATCTGTAGCTGTAGAAGTGATTATTTTAATGGTACATTTCTCTGGGCAATTTTATTATGATCAGAGGAATTCAATCAATGAAATTGAGGTTATGTTTATATTTTGAAATGTAATAATGAAATGTCTTGTCTCTTATTAAATGTCAATGTCAACGTCAACCAGTACCAGGTTTTTTTTTTGTTGCCTAAATCCACAAAGGTCCAAGATCCAATTTTGTACTGGACCTCTTACGAGAGCCGATCTATGCAGTGACTTTTATCTCAACGACTCACACAGCGAGTTATCGGGCGGCGGCCGGGGCGCGGCGATTTGAAAATTGCCGTATTGACCAAAGTCGCTGTCTGTGGACCGTCTATTATTATGAGATCACAATCGATGATGATGATGAATGACGCCTAGCTAAGGACTTGTTAACTCGTTATTTAGGACATCTTTCTGATTTTAATCACTGATAATAATGATTTGTAAATTGATAGTGGGTGTGTTATGTTTTATTGTGGAAGCCAAGAATATTATTCACTACGTTTGGGGAATCTATGAAGGTGGCGTATCCCGACGATTAAATGCTAGATTTGTCCTTCGTGGAAATCAGGAACTCCATGTCCAATTTAAAATATTATTTCGGTTTCGCCTTGTTAGATCCTTCCGTCAATATTTTATCATCTTATATCCAAAGAGAATAAAAATCACAACGTTTAGCTACGGCCTGCGATTGCGAAGCGCTAGCTAAGTTTTCATACTTTATCTATGGCTCTTTGCACGACTACGCAACCACAAAGCGGCAGGTTTTGCAGGCAAAAAAGTTTCGCGTTGCAGACGATTCCACATCGCGTGCCGTTTCATAATAAAAATAATAGTAAACAAGAAACTCTTTTCTTCCCTGTTTACGTGTTTACTGCTTACGGTAGTGCTGCACTCTGGCGCGAGTACATTGCAGTAATAAACAGTATTAAATAAAAAACGTAAAACGTAGTGATTATATACTCTCTGTATTAAATAAGAAAGGTAATCAAATCAGTAGAGGTATTTATTTAGTTACTTAAAACTTCCATACAATTATTGCAATTTATGCTACAAAAACATAACGGTAACAATCTAATACTATTTTCTATTTACATTTTATAAAAGCTGTTTTATATTAAAATAATTTCTTTGTGATTATGACCTAATAAAATGTATGTTATTTTACTACTCTTAAAGATAAATATAATATCGATATCTTATTCAAATCGCAAAACGAATAACCCCATTGAAGAATCATAAAGAGTTATTCGTTTTGTGAATTTGGTCGGTCGGAAAATCGGTCATAGCAATAAGTAGTTCTTTTTTATGAACGACAGTATATTATATCTTCTATATGTATAACAATAAATGTAATATCTATACTTTATTTTTTTTTAATTAACAAATTTATAACTATACATACTATATAGGTACTTTAAGAACTTAATTTTTTTACACTGAGATCTTACAATAATTACTATTACATGTTATTATTTTGTATACTTTGTGATAATTGAAAATTTGTAGTAAAAATAACTTAATATCTAATAAAAATGTGACAAAATGGAATGACTTTTTAAATACATAATAAGATACCTATTTATATAATAAGATGCTGTGTGAGATTGATAGGAAAATATAAAAATTGTCATCTGATAAATTCACTTCAATTTTACGATCTATGGGTTCTTGGTAACATTACTATACTTATGGCTGGCAGTATTATTTCTTGTACGCTTATTTTTTACACCATTTTTTGTGTGCTCATACTTAGATATCAAGTAGCTAGTAAAAGCATCAATATCTGCCGTTTTTGGTTCACTGTTATTTGAATAATTTAAGTTTTCGTTCAATACTGGCATATCATTAGCTGTTTTGTTAATTTTCTTGTTAGGTTTAGGATTGTTGATAACTGGAGATTTGGTTTCGTCGCTCTTCTTGCGCAAGCTTTCGGGGAGATCATCTGATTTTAGTTGGACGATGGTTGTGTTGACGACTGAACAATCGATTTGCATCAGAGTTACATGATCGCTGAGTGTGGAATCTGTAAAATAGGTTTGATTACAGCAGTCACAATCATTGGTATTGCTGGAGTGAGACTATACGCACAAAACACAGGCAGACGTCTCATTTAATTAAAATATTTATTAGCTCGTGTATTTTATCTAGAGGCATGTTTAGTTAGGCACATACAAGTACTGTTAACTTAAAAACTTGCAATTTTAGGCCCTGGATCTGCGTTACGCGAGCGCGGGCGCGTTTTTATGTCAAACTAGAAAACCCGCGCCCGCGTCTAAGCCGAATGATAAATCAATATCAAATATTCATGAAAAAATTAAGGCTAATAAGTAAGCACCACTGTTGTTTAGATATACGTGATCGGAAATCATTAAAGCATTAATACATAAATGAATGCATTAAGAAACATACCGTTTCCAGTCCTCGCGGGTAAAATGAGCGCCATCTTCGGTGGCCTAGTGATATTATGTGAGACCGCTGGCAGCAACAAATGTTCGCCTTTTCCAACTCCAACTACGTAAAACGTGTCATCTCTTCTATGCAATGCTTGAAGCAACGCGTTCCATTCGCTGAGATCATCAATAAAATCGTCTGGTTTCCGCAGAGGCTTTTGGTATAACGTGTCGTAGTTTATGACTGCGTTCTCGAAATCTAGGTCTTTGCGGCGTAGGCGGCGGAGTCGCGTCTTGTCGCGTATGTTACGGCCTTTTGTGCTCGGTATCTCTATGAGATTGTCTAGGTTAAGCTTGTTGAATAGACGGTAGGATTCTAGCAGACCACCTATAACAAAAAATCTTATTATAATCACAGCAGGTTTGAATATAGGAACAGAAGATTTTGGACGATCTGCCGCCTCTGAAAAGAGAACTGTGAGTTACGGAATGGAAAATATTGTTGCGGCCTGAATATTGGCACTAATGGATAATAAATACTCATTCTTATAGCAATTCCGCTTCATAAGAATTACACTTGTAAATTATAAGTTTCATACATATGAGGTAAATCCGAAATCAGTTCGAATCAAAGACAAACTACATTATAGCTATATCGCTCATATTTGAATAAGAAATTCCATAGTAAATCATTTGTAATCCAGATACATAATCGTTTGATTAACTATTTCGACGATTTAGTTATATGAAGCTTCTAATTACTTGATTTTAATCGTTCCATACGAGTATATTAATAAAGACTTACTATTAATTTTGTCCTCATTCAGGTACCCTCGTTTTCTCTTTGGAGCATCGTAAGTCCAGTTCAAACTCTTTCCGCTGCCGATCCATCGTTTAAGCTCGCCAGCTATTCGGATGCTTTCCGTTTGATTTATACTATCAATAGCTTTTATTGTGGCGTTCTGGCAATCACTGATGTACGTGGAATTTGTGGTTTCGTCACTTCCTGTAATAATATGAAAAATAAAGAAATTTTTAATCCTAAGGCCGTTTGTAAGTTTAATAAAGAGTTAAAGAAAATTAAATTATTATTACTGATAATAATCACTTCCTTAATACATCATTATAGTATATTTAAAATATTCGATATCTATACCACAGATAGGCTAGATGACTATATAAAAAAAATACGATTATTTTATTACTATTTAGTCCGTCTTTAAGCCCTTCAAAAATAGGGGCCACCTATTTTCCATTATTAATTCTTAAAAAATGTGCAAGTTTCCGAGTGGGGTCTTGTAACATATACCTACATTTAGTATATCAAGCGTACCATATCGTTTCGTCACGCGAAAATTAAATGCAACGTATCGTCTTGATTTTTCTTTTGCCCAAAATAATTAAATAAACATGTACTTACCATATTTTTTTTATTAATCTTAATGGCGGACTAATAGCAAATGTTTTGTAATCAACCCTCCCTATAGCGGTCGTTTACCCTTTCGAGGTGTTACTCACACCTCGAAAGGGGAAACGGTTCTGCATGATAAATATTTTGATAAAGCCAAACTCGTTTTCCTGCTACTTATGAATAGTATGACCTAAAGTTTTGGAATCGAGGGTTATATTTAATTTTAAATTTTGGTTATTGATTTAAGATACATGGAATTTGGTTAGTAGGTTCCTTTTAGCATTTAGACATCCGTTAAGAAAGAGTTTCAGGAAACTCCACCACAAAGCGGAAATTGAAAAAAAAAAAAAATACCGGACTACTCACACAGCAATATCTAACCCCAAACTAAGCAGAGCTTGTACTATGGGTGTTAGGTGACTGATATACTACATAGATACATTTTTTTTTTTTGATAAAACGGGGATTCGATGTTTGTATGAAAATTCTTTATTTTTGAAGTCAAGAGTTTTGAAATATAAACTATAATGCTCTATAGATGGTGTGGCTCGGAGGTGTACTAATAATGTATCTCTAGAAAATTTAAACGTTTAAAATTTTTGGAAGGAAAGAAAACAAAAGAATGTTTTTTAAATTAAAATTTTGTATTTGAAATTTTTAAATGTATGCCCTCTAGATAGTTTGGTTGGACGTGTAACAATATGTACCTTTATTAACTAAATATTTTTATTAGGTACTATTTAGCTAAATAACAAACCCCACGAAGTCGTCGGCGCCTACTAACTAGTATTTATCTTATTAGTCTTTTAAACAAATTTTATTTTATAGACACAATTTACTTCAAAACATACGTAGCTTTTACGACTGTGGTTATCGTCTTCGTTATCGCAAGGATTAAAATGCACATAAATAAGACTTGCCTGAATCAATATTGACCGCATTTTCTTCAGCCCACAGTAAATGTCTGGTGTTGCTATGTGGCACGGAAGGTCCCACAAATGGTTTAGAATTCCATCTGAAAAATATTATTAACTCAAATAATGTATCTCAAACCCAATTATTCACTATCATAATGAAATTACATATCGAGAAAGGCTTAAGACTTTATTCAACACCAATAGGTATCCTGCAGAAGATGTCTTAATCACCAGCGTGGAAAAAAAACGTTAACTTTAAAGTTCTTTAAATAATAAACTCAGTTCTTGTAGAAAAATTACACAGATAAATACAACATTATATTGACCGACCTCCATCAGCGGATAGAACTGGTTTAGATAGTAGTACGAAATATATAAAAATTTAGATTCGGGGTTGTATTTGTATGTTCTTAAAGCACTTTCTCCGTGGTCTGGTGTTGTTTAATATGTATTAATTAAAAAAATCTATATGTATGTCTATAATATTAAGTACATCAGTTGTCTATAGTACCCGTACAAGCTTGGATATTACCACGGGGCAATCTTTTTTTTTAAATTGATTGTGGGCCAATGTAAGCTGGTTATAGGGCTTGCATTGTAGATTGCATAAACTTAAATGACACTGGTAATCTTAGGCATAACTATTTCTATGTTTTTACTAGAAATTGATACAATACACTTGCATAAGACTCAAAGATAAGATTGGATTGGAATAATCTCTCGCTATCTAGAAAGACAATATAACTAACTTGTATGATCTTGGAAGAAAATCGAATATTTATCAAACGGTATAATACAGCGTGTCAGTTATTACGTGTTCTAGATAAAAACAATAATGTACACGCGAATTGACCCCCGTGAAGTCATAATCACGATTTTAGCGGTACGAAGATCACTGCTGAATACAGGTCTTCCTCACAGACTTCCAGTTGTTTCGGAAGTTCTACCGAGTCATCTAACACACCGCTTGCCTATATGTGCACTCTATTAGATAACTTTTAAGTTTAATACAAATTAAACAATAGTACTTACCCTAATACATTAAAATTCAAGGACACCATGAAAACCATCGCAAATAACACAGCAATGTTCTTCTTAGGTATAAACAGAGACGTATCTAGTCTAGGAATCTGCAAATAAAATATATCTGTAGGTAAATGTTACAACACAACAAAACAAGGTCAAACCAATAACAGAAATACTGAACACCTGTGATGTTTCGTGTTTGTATTTGCATAGAAAAACCTGTGTAAATAGCATATTAAACTATATTTATATTTCGTAATCATTTTAATAGGCTTGTCAGTAGGTGTAATGGGTGATTAATTTGAAGCTATCTTAATAATGTACATAATATGATATACTTCACAACGCCAAAAATGTTTATTCCGGTTTTTTTAAAGAGGTTACATGAAAAGTAATTACATTGTAACATTACCCGAAATGTGATCTTATCCATTGTTATACCTACTTCAGTTGGGGTGATACACTTAACTCTACCCAACTGAAATTAAATGAAACTTTAATCATTTCAAAAATAAGTACTGCTAGGCATAAGATTCTAATTACCAAAACATAAATCCTATGACTATGTTATCACATAGGTACACCCAATAGTCGTTAATTTGGTCTGGATAATATGCTATTTAATCATAATATATAATATTTATAGCAATAGAGTTTGCATTATATTTGGTTGAACGGGCTAGTCATTGAAACTAATGGGACTAATTAAAAATATATTCGAATTTGATAACACATTTATCGACTGCTAAAAGTTATCTATGACGGCAAAGTATCGACATTTTATGTTAAACAAATTTGAGCCGCTTGAATAATTTTACAAATCCCAAGAGAGGGGATGGCATACCTTATAGCTTAAGCCCTACAATTCTATAGATAAAGATCTTACATTAATTTGTTAAAAAAAACTCCTGTTCGGTAACAAATGCGTTTAGTTTCATTGAGCTGTTTATCTAAGCATGCAGACGTAAATGAATTATTTATTATCTTAAATCTCTTATAATACGACATATGAAAAGATAATGGGTTCTCACCTTTCGCCCTCTACCTCCGTTGCATAGTTGATCTCTTAGAACATGGTTTTCTCGCCGTAGCCTTGCGATCTCTTGCCTTGCCTCCAACAGTTCGTGTTCTAACGCTGTCACATATTCTTTCTTTTTCTGTCGCGATTGAGACGCCGATTCGCTGTAAAGAGGTTTAAGGTAAGATTCTTCTCTTACTGACAAAAGGTCTTGTGTTAAGCAGGTACATAAAATAGGTACATAGTAATTTATTATTCTATTTCTATGGTATAGATTAAGAAATGTAAAGGAACATGAAGTATGCAAGGTCTTGTGTTAAGCAGGTACATAAAATGCATACTTCATGTTCCTTTACATTTCTTAATCTATACCATAGAAATATAATAATAAATTACTATGTAATCTGAAGTGAGCTGAAGAGTTTGTTTATAATATTTAGGGTTTGCTAAATTAATTTGAATTGTACATTTAAGATCTTACCGATTTTTTATCATTCGCTGTTGTTTCTTTATAGCTCTGATTTCTGCTTCACTGCAATTTGATATATCGACGCCATCGATGATTTCAGAGTTAAGTATGTCACAATTTTGTACTGGGCTTGTCGGAATGCTCTGAGGTAGATTCGCGGCGTTTATAACTATATTTCTTGGCGGTGATACCTTGATAATAAAAAAAAATGGTGTTTAATTGTGAAATTATTAATACATTAGTCATAATTCTTTTCAAATTTAACATGATTTCTTTCTGTGTAAATGGCAAAACAAAACAAACACATTTTATGTATCTTCAGAATTAGGTGGTTATCATTTCTATCTAGCATAATATAGTACAAGTATATACTTGTTTTGGGAAAATTACAACTATGCAGCATATCATATTGCCTAAAACCCATAATAATAAAGACAGAAAGCATATCTATACTAATATTATAAAGCTGAAGAGTTTGTTTAAACATGCTTATCTCAGGAACTATTAGTTCAACTTGAATCATTCTATCTCTGGTTACTTTTTACTGCAGGTAAATACGTCGTTCACAAATTTCCATAGAACTGTGGCGTGAGAAGCTAGTATTTTATAAATACCTAGAACAACATAATAAATGCACAATGATAATATAAAAACTCACTCTACTTGTTTTTGACTCAGTGACAGCATTCAAATTAGGCAGCGAACTTAAAACAATCTTCCTTGCATTTGTACTATCTTGTATGATAACTGACTGGTTTAAATTTGAATTATTCAATATATTTGGTATTGCTTTAGACTCAACAAGTAGTTTTATGTTTTGGCAAGGACTTTGTCTTTCTTCTTTGATATTAACTATTGTGGGATGTTCATTCTCAATTTTGTAAAAAGAATTCTGTACATAGCCATTTCCTGAAAAAAAATATTTTATCTAAAACAATTTTTATACAATGTGGAATGAAATGCATATTCACAGCAAAGCTATTAATATAAATACAATAATAAATAGGCTACTGGGGTTACTTTCCAATTAAAATCTAGCACAAACAATACTCAAGAGGTTTCTGTGTTCTCTCGCTGTCAAGTGGAATAATGTAACACCCTGTATATAACAAGATAAAGACACGAGAGAAACATTTATAAAACTATACATTTAGAAAATTTACACAAACCTTTTGTTGGTTGAGCCTCAGGTGAGTCTTTTATTTTTGTTTTGAATTGGATACCCTAAAACAAAATTTGTTTAATTAAACGAAGAAATAAATATCCATTCATCTGATATCTCTGTACTGCATGAGTAAACAACTTACTTCAATTACTCCATTCTCAATAGAGACAACAGGGCCTTTTATTGAATGAAACTGTTTTTCTTGATAGCTGTCTATAGTTGGTTCTGAAATGAAAATTTAAAATAAAGCTACAAGGTAACCAATAAACCAATACTCTTCATAATCACTGTCTCCATTTCATAAAAAGCTAATTTTATTACTTTATGCCTCTGGGGCTCTTATATTATAAGTCATTAAGATAATTTTATTGAACATAATATTTAAAAGCCCTAGTACCTGTTTTCAGCAAAAATAAGTCCACATCTTCAGGTTTCAGGTCAAAGGAAGGCTCATCAAACCCACACAACCAGTCATAGGGAGATTGTGACAATTGTCTAGCTGATGCACTGCTACTGCTGCTGAAACTATAATAATAACTAAACTTTCCACAGAAAAGTATAAATACATGTATAAAACAGGATATAGTTGTTTTTCTTTATTTACTTTTTTGAGTCATCATCACTGCCGGAATCAGATTGGCTGCTACTTGGGGAAGATTTAACACTTAGCAGGGGAGAGATTGGTGGTATTAATAGTGGTGCAGCATCAGCTAATATTTCACTTGGAGATGCATCGGCTCCATCTAATAGTGATGACCATTGACAGTCCTTCACTAACTCATCCAAGATATAATCACCTAAAAAAAGTAAAAACACCTAAATAACTTCTAAAAAAATTGTATGGTATTGTTACAGTAACATTGTAAGGTATTTTTAAGTGCTTTGTTCGAATGTATAGATTTCTATTTTAAATTGTTACTCACGTAGTTAGAGAATACACACAAGGACACGTGCAATTAATGCAGCGGGTCAATAACACTACCTTTGAATTAAAACAATGTTATTGTTCGTGCCTCGAAACATTACAGTGAAAGGTTATATTTACCGTAGCAATGTTTACTTGTTAATAAATCCTGATCCACATCCATCAGGGCAGCTGACAATTAGGATAACAATTCATAAAAACATTTAAACTCAACACGAAATGCGACGAAGTGAGAACGAAACGAACATAACAATGCGAAAAAAACAACAATGCAGATTAACCGGAAGACAATGACAGTGGCAGTAACATAATTGTCTGTCAGTAGACTGACAGTAACAGTAAATAAATCTGTCATGTCTATTGTATTTCAGTTCTGCCGTTCCGTTTTTGAGTATTGAAAGTTCCTGGATGTTAAATATCTTGTGTTTTTGAGTCACAAATTTTAATTATAAAAAAATTTAAATATTGTAAATACAACACTGTCAGAATTTCTATAATACTATGTTTTACATGACTGCTTATTAGAGAAACTACCATCAAACTGAAAAAAAACTAAACGTCTATTATTTGTTACGACAGTGTAAATAAAAGTGCAGCCAACTTAAATAATCTTTGTTACAAATGGCTTTTTAAGCTTTAGTATAAGAATTATTTGTTCGACATTAAATAATATTATTAAATGGGGTACTTAATATACATACAAGGACTCAATTAAATTATATTTGAATGTTGAGCCGTTTACATCATGCCATGGCTTAAAAATATTTTCATTCATAATTAAAACTGTCTTTGAGCACTCAAAAGGGACGTCTAAATAGGTACTTTCATTTTACATACTGTCAAACCCGTTTAGTGCACGTTCCATTTTATTCAGTTTTACTGATTTTCTTTAAGAAGCAATCATGTTAAAGTCAGTAGTAGATACTTTAAAACTTGAGGATTACATTGCACTGCTGGACATAAGCCTCCCTCAAAGTCGACCAATTATTCCGATCGGTCGCTACTAGCATCCACCGTGAGCCAGCAAGTTTGACCAAGTCATCTGTCCATCTTGTTGGTGGTCGTCCGACGCTGCGCTTGCCAATCCGCGGCCTCCATTCGAGAACTTTTCGGCCCCAACGGCCATCTGTTCTACGCGCTATGTGACCTGCCCACTGCCACTTCAAGAGCTAATACGGTTGGCTATGTCGGTAACTCGCGTTCTTTTACGGATCTCTTCATTTCTAATTCGATCCCGTAGAGAAACCCCAAACCATTCAATTATAATAATAAAATAATAAATATTTATATATTATATTTAATACTACTATTTGCTTGTTTATGGGTGTTCGGTGAATAATACAAAAAACACCTAATAAATACATAGAATAGTGCAAACATTTTGGATACCCATAATGCAATGTCACAATTTAAGTGAGCAATACGTCATAATTATAAGTTATCTATAAAGATATAAATTAAGGGCTGTGGATTTTGTTTGATAAATAAATAAATAAATAAATACCCGTTATAAAAATTAAGATTACGGCGCTGCGCAAAACACTACTCTTCAAATATAAAAAAGTAATCAATTTATAACTTTTTGTACCGTAATAGATTTTGCTTGAAAGAGCAACGAACACACCTACATACTTAAAAACTTTGTCGTTTAATATATTAATAGGATTTAGGTATTGTATTATTGTATCACGAGTTTTTTTTTAAAACTATACTAGCACGAAAATGAAACGTGATTTTCACTCCATTAGCTCCATTAATTTAATATAATAATTTATTTCTAATTATGTCTGTCAATAAAGTCAATCATCTAACTAAAAAATATATACACCATTGTAGTATCAAAATATTAGATTTCAAGAGGGAATCTCTACATCTTCACTAAGACAGTCTGTCTCGCTTTGATTTGATACATATACAATACAATACACACACAGCAGTTGAGCGAGTTGAGCTTTCGTTCGTTCGATTGATTTCTTCATTCCGTTTGTTTCTTGTAATTTTATTTAATTATCAAGAGATTAATTAGAAAAAAATCAAGATTTTATATTAGCGTCAGAATGTTACAATCCATTCGCAATATCAGATAAAGTTTTATTTCGTCTTTAGTGAAAATATGAGCTAATGAAAGCGAAGAAGGCGCGCCGCCGGTTGCGAAAATGTCTGGCCCTGACGAACAGGACGATTTCATATTTCGTCCGCAACACCATTTGGATGCAAAGTGGCTAAATCCTGACTTGCACGATGCACTGCAAAGTCCGGAAGCCCTTTGCACGTTGTACAACAGCCTCTTGCAGGACAGAGAAATCTATTTCGAGGCCGGAAATGGTCTCGTTAATGCTGCTGGAATTACTGCAAAACTCGGAGACAGTGGGAAATATTATTGTGGACTTAGAGTTAGTATTTATTTAATCAGTTTCTATAAATAATATTAAAAAATTGAATGGAACTCTTCCCATTTTTTTAAGTGTAAATAGAATCTATGTTGCATTGAACCTGAATTTGTTTTTAGATTTTAACCTGCACTTGCTGTGATGGTCTCTGTGGCCCTCACTCAGGTTGTGCTTGTGCTCCATGTTCCGCATTATCAGCGGAGGAGGACCAACGCATCTCTCTACAAAACCAACTTGTTTCACCTCCACCTGCCTTCCAAGTTATTGATGATCTCAAATGGAAATTGGACCCTGGTATAACTTACAGAATTGGTTTTACTAGTGCTACTATGCTTATTTACTTGTTTAAAATTTAAACTGAATTCAAGAACTATGTTGAAAAATAACTTTGTATATTTTTTATAGATAGTGCATGATTTTATAAATTTCTTTGTAATAAATAATTGTAGGATTAATTTTGTACCATGAGTTTTATAGTTACATTTTTTATTAGGTCCAGAATGTCTTCAAAGTCTCATGGAGTCCCTGATTTGGGAGCAGAGGGTTCGAGCGATCAATACTGCTGTCACATGTCCTATCATATCACAAATCCGCCGCTTGATAGTACTGTGCAATAGACATCTAGTAGCTGTTATTAGGTATTGTTTTGTTTGTATTACTTAGATAGTTTTTATAAGCATGATAATGGATTTATATAAGTTGATGTAAAAAAAACTGATGAGGGTTTTTGTAATTCTTAAATTACATTTTTCAGAGAACAATGTAGCTTCAGAGACTCTAATAGAGAATCAAAAAGGGTCAAAGTTGATAAGAAACCTCCGCACACAGTCAGTAACCGAACCCTGAGCAATGTAGTTAGTTCATTAAACAAATCTGTTGAAAGAAGCACAGATAGTATTGAAGATGGAGAAGAACCCAGTACAGATGAAATGGAAAGGTGATTATGCTTCAAATCTACATGGGAATTTTCCTTGCAATTGTGTTTTAAGTGCCTAAAAAAAAGGCCGCTGCTAGACAATGTAGACTTATAAAGGTCATAAGGTCTATCTGATACAGCATTTAAATTTATATAGTGAATCTAAAAATTTTAATATAGACAATACAGAATGATGGTCAAAAATTTGTTCTTACTTAATTATGCAAACAGATATCTCATGTGAAATTATAAGGATTCCTCAAAAGGCTACCAACACTATTTGCACAATAACTGCCTTAAACTTTGCTGGTTTTGTAAGGTTTCTTATTATTATAATCCAAGGTGTAATTTACACGAAAAACTATTATGAATCTTCAAAATATTATGGCATACATCAGAATAACACATAAGCCACTTTTTACCGCGGAAAAATATCGCCTTTCACACGTAAATTAATTATTGCGAGCAAAGGGATTCCAACATTAGTATGTCATTTGATAGAGTAAATGCTAACATCAAACTGTTTTTAAAAACAAAATGTCTAACATATATATAACTAGCTGTGCCCCGCGGTGTTACCCGCGTTATAATTGATTTTCCCGCGGAATGACGTTTTCCCGCGGTAAAAAGTAGCCTATGTTATTTTTCAGGCTCTAGAGATTCTGTGTACCAAATTTCATTCAAATCCATTCAATAGTTTTTACGTGAAAGAGTAACAAACATCCATACATCCATACTTACAAACTTTCGCCTTTATAATAGTAGTAGGATGTGTCTGAGATATTTAGATTTTTAGAGTAGTAGTAAAAGTAGAGTAATTTTTACACATTTTCTCTGTCAATTGACATGGGTATCATCACTGGCCGCAAAATAACTTTTTTTTTCCAAAATGGCGGAATAGTAGACTCCTTACAAAAATGTCGGAACCACTTTAACATGGACATACTGTAGCTGTAGCCCTAGTAGAAGGCTAGATTAAAAAAACAATTTATGGAATTACAGACAGTGAATTTTAAAGTAGGTACCTGTCCTTACTAATATTTTGTAAGTAGCTCATGATAAATTTATTTAATTTTTGAATTTCCAGCTCTCTCGGCTTAGCTCGCGTAGGCGCAAGAGCTGCCCTTCGCCTCGCATTATCCCTAGTCAGACGCGCGTGGCGATGCGGTGAAGATGCAGACGTGTGTTCCGCCTTGCTGCAAGATGCCTTAGACGCCGTAAGGGCGCTCCCTGACGCTGCATTGTACGCTGGAGCCGGGGCCGCCAACACACCGAAGTCGCAACGAATATGGGCTGAGGTTGTTGACAGTGCAGCCAAGTTCTTGAATCAAGTTGTTGCTGGGTGAGTTGATAATGTACTTATATTAATACAAATACAAAAATATTGATTTAACAATACACAACATTATGTTGATATTGCGATGGAACCTTGTCACAATATCAGCAGCGTGACTTCATCCATCGGAAAAAGTACAGATAGCAAAAACATGTAATAAAAAGTAAATAAGCTAGGGTTATGGGATATTTGTATTTGAACCAGGTAGACTCATGCTCTCGTCGTAATTTTCGTCATAATTCTCACAGTATTTTTGCAACGCCTATGGCACAAGCCACACTTTCCGTGACTTTGGTAGAATTTTTCAAAATGTCTATTACTAGTTGCTTCTACAGTAGTGTTCGAAGCACTTTTTAAGGCACAGTTTATATTTTGGATAACATACTTAGAGTCTTCTTTCTCTTTCAAAAAATAACTGTCCACTTCAATTATCATTAGCACGACTGTTAATTTATTTCTTACTCATTTTAACGGGAAACAGGTTACAAAAGTATACAACAAAACAGGATAACAAAAACAAAAAGCTATAACAAGTACTCGAGACACGTAAGCGCGGGCTGACCTTGCGAACGGTACTGATGGTGCGACGTTGACTACGTCACCAAGATGGCCGCCAATCGCAATATCAACTTGCGGGGCTAATAAATATGTGAATTGGCGTTTTGAAATGATTGAATTGAAACGAAATGAAAATTTTTGGTATTGGAAATGTTCTCCTCTTAAACGGCTTTTTTTTTTAATTGTTTAAATATTAATATTTTTAGAGTTATTAACAAAAAAAAATTATATTTCTAACGTTTTTTTTTTCATCTTATTTTGTTCATAACAATTGCAATTTTTTACCTGCACCAAAATCCTTCAAATACATTTTTCTAGAAGTGATTCCGAATCGAATGACCCATCGCTCATATTATTTCTCTCTATTTTTCACGTTTTTGAACTTGTTGAGTAGATTTATAACGGGATATTTACCATGATTGATTGTCTTAACACTTCTTGTCTTAGCACGGACACAGAAAAGCACTCATAAGGTTATAAAGGAGTGTCAGGTGGCCCTTGGAGAGGAAGTAACCAAGTTTCTTCTAAGACCTAACAACATCCAGCCACCAAAACTCTATGGTCTTCCTAAGGTGCATAAGCGGAATGCTCCGCTACGTCCGATTGTTAGTCAGATTAACTCACCCACATATGATCTAGCGAAGCATGTAGCGTCAATATTGCAACCAACGGTGGGAAAAACTACATCCTTTGTGAAAGACTCGCGGCATTTCATACACATACTAGAGCAAACAGAGATTGAAGTAGATGAGATGATGGTCAGTTTTGACGTAGAATCGCTCTTTACTAACGTACCGATAGCGGATTGTATGAGTGTAGTTGAGTCGAAGATCGAGCATGAGGGCATTCCGGCTGATTACGTTAAGCTACTTTTCCACATATTATCATCCAATTATTTCTTGTATAGAGGGCAGTACTACCTCCAGATAGATGGTGTAGCTATGGGAAGCCCCGTTGCTCCCGTGGTAGCTAATATTTGGATGGAGTATTTTGAGAACATGGCCTTAGCGTCGGCGCCCCTACAGGTCAAGTTGTGGAAAAGATATGTCGATGACGTTTTTTGTGTGCTCAAGGGAACGGTTTCAGAAATAGAGAATCTACTAGCACACCTTAATAAAGTACACAACAAGATCCGGTTTACCTATGAAAAGGAAGATAAGCGAGGCTTGCCATTTCTGGATGTGATGGTACAAGTGCGCGATACTGGAACCATAGGCCAATTCGGTTTACAGAAAAGCTACTCATACTGACAGATACCTCCATGCTGAATCACATCACCACCCTCGGCATTTGAATTCAGTAGTAGCTGCTCTGACAAACCGGGCGTATGACCTTTGTGATGCTGACAGCTTACAAGCTGAGCTCACTCATGTACGGAAGGTCCTACGCAGGAATGGTTACAAGCACAGGCTACCTCCACGTCGTCATACAAGTCAAGGAGTCCACAAGTGTATGGTGGAACGAAAACCAGCTTTCTTGCCATACATAAAAGGAGTAACGGATAAAGTTGCAAAGGTTTTGCAAAAATCCTCTATCAAAACCATCTTTACTCCTTTGCAAAAGATCTCACACTACCTGCGCTCGCCTAAAGATAGATTACCCCTTGAAACACCGGGAGTGTATAAGATCGATTGTAGTTGTGGCAAGTCCTACATAGGTCAAACGAAAAGGACCATAGCCTGCCGAATAAAGGAACATATAAGGGCTATAAAAAATGTGGACATTCATAAATCGGCTATAGCGGAACACATTTTAGAGGCGGGGCCTAACCATTGGATTGAGCTACACAAACCACAAGTAATCTCAGTAGAAAAACACTATATACCTAGATTGGTACAGGAGGCTATTGAGATTACCAAACACAGGAACTTCAACCGAGAAGATGGTTTTCAATTATCTGGAACCTGGAACCTTGTTGTGAAGATGTGTACTAGTCATAAAAAGCCTGCAAGGGAGGTCCAAACGGACACCGTCAGTTTTGTGTGTCGCGATAGTGTGTTAGTGGGGTGTGAAACATGTCCCAGCTCTAGTGAAACATCGACTCGTAATAAAAGAGTGAGAAAGAGGGTAGATCGATTTGTCTGCCAATAAAACTGTTACTCCAATCGCTGCAGCTTCAGTTCAACCGTGATCATGGCGCATGTAACTGTGCCGAAATATCGGGAAACTCGAAAGACAATCAATCATGGTAAATATCCCGTTATAAATCTAAATAATATGAATAACCATGATAGTTTCAAAAGTTATATTGTTGAGTAGACTATGATTGGCCAGAGAGCCGCGCTAAGATTGGACGTGACGCCACTTCAAAAATAAGGAACAACATTTGACGTCTCTTTGTCTTCAATTTTTGAATCGCCCATACGAAAATCTTAGCAGTCTCGTTATAAATTAATAAATAACGCAGAATCTTAAACTATTACCTACCTAAACGGGCTTAGGGTAGAATATAGGGATCCCTAATCAAGTCTGAGTGTTTTGTGTAAATTGAAACATGGTAGGTGGGTTTTTGCCAGGACGTCTGCCTTAGTTAGTTTCAATACTAGATACATATTTCTAAAGCCTTCCAAATTTTGTTCAAATCCTGGCGATAAAGTTCCCGCAGCAGTCGGCTATTTACACGCCTACTGCCACCCCCCATACCATAAAAGGAAAATTATACCCTCTATATCAATAACGGAGCCTCATTTTACCTGTCTTAACGCTAACTTTTGTTTACAGAGAACTCGGCTGCAACGTCCCGCTCGGCGATTGGCGGACTTCGATTTGCGTTTGGGTGGAACTCTGCGCTCGAAGAGCGGAGTTACCCGCACTTTTGAAGGCCGCTGATGTTCTAGTCACTTTACCTCCAAGGCAGAAACGACAGCCAGACAACCGGTATTATTTCAACTTTCAAATATCTAAATTTAAAATTTAAACCCCTTTTAAAAGAAAAACCCCCGATTTCAATGCCTTAATTTCCTTCAAAGTTAAACACCATAGTATTTAGTAATACGCATGTGATGCGCTTTCATTTGGTACCCCATTCAAGTATATTTGCTGAATTTCGGTTTTCCTTCCCCACTCTCACCCCCATAACTTTTAAACGGCTCAACCGATTTTCAAGAACACTCGCGTTCGACTCACCTTTCATACAAAAAAAAACTAAATTGAAATAGCTCCATCTGTTCGGGAGCTATGATGTGTATGTGTGACAGACAGACACGACACCTCGAACTTATAACACCCTTCTTTTTTTGTCTGGGGTTAAAAATGAACTCTAAGGTCTCAAATCTTTTTGAAAATTAAGAGGTGTAACACTATTCTTGTTTAAGCAATAAATCAGGCGTTTCTTTGCGGAAATCGATTCCATATATTTGAAAGTAACACAAAATATTCAGTACATATTAATTCTGCGAAAACTCTTTGCTGGAAAATTTCCACTAAGTGAACTTATAAGGTAAAGTTCTTCCTCTTATATATCTACAAGCGTTGCAACCAGAGAAGGTATTAAAAAAAAAAACATATATTTCAGACACGTTCATTTTTTTTATGAGCCTGTGGTGTCCCACTGCAGGGCGAAGGCCTCCCTACCTTCCTTCAAGACGTCCCTATCACCTGTTGAAGTTGTCCAGTCCCTAAGGTGGGCGTCAAGTTCATCTCTCCACCGTCGTTTTGGTCTACCGCGAGGTCTTTTCCAGTTCTGTGGGATCCATATGGTGGTAGATTTTGCCCACGACTCATCCGGTCTGCGGTAGATGTGTCCCGCCCAGTCCCATTTTAACTTTCCCGCATGTTGGCTTACGTCAGCTATTTGGGTTTTGGAGCGCAGCTCACTGTTCTTAATGCGGTCTGTTAATTTGACTCCAAGGATACTGCGCACGATAGCTCGTTGACAAACCCCAAGTCTGGACTTCTGCTTCCAAACCCCTACCTTCATGATACAGACACGTCCATATTTGACCAAAAATGTAATATTACACAAAAGCGTAGATAGCAAAATGTGTAGAGACCAATCAGTAAAAAAAATAAGTCCCTTAAGTCCCTGAGTAAATGTCATCTCAAACATTGTTTCGGATACTGAAGATTGTATTTGTCAAGCAGTGACTTACTAACTCTGTTATTGCGTTAACTCTGCTATTGCGTAAACTCTGACACATTCCAAAATTCTCAATTTTCATAGCAATAAGTTTAAAAATAATTTTGTTTTATTTTTCAGGATAACTTTAGAAGATTGTACAGCCCCATTAGGTCCGTTCCTGAGACGTATGGCGAAAGTGCCGACGCCTAATCCTATTATAAACAACGAAGCTGCTTCAGAACCTAATCCAACTACAGCATACCTAAAGTGAGTCACTCTTTGTAATATAAATTGAGTAAATGATTCATTATGGTTCATTATTCAATTTAAACATAAATATTGCTATCTTTATTTATGCAATATATATGGATGAGAATTTGTCTATGATTGAGCAACTTTTTTTTATCTACATACTTAAGAAAGAGGAGATTATCAATAGGTTATACAACGCGAAACTCAGCGCAGATGGCGCCCAGATGACAAGCAGAGACAGTAAACATATCTTTTTTTAAGAGTTTATGGCTTTTGTTATCTTAAGAAAGTTTTCTCTCAGTGAAGGTTTTGTCATAGATAAAACTGCTAACCTACTCGTATAATCAAGTTACTCTTTTCTTCTCTGTTTACTGTCTACGCCAGTGCTGCCCTCTGGCGCGAGCGTATTGAAGTAATATCCTTTATTCTGAGAGTATTATTTTGTACCAAATTTATTTTCTTTGTTATGATTTCGATGATATATTTTCTATTTATCTACCAACCACATTTAGTTTCTTTCTATTTTTGTTTTTCTTTATGTTACTGAGGAATAAACTTATCATTTTAAAACAAACCCGTAAGGGTTTTTAGAATGTTTTAATAAAAGATCTAGTCCTATCACGATTTAGTCAAATATCAATACAGTCCGATCGCGATGTTGTTCTATTCAGCTTTAGTCTTACAGCGATCTAGTCTTTTTGACAACCTAGTCATATCGAGATGTCATAAAGCTCCTAACCCATGTATTTGTGTTTAGTTTTTCAAAAATAAGTAATTATATAACCGGTGATTTCGATTAGAAAAGAGATCACCATTCAAATTTCATGATTTACTTGAGTTATCTTGACATCCGTGTTGGGTAACTTGGTTGTTTTGTGCTAAATTCATGTTGATGTTTTCAGGGAGCTAAATATACCAAGTGGAGATGGACTGATGAGCGTGCGACAAGCGGGGATCGCTTTACTCTGCCATTTAGATCGACTAGGATCACCTCTTCTACCGCCTTTGAAGGGTTTTGTTACGGTAAGTTTGAAACTTTCATATTTAAAATGTGTATACAGGTAGATTTTGAGAAGAGGCCTGGTTACTTTAATTGTTATAGTTACAAGGAAACGTTCTTGGGAGACTCTCCATACTTTTTAAAGATATTCTGAACTCCATATAGGTACAATACAGTCAGGTACAAAAATGCATAAATTAAAATATCTTTATATATATAATTCTTCTGTGAGTGTGTATGTCACTGAACTTCTCTCAAACGACTGGACCGATTTTGATGAAATTTTTTGTGTGTGTTCAAGGGGATCTGGGAATGGTTTAGATTATTTATTTATTTATTTATTTGTTGCATCATGTGGTTAATATAAAGGTGTTAACATTCTAAATTCCCTGACATGAGCCCCGTTGGGGCATTACAACTTCATCTTTAAGATGTATCCTAAACTATATTTACTTAAATAAACTATCTTATTATTAAGAACAGTTGGTAAGTAACTTAAATAAACTATCTTATTACTACTACTACTTATTACTACTTATTAACAATTTTGTAAAAAAAATTGAATAAAAACCCGTGCGAAGCCGGGGCGGGCCACTAGTATCAAATAAATCCCTATCGTTCCTACTAGAAATGTATTATTAACTTATTAAAACATATAAATTTCCTTTAACTTAAAAAAAAATAAGATTGATTTGAAAAACATCATATATATTTTTTTGCCATTTTAACTAAATTTTTCCCGAAATCTGTGGAAACAGTTAAAAAATACTCTTATATCTTTTAAAAATATGGATAGCCTTCTAAAACCGTTTCCTTGTAATTACAACGGTTATTGTACCTGCGCTTATGGTCTTTTCTCCTAAAAATTTACACTGTATGGTTTGTGCATAAGCTTTAAATTTTAAACTGACATATTAAAATATTGGTTCTTATGCTGTTTAGGGACATGTACTAGCTGGTGAGCGCGGACCTAGTCTGAAAATAAAAAGGGAATAATTGTAAATGGAGAGTCCAGATATTATTAGATAGCTTCTTACCTTTCTTTTGACGGGACCGTAATCATGCAAAACATCATTTATTTTGTAGTCGTTTCAATGTTGTTAACATTGCAGCAGCTCCTTTGAAGCAATTCTTTTTCAAACATTTCATAAATTTCCGTTATCGAACAAAATAATATCTCAATGTGATAAGGAGACACTGGACATAATTAGGAGACGAAATTACTAGCTATAGTAAAAAAAAAAAACATTTGAATCTATGACTCATTAATCATAACGTCCTCTTTACAGTGCACAGAATCAGCGCAAGAGGTGGTGTCAGTTGGAGTAGGCTCAGTGTCACTGGGAATGCTCAGGATCCAGCAAGTGGCGTGCGCGGAGAAAGTGGCGCTACTGCTGACCCACGACGGTGCTATCTACACGCTGCCGTACGATACTATGACGCCACATCTAGTACCAGGTAAGAGATAAGTTTCACTTTTCTATGAACCTTATTCAGCCAACTTATCTAATAGATCCAGAAAGTGGCGTGAGCGGAGGAGAAAGATGACTGTCAGATAGCCCAACAGTGGACAACCTACGGCTTCAATGCTGATAATATTATTCTGATATTATTTTTGAGGTCACTTAAGATTTCTTGAGTGTCAATAACTTTTCCATACACTAAAACTCGAATTTTCGCTAAGCTAACCTCTTCTACTTCAGAAGTAGAAGAGGTTAAACTTCATAGACAGCAGAGCTGTTGTGGTTGTTTGTTGTCAAGACTTCTTATGAATAAGATGACCGAAACCCTCTCCATTTGAGCGTATTTTCAACCATATTCACTCTAACATACGATATAACATTTCAAGGCCTAGAAAACCGGATAATAACACAAGTGGCATGCCACCCTGCCGGACGACACTTCCTATGTTCTTCATCGTGCTTCGGGGTCTGGTCGTGGGGGGCGGGGGACGACGGGAGGTTGGGGCATGGAGACACTGCCCCTAGAGACTCGCCGGCTTCTATTCACCATCTGCACCATCATGAAGTCATTAGGGTGTCTGCTGGAGTAGCTTGCAGGTGAGTTGACTTGTTAATAAAATTGTGTTATTAAAGTAATATGTTTTGAAGTGGGAACATGAAATTTGGCATGGAGGTTCTTTATAAGGAAAAACAAAACATTAGTTAAGAATAGAATTTACAAAACTCCACTTCCGAAGGGATTAAAGGGGATCGGAAGTTTTGTATAAAAGTCCAATGTTGCAATACATATAAAAAATTAAGAGATTTTTTATATGTATTTTCTATAGAGGTAGATGTTGTCTTAGGTATTCTTAAAAATCCCCTTTTAGGCTTAACACGGGGGGTTAGATGTTTGTATTAAAGACCTGTGTTTTAGTTTGTAGTACCTACATAGGATGTGCAAATAACTAACTCTACGCGTACGAAGTCGCGTCCACTACTTTAACATAAACATTATGGACCTGGAGAGGCTATATCTAAGCGTAGTAGTTGGCTACGACACGCGCTCGGAAACGGTCGTGCTTTGCTTTTGTACTGCACTGAATTTTTAATTTCTTATATTTATTGTTTAGTACAAACTACTCCTATTTTAACATTATATATATTTTTTAAAGTAAAGACTTAAACCGATTGTGTCCCATCTCTACACACTTGACAGACGGCACGTTGCGCGGGCTGGTGTTTGCGTGCCCACCTATCGCGTCTCCTTACCCCCGCAAATGGACGCGCCGCCTGAGTTAATTTTTAACCCCCGACCAAAAAAGAGCGGTGTTATAAGTTTGACGTGTCTGTCTGTCTGTCTGTCTGTCTGTCTGTGTCACCATAGCTCCCGAACGGATGGTTTTTGTATGAAAGGTGAGTCTTGCGCGAGTGTTCTTAGACATGTTTCATGAATATCGGTTGGGCCGTTTAAAAGTTATGGGGGTGAGAGTGGAGAAGCAAAACCAAAAAATCTGCAAATATAACTAGTGTGGGGTATCAAATGAAAACGCATCGCATCCACATTACATAATATTATGTTGTTTTACATTTAAGGAAATTAAGGCATTGGAATCGGGGGTTTTTCTTAAATTTTAAATTTAGATTTTATCAAAATAAGTGTACACAATCGACATACCGATGAAATGTTATATCAGATTTAATCTTCGAGTGCCTTCTTATATATTTTTTGGCGGATTTAACTGCACATTGAATTATGCATATTACTCAATTAAATTAAATAAAATGTATTGAGATCCACACGATCTTAGAACTTAATGTCAGGGAAATATCAAGGAAACCTGGAGACTTATAAAAGAAGTGTGCAACTTTAAACAGAATAATTCTCCTTCCCGTGAACTATTAAATCTAAATTCCGACCCTATAATATCATTAAATAATGTTAATCAGTTTTTTACAACTGTAGGTAAAACGTTAGCTAACACTACACTTCATAAAATTGGAAAAACGGAAACTGAATTGGCTAACTTGGATGGTAAATCCTGCTCCCGAGTAAATTCTATGTCTCTTTATCCAACTGACCCAGATGAGGTTCGATCCCTTATTCTAGGACTGAAAACAAATAGCGCGCCAGGTAGCGACAAGTTATCCTCGATGCTCCTTAAAAAATGTATAAAGTATTTGGTTTATCCTATCACATATCTATGTAACTTAAGCTTAGAAACAGGATCTTTTCCGGAAATATTTAAAACAGCTACAATCTGTCCTATTTTTAAAGCCGGAGATAAAAATGACCCATCCAATTATCGCCCCATCTCACTGCTCTCTTCTCTTTCAAAAATTTTAGAAAAAGTAGTAAAGAAAATACTAATGAACTATTTAGAAACAAACAAACTTTTGAGCGATAAGCAATTTGGTTTCAGAAGAGGTAGGTCTACAGAGGATGCTGTTCTTATGCTAACATCACTCATCACTCAACACCTGGATAAGGGCAACAAATGTGTTGGTGTCTTTCTGGACCTCCAAAAAGCATTCGACACTGTTTCTATACCTATCTTATTGCGTCGACTGGAAAATCTTGGAGTGAGAGGAATAGCTTTGGACTGGTTTACTGACTATTTGTCTGGTCGAACTCAAAGAGTACGTGTAGATGGCATTGTTAGTGATAGCGATAACTGTGTTTTTGGTGTACCTCAAGGTAGCATTCTCGGTCCGGTACTCTTTCTAGCCTATATAAACAGTTTGTGTAACTTATCACTTCCAGGTCTTGACTTGCTTATGTTTGCGGACGACACTGTTTTGATTCTACATGACAAGACCTGGCCTGGGGTTGTGAAAATTACCGAGAACAGTATCTGCGAGGTCACAAAATGGCTAGAAAATAGCTTGCTAACTCTTAACACTAACAAAACTAAATATATGTGCTTTAGCAAAACAGCGGCTGGGGATCCAGGACTTAATATTTGTTTGCAAAGTCACACATATCCCTGCAATCGTAATCGCCTTAGCAACTGTTCCTGCACAATCCTATCACGGGTGAAGTTCATAGATACCTTGGTGTGATCTTAGATGACCACCTAAATTGGAATCTGCACTTAACTTCACTAACATCTAGAATAAGAAGACTCATGTATGTTTTCAGAAACTTGCGACAGGTAGCCGACAAGAATCTTGTCATACTAACTTATAGAGCACTGTGTGAATGCCTCATTAAGTACTGCATATGCGTTTGGGGCAAAGCGGCAAAATCTTACCTAATTACTGCCGAGCGTGCACAGAGAGCTCTACTTAAAGTTATGCTCTATCTTCCTTTTAGGCACCCTACCACAGAGTTGTACAATAAGGCTGGAGTTTTAAGTATACGCAAAATGTACATAGTTGAAACAATGAGACGTTACCATAAAACAACTTTTTTTAATCAGACTAATTAAAAAAAAAGAATAGTACGATATTATGTACCAAAAGTTAAAAGTCGATTTGCTCACAGGCACTTCGATGTTACAGCCCCCCATCTCTATAATATTTTAAGTAGAAAACATAAAGATATTAAAAATAAATGCGACAGAGAATTAAAACAGTTAACAATAAACTGGCTGAAGGATCTTCCTTTTGAAGAAGTTGAAGCTATCCTTGATAAAACATAGAGTATGTTGTATATATAAATATATATTATATTTTACATTATTTAACTTTATATATTTTTGCTCTAGATATAATCTATTATACCTTATACTATAATTATGTATAATAAATAAACTATTTTACTGTATGTACCTATATAACACTAGTAGAAATTTTACACATTCTTATAAACTTGCGGAGAACCTAACGTATTGTATGATTTTCTTCTTTTTACATTGAACTATATTAATTTAATAATTATAAATGTTTTTTTTGCTTTCTTATTTGTATAAAAAATCTTGTTTGTTTAAGTTACTTTAAGATGTTGACATAATTTGTAATAAGTCTATATAGGAGAAGCCACTGGCTCCTGAAATACAGTTTTTAACTAGTTCGGGAGCCTATGGGACCTTAGTTTTGTTACTGTACCTCATTTTATGTCAAATAAAGAAATTTTTACTTTTACTTTTACTTTTAATGTTGTTCTCACTCGTAGCTACTGTTCCCACTTCAATGTGCTCACTCTATACTACTATTGATACTCTAAGCCGCTAACAGACACAATCTGTGTTGAAAATTCCTTGAGTCAAGTCATAATTAGTGGTAAAATTATTATGTTATTTCAGTGCGGTGATAACAGCCCGAGGGGCTCTATATACGTGGGGCAGAGGCCTCCACGGACGGCTGGGGCATGGTACTATTGAGAACTGCCTGACGCCACAACCCGTGTCCTTCAACGCGCATAACATTGAACGGATCATTGATGTTGCTTTAGGTATGTTGTTTGAAATAAGTTAATTAATATTTTTCGTATCCAACAACATAGAATGACCGATAAATTCAATATGATACATAGAATGACAGTTAGACACCCGCTATATAATGACCATCGCGTAAGACATAAGGTACATAATGTCCCCTTATCGGGAAGCAAAAGTATCGAATTAGTGCCACAGTTTTTGTGTTCTCCAGTAGGGTGTAAACATTAGAGTAAAGATATCAGGTATAGCTATAACGGATATAACATTGTTTGTCATTTTGAACCTCATACTATACCAGCGAGTCTGGCGGTGAACTGTCTCTTGGTGAAACTAATTTCCCATAATTGACATATACCCTTTATTAATTAACAAACCTCCCGCAGCTAAGATAAGCGCGCGTAAGCTAACATATATATTTTTTCTAGGCTGGGGTGAAAGTCAAACGCTTTGCTGCACTTGGGAAGGCGCAGTGCAAGTGTTCGGTGATAGTGAAGCCGGCGTTCCCCGGACTATAACCTCATTGTCGGTTCTTAGGATTACAAGGGTTTACACTGGACTGGACTGGCATGCGGCATTGACTGATAAGTGAGTTTCATCTTTATTTGAATCATTATTTTAAAGAATGATTTAAGGTTAAATTGTACACATATTTTTATCTATTGAATAAGTTCTATTTGATTACTGCATCTACAACATCTTTAGCTACTTGATAATGAAAATATTGTTAAAAAGAGGTTGATGTTGGAATTTTAGTATTTTACAGAAATTTCATGTTTATATTTGTTTGCAGCGGCCAAGTTTTTACATGGGGGAAAGGTGATGGATATCGTCTTGGTCACGGGAGTACAGAGAGTGTAAAAATTCCTAAAACAGTTGAAGCGTTTCAAGGTAATACAACAAAAACCTTTAATTTTTTATTCTATCAGTTAAATGTGTCAGTATGACTCTTAAGATGGAAATATAGATAAATTTAACCATTATGGACGCATTTTACCGAAAATAAAATGGCAACAGTAGTTTCGACGGTAGTATTTTACGAATTTTATAATATAATCCAATAATCATGAAAATACCTATAGATTTGATATGATGTGATTGATATGATCCTTTGCAGGCATAAGAATCATAGACTTATCACTGGGTGCGTCGCACGGTATTGCCTTGACGGCGGACGGCGCGCTTTACGCGTGGGGAACTCACGAGAGGACTCAGATCACTCGACCGGTACCGCAGCTGCTGCAAGTTCTCAGTCCTTCCTTTAAAGCCAATGGTAATAGTCATTTGAGCAACATATCGTCGACGACGCTGCCATAGCGCTGAACTACCATATGCAATCACGCGAAACTGCAAAAAGTTGCAATTATGAAATTTATGTGCATAAGTGCCATAACACCCGAGCTACTAAAAACTCTTCTAAAGTTTGTCTACCACTGACTGATGACATGGTGCTTTTTAAAACTTCAATAAGCTGCGTTTATCATATACTAACATTACATTATGAAATTATGAATTACTAAAATTAGAAAGTATTTTTCAACTCCTGTAAAGTTATCAAGGTGGAAAACACAAAAACCGTCAAATCATGGTATGTTACCCGTTTAAAATCATAATATTGTTATCAAGGTTGTAGTTACGCACTATTGCAAAAAGTAGATCAGCGCTATTGGTAGTATCGTCGACGATAATATTAATAGATTCATAGATAAAGCACTTTGTTTAATATGTATAAAAGCTTAGAGCTTACCACGGGGCTAGATGTTGTGTGGATTGTCTGGCAATATTTATTTATTTATTATTATTATTCACCTCTGGGTGCATTGCTTTGACGGCGGATGGTGCGCGTACACGTGGAACTCACAGGACTTAGATCACTCGACTGGTGTGGCAGTGGTAAACAGTTATTGTTAGCAACTCAAAGTTGTCATACATATTAATGTATCAAACACTTTCAAAGAGATACCTTGTGATATTATAAATCGGTTCATTTCTTTGTTTTCTTTTTATACTTCAATACGTAAAATAAGTCGTCATTCGATGTTCGATGATAAAAATGTTGACAATAGTTAAAATATACGATATCGTGGTTTCAATGGGTCGGTTTTGTTTTTTTAGGTGTTACAAGTGGCTCTTGTCATATCTTTGTTTGGAGTGAGGAAAACCCAAGAGACCTACCATCGTGTATGCCATTTGTTATCGACCTTTCTGACAGCACATTCAAGTGAGTATTTCCCTATGCTTATACGAGTGGGTATTGTGTACAAAATTGTGTCCGATCTAATTTAATTGTTATATTTCAGATTTTTGGAGAGACTGCTGAAATTGGTGGTTGAGCAATGTGCTACAGCTCCTATGAAAGAGATTGAATGTATTGCTATAGCGTGTTTGAATCTGCTACGACTTCAGGTGAATATAATTTATTGTAGAGTAGTTTTCTCATTAGTGTATAGTCCTTTTATCGCTAAATGATGTTAGCTTGGGGGATAGGAGGTTTTGAACGCCATCTTGGATGTCTAGTCCAAGACACCTATCCATGGTATCCTTAAAAAAAAAAAACTAATGAGGCTCTGGGATTGGTTGGTGACCAACTTTGTGGGCTATGGTCTAATCTCTCTCAGTTTTGAGGGAGGCCTATGTCTAACAGATGATGATCAAGGTTGCTTACTTATGGCTCGGTTAATTATTCTTTAATGTGGGGATTTCCGCAAAAGGCAGCAGATCCATTGAATATTCCTACTATTGAATATATTTATTTTGTTCTTCACATTTTTTTAATCAGGTACATGCATGGCAATGCGCAAGAGGAATAGACTTGGAGGAAAGTGAGAGCGAAGGTCGCTCTTGGAGTTCAGGAGTCCACACTGCGTTGGTAGCCTTAGTGGAAGGACGAGCTGGTGTGGCCGCCGCTGTGGCCGCTAAGAAGGCCTTAGCCGCGGCCTGGCCTCTACTGTTGCCTACTCCGCAAGTTCGAGCGCATCATCTAATCGCGTTACTGCCTCAAGGTACTTTGTGTAATAACTAAATATGATATGATAATTGAGACTAAGTGGAGGTGATAAACCCATCGATTATTCCGTGGCCTAATGTAATTTCGGAATGTTTATTGCTTGAAACGACATTATGTTGAAACTTATAATTACAAGGTACAGGGGTTTCTAAGAGGGGTTTGACTGCCTGACATCCATGTCGGAAATAGAGACAGATAGTAGTGTCGTGTTCTATTTGGCTATCTCGTATGATTTCTATTTGAAGATGATGATGAATTAATATTCTAAATTTGAGCAAGAAAAAATTAAGACGAAGTAACGTAGCTTACTAGCGAAATGCGAGACTGGCACCCACGTCTTCCATTATACGCATGGATTAATTAATTTTTACTAAAGTAATTTTTTTCTACACAAATTTAGAATATTAGTTTCAACCTTTATGTGGGGTTTATCACTTTTTAAATACATTAAGGCAGTATTAAAGAGGTCCTATCTGCCGACAGGCTGACTGGTGACGAAAACGCAAATAAAAGCTAATAAAATTTTATTGTTTTTTAATAATTATATCTTTTTCTTAGGATCTGCCCCCGCTAGCACAGGCGCTCGCTTCATGACAGAGCTGCTCGTTTGGTCTCTCCTTGGAGGCGGTGGTTTGAGAGATGCGCTACGTACGGCCTTGCAAGCGCACCCCGCTGATAAATACAATCACTTGTATATGGATACGTAAGTAACATTACTGAATAATCAGGCGCTCGCTTTATGATAGAGCTGCTCGTGTGGTCTCTCCTTGGAGGTGGTGGTCTGAGAGATGAGTGACATACTGCATTGCAGGTGGGGTGCACCTTGATACACTCGCATTACACTGATACAATAACTTGTATATGGATGCATAAGTATCATAACTCTCAAGTCGCTCGTTTTCTATAAGTAACATAAATCTCTTACCAGAATGCTATTTAATGGTATATGTTCAGTTTTATTTACAATACTGGTTGCATAGCAGTAAATCAAAAATACTCTACAAAAAATATATACCTGATTTTTTCGACATCCTAAATCCTATCCATACATATCCTGTACGTATATTTTCTTAAAGTTTATCCTGAATCAATTACTAATTCAAAGTCTATCTAAATGCCATAGTATTGTCTACCAGCCATCTTTAGCTCATAAAAAAAATACTTTGGTGATTTCAGGAGTTATGATCAAGTCGATATTATAACCGGCCAGCGCAGTACGCGTAGTAATACGCCGGGAGAAGATGGCAATGGTATGTGTTAAAGAAAAGAGACATAACAATACTTTAACTTAACTATTTTGTAATAAAAATAAATGATGTGTGTATTTCAGGATATAACGAAGAATATCAATTAAGTAATGCAAACACTGAAAAGGGGGCTTCAGTACCACTGATGCATTTGGTGAGTTATTTAACCATTTATTCGTTGCTTTTTTAATTAAATTCGGGGCAGTATATACTAAATTCACCTGAGTTAATTCACCCTGGTGCATTAAGTATACTTTTAGTAGACTTTATTTTCCCAGGTCGTTAAATTCATACATGCTCCTTTTAAAATATGTACTGCATAGACCAAAAGGCATTCTTTAAATTCAAATTTCCCTTTTGCAGGTAAAACATCTGATTAAAAACACAAGCTGTCAAACGCGATTGCAATTAAACGCAATTATTCATGGTGATAAAAGTAAAACAGATGATCCAAAACAACATGATACAGTTAGTCCTAGCTGTGATCTTCTCTTAAGGTTTCAAAGGTAAGTAAGTAAGTGATGTTCACCTAAGTATTTCGCTGTTTACCTCATAAATACTCGGAAGCTAAACTTTTCTTGAATATTACGTTATGTTTGACAATGACGATATTCTTTGCGCCGTATTAGACCGGCGCCGCATTTTGCCAAGACGATCGTAAAAAAAAAATTGGTTTCGCTATTTTCTAAAATTAATTATATAAATCTCTCAGTTAATCTTACAATGCATGGCGATCAATCATTATTAATTATCAGTTATTATTACGGAACCCATATTTATGAATTTCACATAGTCATGAAGTATACCATTTCAGACTGATATTCTGCGAGGCGATGTGGACGCGTGGCGGTAGATCCTCCCGAGGCGGTGTCAAGATTCTTCTTAACCAGTACACGTCGTTATTAGCAGAGCACGTGCATTCCACGCTTGTGTCGTTCAAACGCGCCGTGCGACGGGCCGATAGCACGCAGCTTGCGGCGTTGTGCGATCTTCTCGCTGTTGATATCGTGGGTAAGATCCGTTTAAAAAAATATCAAAACGTGCCATAAATTCGAGAAAATAATTTTGATTTATGTTAATATTTTGTTAATCTATATTTTTCGTAATTTGCTATAAAATACTTATTCAACCCGATTCCAATACTTGCTAATCTGAAAAAATAATATACTGTTCTGGACATCTAACAAAAAATAACAAATTCACAGGGCGTGTGGTGACCGAGCTCAGTGCGTGGCTTTGCGCGTGCGCTGCCCGTTCCCCGAGCGTGATCGCGGACTGCACACATTCCATAGTGAAGATATCCCGCGCGTGCGACGACGCGGCGAAGGTGCTGCCCTCTGCGACGAAACTGGACGCCGACTTGCTCGGCTGGCCCGGCTTAGTGACGAAACGGGGTCAAAACTGCAATGCCATCATCAGAAAGTAAGTTTGACATGTTTCTACTACAAGTTTTGACTGCATACACTCCATAATAACCCACGCGTGCACCGTTGGCAAACAAGAGGGACTGTCTCCACGCTCTGAATACGTTCTGAAAATAATTGATCTGAAGGTGAGTAAACAAAAAAAACAATTCACCATTATATACGGATATAACATGGACAAAGAATAACTTCAATTTGAAAAACCGGTCTTCAGTAATATGCGTCCTTAAATTTTTACGATTAATTTTAATTTATTTATATTAACAGCTTACTGTTCTTACTATCTGCTATTAGTTAAAGGTTTTTAGCAAAGATATATTGTACTCGCAGAGAGTCGCATCGCAGACTGTAAATCAACCTGACTAATCCCGCATATATTTTACATCTGTTCTCAGGTGCGACATAGCAAACAAAATCCGCGAAGGAGGAGTATGGATAGTCATCTCCGGCCATGTCTACGACGTGAAAAACTTCGAATGTGAGAACGCCAGTACAGTCGAACTGGTCCGCAAGTTGAAGGGAAGCGATGCAACCTCCGCGTTGAGTGTACCGCCTCATGCCGCTTTCTTATCGAGGATAATGGATAAATGTGTTGGAATATTTGCTGATCAGATTTACAGTCATGGTTGTAATGTAAGTATGTAGTTCTTAATACCATAATTTTTTTAAAGTATTTTGTTTAGTTTGACGTGTTGTCCCACTAATTAATGTTTGCCTATCCCCTTGCCAAAGTTTTCGTACTTACGCACCAGAAGATTTATGTAATTGAACCGTAACCTATTCTAGCAACAACTGCGTATTATAGAGCTTTTTTCAATGCATGAAGAAAGTAATCTAAGAAAGTAAGTTTAAATTATCCACCTAAATTACTGGAGTACCTACGGAGCTCAAACTACTTCATTAACCAAATCTCGGATCTGACCACTGGTCACCATTTTATATTGGTATAAATTGGTTAGGTTTTAAGAATAAACAGATTCAACACAGGGCATTCTCTGCTCCATCTTGCCTTGGATGTCCATCTACGCAATGACGGGAAAGATAACCTACCCTATCCATATTGTTTTATAGCCATATACTAGGTCATAATGCTTAAACTAGGTTTAACATGTACTGAATAAAACTCGTTTGACCATAGGAAAGTACAGCAACCTTACGCGCATACCACATCTTATCGTCAAGTGCATTCCAATGCGCTTTGGGAGTGTCTCAAAGTGGCGTTAGATTAGCGCGGTCGCTGCCCATACAACAAGCTGAAAAGGAAGCGTCGCCACACGCTTCGTCCGTGTTTCTTAGAGGCGGGTTACTGGTAAGTATTTATATTATTGGTAGTTAGTTGTTTTATCAGTCCTAAGCGCGTATAACGCAGCTTGTCTCCCTCCACCCTCCGGGCTGGGCCATAGCGTGAAGCGATTTTTTCGTGTTTCGTAATGTGGTCCGGAGAAGCCATCTATCTACCTTCTAGGTCTTCATGGGCCATCTTAGACCACATCGTCACTTTACATCAGGTGGGATTGTGGTCAAATGAAGGCTTATCAAGTCAAGGATTTCGTTCCAATATGCCATGGTAGAGTCTCAGAGTAGCGTTAGATTGGCTCGGTCGCTACCCACTCAACAAGCTAAGAATGCCCCGCCACATACGTCGTCATTGTTTCTTAGATGTTTATTTTAGTACGTCGTGTTTATTTAAGTCATTTATACTTTTAGATCGTTTGGGGTAATTATAAAGTATTATAAATTACATTTTCCGAGATGTCAAGTCGAATGTAGCTCATTAATACAATACAATACAAAATTATTTATTGCAACACCACAATATAGGAACATACATAGGAGATACATATTTCATACAGTGACACAATGGGCGACCTTATCACTAATAGCGATCTCTTCCAGGCAATCTTTGGATGGATCAGAAAAATTGTTAATAAGAGAGAGCAGTGGCGTTTACACAGATTTATAAATAAAAATAAAATGAGTAGTACTGAAAACAAACACAGTAGGAGTGTGTAGTAATGAACATAAATTAAACGTACTTAAATTAATTAAGTAATTATTTATTTATTTGTAGTGCGTTTCAGTTAATCGAGTTTATTGTTAGACTAGCGGTCTACTCCCGCTTAAGCCTATGTTTTTTTACCTATTTTACTCGAACGACTCAAGTGTGTCGCTATAGTGTGCTATCACACTGTCTGCAGCTCCGATGTATGATTTTTATGTTACCTTGCGCCAAAAAAGATGTAACAGACATTGTTATACTACCAATACTTAAATGTTGCTACCCTCAAAAGAGTCAGGTTTAGCTACATTTTTCACCACTGAAGTAACTTCAGTAGTTACATTCTCCATTATGATGTATCGCACGAACAATTTCTGTTCTCGTAATATATAATTTTAAACAAAAATAAAGTGTATAAGTGCCCCACTTAGTTACTGACTTAACAAAGTCACGCATCATAGTATAATAGGAGTAACAAACTATAATTCAGTACACAATTATTTTATTGTGTGCTGAATTATGGTTTGTACTCCTGCTGAGCTGAGCGGAGCTGATATTTGTCAGCTCCTATCAAATATACTACCTGATTTATCTTCCAGTCAACACAAATACCAAACCCATTCGAAGAAGAAAAAGCTGAAGCCCGCAGTGGCTCCTCAACGGGAGGCAATAGCCCAGCGACCGAAGCACCGACGCCGGATTCTAAGCCGTCTTCCACGCGAGTCTTGAAGAACTTCGGCAAGTCTACTGCGAAGGCTGATTCGTTATTACACGCGCTGGCTGAACCGAAGTTGCATGTAAGTATCTCACCCTTTTAGTATAATATTAATATCTTTCAGACAACACAACTACAACGTCAGGATGAGAAAGCGAAGGCTCGTAGTAGTTCCTCAATGGGAGGTAAAAGCTTAGCTACCAATACTAAGTTGAAAAGCCGAAAGAAATGCTTGATTTCAATTTGGCCACGGGCACCGACATTATTGACGCCCATCTTTAGTCATGGGTACTGCAGAACACGGCCTAGGGAAACTCAAGCCAAACCGTTTTTTAAGTTTTCCAAATCGGGCATATATTAACAGTATGGTGAGCTAGCTAAAGGATTTAAGTAGTTTCCCTCTAAAGCCCACTGTTTTTTTCCAACCTGTATATACACTTTATAGTTACATAATGTAATATTTTTTAACGTTTTAAACCCACACTGTCCTACATCAAGCGCCAAATGCTCCTTTTATCATAAAATTATGTAATGTTAAATTCTAGGATCCCCTAGCTCTACACTTATGGTGGGCCTGCGAGCGTCGTGAAGGCTGCGCCCCTCACTTTCCCCCGGAGCACCCTTTGGAGGAGCTGAGGCGGGCTCTTTTAGCCGCGTTACTCTACCATACTGGCTTGAAAGAACATGCATTGGCAACTGCTACGGCTGGTACGTTTTTAAAAATCAAAATCATTTACTGCTATATGAATATGTTACATTTGTATAACCTGTCTAAATGTATTTAATTGGACTTATAAATTAACTGAACTAAAGTTGTCCTAAAAATATTGTGTAAAAGTCGTTTTCACATGTGTGATTATTTATATGCAAATGACGGCTACGACCAGCGACACAAGTTTGGCTCCATGACGCGAGCTATGTCTCTAAATTTAAACGAGTTATTTCTATTATATTTATATTTATCTTCTAGAAAAAGAAAAAGGTGAAGTGAAATTGTCACCAGCCTTGTCGGATATTGTGAAAATGGTGCAACAGTGTAAATGGACCCTAATGAGAGCAAGACAGCAGCTATCACGCGGGTACAAAGAGGTAAAAGAAGTCTTTGCACTTACATAATATTATTCTTAAATGCCAACTGAATAATAAATTTAAATGTATAGCTATTGACATAATTTTAGGCTAAACATATTTTTGCACTTGACTTTACTATAAAATGCTTTCATAGGTTTGCGCGGCACCTTTGGAACGAGCGAGATTTCTTCTTCACGAGATACGTCCAGCGATATCTCCAGCTGTGAGCGCGTTAAACGACCGTCCGCCCTATGCCCGTCCTCCAACAGCTAAAAGAATATTCCAGAAAGTCACCCGAGCCCTAAAAACACCGAGCTTCAAACGGCGCTTCACCGCTGAAACTACCAAGGAACTGCGAAACAGACAAAATAGCCTCAGTAAAAGCATGTTTAAAGTTTCTGGGAGTATGTTACAAGGCGATGCGCTCATTCTCAAGTCAACCATCGCCTGTCAATCTAACAGACCCCCTGATAAACTTCCAAATATTGTAATTGTACCCTTGCCAGGATCCCAGCAGAAAGGATCCACGAAAAATATATTAATAACACCTAAAAGTTCCCAAAGAAGCTCCATGAAAGGTACTCATATTGGATCTTTAAAAATATCAAAGCAACAAAGAAAAGCGCAAATATTAAACGCTTTACAGAATCCTAAAACAGCAGAATCGCAAACGAAACATTTGATGATTCACTCCCCGAAAGTTGCGCAAACGTTAAGGGCCGCGAAGGTGTCACAAGCTTCAAAAGTAGCCAAAATGTCACAGTCTTTGAAATTGCCTCAAACACCTAGAGTAGTGCCAATGAATACTCATCAGATTCCTCAGTTTACAATTCTTCCACATCCTTCTAAATATCAGTCGTTGCCAACACCGTCAAAGTCTTCCCAACTTTCGTTACAAGCTCAGAGGAGTTCCCATTCGGTAGTAATAGGTCCTGCAAGTCTACCGGCAAAACTAGCCCAATCAGTTTCAACATCACAATCTACCAAAGTAACTCCATCAACTGTTACCTCAAAATTTACCTCAAATGTAGGAGCAGCAATGCAACCTATTAAAGTTTTATCAGCTTCTTCTGTTTTACAACCAAAAATGCCTCAATCTACTGTTGGGGTTGTTAAATCACAAAAAATGGTGCATGCTATTGCACCTTCGCAACCAATAAAGGTTGTACAGTCAGCGGGAATTTTGCAGACATTTAAGCAAACTCAAAAAGTTTCTTCCTCAACTGTAAAACTACCTATAAAAACCCAATTCAACCCTCAAGTTACAGCAAGTACACAGCCGATAAGGGTCCCGATACATCCTAAACCACAGTTACCTTCTCAACAATATGTTCCTCAACCTACTGTCTCTCAACATCACAGAGTGTCTCATCCAAACTCTCCCAAAATAATGGCCCAACCTCTAATGCCTCGGGTCCCTAATTTTCCACAACCGGCTAGATTACCTCAACAAAATATATCCCACCCAAAAGTTCCTCATTCGAACCACCTCAGAATTCCACAAGGTTCTCACTCACAGAAAGTGTCGCAACAAGTTGTGAAATTCTCTCAATCCATGCCGCATTCTCAAACAAACTCGGCGTCCCTAAGTGCTAAGATGCAAACTCCAATGCAACAAGCCTTCAGAATCGCACAAGCTAGACGTCCCCCCACTCTCGATCAAGACCGCTACAGCGAAGACGATGACGACGACAACGGAATACTGATTCCGCAAACTCGAATAAGAATCAAGCAACTGAAAATTAAACCTATGCCATCAGAGAAAGAGATGAAAAACGCTTCTAACCAAGTCGACGCTACTAACACCGCACGAAGAGAACGTCCTGAGAAAATCTCTCTCAGAGTACAAAAGCCTAGAGCGCAGATTGTTGACTTTGACAGTGATAAAACCCCAACGAACGAACCGACTGATATGACTGAGCCGCTAGTGCTAAGAGAATCTCTTGAAAGCGAGAAGCAAGTGCGTATGCTCGCGGATGAGCTTAAGACTGATCTCATTACGGCTGACGAGGAAAAGGACGACGATATTTCTGAACGTAATAAGTTTGTTAATGCTTGGGTTTCGAAGCTCGCTTGTGATGAAAAAGGTAAAGTAATATGACAACAATACATAATTTTGTTAACAGTTCCATTATTGAATAATGAATTGACTCGTGTGTTTCAGACTTGTATTGGTTGCTCGAAGAAGTAACACCAGAACAGCAGAGTCTGTCCGCTGCAATTATTGACTTTGTGATATCTGAAAAACCCTGTGATATTGATATATTACGACGTGCTTTGTACTGCCAAGTAAGCTGCATTAACATAAGATCATTTCATTATATAAGCATAAAAAAACTGGTTAAGAAGTGCGACAGAATAGTGTATTTTATTTTTACGGCAAGATGACTATAAACAATCATGATTTGGTTATTTTCAGGTGCAAAGAGCTGAGATAAGAAAGACTGGATATAGCATGATAAACAGTATTCTACATTCGTCCCAAACTATGTCTAATAGTGTGAAATACGCCGCCTTAACCGGCTTGCTTGGAGCGTCAATGGCAGACTCAGTACCACATGTACCTGTGAAACCCACCATTCCACTTACTCCGCCTTTAAGCGACATCGAATCTGTGATACCCCATACTAAATATATGGTGCTATTAGAAAGATCGAAATTAATGGACTTTATTCTAATTGAGTTGAAGACAAGAGTGCTTGATGGTGAACCTACTCAAAGTTTACCGTTGAAGATGAGTGCTAACTATGGTGCGCATTCGTTATTGAATAGACCTTCCCGTGCAAGGTAAGAAATCAAGATTTAAAAAACCCTCCACGCAGTTTGAAATTATCAATTAATAACTTTCATCATATTTAAAAGCTAACTGTATTGTTTTTTTTAAGGTTTCTAATAGCATTGCTATCCCTTCTAATGGAAGGAAGTCAAGGTCCCGAATTGGAACAGCTTATTAACGGTGGAGCGCTTAGCTCGTGTTTGAGCCTACTAAAACAGATAGGAGGGGAATCATCCCAATTTGCTTCACTTATTTGCAACAATTTGAAAGCCAAATGTAAGTAAATACGCCATTGGATAATAAACCTTATTTCTAACAAATAAGATCTAAATATTTTTATCTTTCAGCTGAATGTCTGGTGATTTATGAGGATGAAAGACTAGGTGCCCGGGCTCGTGGTACATCTTTATCTGGTCCTGAACTTGCCTCTTTAATGAAAATCGGTACTAGAGTTGTCCGAGGGCGGGATTGGAAATGGGGAGATCAGGTATAAAGAATATAAAGATGCGAGCCAACATGCTTTTATTTATTTTTGGTTTATCTTAAAAATATATATATATTTAAACACTAATATAACAACAAGAAACTACTTAGTTATAAAAAAATATTATAAAAACTGAGACATAAGTTCTCACCTATCTAGTTAAACATAGTATAAATGATTTCTCTCTCTCTCTCTCTCTCTCTCTCTCTATCACATAGATTCTTTTCAAATTAGAACAACAACGACAATTTTTAGCTATCTAAAAATGTTATTTTTTTACCTTTTACCTATTATTCTAAACTTGTCAAGTATTTTTTCAATTAAAATTCAATTAATATATTTAATATTTTGTCGCGATAATTTTCCCGGAATTCAGACGGCATGTTGTTAATCAGTTGCGGAACCATAAATGCGGTAGTGCGCTCACCTACGTGTTTTTGGGGGAAATTAAGGCTTATCTCTTTCTAGGATGGTTTACCCGGTGGCGAAGGTCGCGTGATCGGAGAGCTCGGTGAAGACGGGTGGGTCCGTGTAGCGTGGGACGCAGGAGGAACTAATTCGTATAGAATGGGGAAAGAAGGGAAATATGATCTCAAATTGGCTCGCTCGCCGTCACCACCGCCATCTGTTGACGAGACTGTACATGGTGTGACTGGAGGTTTGTTAAAGTTTATTCTTTATTATCCTCAGAATGCAAAAAGATTGGTGTATAATAAACATCGTCTATGAGTATAACACAGTTTATTTCTTTTGAGAGCCTGGTTTTCCTTTTGAAAGAGGTTTTATAAAAAAATATGTAATTTTGTTTTGTTTACAGTACGTGCTTGTTAACGATTTTTGCTTATAAACCTTATTCTTCCAGGAGTCGAGCATAGTACAGAATGGTGGCCAGTAAGTGAAGTTCGGGCTTCATGTACATACGCTATTCGTGCGTTATGCGCTGGCATTGGGGCGATAAAAAGCGATAGAGGTTCAGTGGCTAGAAGGAACGTTGCTGCGTTACAAAGGCGGCTACTTGCGTTGGCTCATGCGCACGCCACGCCACCGCCTACAGCGTTCACTGGCAGTTATCATACGGCTCTTGCTCTGTTAAGAGGTTGGTTTTTGTCATTAATTTTTAAACTGTTTTTGTTTGCGTAATCCGAACAGTGATAGCGTCTGTACATGCTTAAATTAATGGTACCATTGACAGTGTCATAGAACAAACTTTGCAATTTTTCAATGTAAATTTCCGTCTGCGGGAATGTGCTGGTATAAAAAGTACTCGGGAGATACACCGTGTATGGAAGCGGATTAAGATTACTTTCTTTATTTTGTGTTGTTTACAAACGAAACTTTTGCTGTCTAGGTATGGCTAAGACTCCACTACGGCTAAACCGCCGCGGTTTTATGATCATTTCTTGTTGTTTGTATTACAGCTAGCGCACAAACTCCAGAGATGAGAGCTGCTCTATGCACGGATCCTTGGTTCGAATTATGCTACAGTATTATCTCGTGCACGGATAAATCGGTTTCTCAAGATCACATTTATTTACAAGTTAGTATGGGTTATCTCACTTTGATATCAGATTTTAGATGTAAGGTTAGCTCGGTGAAGATTACAAAATAACCCATGTTTCACTTTTGTATAATGAATTAAAAAAAATTTTCATACTAACAATAGAGACAGATGATTTAGTGAAAGCTTCTGGTTTGCGGTGGTTGCAAGCCGTGTCCGACCAATATAACTGGAACTTATTAAGAAAATTATTTAAAATTGATATTTATGTTAAAAAAAAAAAAAAACCAGTTTTATTGTGTTAGTTTCATAGCTATGGTTCCACGCACAATTCTGTTAAGTATATAAATCATCTTTGTTTATTATTCCTAGATCCAATCTCTATGGATGCTCCAACGAGTGCTAGTTGAACACCGTGGGCCGATCGAATGGCGTCATACAGTATGCGCCCAGTTGCTGGCACTTATTGGTCGACTGTGGCTTGAAACACATCCTCAAGATCCAGCGCTAAAGCTTAACCACAACACTATCGCAATAAATGCCGAGGAAGAGGAAATAGGTAAGATTATAATATGAGTAAACTTTGGAATATTTCAAAACTTGAGAACCTTTGAATGGCAAATACACTCGCGATGGTCTTTATTAAATTAAAATTATCTGGTAGTGAGATTGTGGATTAACATAGATCTATCGGATAGTAAACATTTCACTGAATGTTCATTTCAATTTTATTTAAAATTTAAAGTTAAGAAAAACCCCCGATTCTAATGCCTTAATTTCCTTAGAAGTAAAACACTATAATATTTTGTAATGAAGCACGAGATGCTCTTTCATTTGATACCCCACTCTCTCACCCCGATTTTCATTAAACATGTCTTATGATAATGATAAGTATGTACACATATTACTTAGAAATGGTTATATTCTTTTAAGTTATTTATAAACCAGCAGCCTCTATGGCCCATTTATCTGGTTATTTAATAGACAAAATGATTATAAATAAATATATCTACTATACATTAAAAACACCCAGACCAAGGAGAATGTCCTTTCACAACATACAAACACTTGACCACTCGATGATGATGTGGTTAACAGAAAATTAATCAGTCTTTGATCAATTTAACTTATTTTTGTCTTAATTTTGTCCTTAAATGTTTGAACTTTCAGATAACAGGTGGCGCGCGCCCGCCACGGCCGGCTACACCGGGGCGAGTTGCGCGGCGCTCGTGCAACTCGTCAGGCAGCTACACACCGCCGCGCAGTGGCAGGGGCCGATATCTACTCTGCTGCTGGAGAAACTGCAGTTGGCAGCTCAAATGGTATGGGTTGACCCACTGTGATCGTATCGTGGATATTTTAACAGCAATAAACTCGTAATAAATGAAATAAGTAAATAAATATTTCCAAACAATTCACACAACAATATCTAGCCCCGTGGTAAGCTCTAAGCTTGTGTTACGGGTCCTAGATATCTGTTATACTTAATATAATAGTCATACATATATAGATATTTTTTATTATACATATTAATGGTAATGGATTGCTGAACTTAATTTACAATTTGTTGGGAAGAAAAATATTTCGAACTGAGGCGGCACTTAAGATTCTACCAAACGGATTTCGATCAGAGTGCTACTGATTTGTACAATCTATTACTGACTTGCTTTTTACTTTGAGATTTGGAAATGGAATGTATAATGGCATTCGCTTATATTGATACAAAATAAAGTCAAAGTCAAAAAGTTTATTTCCATAGAGGCATGCATAGACAAGTCAATAATTATAAAATTCTCCATGATGATTCTTTTGGAAAAGATCTTGGAATTATATTATTAAGATAACATATAGATGATGTGTTATTTTATTCTTTAAACATATTTTATTTGTTGCCAAAAAATAATTGGCGCTGTGTACTAATGTTGTTATATTTTAGGTAACGAATGACTGGCATTGGTGGCCTCAAGCGAGCCAAGAAATGACTCAAACTATGAAACCAGCGCCACCTAGTCTCGATACTTGTCTCATTGGTAAGTTTTTTATGTAATTATTAAGTTTGTGCACTTTCAGTTCTTAGCAATGAAATATACAATACATTACACTTTATTGCACACACAGGGAAACAAAATACAACAACACGTAGGAAACAAAATGTACAATGGAAATATAAACCGTATCTTGTATGCTTATGAAAATTGTTATGCAATAGGACCACCTCACCACCATCTTCGAATAGGACGCTTTCATGCTCTCATTCAGACTATAAATAAATAAAATAAATAAATAAATATTTCCAAACAATCCACACAACAGCATCTAGCCCCGTGGTAAGCTATAAGCTTGTGTTACGGGTACTAGACATCTGATATACATAATATAATACACATACATAGTTAGATATTTTTTAATATACATACTAAACACCCAGACCAAGGAGAAAATGCTTGCAGAACATACAAACACTTGACCTCTCGGCGGGAATCGAACCCGCTACCTCTTGCACCGCAAGCGGACCTCCGCCCGCCGCGCCACTGAGGCAGTCATTTATCACTATTATAATTTATCTGCGCGGAGATGGTGAACAGAGCTTGTATATTATTTAGCATAAGCATACTTTATATACGTTACCTTATATACTACTGGGACATAAGGACCTCTTATTTATTAAAAAGTTTACACTAATACTAATATAATGAAACATTCTACAAATTCTAGGGGTTTGTTAAGAATAATAAGGTAATTCCTCAACAACTTATAAGAAAATAAAAAAGAAAGAAAAACTAAAATATTTTTCAAATATACAGAAAAAAGTACAAATTATATTTACAAATAGATTTACATAAGTATAAATTATATATATATACATAGATATTCTTTTTTAATTTTCCATATGTTGTCCCACTGCTGGGCTAAGACCTCCCCCAACTCCCTCCAGGAATCCCTATCCAGAGCTGTTTGCTACAAACTTTATATTTACACATATATAAATAAAAGTTAATTGTTGTTCGTTAATCTGATTAAAACTCGAGAACGGCTGGGCCGATTGAGCTGATTTTGGTTTTAAAATGTTTGTCGTAGTCCAGGGTAGGTCTAAACGGTGAGCAATTAAGATACAATGAAAATTGCCGGGAACTTTTATTACCCGTGCGACGCCGGGGCGAGCCGCTAGTGTTAAATAAAGCTTTATCAGCAAATACTAACATTTATTTTGCCTTGCAGCTGGTGCGTTAGGCGTGGTGGGTGGAGTTGAATGGCGAATACGAATTGGTCACAGAGTAACAGTCGGGTCGCCGCCAAGAAATGGAATTGTTACTCAACTGACGCCTAGGGCCAAAATATCTTTGATTTATGACGACAATACGCTAACTAAAGTGAGTAACATGATTTTATTCCATACTCGTCATATTTCTCTGACCTATGTAACAGAAGGGATTATGTTTTTAAGGTTCCGGGAAACGGGACCCAGGCTGTGTCTTAGGAACCGTGTTAAATAGAGAGTTGAAATTGAGGGATTCTGTTGCCGCTATAACAATACTACAAAAAATAACAAAAGAAAATAATTATGAATTTTTTTATCAAATTGTATAAACTGTACACGGAACCCTAGGTGTAGTATATAAGTCTATCTCATAAACATAAAATATTTTTTTAATCCAATGTTTTTAATATTTTACAAAACGTTATATTTATTTTAAAATATTTGTTAAATTTTCTCTATTGTATACATTTATAGAGTGAACTGAGCGGCATTCTGAGCGCGGAAAGCGAGCGCCTGATCCACCCGCTAGGTGGCGGGGAGAGCGCCTTGCGCGTTTGCGCTGCGTTACTGGGCGCGGGGCCGCAAGCCTCGCCTATGCATCCCCACCATTTACCTGGTAAATACATAGTTTACAAAAAATATATATTTTGAAAATATGTATGTCTATTTTTGAATTCCCGACCAAAAAAGAGGGGTGTTATAAGTTTCTGTCTGTCTGTGGCACCATAGCTCCCGAACGGATGGAGCGATTTCAATTTAGTTTTTTTGTATGAAAGGTGAGTCTGGCGCGAGTGTTCTTAGACATGTTTAATGAAAATCGGTTATGCCGTTTAAAAGTTATGGGGGTGAGAGTGGGTAAGGAAAACCGAAAATCTGCAAATATATTAGTGTGGGGTATCAAATGAAATCGCATCGCGTCCACATTACATAATATTATGTTGTTTTACGTTTGAGGAAATTAAGGCATTGGAATCGGGGGTTTTTCTTAAATTTTAAATTAAGGTTTATAAGTACGTGAAAATAACGATGCCTAGCCCCAGATTCATCTGGAAATTGCAAATTTTCTGGAAACAAAAACACACTCGTCGACCTGATACGGAAAGTGACAGTCAAATCAGTGTGTCTGAGTAGGAATGCAGTGGTAATATTCAGAACTTGTTTAAATACACTTTTTATCTATTTAAGTTTTATACTTAACCCATCGGAAATTCTATACGTTCCACACTACATTTCACTTATTATTTTGCTGTATAAGATGTTTTATAAGTAACTTAACAGTATATAAAAATATTAAAACAAGAGTCTTACGATGTTTTCTTTATATTCTAGCTGATCTTGACGTTTTTGGACTAAGAAAGCAGCAAATGGAACTACTGACACTGTGCGCCGTAAGAGGGCTTTTGACGACGCGCACTCGACTCCGGAAGGTTCTCATGCAACCGCCTGATAACTCAAGTAAAAGTCAAAACGTTTATTTTCTTAGAAGTACAGTGTATACTTGGACAGGTCAACTTAAAATTAATAAAACTAAATTGTTTTAACAAAATTTAACAAAAGTTCATCAGTGGGCGCCATTGTCATTATTGTATGTGGCTTACATTTCATTCAAACCATTCGCAATACTAACTCGGTATTTGCTTATTAATTTGCCACTCCGGGCCTCATTTTTGTTCTTTTAAATTATTGTTTTAATTTAAGACATATGTTTGTCGATGGTTCTTCCATTTCTTGATGCTTTGTTTAACGGCACAAAGTACCTAACCATAGAACTATTTCAGGTTCGATAGAAAGGACTTCAACAAAACTAGGAACAGAAGGGACGTTGCTACGTCGCTTATTGAGTGTAGCGACTCGGCCCAGTCCGTTGGCTGCCTCTCACACTACCAGGGAACTAGCTACCGCCTCCGTAGCACTGTTGCATAGATTAGCCGCTCATGTTCATGGTAAGAGTTAGAGAAAGAGAAAGAAAGAAAGAGAAATATTTATTGACACATCACAACACAAAATACAATACAACAAAGAAACACAACAAATAACAGCAACATTTTGTGAGATGTGCCAAAAGGCCCCGCCTCAGCATAATGCAACCCCACACTTTAGAGCACGGAGGTGCGCTGATTTTCAGACGAGACCTTGAACACAGACATCACGAGCGACGACTTAATATTAAACATAAAAAAGATATAAAAAGCATACATCAAGTTAGGCTTCAACTAATCTATACACTGAATAAAGTTTACTATGTCGGCTATTGAGTGTAGTGATTCGGCGCAGTCATTTGGCTGCCTCGCACACAAAGAGGGAACTAGCTAACAGACAGACTTCTGTCGTAGCACTGCTGGAAATTTTGGCCGCACATGTACAGTAATGTGCTTGACTAACTGGTAACCCTCTTGCGTTTGTGGTTTGTATTCTGCAGGGTTTATCAGTTAGCGACGTATACCGTACATGGTAAGAGTTATGATTCAACAAAACTAGTAACAGAAGGAACAGTACTACAACGCTGTCGAGTTTGCGACTCGGCCCAGTCCGTTGGTGCATCACACTACGAGGAAAATAGGACATTTTCACAACTTTTTAGTGACTAGTACCTTATAAAAGTTTAATTTTAGCATGGAGACTTATTGAATACCGTTTAATATTTGCAGGTGACGAGAAAGAACACGAGATCCCGCCAGAAATGCCGTTAATTGATAAAAGTAACGTGTTACATATATCCGCAGAGACTATTACCAATAACTGCTCGTCATTATGTAAGTATTTATAAAAAATACTTTCTAATATCCTATTGAAAAACAAGCCAGCCTTAGAAAAACAATGGAATACACAAAAACTATAAAATATCGTAAAACATGCATGTTTTGAATCATGTTTGGGTGTGAAAATAATAACTTTACCCATTTCATTTTAGACTAGGTTCGTTTGCATAAACCTGTATAATCATTCCCATGTTGCCTGATAATATATCGCTAGGAGTGGGTGAGATATCAATGTATATGAGTGCAATCGAGAAAGTCAACGTAATAAAATTAATATAAGACCTTTATGTAACCACATGAAACAGCGAATAAATGATGATTATGATTATATTATTTTTCGAACCCCACAAATACTATTTTCATTTATTTTAACTTTCAGCTCGCAAAGATCTGAACACCTGGACGAATTCCTCGCAAGTTCAGCAAGTCATTGAAATGGGATTCTCACGGACAGCTGTTTATGGTGCTATACAAACCATAGGTAAGAAATATATTTAAGTTCTTCTTGCGTAAAACGGTTGTAAAAAAAACTCAAAACTTAAAATAATTTACCATTGACCTTTGCAAATAAAAAAAGTTATAGTAAATCGAAGTCATATGTCTGACAGTCTCTGAAATGTTGTGGCTGAAAGAAGTAAATCTTTTACAATTGTATTTAAAGCGAAATACATGGGTGTTATACAACGTAAGATACGACCTATGAATTGCTATACCAATTTTATTTGTTGCACGCGTGTCAAAACAATAAAAGATAGCGATAACATGCCTTTCCTTCCAAACTTAACTTGTCACAGGTTGACTTCACAAGGAATGCTCGCGACGATTGGCGTGCTTTATTTTAACTAAAGAAGTTATTTTAAATATTTTGTTGCAATGCATTAAATACTTGTTGGCATCCTTTATACGTAGACACGATAAAATAAATTTGTGACTTCATAATACTTATATCATTCTGCAGGTGGAAATAGCATGCCATCAGTAGAATCCCTCGTCGCACACTTGCTAGAACTGCCCCAGCAAGGGATGGACGACTCTGTCATAGAAGTGAAACCGCCCAAGGAGAAGAAACAGACGCCTTACCGCTGGCGCAGCTGTTTCGCATCTGAGGACGAGTATTCCCAGTACTTGTCTGACGTCATCACTCCGGGGATGACTGTGCGGTGCTGTAAAGCGTTTGAGAACGTGAGTATTATTACAAAGGCAACATGAATTGAACGCTTAATGTATTTAACCATGTTTCGAGCGTTAATCGTAGAGCAGTCATTATTTGTCAAGCGAAAACTACCCTCTTTCTTAATTATTGCAAGTTCAACTACCACTGGTATTCTCTTACATAATTCATTAAAAAATAGTTTATAACGATATGATGCGAATAATCAGAGGTGCAGGTTCGAATCCTGCGTGCGAAGGTTTCGGATGCCTCTTAATTATTATTTTTTCATAAATTATATAAAAATAATTAATATTTATCTTGTTTCTTATTTTTTAGGTTATAACAGTTTTAACAGACATTTTCAAAATGCTTATAACTTTATAGGTTGCTTTGGGTGATGTTGGCCAGGTGCAAAAAGTTGAACGTGATATCAAGCAAAACGTATTTTTACATGTAAGTCATTCATTATATGAGAATTCACCTAATCAGTTTAATTTTTCGAATACCCAGTCTATTTCGTTGCTGTGAATTGGGAGTCCAAATTTTTTCCGAGGATGTTTTCATAACGTGTTCTATTTTTTAGGTTGAATGGCGCGGTCTTGGCCGCGTATCAGGCGTTAGGGCAGTACACGCCGAAGTAGTTTCGGGTGCGCCGCCATTTTGTGTGGGAGACAAAGTCAGAGTGCGCGCCGCCGTCACACAACCCCGTTACAAGTGGGGCTGTATCGACCATAGCAGCGTTGGCACAGTTAAAGGTAAACCTTATATCGTAACGTTATAGTATTTTACTTAGTAAGTTCTTTTGTTTATTGTGGGGTTTTTGAATTAAAAGCTTTTTAAACGGCGTTCTGCACATTTTGGGATGAATAAATAATAATAAATTCTTTATTGCGCACACAATAATAATATTCTTAATACTATTCGACAATTGGCTGTCTTATCGCTCAAGAGCTATCTCTACCAGACAACCTTGAATGGATAGGATCATTGTGACATTAAAGGGGATCTGTGTGCAAATATGAATTAATTATAAATACTTACAGGATTATATATAACAAAAGTGACTAAAATAAACCTACATATATGTCAATATACATAATATATCTAACCTAATAAACATAAATAAATACATAAACTACATAATTATAATGTTTTATTAGGGACAAATGTACACTTTCAGTGGCTATAGGACAAATAGTGTTCTTTGACCATGTTTTTGAATATGGGTAGTGACTTAGCATGCCGGACCGGGACTGGTAATGCATTCCACAATTGGACTGCCTGCACAGTAAAAGAATGGGCGAAGAAGGAAGTGAAATGGGTAGGAACTTGGAGAAAAAGAGTATTAGATGAGCGCAGAGATAGAGAGTGAGATAAATACATTTTGTAAGTCGGAATGTTCAAGTTTTCTGCCGGCACGCACAGAGTGTAATCCGTTGTTTTGTTTTGTCTGAATGTAAACCTTATCGCATTGGATTAGATTGTTTTCTTGCTTTTTTACCGACTTTTAACGAAAAAAGGAGGTTATCAATTCGTCGCGTATGTTTTTTTGTAAACTGATAATAAGTGTTTGTTTCAGCAATATCAAGCAATGGGCGGGATTTGACGGTTGACTATCCGACGCAACCTGGCTGGACCGGGCAAGTCAGTGAAATGGAACTTGTCACCGATTCATGTGAGATTTTCAGATTATTTCCTTATTGATTATTGATATATTGTTTTAAATAAACTTGGATTTCGCAGAGGAGTGAAGGGGTTAGTATAAGGTTAAGTTGAAGTTTGTGGGTGCTCTCATGTGCCGCGGCCGGGGTGGCCATTTGGAAAACGTGATACTAGGGGTTTTCACTCTTCATCTCCTAATCTAGGAAACCTACAGAAAAAACTGTAAAAATCGTTTTTTTATATCTAATTAAATATGTGCAACTTTATATATATTTATTTTTGTCGTTAAATAGAATGATTAACACAAATCCTTGATATCAGAATATTTTCTTAAATGTATTTGTTAAAATCTTTTCAGTTAAACATCACAGCAAAAACTTCCCTTTTTTGATAAAACTTATTGAGTTTTTTTAAGGTTGAATATTTGTTTTTCTACATATTAAAAAAATAAATAAAAGTGTATCTTTGAGAAATACTAAAAACTATTGTAGGATTTCAATGGAGTATTCCTTATTTGAGGATACAATAAAAGCTTTTGCATAAAGTTAGCAAAGTGAGTTTTTAAACTAAAAAGTAAATCTTTTTATGTCCTTTGTCTCAATAATTGTGAATATTGTACAGCGGAATGGGGCGAAGGCGCCGGCGGTGCCACAGTCGGCTGGAGAGGGTCCATCCGAGCGGTGCGAGTGTCTTCCTGCCGCCCCGGCGCCGGCGCGAGGCGACTCATCGACTGCCAGCCGCATACCTACTGGCAGAGCGCGAGTGGAACCGGACAGGTAGATATAATTAAAATTTATGATAACTATTTTTTTTTCTGACAATCAACAACATCAGCCTACCCCGGGGTAAGCTCTTAGCTTGTGTTACGGGTACCAGACATCTGATATACTTAATATGAAATGAAAAATTAAATGAAATACATTTATTTTGGTAAATAAACAAACAACAGCAAAATACGTAAGCCGCAGTCGACGGTTTTAAAAAAAACCAAAAACTTTCCAAGACTTTATTAACTTTTCACAATTGAAAATTACGACTAAATTATTCTAAGTTAAAACTAGCGTAGAGACTACAAACGGTCGATGCAAGTACCGAGTGTAGAATGGCCGGCCGCGATCACGTTCCAGGGAAAGACGTCACTGCTGAGTCGGCGAGGCCGGCGTGTTGTACCGGCAGAACACAAAGATAGTGCAAGGTGTCAGGCTTAGGGTTGCAGATTACGTGCATAGCTTCTATGTAACACCTCCATCCCCAGAGCAGCAACTATTTGAGAACCTTGAGCGAGAATGTTGCTGGCACAGGTTCCCGGGGGGTAGTCTTCTCAGGAACAGCGTAAGTGTGATCGGGATTTTCATCATTGTTCGATGATTTCTGTATAGTTACTACTTGTCTTCGGTGACGTCGCACTGCGATGATTATAACAAGTGCAGCTGCACCGAATAGTGTCATATAGAATGGTACAGTAGTATGATATATCGTACCATCTATCTCTTTAAGTTCCATAGGATGTTGAAGTAGTATTTTGTCTTCAATATGGTGTAGGCTTTTGAGGTTCATCGAAGTCAATTTGAGATGAGGGATGCTGTGTTGGCTGCTGAAGTTTCTCGGCATTTCAGATATCTTCAGAGATTGTCCCTTTACTTGATTGTTAGTATTGCTAATGGTGAATTTATATAGAACATTTTTGTGGTATGGTGGCGAGATAGCTGCCATGTAGGGTCATATATTCCTGGCGTTCGCATTGTAGTTTAGTGTGTGTTGGCCGAGGAAATATAAGGGTGAAATGCTGGTCATCTAACTGCTCCATAGCTTCCTTTGTAAGCGAGATTCTAGTTGGTCTGCATGATGAGTGAAAGGACTGATGAGCGATGAGATTCTGGATACAATCAGGATACTCTCGTGGCTGGTGATTCATGGTTTCTTCACAAAGATGATGTTGCTTGAACTTCGGGCATTCTGCCTCCATGTACATGAAAACTTTCCCGTCGGTTGCCAGGAAAGGATATGAGGGAATAATGGTAAGGTTAAGTTTGTTCGGAACAATGGAGAGCTTATAAAATTCGAAACTACTGGGAGATACTATTGGAAATCTAAATACAACAACTAATCTTTTCCCTACGAAATAAGAACCTGATTTAATTATATTATAATATTCACGAAAATCATTATCTAATATTTCGTCTCTGCCGTACAAAGTTATAAGTCTACTTAACATACTTTCTAAGTTATCTATACTAAGCATACTATGATGAGTGCTCGATGCACGTGCAAATGCTAAAATATTTTCTATCCTATTTAATTCTAAAGATAATTCATCTGTGTTATCACTGATGATAGCTAAAAGCTGAGCAAATCTCGCATATTTCGAGAGACTTGTCTCTGCGTAAGCATTACTATCTAAAATTAATCCTAAAGTTTTATTTATCTCCTTCTGGTTTTCTGCAATACCAGCAATTATCTGGGTACATTTGGACATCCATTCTTTATTTAGACTAATATGATCGTTGAACTCGGATGACATCTTATGTTCGTTAGTCTGAAGGATTTTAATAGCATTATTATAACGCGCAGCATCTGAATGATCCAAATTACCAGTAACGCTTTTAATTAAAGATCCTAGACCATCAATTAGACCTCTCTTAGCACGATTGGGCTCTAAACCTTTTAGCTGAGAATATAGTTTAGTTAATTTATTGGAAAGATGATTCATTTGTAAGTCATATATATCGAAAGTATTATTTTCTAATTTAGTTTTAAAATAATTAATCTGATCATTAATAGAGTCTACCTGGTGTTCTAAGTCAGTCAATTCTATATATTGGAGAAAGGTATGATAGTGAGTGATAAGCTTAGCTTGTCCGAGTTTAAAGGGAAGGAGTCCGGGTCCATCATCCAAACTCTCAAGTCTTATCTCCAGTCCCATCGTCAGTTGCAGTATCAGTAATAGTCGAATCCTGTAACAATTTCGGTTTCTTAGGTAAACGCTTAAGACGATTTTTGGCAACGGGTCCTTTCTTTTTAGATGTATAAATGTGTATCGGGAGATCAGCAAGGACCTTATCCTGAGTATATCGTGGTGCTAACTTTTGCCTGGATGCAAAAGGATTTTTAACGAATACCTGTTGTCCCGGTTCGTATTGTACTTCAGGTTCCCTATTCCTGTTCCTATTATTCATCAAATTCGTACGGTCGGTTGTCGTCATCTGATTAATTACGTCATAGACAGTCTCCATCTGTTCACGATGCGTTAGAATATACTGTTGCATTAGATGTTCAGTCAAGTCCATATCTAAGGGGTCTCTAGGGTCAAAATGTCCTCGCATTATGTCATGGGGTCTACACTTAGTGAAGCTATGTATAGAACTATTATAACCTAATATAGCATAAGGCATCTGGTTAACTATGGGTTCATTTTTATGTTTCAATTTTAAAATTCTTAAGTGTTCTAATAGGGTGGAATGAAATCGCTCTATAATACCATTATCGTTAGGTGAGTTTGGCAAAGTCTTATGGTGATTTATTTTATGAAGCCTAGTAAATTCAGCGAACATTTGATTACTAAATTCAGTGCCATTGTCAGTTACTAGAGTCAATGGTAATCCGTGATGTGTACAGAATGTTAACAGTCCTTGTAGGATACTGACTGCTGTACCATCTCTCAAATGATAGGCTTGGCCATATTTAGAAAATGAGTCCATGAATGTGAGATATTTCTCAGATTGTGCTGTAAATAAGTCCATATGGACTATCTCGAATGGTCTTGTTGCCGGAGGGACTAATTTAAACTGTGGCCTGATGGGGTTCCTATCATATTTACTTTGACCGCAGATAGTACATTCATTTATGTACTTTGTTATTTCTTCCTTCATCTTTGGCCAATAATAGCGATGAGACAAGGCTAGATAGCATTCATTGATGCCTCGATGGTTTGTCTTGCCATCGTGATAGTGTTTAATTATTTCCTGTTGGCGAAGGTACTCTTTAACATCTTCTAGTTCAGTTTTTGCTAAAACTAAATTCATAGAAGAGCTTTTAAAATGTTTTTGAATGATAGGAATCACAGCATACATACCTAAAGGTGGTTTAATCAATAAGGCAGTTTTAATCTTAGGATTAACATATTCTTTGATGGCGTTAACTACATCCTGCTCTAATGTGGATTCTGAAAGTTGTATATGAGTACGAGTGTGAGTGTCAAAAGGTTTAGTCGCAGTAGTACGTCGTTTTATGTCTCCTACAATAGTGAAGCAAATCTGTCTGTGAAATTTATTAAGAGGATCGTCAGTAATCGGTATATCAAGTATGGGATTTTCTACGTTGGTGTGAGCAGTTACGGTAGAGGAACCAGCGCGCTGAGATGATTGAGAATGCTGGACAACTAATGAGTCGATCTCCGCTAGGAAGGATTCGAGCTCCTCATTATTAATCTCTACTCGGGATAAAGCATCTGCATTAGTATTTTTCTTTCCCGGTTTATATATTACTTGAAAATCATACTCGCTTAACTTTAACTTCCATCTAGTTATTTTAGAATTTGGTTCCTTTAAGCTCATAGCCCACTGAAGTGGCTTATGGTCACTCAAAACTTTGAATTTATGCCCATATAAGTATGGTCGGAAGTACTTAGTGGCCCATACGATGGCTAAAAGTTCTTTTTCAATGGTGGAATAATTAAGCTCACTATCATTTAAAGTCCTAGACGCATAGCAAATGGGTTTGTCGGAACCTATAGGTCCTTGAGAAAGGATAGCTCCTATAGCTACATTTGACGCGTCTGTCGTAAGGTTAAATTCTTTGTCAAAGTCAGGGTACTGTAATATAGGGTCATTTGTCAAAAGTCTCTTACACATTTCGAAGCAATTAACGTAATCGGAGTCTAAGGTGATTTTATTAGATTTCTTAAGGCATCTAGTCATAGGCTTAGTTATCCTTGCAAAATCTGGTATGAATTTCCTATAATAACCTAATAGACCTAAAAATTGTTTAATTTCCTTAGGGGTCTTTGGCAAAGGATATTTCTGTATGGCGGCAATTTTATCAGGGTTTGGTTTTATGCCGTCCTTACTAATAATGTGACCTAGGTAAGCTGTTTCTAGTTGTAAAAATTCAGATTTGTCCATCTGGATCTTAAAGTTGGACGCTCGTAGCCTAGTCAGTACTCTTTCTAGATTTACCATGTGTTCCTGTAAGGAAGTGCTAAAGACAATGATGTTGTCCAGGTACACAAGACATATCTCATTCTGTAGGCCTCTCAGGACATTGTTCATAACGCTCTGAAACGTGGATGGTGAGTTCTTCAGGCCTATTGGGACACGAAGGAACTCGTAATGTCCGTTTTCTACGTTGAATGCTGTTTTTTCAACATCATTAGGGTTAATTTCAATCTGATAGAAACCGGAGGCAAGATCTAACGTTGTAAAATACTGACATCTACCTAGTTTATCGAGAACGTCTGCTATATTTGGTATAGGGTATTTATCGTCGATGGTTTTCTCATTTAACTTTCTGAAATCTACGACTAGTCTCCATTTCTGTTGTCCAGAAGCATCTGCTTTCTTTGGAACAACCCAAATAGGAGAGCTCCACGCGGAGTCTGAAGGACGAATGATTCCTTGTTCTAACATTTTAGCAATCTGACTCTTAACTTCGTCGCGATGTACGTAAGGATATCTATAGCTCTTGGTATAGACAGGTAATTCATCGGTTGTTCTTATATGATGTTTTATTTTATTAGTAAATGTTAATGCCTCTCCTTCAATATAGAATACGTCGGCAAAACGTGCACATAAGGTTTTTAAATTCTCTCTCTCTTCGACATTAAGATGATCTGTCCTAAGATTATCTAAAACCTTTCTAACTCGAGTAGGGTCTGGCCCGGGATATGTGCATTCTACATTACATACGTCTATACAAGTCATAGAGTCTTCTAATGAAATAACTATGTCCTCGTGAGTCATGTTAGTTAGTTCGACTATTCCTGTTTTGTCAGTCACCGTAGTAATGCACTCATGTATAAGACAGTTGCACATTACTTGTTCTGTCACGTGTACGTCACCGTCTGGATGTTCAATCGGGATGTTAACTAACCTAGATGAATTAGAGGGAATGGTCTCTTGACGATTTACTCTCCTACATTGATAGCTCGATAGTGGAATTAAAGCGAACTCAGTTATTAAGACGTTATTTTTAAAATCGATCTTACTGTTCTTGAGTAAATCTAATCCTATTAATCCATCAAAGTAATTGTGGAATTTGTAGACGAATAATTTGATGTTAGATTTGTCACAAAATTCCGCAAAATGAGGTATAGTTATCGACTGGTCATGCATACTAGTCACACGCGAATTAGTGACCTCAAAAGGATCGTAATTCCTTGGAACATTATTAAAATAATAATCAGTGGCCTCAGGGCTTATGAATGACTGATTCGCCCCTGTATCAATAAGTAATTTAAGAGGAGGGTTCGTTGTTTGAATGAACCTTAACTCTGTATTAGATTGCACATTGAGTTCTATTTTAAATCGCGCTTGGATCGGCCTACCTGAAAATCCTGTTCTTTATTAGACGATGATGATGATGATGGCATTTGCTCAATAGCATTTGAGCTCGATTGTACATCGTCGGGTGTCTCATAGTCGTCATGTTGGTCATAGTAATATTCCGGAACGCCTTGGTAGCCATAGTAGTTACCATAGTCTGTCTCTGAATAGTTATAGTCAGGATAATCATTATAATAATCAGAATAATAATTTACATAATCACCTACCTCATTGAAATTCATCTCTTTAGTTTTAAAATAATTTGATGGCGGGGGGTTGCCGAATTTACGCCAATCGTGTCCCTGGATAGTAGGGGGAAGTGGCCTAGATACAAAATTACTAACACCGCTCATGGGCTTTGGCCCTTGATTCTGAGGGGGTACGTTCCTAGGGGGAAACCTAAATCCGCTATTCTGGTGGTTGTAGTTAGGTGGGGGTGCCCGGAACATCTGCTGCGTACGAGATGGTTGTAAGGGTGGACGCTGATACGGCTGGTGTTGGAACTGAAAAGCTGGACGCCACGGCTGTGGATGCTGCTGCGATTGCGGCTGCATGGGCATAGGCCTTTGTACACCAAAATTAAACGCTTTAGGAATGGCAAAATTAGGTGCTACGTACGGTACCTTAGGTGATGATGATGACTGCTGCGCTACGTTGCGGCGGTCACTGCTGTCATTCCTATGCTGTAGGTACATTACATTTAATTCCTCTTGGACAAATTCCAAAGCCTTTTCTATAGTAGGGGGTCTCATACACCGTATACGTGACCCCAGGGGTTCCTTAAGACCCCGTACATAAGACTGCATGGTTAATTTACGATATAAGTCACGTTTGGCCTCCACGGTGGTTGCCACGCTGTCATGCAGTGTCACATACGTCATAATTGTACTAAAAAGGTTTTGACATTTGTCGTAAAATTCTTGTGGGGACTCGTTACCCTGAGTAGCTAGAGATAAATCATTATAGAGGGCTGTTTCATCCCTCTGGTCCGCAAAATTGTTCACTAAAGAATTCCTAACCCCTAACCAACTGTCTGGAATGCCGTTAGAGTTGATGGTCCTGGATGCGGGCCCAGTAATTTTATTTAATATTCCATTAAGTAGGCATAAGTTATCTAATTCTCTGGCTGGATCATGACTGATGTATTGCGTCACGAGCTGATCACAGATTCTAATGAATCTGGTAAGAACATTTGGGTTCCCGTCAAATTCTGGGACCATGCGGAGCGCCTTATAGATGCTATCCGTTTCCATGTTCATATTTACCGCGATTTCGTCGGTTTCTAATATACTATTATTTAAACTACAAAAACTATTTTCTAAATCCCTATGTGAATCGATTTCACTATTCCTACGAATCTCCCTAGAAGAGGAAGATTCCTCTCCTAATTTTCTAGGACGGAAAATGGTGAAGGAAATGGCAACACTTCAAAGAAAGTCTCAAAGTACTCACATTTGGTATTTTCTTACACTGATTTTTGAGTGCGCCGTCGCCGCGAGCCCGTAGATTCAAGATACGTCAACGAAGACTTGAAAGTCAACCAGGGGTCCTCTCCGTCCGGTGCCGAGTTTCTGGATTTCCAAGACGAATTCCCGCACTGATTTGACGTATCCTACCGCCTGCGCCAAATACGTAAGCCGCAGTCGACGGTTTTAAAAAAAACCAAAAACTTTCCAAGACTTTATTAACTTTTCACAATTGAAAATTACGACTAAATTATTCTAAGTTAAAACTAGCGTAGAGACTACAAACGGTCGATGCAAGTACCGAGTGTAGAATGGCCGGCCGCGATCACGTTCCAGGGAAAGACGTCACTGCTGAGTCGGCGAGGCCGGCGTGTTGTACCGGCAGAACACAAAGATAGTGCAAGGTGTCAGGCTTAGGGTTGCAGATTACGTGCATAGCTTCTATGTAACAAGCATAAGACAGCATAAACAAACAGACACAAGAAAAAAAAACATAATATAGTAGACATACATATATGTTTATAGATATTTTTAGTAATACAATGACATATTAAATACCCAGACCAAGGAGAAAGTGCTTGCAGAACATACAAACAATTGACCCATCGGCGGGAATCCAACCCGCTAGAGGTAGCCCTCTTGCGCCACAAGCGAGCCTTGGCCCACCGCGCCACTGAGGCTGTCAAACTATTAGTCATAATAACAGTAACAATTAGTTACACTATGCACCTATAGACACGGTCTAGCCATGGCCGAAGCCAACCTATGTTACTACTAGGGTAGATGACTAAATAATAATAATTAGTCAGTCATTTACATAATATTACTTATATAAATTGCACCCATATTTTTCCTTGCAAACGAAAAATAAAGACATACAGTTCAAGTTCTGCGTGACGTAATGCTTTCAAGCAAAATGTACTAAATGTATAAGTCACACACAAGCCACTACGGAAATTTGATGCACTATGTCTAATAACATTCTTACTAAATTCAATAATTCAAAAAATGTGTCCAATATATTTGGACGGGCTAACAGACTGACTAAACTGAATACCCATTCTTTGATTTAGTCATCATGCTTATTATAGTTTACAGTTATTTGTTGTGCATTTTCCTATTCATCCTTACAACGTCCAAGGTTGTCTGGTAGAAATAGCTTTAAGCAATAATACCGCCCATTACGCATTTTGTATTTAGCTTTAGGCCCCTATTGTATTGTTTTATCTTGCTAAGAAGCTGCTTTAACTCATTCAGCACTGGATACGAGTAGAAATGCGCTGCGGCGTTCGCATCCGCCGCCTGGGCCTCGGCGTGCCCAACAGCATCCACGGGCCCGCGACGTTGACGGTCCGCGGCGGGACCAGCTTCGAGGAGGCGGCGCTGGCGTCCATCGCGGCGGTGCCTTGCGCGCCCGCGCCGTCCAGCAAGGAACGCCCGCTGACGCACTTAGCGCAGATACAGCTGTTGGCGGATTGTAAACAGGTACTATTTCGTTGATAGTCCGCGGCGTGGGGAGGCCATGCAGCAATAGATGGTTGTTGAAAGATAACAAAAAACTGACGGACGAAAGGCGTGGAAGCTCGTGACATTTAGGCATGTAGCGCTGTTCGCAATCCTTACTGCGTACAAGTGATTTATTTTACTTTAAAAATGCATTTAATATTATGATCATTGAACATGCAAATAGCTTAAGTTATGATATTTTATTTTAATTTTCATCTTTAAAAACCTTAGCGTATATTATTATGTCTAATTTTCATAACATGATAAATTTGTTATAAAAAATTAAAAATCCGGACAAAGTCGCATGTAACTATAAATATTATATGCATAATATTATTATTTATTAATTTAAATTATAATTCACTGTAATAACTTACCCATTGCTTGGCAAATGTACCTATTTAATAAATAGATGAAACAATATTCCATTAAATTGTCATCTTCTATGTTCTAATGCCACTAACTTCATCCACCTATTTCAGTATTACCCATGCATCGAAATCGGGATCAAACAAAATCGTAACGTGAACGCTGACTGTCGTGTGCACGGACTCTACATCACTGGTTTCAGGCCCAATCCGCTTTACTCGGACGTTTTAATGGTAAGCAAAAGAATTTAAACTTTATTTTCTTCTCAATAGAGTCTAAACTAACTTGATTCTCGTTTTCAGAGTATGAACTTCATAGCCGAAGACTGGATGGAAAAGGACACCCCAAATCATTCCATTTCTGTCGATAATAACCCACCTACATTACCTAATGATTATCCCAGAGTAAGTAATTATGTATAAACGAAATATTAATGTAATTTGAACTTTCATTTGAAGATGTTTAAGTATATTTTCGTCTGCAGGTTTACGTGTGGGGTTTAAATGACAAAGACCAACTGTGCGGTGTGAAGGGTTCTAAAGTAAAAGTTCCGGTTTTCTCGCCTGTGCTTAGTGCATTAAGGCCTTTACATATCGCGGGTGGTTCTAAAACACTGTTTATTGTGTCTCATGATGGAAAGGTTAGTACTGCTGTATTTTTTTGCTGAACCAAAGTATCTGTACACATATACACATCTGTACACATACACATACACTCATGTTTCATGGTTTGCCAAAAGTAAGAATAAGAATAATTTATTTGCATAAAACATGAGTGTATACATGGTAGTAAGTTTAAAAAAAGTGTTCTACATGTTTTTCCAATCCTGGCATGCAAATTTGAGAGGGCACAATGCATTTGGTCACAAATGTGATTTTTCTGTAAAATATGTATTTCCTGATTAGTTAATTATTATTATATGTAGATACATCTTTACATATATTTTTATCAGTTATATAATAGTAAGAAGCTCTTAGCACTCCTTTCCACACACGAGGAGTAAGAGGTTGTGGGTAAGATTCCCGCCGCAAGACCAGATTTTGTACGATCTACAATTTCTGGTTTCGGGTATGGGAGTTTTTTGTTTTTTTTTTGTTCTTATTTTTATCTGCAATCATTCTTTAGTCTATAAGTCTTTAGGTGTTTTCTATGTATGTATTTATAAAAAAAATATCGTAGTACAAGCTCTGCTTAGTTTGGGTTAGGTGATGCTGTGGGATTAGTCCTGAAATATTTTTTATTCACAGCTCTACGTCTGCGGCGAAGGCACAAACGGCCGGCTCGGTCTGGGCCACAGTAACAATATTTGCACGCCGCGAGCGAACCCGTACCTCTCTCACGTGCTTGTTAGAAGAGTGGCCGTGCATTCTGGTGGGAAACACGCTATGGCTCTTACTGCTGATGGAAAAGTAAGTTATACTTCCTTGCTCTTCTATGACCAATAGTGTAGTAATAAAACCGCCCATTACGCATGCTAGATTTAAATATTACCATACTATTGATTAAGCCGTGTTGGCTAAGTGGGAGGACACTCGACTTTCATTCCGAAGGTCGTGGGTTCAAACCCCGCCACGCACCTCTGGATTTTTCTTGAGAAATTTATGTGCGCTTTAAACACGTGCTTTAACGGTGAAGGCAAACATCGTGAGGAAACCGGCATGTTCTGAGAACTTCAAAAAAGAGTTTGAAGGACATGTGACATTCACCATCCCGCACTTGGCCAGCGTGGTGAATTAAGGCCTAATCTCTCTCGTCAAGAGAGAAGTCCCTGTGTCCCAGCAGTGGGAACGTTAATAGGGTGATGATGATGATACTATTGATTATTATTTATTTATGTTCATTGGTGTGTGTAATAAAGAATTTTCTATTCAATTCTAATTTGACATAGAGAGAGAGAGGGGTGAATCTATCTGCGGCGAAGGCACAAACCAATAATCTATACTATATCTAACGTTTTCTTACAAATAATTCAGACAAAATAAGACCGCGCACCTCGGAGTGCCCAAGTCGGATCTTGCGTCAAGAGACTGCATATAATTAGTTAATTGTTAAACACCAACAAAGTTATCAAAATGTGTTAGTTTAAAAGAATTTGAGTGTATTTCACCTTCAAAGTCATCGTGAGTATAGATGTGTGTATATACCCTCTGATATCTATACACTATTTGGCACTTTTCAAATCGAGTCAGGTTCTGAGGTACTAATACCACTACTAACAATCAGTGCAACTTGAGCTTCTTGGGGTATAGCAGGAGAAAGAGTTGGACAAGTTTACCAGTAATTGGTACCAGCTCTCGGACTATTATATACCGACAAATCATAACGCTACGCGCAAAATACCTTTTCTCCCACGGATAACACCTTTGTCTTTCTTGGCCTGTCCAATATTCAATGGGCTGTCCAATACGGGAACAATTATTTCTATTTCATTCAGATACACGTACTTACAATACTTTAGGAAAACTATAAAATAAATTGTTTCATCAGGTTTACTCCTGGGGCGAAGGTGAAGACGGAAAACTGGGCCACGGAAACAAAACGACTTTAGAATCTCCTCGGCTCATAGATGCTTTATCAGGCGAAAGAGTGGTTTTCATAGCCTGTGGATCGGCCCATAGCGCTTGCATAACTGCCCGTGGACATTTATACACATGGGGCTCTGGAGAATACGGGAGATTGGGCCATGGGGACTGTACTATGCAGTTGCAGCCTAAGATGGTGAGTCAGCCCTATTTGTAGTTAAAGTTAGTTGCTTTTTACCATGTTAGATGTGTATAATGTGTAGCGTAAGCGTAAAGCTCGGCTCACGACGCTTGTATAACAGCCCGTGGGCATCTGTACCTTTTTATCGATACTTTTTTTATTTAAACATTAATTACAACCAGGTTGAAACACTATCGAGCTACAGGGTGATCCAAGTGGCTTGTGGATCGCGTGACGCTCAAACTCTGGCTCTCACCGCGTGTGGAAAGGTATTCTCGTGGGGAGACGGCGATTTCGGAAAACTTGGTAAGGACACTTATTAGAACATTTACTGCTACGTTACATTGGACCCAGCGGTAATTCTGATTCTGAGAGGCTGTAACTTTCTTGCTGGAATTGATCCAAATGGACTTATCGGGTATATTTTCTTATTAAAAGAATTATTTTATTTGAAAACCAAACAAAAAACCGTGAAAATGAAGAAACGGATTGCCGATAACATAAGAAAATGTCTTCAAGAATATCAGTTTTTTTTACAATTGAAGGAAATATTGGCGTTCTTGTATAAATCGCCCAAAAATGAGATGTTTGAGACTTCTATAAAAGGCCGCATTTCTATCATCAAATACCTATGTGAATGTGGTAGTTACAATGATTTTGCTTTTAGGGCGCGGAGGATCCGATGGGTGTGCTACGCCCATGAACATTGAACGATTGAACACGCTGGGAGTGGTGCAAGTCGAATGCGGTGCTCAGTTCAGTTTAGCGCTTTCAAGAGATGGCGAGGTGAGATCATTGATTTGTAAATTGGATCTTGCACGACTTTTGTTGTTTACAAACTATTTGTATGAAAATGACTGTATAATGTTGGTTCATAGCTTTAACGTTTTGTTAATAACTCAATTTATTTCACCACTTATTAGTTTCTTAACCCTGGTGGTGCGAATAATGAAGGAAAAAGAAACGTTATTATTAAATTACACCAATTTTTTTACGATACAACATTATACAGTAATTGTCTGCCTTCAATTTACAAAACCCAATTTTATCTTGACTTCTATGCCAGAGTTTTGTGACCCAACTTCATCCACATTTGTTTTCCATCAGAGTCGATTAGAGAGATCAACCCCTATCTTCGAAACAATATGCAATTACCTTTTCTTTAGGTTTGGACGTGGGGCAAAGGCGACTATTTCCGCCTAGGCCACGGCTGTGACTCACATGTGCGACGTCCGACGCTGGTCGAAGCGTTACGTGGGATGAGAGTTGTTCACGTCGCGGTTGGTGCCTTGCATTGCATCGCAGTAACGGCTGACCATCAGGTGAGTGTTTAATTCTATTCTATACATTTTTTTGAAGTTTTGTGTAAAAGCAGACATACATATATAGATATTTTTTTCTACACATATAAAGCACCCAAACCAAGGATATAGTGCTTGCAGGTGATACAAACGCTTGACCTCTCGGCGGGAATCGAACCCGTTAACTCTTGCGCCGCAAGCGAACCTTCGCCCACAGCGCCACTGAGGCAGTCCTAAGCAGTGCTGTATTTGATACTTCGTATTTATCGGAAATGCCATTAGCGGATAATTTGTCATACTCGCGGAGAATTCGGCAGGAGTCCGAGTATTACTCGTTCTCCTGAAAATACATAAATGAATACATTTATTTAAGAAACTAACGTACTCTGTAGGTTTGGGCATGGGGCGACAACGACCACGGGCAGCAAGGCAACGGCACCGTCTCCGTGAACCGCCGGCCCGCCATCGTGGCCGGAGTCGAAGGCGTTCAGAGGGTGGCCTGTGGCTCGTCTCACTCCGCCGCGTGGGCGCTGCCGTCCGCTTGCCCCGCACCCCCCGAGCCGCACCTCTCCCCGCTGCCCTTCCCCGCGCCAAAGGACCCACTCGGAGCCAACAGTCTAGGCAAGTCTATTCTCAATGCTGGTCCAATAAGATCAATGCTAGTTAAGATAAAAATACGAGCGCATTTCTGTCCTAAATTATTTACATATCACTTATTATAAGGGATTATACCATGAGGCTTTATGAGTTTCCCGATATTTACGGTATCACGTCATAAACTTGTCTTAGCAATATGACAGACGGTTATTGAGAAACGAAACGGTCTACCCTCTTTTTGTGTATTTTATTGCGAGATTGACAAAAACTAGTTTGATCATGTTATATAACCCGTTATAAATAGTAATATCGTTAAAAACCATGTTAATTTGTTTAAATATATATTTTTTTATAGCTGCTTAATGTAGAAACTTTAAAAAAAGTGCTACTATGATAGATTTCAGAATTCCGGGGCTCGTACTCCCGTTTATTTTGTAGGTGCTTTACCTTTCCTACAAATAGATATAATTGTAATTGGTAAATGTCGTTTTCAATATTCTTTCCTATCAATATAACACAATATTCATAGCAGGTCTTTATTCGGAGGAGACGACGATAGAAGAGCCGCAGGGACCGCGGGCCTCCATAGCCGCCGCTGCATTGTCGCTGGAGCCTCCCGCGGCCGTGCAACACGCGCTGTCTCTAGTGCTGCTAGCTTTGCACATCACCCAGGTATTGATAGTACACTTCACTATATACATCAATATTTGATAATTCTCTAACTAAACTATGCTGAGACAACGAAAGAAGGCGCAAGGATCGTGGGCCTCGATAACCGCCTATTCTGAGAATTTTCTAAACTACAGAGAGTGAGAGAAAAATTATGCAAATAAACTATATTAAATTAATAAATAAATATTCCCGTACAATTCACACAACAACATCTAGTCCCGTGGTTAGCTCTAAGCCCGTGTAAGAGGTACTAGACACCTTAAATACTTAATATAATACACTACTCAACAAAGTCTAGGGAACAAGGATATTTTAGTGTATACTTTTAATTCAACTTTTTTTTGTCCCAGATGTTATACATCAAAAGAAGCGAAATTTATTCTTGGTTTCAATTATGCAATAAAATAAAAAGCGTTCATGTAAAAAAATAAGGTTTCATTAAAAAAACTAAAAGAGTGCGAAAAACCAAAAAAAAAAATCTTTAAATTACAAAAACATATGACGCTTACGTGGAAATTAAATGAAAAAACATTATTTGCAGCTGTTTAATAATCCGTTGGACCCCCCAAGGCATTAGCCACGGCTCTACATCGGCGTGGCATGCTGAGTATCAAGTTATCAATTGTCGCCTGTGGAATAAGGCTCCATATTCTGGAGAGATGCGAAAAAAGTTCTTCTTCCGTGTTCAAATTTCGAGGAAAATCACTGAAATCTCTTCTTCCAACTAAATCCCATGCATGCTCTATTGGATTGAGATCGGCGGACTGAGCAGGCCACTGTAATACCGTGATATTGTGCTCGCTGAACACATTCATCACCTGTCTTGCGGAGTGTGGGCGTGAATTATCCTGCATGAACACGAAATCTTGGCCAAACTGCTGGTGGTGGGGGGTGACCATAGGATGCACTACCTGTTCAATGTATTGCTCTGCGTTCAAATTGCCTGGTTTGCGAACGAGATCAGTTCTCCCACCCAGGCTAATTCCAGCCCACACCATGATCGTTCCGCTTTGATAAGGATGAACTTCCTGAGGATTTCGAAGTCTACTTTGGCGACCAGGAACACGTCAAACACGCACTCTCCTTGAATCAGGATGAAATCCGAAGCGAGACTCATAGGAAAAGAGAACACGTGCCCACTGATTGTCGGTCCATCAAAATGTGCATTAGCCCACAATAAAAGACGCCCTCGATTTCCATGTCGCAAAGCTGGAACACTTAATGATCTGCGAGCGCGGAGATTGACTTCATGTAATCTTCTCCTGACAGTTTGGTCACTGAGAACCACTTGGTGCTGGGACTGGAGTCTTCCTACCAACTGGCGAGCTGTAATCTGGGGCTGCCTTCTTGCAGCATTTTGCAGAAATCGATCTTGTCTCTGGGTAGTTTGGATGTCTATGGGTGTATCTTCCTCGGTGACGTTCGGCTACATCTCCTGTAGCCCTGTAGCGTGCCCATAATCGGCAAATTACGCTTGGCTGTGTGTGAACAGTGGCCGCGATATCGCGTTGTCTGCGTCTAGCTTCCAACATACCCACAGCCCTAAGCATCTCTTCCCGCGGTAAATGACGACGTGACATAACGCTTAGAATTTCAAAAATATCGAAAAAGGAAGGCGGTAATGGTTTTTCACAAGAAAAAAAATCGATACATGACAAAAATCACAACAACTTTATGCTAGCAGACCCTTTACTCTGCGACCAAGTTCGGTTTTTCCTTCTTATTTTGAAAGGTTTCGCGCTTTTGTTTAATTTTTTTTTAATTTCGAACAAATAATTTATTCCTATTCCAGCCTTAATTTATAAATTTTAGTGACCAGTACATTTTTACGAGTTTTCACACAAAAATTGAAGTATTGTTGCTTGTTCCCTAGACTTTGTTGAGTAGTGTAGAAAAACAAATATAGTTTTTTTTTAGTTTTTAACACCCAGACCAATTTAGGCATATAATTAAATAAATTATGAGAAAATATCTAAAGTATGCACTCTAAATGCGGGTCTCCACAAGTTATACCTAATAATACTTTTTATTTACATCAAATCAAAAAATAGCGCTCCTGTCTCGCGTTGGTGTGCCAATGTCGTTAGAGGGCACGTGAAATTATATCTTATATCACTTCAGATTTGATGATGCCATACATACTTCCTGTGGTAGAATAGAAATACATTATTTACTACGATTGGGGATAAACAACTGACATGTGATATCTTATTATACAAAACCTGTTAGTCAGCCTTATCCCTGTGTTTACATAGCTCTAATATTATATATTTTTAAATACCAAAATCATGACTGCTTCAGTGGCGCGGTGGGCGAGGGTCCGCTTGCGGCGCAAGAGGTAGCGGGTTCGATTCCCGCCGAGGGTGAAAGTGTATGTTCTGCAAGCACTTTCTCCTTGGTCTGGGTGTTTAATGTGTATAATTAAAATATCTATATATGTATGCCTATTATATGAAGTATATCAGATAATATGTAGTACCCGTAACACAAGCTCAGAGCTTACTACGGGGCTAGATGTTGTTGTGTGAATTGTCTGGAAAAAATATTTATATTTATTTTTCAAATATTGTCATTTATTACCCAACAGGCTAGAACCCTTCTCGTGGAAGCATTGAAGGCCCATGAAGCGTGCTCGGCGGCCGTAGTGGCGCCGGTGCACATCGACACGGAAGACTCAGACGCGGAAGGCGACGCTAGGACCGGCGGCGGAGAAGCCCCGGCAGATAGAGCAACGTTGCCGGTAAAAAGCACTCAGAACATTATTTGATTACAGAATATTGGGTTTTTATTAGGGCTACATTTTTGTTCTCACCAGTAGACGCCACTGTAGAGTGAGGTCCTCGGCTTTATCTCGAAATTACTTCCATTTTCGTTCTGAACTAAGAGGTACCTAACCTAAACAAACAGTTGTTCGGCGGTGTAGCGTTCCGCGGTCGCAACATTTTGTTTTGTTTTTTTTTTTTGTCGGAACGTTTGACCACGTGACCATTCTCTGTGTGATAATGATAAATCATCCATTTCCGACGCCGCGATACACCACCGCCTCTAGCGGTGAATTAAACACGGTGGCCCTCATCGGGTTCTGGTGCTAATTTAAATTACCTAGCATAAATCACAATGCTCGAAATGTATTAAAATAAAGATATCCTACCTGATATTATTTTCTTCTGTTAGCTAAACTATTCTGCGTTACACATACAGCATAAAATAGCGTATAACATATTTTATGAAATGTAATGTAATGTAATGAAATGAAATGTTTTATTTGCAAGAATACAAAGTTATTAATACATGTCGGATCTTAAAAAGTAAAAAGTCAATGTATTCAGCCTACAAGTAGGCGTGCAAATGTTAATTCGAAATATAAAATAAAATATAATTAAATTTTTCATTCCATGTTGTCATGATTTAAATATTCACTTAAGCTCGAAAAGTGTTATTATAACACTTTTCGAGCAACCAACTACATAAATACTCTAATCTAGAATATGATTTTTTTCTATAAAAATCTGTTATTATTTCGCAGAGTGGAACAAGCAGTCCGCTAAGCGGGTCCATATCGTCGCGCCACTCAGCGGTGATGTCGTCGAGCGCTGTTTCTGTTGCGGCCGCCACCATGACGGTTCAACAGGCGGAGGCACCCAGGGTACCTACTTATTTTAATAATAAAATAACAAAAAAAGGTGTGTGTGCGATTCACACACGATAGAAGTGAAGCTTCAGTAAATCGACAAAAGAATAAGATGAATAAAAAAAATTCAAATAAAAATACTGTGCAAAAAGATTTTGTTCGGGCGGTCACCCATCCAAGTACTGGCGTCGCGCAAAGTTGCTTAACCTTGTTAGCGTTTAAGATTGGCTTACCTGTCGCATTTCCGTTGCATCCGGTTTGAAATCACAACGATTCTAAAGAAGTTTCACTTCAATATATCCGTACAATCCACACATCATCCAGCCCCACGGTAAGCTCTAAGATTGTGTTACGGGTACTAGACATCTGATATACTTAATAGAATGGATACAAAGATATTTTTTATTATAAATATCAAACACCCAGACCAAGGAGAAAGTGCTTGCAGAACATGCAAACACTTGGCCCATCGGCGGGAATCGAACCCGCAAAAAGTATACCTTCTTATAGGAGGGTACGTCGCTTCATTACGTAGCCAGTTACGACTGCGATAGACAAGCTCATCTTATCTCACTCTAATCTACAGCGACGTCTGTGTTCCATGTAGGGGCAATTTTTGGGTCATCATCATCATCATTTCAGCCCAAGGTCGCCCACTGCTGTTCATAGTCTTCTCTCATCGATTGTTATCATAGTGATAGGTGGGTTGCCACTCGTCACGCTTGGCAGGCGACCACGGGAAAGGGGGTAACGTTTTAATCCTGGTGCCCACGTCATTATTGGATACCTATTTTTAATGTAATTCAAGATTAATAGCTGTTTTCATGAAATCCGACACGTTTTCTAATTAATTACTCTGTTTATTATGTGCAATTTAAAAAAACAATGTCGAAATAAGGGTAACCTCGTGATGACACCACAAAAAAAACATAAACACAACTCAGACACGTGTTATTTAAAAAATATATATCTACGGAGCTCTTTTGCTAAAGAACTGTTGAAGGCATGTCTAAGCAGTGTTAATGTTTTTGTGGCACGGCGAGCACAGTTTAGTTACAGGTTTCAAAACACACGCCCAGAAATAATACATTTATTTTTATAGATGGCTCTAGACGAATTCACTTCACAACTCGGCGAGTCTGATGCGAGAGCATTAGTCGATCTACTGAAGTTGGCGGCAGCGGGGCGCATTCCAGATTCTAACAACGCTGTCAAGATTATCACTGATGTTCTTATGGGTATGTTTCTTTGTGTATCATTATAGCATTACATACTATACATAATAGAGACACATAGAAATAACTATTCACATTAAATAAATTATTATTATTATAAGCTGCTATCTAAGCTATCTATGACTATAACAACAGTTCTAATAAGTTTATCTTTCTAGCCTTATGTGCAAGCAAGCCCGGCGTAGCGGATATGATAGTGGAAGTGTGCGTGTGCGAGCTGGAGGAGGCGGCGGCGGGGGGCGGGCGCGCGCCGCCGCAGCCGGTCACCGTCGACAGCCCGCATCCGTATGCTGATGACACTGACATCTCGGGTAAAATGTTGTTTTATCTTAATATATATAAATCTCGTGCCACAATGTTTGTCCTCAATGGACTCCTAAACCACTTAACCGATTATAATAAAATTCGCACACCATGTGCAGTTCGATCCAACTTGAGAGATAGGATGGTTTTTACGGCGAGAAAACTTCGAATAATTTCCGGGAAAATTTTATACCCGTGCGACGCCGGGGCGGACCGCTAGTAATTTTGTATATTTTGTTCTTTGACCGATGTGATGTTTTTTTTTTATTTGGGAGCCGAGAGTGTTTCTTTGGGGACTGCTGACTTCTTTGAAGCAATTATTGAACGGTGTATGAAGGTAGTTTTCAACTCAATGTACTGGAGATCTGTGGGATTTCTATTAGCAATATTTAAAATAAACAAATAAATATTTTCGGACTTATTAATCACACAGCATCACAATAATACATATTTTTATATGATACGTAGAAAACACTCAGACCAGAGACCGTAGATCGTACAAAATCTGGTCCCCCGGCGGGAATCGAACCCGCAACCTCCTACGCATCCGGCGGACCTTCGACCACCGAGCCACAACGGTTGTCAATAAACGTCCTTGTCCCGTTAATAATACATGGGCATTAAAAAAATAATGTCAGACCAATCAATAATCATAGGATCCCATTCTGCCGTCCTTATCATAAGTGCAATAACTCGAGTTTTGGGCCAAACAGAGTTATATACATATTCGTGATCAGCAAAAAGAGATCTACCTTTTCTTCTTTGACAGTTTTTACGTATCTATTACCATTCCCGTTTTTTTCTTAAGCATAACCGCAATATATTAGGGATTTGGTCTTGTTTTACTTATCAAGAGTGAAATAACTTGAGTTGTTGCAAGGTAACCTAAAATAATTTATGGATGTGGTCTTGTTTTACTTATCAAGAGTGAAATTACTTGAGTTGTGGCAAGGTAACCTAAAATAATTCATTGAATTACTAACGATAACTGCAATAAGTATATGGTTATGATGGAACGAAACTGTGTCTGGACGAAGCCAAGAAGACATAATTTCTGCATTCAGATCCTTTTTAACCCCCAACCAAAAAAGATGGGTGTTATAAGTTTGACGTTTCTGTCTGTCTGTCTTTGTGTCTGTCTGTCTGTCTGTCTGTTTGGGACATCATAGATCCCGAACGGATGAAGCGATTTCAATTTAATATGAAAGATAGAAATTAATTTAATAGAAGATTAAAATTTTTGTATAAAAGGTGAGTGTGGCGCGAGTTTTCTTAGACATGTTTCATGAAAATCGGTTGTGCCGTATAAAAGCTATGGGGGTTAGAGTGGGGAAGGAAAACCGAAAGTCTGCAAATATACTCGAGTGGGGTATCAAATGAAAGCGCTTTGCGTGCACATTATAAAATATTATGGTGTTTTACTTTAATGAAATTAAGGCTTTGAAATCGGGGGTTTTTAATATTTGAAATTTAGATTTATTAGTACATAAACTTGACGCAAAACATATAGTCTTATGGGTTGATAACTGTGTTTTTTGGTAGACTTAGATAGCAATCTGATTGCTGCTGATGAATCATCAGTAAAGTACTTTAAGCCTGGACACACCTTTATGTCCTCTGATCATTTTAACCACCAAGTTGAATTGTCACTTAAAAAAAAAGTTTACGACTTTGATGACTTCATAGATTCTGTGAAAATGTCAAACTAAAAAAAATACCGTTAAAGTCATGACAGTGTCTGATTTTTATGACTATGAAGACTTTTCATCTCAGCTTAAAATAACACGGAAACACGGTACCAAGAGTTTATTTAAAACTAGCGGACCGCCCCGGCTTCGCACGGGTTTTTATTGATTTTTTTTCCCCGGCAACTATTCAATTTTTTCTCGCCTTTTAAACCTTCCCTAGACTTCCACGAACATTTTAAGACAAAGATAAGATAAATCCGTTCAGCCGTTCTTGAGTTTTAGTCAGACTAACGAACAGCAATTCATTTTTATTTATATATAGATCATCATGGTGGTCAGGGTCAAAAGGGAAACTTTCATGTTAAAGGACAAAGAGAAACATGGCAATAGCGAATGGAAAGAATTGAATTTCCTTCAAATAAAAATTAACAAAAAACATTTCCTATTGTTCCAAATAAAAGTTCTGTAAGCTTAACTACTTAACAGATAAAACAATACAAAAAGGGACTTACTGCTAAATACAAAATGCGTAATGGGCGGCCTTATTGCTTAAAGCAATTTCTTTCAGACAATCTTTGGATGGAGAGTAAAATGGACAGCAAATAACTGGACGGTGACTTAAAAATAATAATAATAATTAATAATAGTAATACAACAAAAAAATTATATACAAATATTATATTTTATACTATAGACTTACATATTACTCCACATATAAATAAATATATAGATACTCATAAAAATAACATATAAATACCTATTATAATATAATACAATATAATATATTATATTATAATATTAACAATGTATAAATATATACCATATTATGCTAAAGAATCAAATAAATTTTTTTTACTTGGCGTTTGATTATGTATGTATGACATACAATAAAGATTCAATTACGTACCAAATTGTTTTATTTATACAGAATAAATGTAGGTACTGCCCTCTAATCTGTGGTACTGCGTAATAAATTAAATATCCAACTCCAATTTATATAATAAAACAACTCTGACATCTAAGCTTGTTTTACTAATGAAAACCGAAATATGTTCGACACTTATTGCACTAATCGGTTGAACATACAAGAAAAAATAGGGATTGCCTGCTACTCAAAAGTGAAATATGTTAAATTGCTAATGATAAGGGAAATAACTATACTACTTATTTCGGTTATGACTAGTAATCATTCTATCTATTTATATTAAAGTACTAAACATAAGTAAAATTCTGTGATTTTAGGTAACTAAGCCAACACTTTTACCAATTCAAGGTACTACATAATATTCTACACATTTTAATCTATAGCCTTGTGAAAGTTTCAAGTCGATACCTTGTATAGAAATTGAGATACATGAAAAACAAAAAAAAAATCTTTATGCGCGTTTTTCTCGAAAGTAGCTTTTACCTAGTTATTGCACTTATGATAAGGACGGCAGCATTGTGCATTGACTTTAATGACTGGTCATTATTAGTGCTGCATAACTGATGTAATTAGTCGTTAAGTCATTATACATTTTATGTAACATTATATATTTTTTCACAGGTGTAATAAAGATACCAGGAGCAACATCCCTCCGGGTAGTGTTCGAGCAGGGTTGTTCCACAGAGCGCCGGAACGACCCGTTGACGATACTGGACGGGAGCGGGCGAGTACTCACCACGCGTTCCGGACGGGAGCCGGCCGATTGGGCGCAGGAGATCGTCACTAACTGTTAGTGAATCACTTAGAGTTTTTTTTTTTAAGTTAGATAAGCCTTCATTTGACCACAATCTCACCTGATGTAAAGTGAGGATGTGGTCTAAGATGGAGCATGAAGACTTAGAAGGTGGCTCCTCCGGGCTACATTACGAAATACGAAAAATCGCTTCACGAACTGGCCCAGCCCGGAGGTTGGTGACAAGCCGCGGCCGAAGCCTACCACCAGAAACTGTTCTTAACACCACACAGACAAAACCTCCAAAACTAGGACTAGAGTTAGGCTAGACATACAATGTTTGAGCAGGGTTGTTCCACAGAGCGCTGGAACGACCCGTTGACGATACGCGACGGGAAAGGGCGAGTGCTCACCACGCGCTCCGGACGGGAGCCGGTCGATTGGGTGCAGTAGATCGTCGCTAACTGTTAGTGAATCACTCGTACTTAAAGTTAGACTAGTCGTACAATGTTCGAGCAGGGTTGTTCCACAGAGCGCCGGGACGACCCGCTGTTGATTTTGGAACATTGTTCATTTGTAATTATGTTATTTTGTATTGTGCTCACATCCATAATAATTATGTAATGTGAACTTGTATTTTTGTTACTTTGTTTTAGGTTAAGATTTGTTTAACGACTGTTATAATAACGATTTACTGAATAAACTTATTCTATTCCATTCTGTACAATACTTACACACCATATCTAGAAGACGGCTGAACTTATTTTTAGAATGCAGTTTCTGTGTACAGTAATAGGAATATTTTATTCATTTTAATTGTTGAAAATTGTGCAGGTGACGAAATACGCTGGAGGTTCACAAGTGACGGATCTGTCAACGGTTGGGGTTGGAGGTTCACAGTCCATCCTATACTACCAGCAGAGTCTATTATTGTAAGTACCTAATCTCTCTCTGTAGAAGTTTGCGCCGACCCCACAACTATGTTTGCTTTGCTTCTGGTGCCTGATAGATGCGGGTGTGTAAATAGAATTTAACCAAGTGACAGAAAAATAAATCTACAGTAATTTTACACGTCATCTTAACTTAGTAAAGATTATAGCGAACAAGCAGCAGATGTGAAATTTATCTTTAAACTTTGTATGTTAAATTATAGGGGCTTTAATCTGATAATCTAAGTGAAGAAAGATTTAGACGAGTCACGTGACAGGCGCTCTAGTTATAGGTAGCACATCGCTGGGGATAATCACAGGTGCAGGTTCAATTCCTGCGTGCGAAGGATGCTGATGCGTCATTTTTTTTTCTACATCCATTGTTTGTAAATGGATTAAAACGCTATTTTTACAGGACAGTGGCTCAGACCGCTACGTGCTAGCTTGCCCATCGGTGGAACTCGCTTGGCGGCTGCTCGACGGTCCTCTACTGGCGTCCATATCCAACGATCACCAGTTAGCGCCCCGCCTAGCCCAGGCGTTGGCGATCTGCGCTCAGATGCCTACCTTGTGTAAGTTTCTGCTGATTTTTACCGCGCTAAATATTGCATGCCGCGGGAACATCCATTAAAACGCGGGTAAAAAATACCCCTAAACGTTTGACAATAGGGATGATCACATCATAAAACAATAGGTATTCTGTTTTGTCCACCTGATAGCCCGTCCAAAATACTGGACACATACTTTTCGCTTCATCAATTTAATAAAAAAAGTGCCAAGATATAGAGCATTAAAAGTTCCGGAGTGGGACTTGTGACGTGTAGATTAAGTACATTTTGCTTGAAAACGTCACGCTCGTCGCAATGTTTTACGTCACGCGAAACTTCAATGCACTGTAGCGTCTTGATTTTTTGTTTTCGTCGTCTGGCAGGGATAAGATAATTTTCCTTATTTGTAACTTTATTGTATGGACATTTTTTATTATGATTAATATACTATCCATTGAGTAGTTTTAACCAAGCCTACATCCCGCAGCCTGGCGCGCTCGCGTGTGGTGCGTGCGTCGCCTCCGCGGAGTAGTACGTTACGGCGAACGCGTCGGCACTCCGCCCGCGTTGCAGCATCTGCCGAAGTTGCTGCAAGCGCAGTACGAGCACGAGGAGCCCGCGCTACGGACCGGCACGCATCTGCTGCACACGCATTACATGAAGGTAAGCAACGTGGCCATTCAGCTACTATACTGAAAAATAAAATTAAAGTTTTTGGTCCTACGATCTTTAATCGGCATACGGCATATTTATTTATTATTTTTTTATTATTGATAAGCCTTCATTTGACCACAATCTCACCTGATGTAAAGTGATGATGTGGTTTAAGATGGAGCATGAAGGCCTAGAAGATGGCTTCTTCGGACCACATTACGAAACACGAAAAAATCGCTTCACGCACTGGCCCAGCCCGGAGGGTTGTGACAAGCCGCGGCCGAAGCCTACCACCAGAGACTGTTCTTAGCACCACCCGGAGGTCACGTGTAAGGATTTTAGGGGATCGTAGGGTTACCACTTACGGACGTGAACAGACAAAACCTCCAAAAATATTCTTTTTGTAGTATATTGGTTTTGCCTGTTCACGTCCGTAAGTGGTAACCCTCTGAATTCTTACACGTGACCTCTGGGTGGTGCTAAGAACAGTCTCTGGTGGTAGGCTTCGGGCGCGGCTTGTCACCACCCTCCGGGCTGGACCCAGTGCGTGAAGAGATTTCGTATTTCGTAATGTGGCCCGGAGAAGCCACCTTCTAGGTCTTCATGCCCCATCTTAGACCACATCGTCACTTTACATCAAGTGAGTTTGTGGTCAAATGAAGGCTTTATCTAACATAAAAAATAGTAAGGTTGCCGCGTAAATATTCAGCAAAACCTAACTGGTTTACCCCAAAACTGGCTCCAACTGCCAAAAAAGCTATAACAATTGATGGCTGTTTGATTTACTGGCTGTTACTTTTTTATTATTTGATTTCACTGAGGTAACCGTCTTCTCCCAAATTCGTCTACCGCATCCTGCTACCAGTCGGGACAAAAAATGTGAAACAAATTGTTACACGAATATTGGTATTTTTTTTTGGATAAATAACTAATAACCAATAACTAACTCGGTATTTAAAAATAAAGGTAATTTCTATTGAATACAATTAAAATTGTATTATTTTCGTCTTTGATCACGTGACTCAAAACGCTTTGAATTTCAGATTGCATTGCTTTTTTTTCTCAAAATTATTAATGTGGGATACTTATAATGTAATAAGGAATCAATTAAAACAGTTTTCCAAAATTAGACAACTCGCCTATTGCGTTTTTAATATTTTTTCCTATAACATTAATTAGTTTTTTTTTTAATAGGAACTGGCCTGGCTAGCTTGCGGCCTGCGAGTGGACTCCAAAGTGTGCACCGGCCCTGACTCCGCGCGCTGGTACTGGTTCAAACGATACTGCCTCACTATACGAACCGCCGACGCGCTAATACGACGACAGGTAATTCATTACTCATATTATGCTATGGATAATGTTTTGTTGTTGTTACAAACAAAGAATACTATGCAGAATAATTCAGGAGGTAATTTTCTGAAAGAGTGAATTCAGTTTGTATTTAAGTGAACATGACTATTGATTGAATTACCTCCAAATTTAGTGGTTGACGAAAGTAAGGTGTAATTTATTAACATTTGTCTAAGAAATAGACTACCACTCAGTAATAAATGACTTGAATACTTATTGGTGTGAAAGTTTTCGGCCCGTAAATTCGCTATCAAATGAAGTTTAAAAAGTTTTTATCGTTAGGTTCTGTTACATTACTGAACACATTTTTATTTAAATTTTCGAAACGAATCATACGATTCCAAATTCGATGTATTACACATGTGGAATGTATGTGTAATACATATAAATTGTAATCGTATCGGAATCGGAAATCGGATTCTTACTCTAAAAGGGGGGAACTGAGATCTGCACTCACATCTCGCCTAAGAGTGGTTTCGTGTAGACTAGAAACTGTGTCAGATATAATAATAATGTTGCCCGTGTTTGATGGATTTTCCCGCGGTAAATTAGTCAAACAAACAGTGTAGATTTTACTTAATTGTGTCATCAGATGCTACCAACGCCGTTCTTATCAGAAGTAAGGAAGAGACTGGCGGACCTCGGGGTGTACAACACGGAAGAGGCGAGCGGCAGCGACAACCAGTACCCGTGGGAGGACAACACGAAGTTCAGCAAGCAGCACGATGAGCAGTTGCTGCACTGGGTTCAGAAGTATGTCTGAAACAAATGAAATGATTTATTTGCAATAATACAAAATCATTAATACATGCTGGATCTTACAAGTAAAAGTCAATGTACAGACTTAATATTAAGTCAAAATATAATTCATTTTTATTACATGTCGTAATTTAAATATTCACTAAACACTAATAACCAACATGTTCTCGTACCTTGTCCAACGAGGTTAGGTATTGTAGCCACCAGAGAGCACATGAAAGGATAGTACAGCTACATCCACAGTAAATGTTTGATAAGAAAGTCAATTATCGCAGTCGCTGAGGTCGAAAACGGCCAAGACTGCATTATTATTATTATTAAACACTATAAAAATACTACTCGAGCAGCCAAAGTGAAATAATGTCTGTTCGTATTCGTCTCTCTCTTAATAGCTAGGTTGTTAACATTTTAGCATTGAATTCGTGGTACATATTGGATACATAAATACATAAAATCCCTTCGCGTTATTTTGGAGGTCTCGATTTTTTTATACTATAAATTAACAATCAAATTATAAACGGCTTTAAAATGCAACGCGCGCAAGATATACGAGCCTCCACAAAAACCTAAAGAAGTAAAAGCCGGGCTCTTGCCAGCCCTTCAGTTTAGCATTTTGCACCCTTCAGCAGGATTTTGAATAGGGCTTCGAACCACTAGCTACCAAATCTATGCACTGTGTAATACAAGTAACATCTTTATACTTCAGACGTCCTGAAGACTGGAACGGTTGGTGGGGCGGCGGTTCCCGCGGCTGCGTAGTGTACGGCTGGGGCCACAACCACCGCGGGCAACTGGGCGGCGTTGACGGAGCTAAAGTGCGCGCTCCAACGCCGTGCCTTGCATTAGCTGCGTTGAACCCCGTGCAGTTGGTTGGCGGCGAGCAGACGCTGTTCGCTGTAACTCCTGACGGCAAGGTCTACGCGACAGGTGAGTTAGATGACTAGTGTTTATAGAAGGTAGAAAGTGTGCGCTCCAACGCCGTGCCTCGCTCTGGCCCCGGGGTTGCGTTGAACCCTTGTAGTTGGAGCAGACGCTGTTCGCTAATACTCCTAACCGCAAGGTCTATGCGACCGGTAACTGAACTGGTTTGTAGTATCTAAACTGAAGAATATATTGTCGCTTTGGTGGTACGCCATCCGATGCAGTACGTCCGAGGCGAGCAGACGATGTTTCCTATTTTGATGGCAAGGTCTACGAAACGGGTGATTTAGATGATGTGTACATAGCTCTTATACTTTAACTAATTCGGGGGTTAGTCAACTGAATACACCACCACATATTTTTTTCTACGCACAAAGACATTGCTGGGGTATTGTCTTTCTGGCCTCACAGAACGGACGGTGCTCATAAAGTTGGTCGGAAGCTAACAATCTCTGCTCACCTTAAACGTCGGGTTTCAGTGCTATCAGATCGAGACACTGATGATTAGTTTAGAAATATGTATCTTATGCTTTATATTTTCTATAGGATATGGCGCAGGCGGTCGGCTAGGTATTGGGGGAATTGATTCCGTATCGCAGCCTACACTGCTAGCATCATTGCAACACATTTTCATCACTAAGGTTTGTCTACAATTTCTATAACGATTAAATAATTGGGCTTTCATTTAAAGCCAGTTGATATAGTAGTGATTTTTTATCGTCATTATTTCAACCGGTCGCCCACTGGACAAAGGATTCCTCATTAATTGTAATCAAATTAAAGGGCTATACTGCCAATGGTATTTTGATTGATCTTAAAACTGTTCCAACAGTTTATTAACGATTTCATATACATATTAAATATTTGATGTATATTGTATTCGTCAGGTGGCGTGTAATTCTGGCGGGAAGCATTGTCTGGCCCTGTCGGCAGAGGGCGATGTCTACAGTTGGGGTGAAGGAGAAGATGGGAAGCTTGGACACGGGAATAGAGTGTACGTACAAATATGACACATTAATACAAGAAATGTTGTCTATGCTAATAGTTGGAGATTTTTCTGTTCACGGGTGACCTACGGGTGGTGCTAAGAACAGTCTCTGGTGGTAGGCTTCGGCCGCGGCATGTCACCACCCTCTGGGCTGGGCCAGTGCGTAAAGCGTCTTTTTCGTGTTTCGTAATGTGGCCCACAGAATCCATATACCTTATAGGTCTTCATGCTCCATCTTAGACCACATCGTCACTTTACATTAGGTGAGATTGTGGTCAAATGATTATATAACATAAATACAAATGGATTATCTAACAACGCAAATATTATCAGTCCAAATATCAACTCGATAGAATAAAAAGTTTCGTTATAGTTGGGCTGGTTAGTACTAAGCTGGACAGTAAGATAAAATAGAAATTATTTAATGCACACAAAAAAAATAAAAACGGTTACATAAATAAATGCTTATATCTATGTGACAAATGGCGGTCTTATCGCTAAACAGAGAAGACCTCTACCAGACATCCTTGGGGATGTTACATATTAAACTCCGACGCCATTTCAATGACAGTTTCTCCAACCTTCAATACAAAATGCCCTACTGAACGAAACTTATCCAACCGCGTAAGCATTTATACTGTTACTTCTTGGACAAGAGGCGCTTGTGTAAAATCTATAATACCCTCGCACTTTTGTTTCTATGAATTTGTACCTAAAATTTATAAGCCAAGGATGACTACTATCAATAAACTATTTTTCTTTATTCCTATAGGAGTTTAGACCGCCCGAAGTTGATCTCATCGCTATCGGGGCTGGAGGTAGCCGCCATTGCGTGTGGGGGCGCCCATTCAGCCTGTCTGACTGCGCGCGGTCGCATCTACACCTGGGGGAAGGGCAGATACGGCCGGCTGGGCCACGGGGACTCGGAGGACCAACTTGTGCCTAAGATGGTGAGAATTGAATAGAATAGTATAATGTACACCACACAAATAAGTAAATACAAAAACCTTAAGAAAATTAACACTAATAAAGAATAAGCTTTACAAAAACCTTAACTAAATTAAAAACAGGGTACAAAGGGCGGCCTTATCGCTATGAGCAATCTCTTTATACTATAATACAGATGAGATATATTACTACGGTAGTATTTGATTATAACGACCTCGCAAATAACGACCAACCGTTTTAGCGACAAAACTATAGGCACAGAAAATATAACTTACCTAACTCTTGGCGCGTTCGCTGATAGACAGCAGGCAACGGTTTGGCATCCTTGCTGGTTAAATTCACTTAGATGACCATATCATGAATGAGCAGGCTGTCAGAAGTCGGGCCTGCGCCTAGTGAATATTTTGGCCATTACATAACACGCTACAAAATGTGGGTCAAGTTTACGGGAATGCGTATTAAAAATAAGCTATATGATCGATTTTCGCAATCTTTATAATCAAAATATTCATGTGAAGCATTAATATTCGTAGTATGATTATTATTTGGTGCTTTGTTTTAGGTGGAAGCACTTCAAATGTACAGAGTGGTAGACGTGGCGTGCGGTTCAGGCGACGCGCAAACTCTTTGCATTACCGATGACGACAACGTGTGGTCTTGGGGCGATGGAGATTACGGGAAACTAGGTAAGGGGGTTGTCATAAAAAAATGTGATTAATTACGGCTTAACCGTAAATTGTGACTCATTACTGCTTGATTTGGGATTTGCGTATCATCAGGGACACAGTGACTTCTCTCTTGACGAGAGAGATTAGGCCATAACTCAGCACGCTGGCCAAGTGCGATTTGGTGAATGTCACATGTCTTTCAAACTCTTCAAAGTTCTCAGTACATGCCGGTTTCCTCACGATGTTTGCCTTCACCGTTAAAGCACGTGTTTGAAGCGCACATAATTTTTTAATTGCATATATTTTGTTTTTATTTTTTAAATTTAAGACTATTAGCAGCAAATGGGTTTAGGTTATTTTTGTATATAGTTATGATAAGCTAAGCTCAAGCGAGCAAGCGTGCCGCGACAGCAACCGCCGATGTCAATTTCAACAAGCCTTATGTATTTAATATTTGTTAAAGAATTTATATTAACATATCTTAAACAGATGATACCATGATACGGGCATGTTGATATAAATAAGATACGTATATAAGATTAGTATGTCTGTTAGTGTATGGGCCAGAGATGCCTGAAATAAATGATGATGATTTATTATTATTATATCTTTTTCATAGGTCGCGGCGGTTCAGAAGGCTGCAAGCTGCCGATGCGGATAGACTTTTTGAAAGGACTGCGCGTCATCAAAGTGGAGTGCGGCTCTCAGTTCTCTGTGGCTCTTTGTCAGTGCGGAAGCGTTTATACATGGTAAACATTGATACTAAACACTTGTTATATTAAAACATACCATGTTAGTTAGTTAGTAAGGGGGCCCTGATTTTCCGCACTTAGACTCAAAGGTGGTCCATTGTGCGTGGAGTGGGGCGCTAGTGTAACCAGCCCAACTCCGACCAAAAGGGCAGAAGTTTCCTGGGGTCTTCGCAGGCTTCTCGGAGTGACCTTGGGTTCTTAAGGATTTCACGTCGCTGTGCTGTTACTCCCTCGCATTCCAGGATAACGTGGGCAGCTGTTTCGTCTTTGTTGAGGCAGCCTCTGCAGAGTGAACTGTCCGTGGGTCCCATGTTATAGAGGTGTTTGTTGAGGGTGAAGTGTCCTGTGATAGTTCCTATCAGGACTCGAAGTAACATACCATGATTTGGCGGTTTAAAGTTTTCGATATTGCGACGCTGTTTCATGATCACGGCATAAACTAATCACGGTGCTTGGAAATATCGGCGAATATCGGAAAACTCAAAACCGTCAAATCATGGTATTATACCCGTTTCAAGTTTTTATATATTTTAAAACCACGATAATTAAAAAAACTAAGCATTCGTTGAGGATATTTTATTTTATTTATTAATTTTTTTTTTTTTTTTTTTTTTTATGGTTGTTAAGCCTTCATTTGACCACAATCTCACCTGATGTAAAGTGACGATGTGGTCTAAGATGGAGCATGAAGACCTAGAATTAGTTCATAAAAACGTTGAACGGTCCCGTTTGATGAAGTCCACGCTCCGTCCTACTCGCGCCCAGGTCGAAAACCCCGAGAGCTTTCAACTCGCGCTCTCAAATCGCTTTGATTGCCTAGAAGATAACGCATCGGTGGACGAGATCAACAACAGGTTCGTAGAGACTGTCCATACGGTCGGGTCTCAGTTCTTCAAGACTCGCCGTACCAATAGAACTCAGAGACTCTCTGAGGACACCCTTGACCTTATGGCTGAACGACGCTCGCTTAAACTGCAATCTCCCGACGACGCCCAGTCCCATAGGCAGCTCAATAGACAAATTTCAAAATCCTTGCGGCACGATATTCGTATCTTTAGTACTTCTCGTATTAAAGATACGATTGAGCGAAACCAGGGCTCCAAAGTGTTTGCAAGAGAAAGATCTATTGGGCAAAGCCAGATGACGAAGCTGAAGCGGGATGATGGCAGTGTAGCGTCGACGAAAGCGGAAGTGTTAAGGGAAGTCGAAAAGTTCTATGGGCAGCTCTACGCGTCGGTCACAAAACCTGTTACCAGTGCGGCCGAAGACCCAAGAGCCAAACTGACCCGACATTACACCGAAGATATTCCGGACATCAGCCTGTACGAGATTCGAATGGCCCTGAGACAGCTTAAGAACAACAAGGCGCCGGGTGAGGATGGAATCACGTCAGAGCTTCTGAAAGCGGGTGGAACACCGGTACTTAGAGTCCTTCAGAAGCTCTTCAATTCCTCCTTGCTCGGAGGTACTACGCCTGAAGCATGGAACAAAAGCGAGGTGGTGTTGTTCTTTAAGAAAGGTGATAATGCCCTATTAAAGAACTACAGACCCATCTCGCTTTTGAGCCATGTTTATAAGCTGTTCTCTAGGGTCCTTACAAATCGTCTCGAGCGCAGGTTTGATGACTTCCAGCCCCCCGAACAAGCCGGGTTCCGAAAAGGCTATAGTACCGTAGACCACATTCATACGCTGCGGCAGGTTATACAGAAGACCGAAGAGTATAACTTGCCGCTCTGTTTAGCGTTTGTGGACTACGAGAAGGCCTTCGATTCGGTGGAAACATGGGCGGTGCTTGAGTCTCTCCAACAATGTCGCATTGACTATCGATATATCGAAGTGTTGAAATGTTTGTACAGAAACGCCACTATGTCAGTCCGAGTACAGGAACAGAGTTCAAAAGCGATTCCCTTACAAAGAGGAGTTAGGCAGGAGATGTTATATCTCCGAAACTGTTTACAGCCACTTTAGAAGACGCTTTTAAACTCCTAGAATGGAAAGGGCTAGGCATCAACATAAATGGCGAGTACTTCACTCACCTTCGATTCGCAGATGATATCGTAGTCATGGCGAAGACGATGGAAGAACTCAGCACAATGCTTGAAGACCTCAATCGAGTCTCCCAACGGGTGGGCCTCAGGATGAACATGGACAAGACGAAAGTCATGTCTAATGTCCATGTTGTGCCCGCCCCCGTTATGGTTGAGAATTCGGTTCTCGAAGTTGTTGACGCATATGTATACCTAGGACAAACAGTCCAATTAGGTAGGTCCAATTTCGAGAAAGAGGTCAGTCGCCGAATCCAACTCGGATGGGCAGCGTTCGGGAAACTAAGACACGTCTTTTCATCTAATATACCGCAGTGCCTCAAGACGAAAGTCTTCAATCAATGTGTGTTGCCAGTGATGACATACGGATCCGAAACGTGGTGCTTCACTATTGGTCTCATAAACAGGCTCAGAGTCGCTCAAAGAGCTATGGAGAGGGCTATGCTCGGGGTTTCTCTACGGGATCGAATCAGAAATGAGGAGATTCGTAGAAGAACGCGGGTCACCGACATAGCCAAACGGATTAGTTCTTTGAAGTGGCAGTGGGCAGGCCACATAGCACGAAGAACAGATGGTCGTTGGGGCCGAAAGGTTCTCGAATGGAGACCACGGATCGGCAAGCGCAGCGTAGGACGTCCACCAACTAGATGGACGGACGATCTGGTGAAGGCTGCGGGCTCACGGTGGATGCAGGCCGCTGCCAGCCGAAACCACTGGAGATCTTTGAGGGAGGCCTATGTCCAGCAGTGGACGTCTTACGGCTGAGATGATGATGATGATGATGAGTTCATAAAATATCGAACTAGGCTCTGGCACCTTTACCAAACCGCTTTAAACCAGCTTATCGGATATGGCATAACTTCCGTTTATTTTGAGGGAGGCTATGGCCTGCAGTGAATTTTAACTTTACCAAGGAAACAAATAACTTTTTAGTTTCAGAAGAGAGGCAGAAAACAGACTTATGGCTTATTTAATTATAGGGGCAAAGGCGACTACCACAGACTGGGACACGGGAGCTACGAGCACGTACGAAGGCCGATGCGTGTTACGGGCATGCAAGGGAAACTCATAGTTTCTATTGCGACAGGTAATTACAATGGAACTTTTTTGATATTATTAGCTTTAATGAAGAATACTAAATAAGTTCGAATAATGACATTAAAATTTGTAACAGCTAAACCATTATGAATATGTATAGAATTACATTAGTTTAGCTCGCGTAGTAGGTAGCTACGCGCCTCCCTACCGAGCTTCTTGTATACTATGGATCGTTCTTGAGCTATTATGGCAGATCAAACAATATAATAATATTGTATTGTGAATGTAGTTGTAAATATATTGTAGTACTATACGTAAATTAGTTTAATTGTTGTGTAAATAGTGTAATAATCAGTTAAATAAATAAATAATGTCAACAATTGTGTAATGTTCGGGTAACGATGCGTTACTATAACCGGAGCGCGAGTGGACTGAGCGACTGTTGCGTTGCGCCGTGACGTCATCGCGTCGAGCGTGCCGGCCTGATATCGAATCACGCGCAAATTTTAAAATTATATATGTATCTCGGAAACTACAGCACATATCGTAATAATTCACTCATATTTATTATTTTCAAAAGAGTTTACGGAGAGCTAAAAAAATTCTCATGAGTGGTTTATTTATATTAACCCTACTCACCGAATCGATGGTGTAAATAAGCTAAAAGATTATGCCTACTAAAAAATGTGTTTTACTCAACTGAACTAAAACACCGGATTTGCTCAAAACAGCAAAGTGCGGCTCCGGTGAAGATTCGATATATTTTTTTTTTAATGGAACTTTTGACTCCGTAACTTAGGGACATACCTTTGTTTGCGGGGTTTTGATTTTTAAAAGTGATAATCTTAATAACTTTGATAAACATTAACCCCATCATAAAAATTACTTAGCATGTCCATTATAACCATCAGAAATTTAGAAGTGATCAATCAGGACAAACGAATGCTCCCTGCATTTTAGAAGGTAAAAGCGGTTTAATTTCCGAAGGGTTAAAGACAAAATCGTTTTCTCCTAAACAGAATGACTTTAAGACAAAACTGTTTTGTCCTATACAGGAAGTCTACACTGTGTGGCGTGTACAGACACAGGCGAGGTGTACACTTGGGGAGATAACGACGAGGGCCAGTTAGGAGACGGGACTACTTTGGCGGCGCAGCGACCACGGCTTTTGATGGCTTTGCAGGTACATTATAATAATACTAGTCGACCCGACAGACGTTGTCCTGTCCCACGTCTCAAAAAACAATATCCAGTTGACCGTATTGTGAATCTAAACAATTCCCAGATCCCCTTGAACACACACAAAAAATTTCATCAAAATCGGTCCAGTCGTTTGAGAGAAGTTCAGTGACATACACACTCACAGAAGAATTATATATATAAAAGAATTGGTATTGCCCTAAATTGGGATAACTTCGTCATGAAGGTTCATTTAGTAAGCCTCAAATTTATATGATCCATTCGATACAAGCTGTTCGAATCATCATAATTTGTTGTAAGTACTCATTGTTTATATCAATAAAATCCGTGTTGTGTATGTAGAGCACACTCGACTTTCATTCGGAAGGTTGTGGGTTTAAACAATGCCGGTTACCTGTGGATATTTTTTGAAAATGTGTGCTTTAATTAAGAGTGCAAAAAAGTAAGGGAACCGGCATTCTCATTCAAGTCTCGGTTCTGAGAACTTTTACGCGCTTGAAGTACTTGTGACATTCACCAACCCGCACTTGTACAGGGTAGTGAATTAAAGCCTCATCTCTCTCTTCAAATGAGAATTCTGTGTCACAGCAGTGGGAACGTAAAATGGGGTGCTTAGGATTTTTTATGATGACTCATTCATATTAACATCACAAGTTTCTACTTACTTTTATTGAACACCGTTCTATTACACAGCTTAATAGCTCGATGATGTATGTATTTTTATTACAGGGTAAAAGAGTAACCAAAGTAGCGTGTGGTAGCGCCCACACTGTCGCACTCTGCGTAGAAGCGCCGCGCGCACCGAGACCACCGCCGCCGCCCCCACTCGAATGCCATCTACTGAGGGATATGACAACACAGCTCATTTGCAATAGATTGGTTAGTTATTCTCTAATAAGGCTTCTTACAATTCACCTTAAGTCATTCGTTGGTAAAAGAGAGACCAAGGTAGCGTACTCGTTCGCTTTCTGCGTAGAAGCGCCGCGGGCGCCTCGACCGTCCCCACCGGCACCTATATACAAAATACGATACCAGATTCCTATTCAAATTTTGTATTCTACGATTACAGTTTATAGAGATTATTTTTCCGTTATTTAGAAGAAGTTCCTAATAATCAGATAATATGTAAGAATTGCGTAGTGCGATGTAATCGGCCAAAGGCTTTCAGGAAGAAAAAAATTAAAAAAAAGTTCGGGCCAATCCACACATCTTGTCCCGTGGTAAGCTCTAAGCTTGTGGTACAGGTTACTAGACATCTGATATACTTAATACAATAGACATACTTATATATATTTATAAAAAACTAATCCATTTTCAGAATTGTAGTTCAATGTTCTTTACAGGTGTTATTACATCAATTTTCGGAACTGGTTTGCCCGAACCTGCCCTTACTCGTTCTGGACGGACCCCTAGATCAACTTAGGACGCTTTTGTTCTACAGCGTGAAAGAGGCTGCTTTTAGAAAGGTAAAAACACTTTTTTTTTATTTATTCTAGGTAAGCCTTCATTTGACCACAATCTCAACTGATGTGAAGTGACGATGTGGTCTAAGATGTGGCATAAAGACCTAGGAGGTAGATGGCTTCTCCGGGCCACATTACGAAACACGAAAAAATCGTTTTACGCACTGGCCCAGCCAATTTTGGCGGTGACAAGCCGCGGCCGAAGCCTACCGACAGAGACTGTTTTTAGCACCACCCGGAGGTCACGTGTAAGGATTCAGAGAGTTAACACTTACGGACGTGAACAGAAAAATACCTCCATTTTTTTTTCAAATTTGTTAATATTAGGTCCTTACATATGAAATTGGCGTTTTTCGTACTGGCCACTTTAATCACAAATTTCTCCTCTTTGGTAAGGAATTCCAAATTCAAATTTGTACAGCTATAGACTCATGTATTTGTGCTTCGATGATCGTCATTCATTTGTTTTTTTTCTTCTGTTTTTTTCTGTTTGCGTCACTCATTTTACAAAATGGAAAACTTAAAATATCGCATTATTTACGAGTACGAGTTCCGCCGTGGCACTAGTGCTGCGGAAACAACTCGAAGGGTGAATGATGTGTATGGCGGTCGTGTTGCAAAAGAAAACACAGTTCGTTTTTGGTTCCAACGTTTTCGTTCTGGAAATTTCGACTTGCAGAACAAGCCCCGTGGACGGCCTGAGACTCAAGTTGATAATGAAGAGTTGAAGGCTATTGTGGAAGCGGATCCATCGCAAACCACGTCCGAGTTAGCTGCAGGCTGCGGTGTTAGTGATAAAACTGTTTTAATTCACTTGAAGCAAATTGGGAAGATTAAAAAGCTTGAAAGGTGGGTACCTCACGAATTGACTGAAGCAAACCGGCAAACGCGCGTCGACTGCTGCGTTACATTACTAAACCGGCACAATAATGAAGGTATTTTAAACCGAATCATTACCTGTGATGAAAAATGGGTTCTTTACGATAATCGGAAGCGCTCAGCGCAATGGTTGGATCCTGGCCAGCCAGCCAAATCCTGCCCCAAGCGAAAATTAACCCCAAAAAAGTTACTTGTAAGCGTTTGGTGGACTAGTGCCGGTATTGTTCATTACAGTTTTCTCAAATCTGGCCAGACTATTACGGCTGATGTCTATTGTCAGCAATTGCAAACCATGATGGAAAAGCTAGCGGCTAAACAACCTAGGCTGGTCAATCGCTCCACGCCACTGCTGCTTCACGACAACGCTAGACCACACACTGCGCAACAGACGGCTACTAAATTAGAAGAGCTTCAATTGGAAAGTCTAAGACATCCTCCGTACTCCCCGGACCTTGCTCCAACAGATTACCATTTTTTTCGAAATTTGGATAACTTCTTGCAAGGGAAAAAATTCAACTCCGATGGGGCAGTCCAAATCGCCTTCAAAGATTTTATTGATTCCCGTCCGACTGGTTTTTTTAGTAAAGGGATCAATGAACTACCTATAAGATGGCAAAAGTGCATAGAAAATAATGGTTCATACTTTGATTAATTAAATATATTATATTATAAAATATTCGACTTTTTGTTCCTCCCATACAAAACGCCAATTTCATATGTAAGGACCTAATATAAGACTGAAACATAAATTTATACAGTTTTGCTTTTAAATTCAGCGTAATAATAACTTATATCGAAAACTTAAACTTTTTATCTTAACATAGGATAAAATGAAATTATGGTACCTTCATATTTAATATGTTAATGTATAGAATTAACACATGTTAATTAAATAGCAGACAAATAAAAATCTGACGAACAAAAGTAATAATTTTTTCTCTGCCTTTTATCGGCAACGACATCAGCTGCTCAAATGTCCACAAAGAGAACTTTATTCTCATGTAAACACAATGCTTAATTTTGAATGAGATACATAATCTACCATATTCTTCTAGGCAATAATGGCTACCATGGTGCGAGAGAGACAGCACGGCCCCGTAGTGGAACTATCCCGAGTGGGCGCGAGACGGGCGAGGAAAGGCGGCTCGGGATTGGCCGGTCCGGCCGGCATGAGATCCGTGTTCGGACAAATGGTTGCGAGGCTCCCTGTACTCACGCAAGACGCGCTCGCGCTTCCACATAGGGTGTGGAAGGTTAAGTTTGTTGGTGAGTACAATTGCATACATTATACTTTTCTAGTATAAGAGAAGATGAGATGCTTGTGTGTAGTCCGGAAATATTTATTTAATTATTTATAAGAAGTTTTTGAATGTGCCAATGTTAATGATCTCAAAATAAATTTAAAGAAAGTAATTAATTATGTTTGACGGTTTTGAAAATTACTAGACCTACACATACATTATTTTTCACATTTATTTCCTTTCAAAACAACATGAATACATTTTGTACCCTAAAACCAACAAGTTTTAATTAAGAGTAAATTAACGGCTCTCTAATAAAAAAATTGACATCAAAACTCTTGAAATAATTAAATATGTTCAGCTCCATTTAAATTAATAAGTTAAGTCCTCTTTTTTATTCAATAATTTTAAGTCTTCTTTTTTATAAGTCTATTAAGTTTGTTAACCATTGTTCATATCATTTTTTGTAGTGCACACTTATAGTTATGTTGCAACATAGATCTAAGGTTTAGATATAAATAGTTTATTCGGAAATGTTGTAATGTGTTTTGCGTGTCTGATAAATAAATAAATAAATATTAATTTACAAACACAATGCTTAACTTGTAGGAGGTTGCGGGTTCGATTCCTGCCGGGGGACCAGATTTTGTACGATCTACAATTTCTGGTTTCGGGTCTGGGTGTTTTCTATGTATCATATGTATGTATTTACAAAAAAAAATGTATGTATATCAGTCACCTAACACCCATAGTACAAGCTCTGCTTAGTTTGGGGTTAGGTGATGCTGTGTGAGTAGTCCGTAAATATTTATTAATTTTTATTTAATTTTAGGCGAAAGCGTAGACGACTGCGGCGGCGGCTACAGCGAGAGCATAGCGGAAATGTGCGAGGAACTACAAAACGGATCGCTTCCCCTTCTAATGGCGACGCCCAACGGTCGCGGCGACGCCGGCGCCTCACGTGACGCTTTCCTACTGAATCCCACCGCTGCCACACCGCTGCATCTCAATTGTTTCAGGTTCTTAGGTTGGTACACTTCAATTAAACTGTATAAAATCAGATTTTACTCAAATCAGTCCAGTCAGTAGTCACCTGAGCAACTGGAACCTCCGCGTTCGCTATCCGAGTCAAACTTCATTATTTAAGGTAATCTCTTATTTAATTTTATTTTGTATGCAATGTGTTGTATTGAATAAGTTTAGTTTTTTTTTGTTATAATAATTATTTTAATTTATTTTATTACCTTACTACAGCGACATTAAATAAAGAAAAAATAAAAAAACCTTCAAGTATGGACGTGGAATCCACTGGCCACTCGATGTTTTCGTTTTCTCAATTTCACATATACTTCCATTTACTCCCTGCGACTAAGCGGTTCAGCTATGGCTGGGTTAAGTTTTATAACTAAACCCAAAATTAGCGTGTGTGTTAGTAATTAAATGAGTGAGGAGGTTGTTTCTTTAGATGATAATCTGTTAAATAATGACTATCAAAATATTGACCATAGCCTGTCAGACTACACGAAAAAATTGTTTCCTTATAATGTGTTTTCTATGGAGGCTTTTTGGTACGAATATTATGCTTCAAATTAAAAAATAAAATATTACTACCGTTAGGCCGGTAGGCCAGTGCTTTGATAAGAATATTTTTCACAAATACGTTAAGTATATAAAATCTTCTAAACGGGTCGCTTCCCCTTCGAATTTATCGCCTTTGTGAATGAATAATAATTGGCCACAGTCTTATGTTCGTAATTTTATTTTTAACAGGTGTTCTAATGGGTATTGCAATACGAACTGGCTCTCCGCTATCTCTATCTCTTGCTGAAGGCGTGTGGAGACAACTCGCGGGTCAGCCGCTCAGACCGCAAGACCTAGCGGAGGTCGACAAGGACTTCCTACCGGCGCTGCTTTGTATAAGAGATATGACGGCGCATAACAAGGTATATAAGTGTCCTATTAGCAATAGTGAGTGAGTCATGACTCTTGCTGAAGGCGTGTGGAAACAACTCGTGGGTTAGCCGCTCAGACCGCAAGACCTAGTGGAGGTCGACAAGGACTTCCTTTCGGCGCTACTTTGTAGAAGAGATATGACGGCACATAACAAGGTATATAAGTGTCCTATTAGCAATAGTGAGTGAGTCATGACTCTTGCTGAAGGCGTGTGGAAACAACTCGCGGGTCAGCCGCTCAGACCGCAAGACCTAGCGGAGGTCGACAAAGACTTCCTACTGGCGCTGCTTTGTATAAGAGATATGACGGCGCATAACAAGGTATATAAGTGTCCTATTAGCAATAGTGAGTGAGTCATGACTCTTGCTGAAGGCGTGTGGAAACAACTCGCGGGTCAGCCGCTCAGACCGCAAGACCTAGCGGAGGTCGACAAAGACTTCCTACTGGCGCTGCTTTGTATAAGAGATATGACGGCGCATAACAAGGTATATAAGTGTCCTATTAGCAATAGTGAGTGAGTCATGACTCTTGCTGAAGGCGTGTGGAAACAACTCGCGGGTCAGCCGCTCAGACCGCAAGACCTAGCGGAGGTCGACAAGGACTTCCTACCGGCGCTGCTTTGTATAAGAGATATGACGGCGCATAACAAGGTATATAAGTGTCCTTAAAGCTATAGTGAGTGAGTCATGACTCTTGCTGAATGCGTGTGGAAACAACTCGCGGGTCAGCCGCTCAGACCGCAAGAACTAGCGGAGGTCGACAAGGACTTCCTACCGGCGCTGCTTAGTACTGGCGATGCACAGATTATCCGCACGCCTCTAGCGACGAAATTTAGAAACTGTCTAAGAACGACACTTTGTTTGTTTCTATCTGATTTGTATTTATTATTTATGTTTTTCCCTGACGTTAATTGTAACGAAAACTGTGAAAGTGTCGTTCTTAGACAGCTTCACATTTTGACACTAGAGGCGCTAGTTAGAATCTTTGCATCGCCATTAGACCCCGCATAACATGGTCAGTGTTCTAGATGTAGTAATTGGATCAGACTGCGCTATTTTTTAATGTTAATATACAGGAATCTTTGTTTCTTCAGCACAGTTTGTTGATGCATATATCGGCACGTAGTGATAGTAGTATGGGATACGCAATTTGCAGTTACTAAAGCGTTATAGGGGCCTGTTGCTTTGTGAAGATAAGGTTCTTAAACAAAGTAACAAGTAATTGTGCTTTGAGCGTCTACATATCTTGTGAGATATGTAAAGTTTATAGTACTTGTTCAAGCAATTGATGTGTTTGCAGGAATTACAAAACCTGGAGCTTCCCTTCTCAATCCCATCGGCCGCGGGACACGAGGTGCCGCTCTCTACACGGCACAAGCGCGTCACGCCGGAGAACAAGGAGGAATACGTGCAGCTAGCTTTACACTACAGGTAACTGTTACTATAATACACAATCAGTAATTCAATGGCAGTCGTGTGTCGTAAATCCATTAATTTGTTATTTCGGGAAGAAATGAATTCTCCGTTTTCTTTCAACTTCATAATGATTAAAAAAAATTGAATATTGATAGATAGATAGATAACACATTATTGCATACCACACAAAAAAAACAAACATAGACTTAGCATAATCATAATGTTGGAGTACAATGGGCGGCCTTATCGCTGTGAGCGATCTCTTCCAGGCAACCTTTGGATGGACAGGATCAAGAGTAACAAAAAAGACAGTGGCGTAATAGGACGGAAACATATAACTATATAACACACATAAATATATATATTATACATATAGTAATACTGTTTTATAACTATACAATACTTATTTGAGAAAGGGACAAATGGTAATGGTTGCGTAGATGAAGCCTGAAGAGAGAGGTAACAAACAAACTTTACATTCATATAGTTGGTGGTTCGGAGCTGTTTTCTAATATTGATACATGTATTTTGTCATTCTGCTATTTATTCTTAATCAGTTTAAAATTGAAATGGCGGGCGTAAGTTTAAAAATAGTCTATAACTAGTATCTTATTCGCAGGTTACACGAGTTCGACGAACAAATCCGCGCGGTTCGCGACGGCATGTCCCGCGTGGTGCCCGCGCCCATGCTGGCGCTGTTCACCGCGGCGGAGCTGGAGACGCTCGTCTGCGGCTCGCCTGACATCCCCATCCAGGCGTTAAAGGCCTCCGCTACTTATAAAGGTACGGTTTATTTATATATCTTTATATATATAATTCTTCTGTGAGTGTGTATGTCACTGAACTTCTGGTTTAGATTCACAATACGGTCAACTGGATATTGTTTTTTGAGACGTGGGACAGGACAACGTCAGTCGGGTCGACTAGTATCCTTGTATTTTTTAAATATAGAAATAATTCTTATTTTGTACGCATTGTAAATAGCTATAATCCTTCGGTTCTTAACAGCTGCAAGGATAAGTGGCGAACTATAACGCTGCTACTTTGAGGGAACCGAGAAAAAGTGTAGCTTTAATATGTAGCAATTTGGTTAACTTTTCTAATCTTGATTTATTTACTTCTAAGCCGCATAAGTTTAAACTTAACCAAGCATTGGTTTGATGGATTTAAAAATGTCTTGAAGCACTAACGTTGTCTTTTTTCTATTAAATTAGATTTAATGTAATTATTGTGGAAAAAATGGGGGGAGGCCTTTGCCCAGCAGTGGGACACAGGGGGCTTCTAATAATAATAATAATTGTATTTTACGCGACTGCCAAACGACGAGGGTTTTGTTTAGTTTTCGTATGAATAATATGTTTTTTTTTATCAAGTGTGGATATTCATATATGTGACAACAGTTTTAAAGTTGTTATTGTTTTTTAGTTAAAGATACCATGAATACAAAGGAAAAGTAGTAAATAAAAATATTTCTGACCATATCGATCCATATTCATATAGGGATCTCTATGGGGCCCTCAAAGGTGTCATTTCAGTGATTTCTCCAGAATACTTGAAATGACAGAAATCACCAAAAACGTATACCGTTAGTACCAAAGATATAAACGAGTATTTTGGGTTGAATCGGCGATACGGCATACTCCTAAACCTTTCAAATACAAAAAAAAAACAAAAATATATATTAACCAATACACATGTTACTATTTCACTTAGCAGCGGTTCCCGCGTGAGGCTAGCCTGTATTGCGGGAGACCTGTTACAATGAGTTTTAACCAGAAACATAAAAGTGCATGAAAACAAAAGAAGTGATAAAATAGGACAAATAATAACACCAAACAAATGTGTATGTATCAATTTCCAGGCGTAGAACCGAACGCTCCTCTAGTCCAGTGGTTCTGGGAAGTGATGGAGGAGCTGTCGGGCAGTGAGCGGGCGCTGTTCCTGCGCTTCGTGTGGGGGCGCACCCGGCTGCCGCGCGCGCCGCAAGACCCGAGGCAGAGGGACTTTGTTTTACAGGTACAAATATCGAATCAACTTTATTTATACTTTTTTTTATTTATTTATTTGCTCACATGTACATTTATACAGATATAGGTCAATTGTTACATCTTAAGTCGATATGTACAATAATGTACATGCACCCCGGAGGGGCACTGCAAATTGGGTTTGCGTCAAATTACATTAAAAAGAAAAACAATTTTATACAATATTCTTATGTCATTCAAACTAATCATCAATGTCAATATAAAAAAAATCAATTATTAATTAAAATTAAATGATAAATATAAATAACAGTATTTATTAAACCGATAGTCAGTTGTGAACATCCTACTACCTACCTACTTAAGTATATATAAGTTTTATATTAGTATTTATGATTGTCTGTAAGGTATATGTTTATATGGACCTGAGATGTCTGAAATAAATGATTTATTATTATTATTATGTCAATTTATCACTATCAACGGAACTTTATATACAGCCTTGTTATTCGTTTGTATAGTAATAGAAGCTTTTAGCTGCGGTTCGCTTGACGATAACCATGAATATGAGTTGGTATTCAACAACTAGTTTTTCACGCTACGTGTTTTATGACTTTTCCCAAGTAAAGTATATCCTTCCTAGGTAAATGGGCTGTCTAACACTGATAGAATTTAGTGCGTTCAAAGAAACAAACTCTTCAGCTTTATAATATTAGTGTGGGTACCGTATTTTACCATAGTTTAGTCTATAATTATATTAATGAAAGACTCAAAAACACCAAAGCTATTTTTAAAATCAGTAGTAGTCTAATATTGCGCGTTTAACTAAATACCCTTTGGTCAAGGCCTAAGGTGTGGCCTAGATACGAGAATAGTCGGATTTTCCGAGCCGATCGGAAATTTAGACTAACAATACCTATGTATACAGTATTAACCTGTATTTGCGATGTTTGTTATTCGTAAAATGACTATAAGTTACGTTATATCAAAACTTACAGGTTTTGGACAAGTACCAGCCGCCTGACCACTTCCTGCCCGAGAGCTACACATGTTTCTTCCTGCTCAAAATGCCCAGATACTCTTGCAAAACTGTTTTACGGGAGAAATTAAGGTAAATTGATAGTTACACATTTTCATTCTTAGTTAAAATGCATGCTAGTGTGATATTGAGCAGTTGCTATTCTAAACATTGTTATTAATGACCCATATGGTCATTACTTATTTTGAATTCGAAAATGGACACGTGTGCGATTCTGAAGCGGGTGAAGGGGCGAGCATTTAGCGCGTCGGGAATAAGAAAATAAATAATGAAACTGACAATACCTAAAATTGGCTTAGTGACAATTAATTTAACTTTCTTGGTGTTACCTCATTATTAATTAATGTTCCTACTAACTACTATATTACAGTGTGTTTTGACTTGTCTTAGTTTTGTGAATGCAAACAAAAGAATTAAATAAATGAATACTGAATTTACCATGCTTGTAAATGGAAATGGTTACATTAATAACCATTCCATTTGAATTGTTTGAGTAGTATAAGAACAACTAGCCCAAGGTGATCATGGAAGAAAAGCGCTGCGGTTTGACTCGCTCAATCACAGCATAACGCTGAATGATCACCTTTTTGTCACATTTATTATTATTTTTTGTTTACTATAATGTATATTTGGTTTTTATTTTGTGAAAAATAAACATTTCTTCCTTTATTTCATTCCTTTTGATGTGATCCATCCAAGAAAAATGTACTGAAAACAGTCTAAAACATGACTTTCTCTTACAGATACGCAATCCACTTCTGCAAGAGCATAGACACTGACGAGTACGCGCGCGTTGCTCTAAGCGCGGCCGAGCGCGTTTCGTCTGAGGAGTCGGACTCTGACGTGGACGTGGCCACACCGGCCGCCAACGGACCTTCTGCGCTGTACTCTTTGACGAGAGCACCTACGTGGCTGTGAATTACGTCTATTGACGGGTAGGATGGTGTTCAATCCGCCCATACGGAATAGATTTACTCAAGACACTAACTCAAAAATATTTATTGTGTTTAAGAAATTGAGCCTAGGGTTCTGTTATTTCTTGCACTTACAGACCCAACCCCATTCTTTCATATATTATTATTAGCCATATGGTCATATGGCACAGCTCGAAGGCAACAGGTTAAGAATACTTTATCACAAGAAAATACAGAGTTGGACAAAAGGTTATGGGTTATATATCGGGTTATGCATCTCAAGTTTGATGATTGTATCAAATTCCGCCCATTCGGAGTAATCTAGTAGAACATGGGATTAGTATTCTTAATTGCTAACCCTCTTAATCTCTCTCAGACTAAAATTCCCGAACGCAATTTGGGGGAGAGGAACTAAAATGAATATGCTTTATAAAAAAACTTTAACTAATGTTCCGTCTAACTATACTATGTCGAAGCTTAATGTCTCATTGTTTCAACCCAGGAATTGTTCCTAACATTAAATAAATATAGAATCAACATTTTCTACAAAACCCCGAATGATGTAACTTATTATAAGGTAATCATGTGACAAATTTAATATAATGACAGCATTAATACATGATTGACATTATTACTTTTTGGCTAATGCCAATTGATTATTGATAATTTTAGATATTTTTACAAATTGGTCGTATTTTGATTAAGACTACTCTTTACAATGCTTATAGCTTTTTGCTTCATATTAGAGGAAGATATTAATAGGAATTACTCGAATCTATAGTATATTTAGCTACAGTTTCTCCTATTAGACAAACTCACTTTGCTCTTTCAATAGTTGCAGTAGACTATATTTTAAAATACTTTAATGTTAAATAATATTCCTTCCTTAAGTATTTTGCTGAACATCATTAAATAAATGACAATTTATCATGTGACACCATAATTTTATATCTATAATGTTTTAGGTGTTGAATACTTCGTGTTATAACTATGGTTATGCATAATTAGCGGCCTACGTCGAATATTCGTGTCAACGCGATGTGCGTGGCCAGGTACATCGTTGTAACTCGATGAATTCGGCCGAAGACGATGTTTAGAGTCGGCGTGGCTACAATTACGTACACTTACGAATCTTGTAGCGCATATATCTTCTCATGTAGACAAGATCATCGCATATACCCGATCACTATGATTTTAGCGCGCCAACGCGACACGAATCTTCGTCCGGTGTAGCCGCACCATTACTACGAGTACTATTGTTTAGTGGGAATAAACGAACACGCGAAATTATACCTTTTTGATAAACTAAGCTATGGAAAACAATATGATTAAATTATGTTAGTAGCACTACATGAAAAATATAATTGTTATGGTTTTCATAACGCCATTAAGCACAAATCATTATTATACTACTGGTATCATACAGTAATGTAAAAAAAGTTAAGCAGGTCGCGGCAATTTCGTATAGTAGCTTTGAAGTAAGTGTAATATGGTATCGCACAGCTAATATATAATAAATAAATAATTATATTATATAAAAAATAAGTGATCGAATGGGATTCATTGAAGTAGCGAAGCAGAGTGTATTGTTTTGATGTAATGCTTACAAATTCCGAAATTAAGTTAAGTCGCGTTAGTGATTATAATTTATGTTTTTTACGTATGAAACGAAAAAGATGCTAATTCTTAGGTCACTTTGGCGGGCCGACGAAGTATGATTGACTTCGTAGACTTGCCAAAGACTTTTTTTTAATCCTTGTAGACGCGATTGCCTTAGATAAGACGATATTATATTTTAGATATAAAGGTAGTATATATGTTTATACAACGAGAGGGATCACTGCCATGCTAGTATTATTGGTGTATTTAGGAAAGAATGAACTCAAGTGATATTATCCAAGTCTAATCCTCGAGTTTGGGCGTTCTGTCCAGAGGGCAAAGTCTAATGTTGTTACAGAAGGAGGCTAGTCATAAGTTATACATTGAAGGTTGTACAGTGTTGTATCTAAACATTCTGTGAATGATGTATGCAATGTTTCGAATCATTGTTTCATTACTAATTTTAAATCATAGGTATTGTATATCGTTGTTAATTATAGTGTAATGGAAATGTATATTCTTGAATTGTTCGCTTTGCTAGTATTATTAGATAATTGCCATTTGGTGCTAGTGCTTCACAACCTAGGTTAAATTTTGTACCAATAGCTAGTGTGCACAAATTGTAAGATTTTTATCTAAGACTAAAACACAGACACTCCACACTAGGCACATTGCAGTCAGTTAACAATTCAGTCGGTATGTGCCTATATTGAGTTTGTAGATAAGAATGTACCAATTATTAATCCTATGTATTAGGCTTATATAATAGGGGATATAACGCAAAAATAGCACAGACAGTATATGTACATCTCCTTTTATTAGAGTGTATAGCATTCGTGACTGGCTAGTAACCTCTATGATCAAGAAACTCTTTTCTTTTATCTTTCTCGTAAGCTCATGTCTTTAGGACTCGTCATAGATATAAAAATATAAATATTTTATTTTCAGATTACTATCTACGCTAATGCTTCCCTCTGGCGCAAGCAAATTGCATTAATATCCCCTATTCCTTTACCTTTACCATTTCATCTTAAAGTTATACAGCTATGTTATATTAAAGCATACAATATTTTAAACACCAAAGATGTATTTGTAAGATTTTGTCTTTGGTAATGAGATCTGATGTCTAAATGCTATTTTACTATGATCTGTACTGGGCAGCGTTAAGTATTTATTTTTATGTGCATATAAGTAAACCACAATAAAGTATTTATTTCAAATCAGCCTTATTATTTTAAGGTACCTTTAACCATGGTTTGTCCGCTTTTAAAATTGTCAGTAATTTTGAATATTAATTATATATTTACCTTATCTGCTTCTTTTGCAATGGACATATAGAAGAGGCCATTTTTTTAAACTGTTAACCGATGGTGTTATTTAAACTCATTCTTAAATAAAATTTACTGGTAACATTTTATAGGAGAAACCAATATGAACCGATATGTAAAATAGGGCGAAGCTCGGCGATGTTAAATAAGTAAGTAAATATTTATTATCATATAAAATAAATACCCTTTGAACTAAATGGTAATGGTAGTGTACGTAAAATCCAAACAGGCGGCTGCATCTCTTTTGAATCTCATAAAGTTTATTCAACTTAAATTTTTTTGTTAATGAGTATGATTTGTTTGCAGGAACTTCAAAACCTGGAGCTTCCCTTCTCGATCCCGTCGGCCGCGGGACACGAGGTGCCGCTCTCTACACGGCACAAGCGCGTCACGCCGGAGAACAAGGAGGAATACGTGCACATAAGTGCAATGAGCGGTCTTATCTTATCTAAATATCTCTATCTAATAACCAGCTCTTACCCTCGACTTCAGCCACGTGAATTTCTTGATTAAAATTGGAAGCCGTTTGTCGAAAATCCCATGGGGATAATTAATTTTCTCAGGATCAAAGGTAATTAATTCACCGTTCTTCCAACTACATAATGATTGAGTGAAAATTTTCAGAACATTGGTTGAGTATATTATGTCTGGAGAGAGTGGTAACAAACGATCTTTGCATTCATATAGTTGGGAGTGCGGAGGACTACCTTCATCCCGAAAAAACTTACTACGAGTATATCCTATTTTTCCCGCGGTAAAAAGTGACTCACGTCCTTTGTCATGCTCTAAAGAATCTGTGTCCCAAATTTAGTGTTTCCCGCTCTTTAATGAATTATCCCGCTAATCATATTTCCCCCCGGTTAAAAGAATCCTATGTCCTTTCGCGGGATTGCGGGAATTTGTTTATCAAATTGCAATGCCATAAAGCGTTTCTTTCTATCAATTTCGAATGTTACTTAATGGCTTTAACATTTTGTTAGAATAACCATAAAGATAAAATTAATCTAAATTTAGAACTTTCAACTTAAATTTTATAATTTAGTAAATTGAACCAGAATAATCTCATTTTAACCATATGACGTTATATTAAAAACCTATCAAACACTCATTTGGCAACAATCAAAATTGAACAAGGAATTAACATTGTCTTGACAGTTCGCTGTAATGTTTTATACTGAGTTGCGAAGCGAATAGAACAACACTCTCTGGACTGGTTCTCTGGTTGGCAGCTCTGGTTCGCGTCACTGAGAACGGCCGCGGAGGTACAGGCCGCCAGGAAACCAGGAGCACACGACACATGGTTCTACGATTGTTAGAACCATTTGTCTGAGCATTTGAACGACAACTATATTGATCTCCTTTTTATAGGTCTTAAAACTAAAGACTTTAAATGTTGATTTTCTGATATGATATATTAAATCTATACTAATATTATAAAGAGGAAAGGTTTGATTTTTTGTTTGTTTGTTAGTCTCGAATAGGCTCTAAAACTACTGCACCGATTTAAAAAATTCTTTCACCATTCGAAAGCTACACTATCCCTGAGTGACATAGGCTATATTAAGTTTTCAAAAATAATATGATTTCTTACCAAACTCCGTTAATGTAACCCATGGTGAAAAAAAAGAACCTAAAATCTTTCTTTAATCGCGAATGCTGTGAAAACTATTGAATATATAACAAAGTAATGTATTACAACTTTGTAGAACTTATCATTATCTACAAAAAACGTCGTTACATCATATCTCTAACTATTATAGTTTTGTGACAATAAGCGATTTTTTTGAAAAAAAAAACTTAAATCTTTCTTTAATCGCGAATGCTGCGAAAACTATCGAATATATAACAAAGTGATGTATTACAACTTTGTAGAACTTATCATTATCTACAAAAAACGTCGTTACATCATATCTCTAACTATTATAGTTTTGTGACAATCAGCGATTTTTTTGAAAAAATAAACCTAAAATGTTTCTTTAATCACGAATGCTGCGAAAACTATTGAATATATAACAAAGTGATCTATTACAACTTTGTAGAACTTATCATTATCTACAAAAAACGTCTTACATCATATCTCTAACTATTATAGTTTGGAGACAATAAGCGATTTTTTTGAAAAAATAAACCTAAAATCTTTCTTTAATCGCGAATGCTGCGAAAACTATTGAATATATAACAAAGTGATATAGAACTTTGTAGAACTTATCATTATCTACAAAAAACGTCGTTACATCATATCTCCAACTATTATAGTTTTGTAACAATATATAAAATAAGATTACGAAATAATCTGCCGCGCGGGGTCGGCTCCATACTGAATGGTCGTGTGCGGAAATAAAAAAACTGTCGCTTGATAATATTTTGTCGCTTAGTTAGTAGTTAATAATTCGTCAACAGGTAACTAATCCCATTCAAAAAGTTATTTTCAGAACTAAACCCTAGCATATAGCATAGATATTGTACATTATCGTCGGTTGCAGGTTCAATTGGGTTAACCACCAAAACACGTAAAATAAGTTGAGTATACAGTTTTTTTTCTGCTCTTTCGAATAGCATAATAATAGAATTCTAGCTTTAAAAAAATACAGTTACGCTACTCATTTTAACTGTGAATTTGCAGACTTCCGTCGAAATTATGTTGTAACTGAGTAGGTATGTGATCCATTTACATAGGTCGAATTGTTGTATTCCTATCCTATGACCAAAGAAGGTTAAGTTGGCGTATGTATCTTGGCAAACCAGCATTGCTCTTACACTAATTCTTAGCTTGAACGAAAAATTATAACCACACATAGTCCATCCAAAGGTTGTCTGGAAGAGATCACTTTTAGTGATAAGGCCGCCCATTGTTACACTATTAAGTATTTAATATTTAGTTCTTAAGCATTGTTTTGTTGTATTATATATTTTTATGTGTTTCAATAAAGAGTATTGTATTGTATTGTACATACACCAATATAAAACCAACTTTCTTCAAATTGACCCGAACCAAGTTTATGTTTGTTGTCGGTTACACCAATTTGAGCATTGCAATCAATAGTATGTTTTCTCTTACCTTAATTTTCTTAAAAGTAAAACACCATAATAATGTGCAATGTGCACGCAATGTGCTTTCATTTGATACCCCACTCGAGATTTTAGCAGATTTTCGGTTTTCCTTCCCCACTCTAACCCCCACAATTTTTAAACGGCACAACCGATTTTCATGAAACATGTCTAAGAGCACTCGCACCAGACTCACCTTATAAACAAAAAAAACTAAGTTGAAATCGCTTCATCCGTTCGGGAGCTATGATGTCCCAGACAGATAGACACGTCAAACATATGACACTCTATGTCCCTCTTTTTTTGACGGGGGTTAAAAATGAATCTCAAAATGTGTTGCTAAGCGCATAACTCAACAACGCCTTTACCAATTTAGCCAATTTATTTTTTTTAATGTTTGTTGGAGTTTAAGGTTGGTTTTTACGGAGAGAAAAATTCGAATAATTTTGAAACAATTTTGAATAATTACCCGTGCAAATCCGGGGCGTGCCGCTAGTGTGTGATAAATGTTTCGATTTTTATTAGATAACGTCTGATTGATTGATTATTAGTGAGCTTATCAGGACTAGAGTTTCATGTGTCTCCACATTATTTATATATTTATGTTAGGTACTAGAGTAGCAGAGGATTTGTTTTTTAAACAAAACTATTAAAAAGAATGTTCTTAAATTATATCCGTTGGTACATTTATTATTAACAACAATAATTAATCATAATTGTTATCATGGTCACTTTTGTGCTTCTTCATTAACACACTTGATTCCTAAAATAACGTGTCAGTCAAAAAACTGAAACTCTCCAGAACTGTAAAAGTTAGAATGATGAAATTAAAAAAAGAGCATATTAGTTGATCATAAAATATTTAAACTGGTTGTGAAGAAGAAATGGGAAGGTATGGCAGCACCAGCGCCAAAATTTGGTGAACAGCACGCCTAGAAGGTGCCAGAAGAACTCGTGAAGGCAATACAAAGTACTAAAATAAAGAAAGTGATGAAAAACAGCAAAAAAAAACAATCTAAAACAAATATTTATTTTTCAAAAAAATATGACATATTTTCGAGATTTTTTTGATGTCGAGATCGTTACATTGATCTCTGTATTCTTGCAAGCGGTCAGCTGATGGCCTGGTGAAGTTCATCGTAGTGCAGGGAGCTAGTCTACTGAATTAAGTGAATTTCCGTAATCTTGAAGTAGTAGTAGTAGTTCGTAGTTTTAGGTTTAGCATTAGATATTAGGTATTTATATTGTTTAAGCCACCGTCCATAAAATATGTTATCTTTTTTCTCCCCATCCACGGTTGTCTGGAAGAAATTGCTTTAAGCAATAAGACCGCCCATTACGCATTCTAGGTTTAGTTTTTTTTTTCATATTGTATTGTTCATTTGGTGTGTAATAAAGTATATTCTATTCTATTCTTGAAGGTACCATACCACATACCGAGGAGGTTCTCATTGAGCCAAAGCTCGTGAGTCGTGGTTGACGCGGAGACAACTGATGATCATCACTCAGGATGTCCTGGAAGGAAGGAAGTGGAAGGATAAATAGGCTAATTGTAGCCTGTAGGCATAGAATAATAAATTACTACGCTGTAGGCTAATTATTTTGTAACCAAATTTTTTAAACAGCGCTGGTGGTAGGTTCCTACACTTTTTGAAAGCGTATAGAACTGAGTATTTGAGCAAGAACCTATAGATAGTTTGTTCTTCTTCTTTTTTTATTAGATGGCTAGATAAATTGTTAAATAAAGCTTGATACGCGGGACATGGACGTTAACATACACATATTAATCACGCGCATGAAGTTTTCTATTTTTATTTCGTCATTATGTATCATCATCATCCTGCCCTAGTCCCACACTATATGGGGTCGGCACAACATGTATTTTTCTTCCATTTCCCTCTATCACCCGTCATCTCAACACAGTGAGTGTTCTTACACATAAATCTTCTTTCACACAGTCCATCCATCTGTCCACAGATCCATCTTTTCTTTGGCCTCCCTCTTCCCACGTATCCATCCAAATTCATAATCTAACGCTCTTCTTATAACATGCCCAAACCACGCTAACCTTATTACCTCTCAACCTATCCGTAACTGTGCTACTTTCAAATACTCATCATTCATTCTCATTCTTTCTCTTAAATACTCATTCCTTATTTATTATTATTATTCCGTCATTATGTATGGCAAGACAATAACATACTCTATTGGTGGTTGGGGTTGGTTTACCATAGAGTAGGGGTATGAGTGTGTCATCTTAACCACATATTATTAAAAATCTATTATGAAAATGCGAAAATCGATGCAATGTGATTTTGTTTTGAAGTTATAGTTAAAATAGAAATTCTTTATTGCAATCATTTTATATACATAAGATGTTATCACAAAAAGTTTCAAATTGGACCCGGATAGGGCATGATAATGATGATAAAAGTGGTTGATAAGTGCAAAAAAATCATAGATGAAGATTGGGATCGATTTGAAAATTTGTGTGATCTGATCAAGAGCTAATAATAAATCTACAGGATTTTATTTTATTTAATTTTTACAATCATAGGAAAACTAACAGCTAATAAAACAGTAATATGAACTATATAATACTTAAAGGCTCATTACAAGTTCCCACAAATAATAAATAAGAATAATAAAAGAAACAAACAAACATGCGCCCTAGGTATACTTAACTAAAAATATAAAAGTTATTTACTTATTTACTATTGCTCAAGTGAGTCCGAATTTGACTACGATGATGACATTTTACACTTTTTTAAATTACGTGTACCTAATAAAAATCATTGACACATATTTTTAGTTTTATTTTCGTATAATGACAACCATCTACATTTCATTTCAACATCGTTCGATAACCGATTTTCTCCACCATTATCCCATTTCTAGAATGTCATTTTACTATGTAGGCAATGTCAATGTCCCGCGTACAAACTATAGTTTCAGCGTGAAACACATCGACGCGACGCAAAATGGCGTTTAATTATTAATAAAGCGCGATCTAACTTTCATAGTAGTGACATCTATGATTTGAGATTTATTTTATTTTATTTATTTTATTTTATTTGGAAAACAAACAGTTTTATTAAACTTATTACTAACACTAAATAAAAATACCTATGAACCATTTATATGTTTTCGCATAGCGAATCTATAAAAAAAACCTGTCAAACACTCTAACAATCAAAAAGAAAAAAGGTAACAAAGAAATTATAAAATGAAAACAATATCGTACATCTGCTTATAAAGAAGAAAAAAATAAATAAATAATTTATAGAAAAAAGCTGATACAATACAAACGTTATGTGTGAAATGATGTTACTTGAAAACAAAAATTAAAAACTCAATAAAATGTGAAAAAAAATATAACAGTATTATAAAATATGTTATATAATATAATATGGACTGATTTATGAGTCAACAGACTCAAACCAGCGTTTACATAGAGTCATACCGACCTTGCGGGCTCCGGTGTCAAACAAATCGATGTCAGGTATATCTGCCAAAGTATTAAATGTAGCAGAAGCTCTATAAAAAAATGAATTTTGGCGATAATTTGAAAAACAAAAGGGCGTGTCTAAATGCACGTGATGCCTTGAGGGTCTATTTGGAACTTTTAACTTTATGTTTCCTAATAGTTGAGGTGAATCAACATCACTTCGCGCGATTTTGCTTAATAATACCACATCTGCAATTTTACGTCTCTCAGTTAGAGGTAAAATATGGTGCCTTTTACATTTAGCAAAATAATTCTCGTCAAAACAGTTACATTTGTATTGAAGAAATCGCAAGAACCGTCGCTGAATTGATTCTATCCTATCAATATAGACATCATACCGAGGGTTCCATACCTGGGAACAATACTCTAGAATGCTTCGCACATAAGTACAATACAAAATTTTAATTACCTTAATAGATGAGAACTGAGAGCTGCTACGGATAACGAAACCTAGGGCTTTATTGGCTTTTTTTATTATAGTATCGATATGCTTATCATATATCAGTTTGCTATCCTGTATAACACCCAAATCTCGCATCTCATCCACGATCTTTAGGGGTGTGCCCTTCAACGAATAAGCATAACGAACAGGCTTTGGGCTTCGAGTAAATGTCATCGAGACACATTTGGATACATTAAGATCTAGTTTATTCTCTTGACAGTATAATTCAAATCTATCTAAATCCTCCTGCAAATGCACACAGTCACCTATATCCACAATTTTTGTAAAGATCTTCATATCATCTGCATATAGCAGAAATCGAGAATTTAAAAAACAATGAGATATGTCATTTACAAATATCGTGAAAAGAAGCGGACCAAGAATGGATCCCTGGGGCACGCCAGAAGGGATAGTTACCCAGCTTAAGCAGAAGGAGAAGCCATTCAACACCACAGCTTGAGATCTATTCTCTATATAAGAGGCGAACCATCTATATAGACTACCATGGATACCCGCTCTCAAGAGCTTCTGTAAGAGCATTTTGTGGTCAATCCTATCAAATGCTTTACTGTAATCTGTAAATACAGCATCTACTTGGCCTCCATTGTCCATATTATCAGTAGCATAATCAACAAAGGAGAGCAGATTCGAAACAGTTGAACGCTTCTTCAAAAACCCATGTTGCTCCGGAATGAAGGTGCTTGAAAGCGTCGAATAGACCGCAGTATAGACTACTCTTTCAAATACCTTAGCAAAAAAAAAAAAAAAAAAAAAATGATATGAGATAATAAACAAAAGTTTACCCAGTAACGAGATAGTGTTTGAACATAAATTGACTTAAGTGAGAGTGATGGCTATTACCTCTAGTTATAGTTTAATCATATTTTTTTATTCTAAATTAGATTTGGGTAATTATATGCCTAACATTAGTACATTAGTAGGTACCTATTCTATCAAATATATTTGAAAAAGTAGGTACAGTCATTAAATTCACTGAATTTACTTTTTATTAGTTACTAGCGGCCCGCCCCGGCGGCGTCGCACGGGTATAACATTTTCCCGAAAATTATTCGAAAAGCCGTCATTTGTCCACAACCTCACCTGATGTAAAGTGTCGATGTGGTCTAAGATGGGGCATGAAGACCTAGAAGGTAGAATGGCTTCTCCAGACCACATTAAGAAACAGGAATAAACCGTTTCACGCACAATTAGTTGAATATCAGTCCCAATAATAATTCCTTGAACAGAATACTCGGAATAAGAATCATTTTATTATCATCGTACGACCTATTCGAACTCCAATTTATACATAGATTAAATCATTTAAGTAGATTAGTTAATTGTCATATCAGAATACCGCATGGAACATAAAGATAGACTTCTATAAAAAGGTGGGCAGTTGTCTTTGAACGGAGTGTACGTAGAGGAACCATGTTTTAGCGTCGTACTCCTTGTGGGTTTCCTCGCGGCGTCTGCCTCTGCCGCAGGCGCCGTCCTGAGCGATGTCAACCAGAACTGTGTCCGCGACAATCCCGAGCTTTGGCCCAACGAAAACCTACTCGGTATGTGGTACAAGATACGGAAATTCACTATATTCGGCGGACTCGTGCCTAGTATTTCATGCGCTACGATGAACTTCACCAGACCATCGGCTGACCGCTTGCAAGAATACAGGGATAAATACAATGACCCCAACCAACCGTTCAATGTGGATGAAGATCCAATATTGATATTATCTGGCGGTACAAGGCAGGATTTCACTGATGAAGGCATGGTTATGGGAAACAGTATAGCCAAATTCTTCGTTTTGGCACCGGATACAACGATGAGCCTCGGATGGGATAACTATAAAGTAGACGCGTACCGCATGCTGTCTGCCAACTATATAATGTATTCAGAGTGCGCGATGAGAGGCAACACTAGATGGCTGCTAGCGCGGGAGCCCACGCCGCCAGAAGATGAGGTCGATGAACTCGTTAAGAACACCCCGGAACTGGCTCGTCTGTCTGAACTTAAATATTGCGCCCCTTGCCCGCTATGTTCCACGTAATCTAGGTAAACCGGAACATTATATGTGTTAATTAAATTATTTCAACATTTTTTTTATTCATCTCATTCTTTTGTCGATTTACTGAAGTTTCACTTCTATCGTGTGTGAATCGCACACACAACATTTTTTCGTTATAAGTCGGTAAAAAGATTGTACTTACCTATTAGGCAAAAAGCACGCGACTTTATGTACGTATACAATTATTATTAAAATTTATCATAATTTCATAGTGAAACTTAATCATCAATAAATGTCAATTTCCTTGCAAATTTCCAAAACGCATCGCTTGGCCGAATTAGCATGTGACGTCAAAGTTGGTTCCCATGGTAATAAACTGATTTTATCAAACTTTCAGTGAGTACCTATGTGCTTCTGTTGTGCACCAAACACTTCTGACGTCACTTATCAAGATCGTCGAAATGGGCGCTTTTTATTCGCCCGTTAGGGACAGTAAATATAATAATATTTTTGGTAATGTCACAACTAGTAGTACTGTAGAAACGTATAAAGCAGTAAAAATACGTGCTTAACCCCTTTTGTTACATATGCCAAGCGATATACATATCGGCCGCCATTTGTACTTCTTCCTCATGTGGTTTTTGTAACTATTGTTTTGTTTTGGTCAATAAAGTGTTTTTGTATTGTATTGTTTATGCTACTGCAATTTCAAGAGACAAATGCTCAACCATGGGGGCAGGGGCAACATGGGCACTACACATGACTTTCGTTAATTTTACTTTAGGTATGTTACTTAACCTTAAGTTACTTAATCATGATAATCTTGAGTAATATGATGTTCTAGAAGTAGGTATACTTACTTGTTTCTGCAAACATAATGCGATGCCTAGAATAGTAAAAATTATATATTTATGGAACCCTGATTTCGTTCCCTAATTTTTTAAGTTTATTCAGCTTGGTGCTGCTAATAGCTGTAATAAATAATGCAGTCCTTCTTTAAGGTAGGCATAGAATAATAAATTACTAATGCGACGTATTATGTATTACGGAACATTGGTTATGTAAGTAAAGTAAAGTAAAAAAAAGTAAAAAATGTTTATTTGCGTATTTAAATAATTACAAATAAATGTTGCATGATACATAGTTGTGACATAATAAAACTTAATTAAACTTAACCTAGTAAAAACGCAAATAGGACACCGGCTCAGCATAAGAGCTGTATCAGGAGGGGTCTTCTGACACAGCGCTGGTTTTCAGCGGCGCCTGAGATAGGTACAGCGCGCAGCACTGCTTCACACAACACATTTACACGCATAATAATCTAATACATATTTATCAGAACAATCTGAAGCGAATTTAACAATATACTTTTTTTTTTAAATGAACGATATTTTTTTTTTTTTTAATTATACATAATTAGTAGTTGTATTCATAATATAAACATTTTATATACCTATTCATTGTTTCAAAAACTAAGTAGGTCTGTTTGAGTACATAGAAAAAAGAAATAAATTAAAAAATAATAATAATTGTAGAACGGTTTTTTTTATAAGCTTGGGTTTTGTAATTTCAATAGATGTTTTTTTAATTTTTGTTTAAAGCAGAACAAACTATTGCAATTTCTAATTGGGGGTGGCAGGTTGTTCCAACATTTCGTGGCAGCATAGCGAAAACTGCCACGAAATGCAGCCGTTCTGTGGTATGGACATAAAAGTCTTGTGGCTAAACGAATATTGCAACTTGAATATTTAAGTTTTTCATGAAGATAAATTGGTATTTGTTTTTTTATAACACCAAAGAGTAATGTAGCAAAGTGCATTGCACGTCGCGACGACATGTTCAGAAGTCCGTGTTTGCTGATATATGGTGAGATGTGTGCCCGGCGCGGTATGGGGAAGCAAAATCGAACGCATGCGTTTTGAACACGCTGAATAAGATTTTTCGTACGGGTAAGCAGACATTCGCCGATAACATTGTCTACGTAGTTTAATTTAGAAAGAACTAATGAATCACAGAGAGTTATACATAGATCAGTACTTAGATACTCGCGTACTTTATAAAGGATCGATAACCTATAGAAGCAGTTTCGAACTGTTTGCAGAATATGGTTTTCAAAGCGCATGTTTTCGTCCATCAAAAGTCCCAAATTTCGAGCTTCCGTAACCCGTTCTATCTGAACGCCATTCACTTCAACCTTAGGAGTATGTAGAATATTAGATATTTGCTTTTTTGATCCCAACAAGAGAAATTTACTTTTATCTGGATTTAGGGTTAAATTATTCTTATTGCACCAGTTGACCAACCTATTAAGGTCTTCATTTATTCCTGTTAAAGCAATATTCATATCGATGGGCTTAAACGAAATATACAGTTGGAGATCGTCAGCATATAAATGATGTCTGCAGTGTTTAATATTATTGACCATATCAGCTGAGTAGAGTATGAAAAGTATAGGTCCTAGGATTGAACCCTGAGGAACACCACGTGCCACGGGCATTTTGAAAGATTGTTCTATTATTCCATTTTTGCGTACCTCTACTAATTGATTACGGTCGCTAAGGAAGCTGTGAAACCATCGGACACTATGACTGTCAAATCCGTAATAGCTTAGTTTGGATAATAGGAGCGTCGTGTTAATTGTGTCAAATGCTCTTGAAAAATCTAGTAAAGTTAACACAGTACCTTCTCCAATGTCTTGAGCTGCTAATGCATCATCCATAATATCTAATAAGGCCGTTGTTGTACTGAAACCCTTTCTAAATCCAGACTGCTTCTTAGGTAATATGAAATTCGCTTCAAGGTAAGCTGTAATTTGTAAACTAATAACTTTTTCTAATAGTTATGTGACTACAAAATGCAGTGTATAAATATTACCGACTTTACTTTAGCCGCTTACTATAGTAGGCCTATATTAGAACAGGGCGGATCATGTATTTATGTAAAAAATGACTTAAGATTTAAAGAATTGACATTTAACGAATTTTGTATTGAACAAGTATGTGAGATATCAGCTATTGAGTTATTCGATTTTGACTTAATTGTTGTTTGTATTTACAGATCGAATGTAACAAGGCCTTCACAATTTTTCCCGGTGTTTGAAATATTTTTGGATGACCTAAAATCTCGAATAAATAAGGAATTTGTGGTAATGGGAGATTTTAATATTGACCTTTTATGTCCACTTAATAGCGACCAGAAATATCTTTTTGATATTTTGGGTAATCGGAACTGTTGTAATATAGTCGACTTCCCTACTCGTGTAACAGCTTCGACTAGTACATGCTTGGATCACGTGTACGTAGACCAGGATTGCGTGCGCGGGGGGAATGTGTCCGCGTCCCAGCTGCAGACTGGTCTGAGTGACCACTACGCCGTGACAGTTGCGCTGGATTGCAATGCACGGTACATGTCCGCGCCCATTACATTGGCTCGGTGTATCTCGCGGCCGAACCAGTGTCTTTTTCTTGGTGCAGTGGAGAGTGTAGACTGGACAGAGATTATGCAATCATGTGTTTTGACTGTTAATGGACTCGCCAATAGAATAATTAACGTGTTATATAATAAAATTGACATTTGTTTTCCTTTGAAGCGCTTAGTTCCTAAGAAAAATAAATCATGGGTATCTGATGACATAGTTAGCTTAGAATATTTATTACGTGACATGAAATTAATTAAATTAACGTTTCCGAACAATGAATTCTTATCAGCCAAATTTGACGAATATCAACTGCGGTATGACGAAATATTAAAATCAGAGAGACGTGGACTATATTGTAATATTATAAAAAAATCAAATAATATCACTAAAACTATGTGGGATTTAGTAAAAATTGAAACAGGTAAAAAAAGGGGGAAAAATGTGGATTTCCTGGAAAGGCTGAGGCGATCTGATGGGTCGGAATTTATAAGCGACGTTGCGGCAGTCGATGCCGTGAACCAGCATTTCGTGGGCGCCGCGCTGACGTGTGGAGCTCCCGCCGCCGACGTGCAGGGGGCGCGCCGCGCGCTGGAAGGCGCTCGCGCGCCGGCTGACCGTTTTCTGCGCTTTCAGCGCTTCACGCCCGGAGAGGTTTTTAACATTTTAACATCGGAAGTGGCAAATAAGCCAACGAAAGATATTTATGACATATCCATAACGTTGTTAAGATTAACTGCCGTACCGATGTCCTGTATCCTCTCTACTCTGTTTAATAAATGCTTGTTGTATGGTGAATACCCACTGGCCTTGAAGCAAGTTAGAGTTTCACCTCTATACAAAGGAAAGGGTGCGAGAGCAGATGTGAACAACTATCGACCAGTGTCCATTATTCCTGCCATCGCCAAGGTTTTCGAACGCGGGCTTAGTACAAGATTAATAGCGCACTTGACAAATACGGCGTCTCTTTCTGAAAGACAATATGCCTATCGAGCTGGAAGGTCAACGACCGATGTTGCGAGAGACGTGGTGTGCCGGGTAATGCAAAGCCAAGGAACGTATGATGCAAGTAGCCGTACTTTTCTGTGACTTGTCAAAAGCGTTTGACGTCGCCGACCACAAGGTTCTTGCAATGAAACTGGCACATTACGGCATAGCAGGTCCTACTCTGCGGCTATTGTTAAGCTCTATGACAGCGCGAAGTCAAGTCGTTACAGGCAGTGGAGGGAAGGTAAGATCGAGTCCTTTGACAAACACGATCGGTGTAGCTCAAGGATCCTCGATCTCTTATATACTATTTTCACTCCTAATGAATCATTTGCCCGACTGCATTAATGAGGCACACATTGTGATGTATGCGGATGATGTAGCGGCAATTGTAGAAGCACCAGACCTGGGATATCTACAAGCTAAACTTACCAGCGTAGGTGAGAAATTGCAAAAGTGGTTCTGGTCTTATTCTAAACGTACGGAAGACCAGCTTCATGCATTTCAACTTAGCGGGCCACCAGACAGAGCTCTTAAGTGTAAATCTTGGTAGTGAAGTAGTCGACCAAGTGAAACAGACTTCATTCCTGGGCTTTACGTTAGACCGAAGCTTGACGTGTGAAGCACACATTGACGGTGTCTGCTCTAAAATGAGTCCATCCTGTTATGCCTTGTGGCGCCTGTCTGCAACTCTGGACAGAGCAATGGTCAGGAGTATATACTTCGCTACCGTCCATTCAGTTCTTCAGTATGGCGTGGAGCTTTGGGGACGCGCTGCCGACTGGGAGCGTGCCTTCAGGCTCCAAAAAAGAGCCATAAGGGCGATAGTGCGGGTACGGGTACCTCACGATGAGTCAGCACGACCTTACTTTGAGTCCTTAGGGATATTGACTTTACCTGCCCTCGTCATATATCAGTCTGCCGTGTATGTGCACGAGCACATTGACGAGTACGCAAGTTTCGGAGATGCGAGCAGGTACCACACTCGGCACGCCCATCGCCTGCGAGCTGTACCACGGCGACTTACAAAATCGTCTAAGCTGTTGCACGTAATGGGTACGGCCGTATATAATAGAATACCGAGAGACATAAGTGGCGCCTCATCCTTACAATCTTTTAAAGAGAAATTGAAAAAATGGCTGATATCTCAATCTATCTATGACATTAATGAATTTATGACTTTAAAATGTGTTAATTACACACTTTAAAGTCAACATTTATGTTATTTTATTGTTTTAATTTATTTTGTATAAAATAATTGTATTTTAAATACTTCTATAATAATTATTATAGCACCTTACTTTGTATACTTCTGACATGTAACTGAATGTTATTAATAAATGAACTGAACTGAACTGAACTGAACTACGAGGTAGGTACAAATCAAAATTAATCTAAATTATTGATAAATCTGATATGCATCGTCATGTTAGTTAACCGATCAGAAATTTGTGATTAAAGATAAAGATACATAAATCAGACCAAGATCGCTTGATACCAAAATAATAGAAAGGAAAAGTTTGCAGTCGTCAGATTATACCTACCTATTTCATAATTTTCAATGTCATTACACAATATATTAATATTGCTTAATGACATTGAAAATATAGCACTACATATTAATGTAGTGCTTACATAACTGCAATAATTAACAACTACTTTGAGAGACGCGAAATGGCGTTCAACTAAGTAACACCTTTTTCACTTTATAAATATACTAGTGGCCCGTAGTAAAATTTCATCAAAATCGGTCCAGTCGTTTGAGAGAAGTTCAGTGACATACACACTCGCAGAAGAATTATATATATATAAATATTTAACTCGACACTTGGCTCAACGACGCGACGCCGCGTCTTTCCTTTCTATACAAGGCCAGAACCCAGCCATAGGAAATTGCTCGCGTATATATTCTGCCGTCCTTATCATAAGTGCAATAACTCGAGTTTTGGGCCAAACAGAGTTATATACATATTCGTGATCAGCAAAATGAGATCTACGTTTTCTTCTTTGACAGTTTTTACGTATCTATTACCATTCCCGTTTTTTTCTTAAGCATAACCGCAATATATTAGGGATTTGGTCTTGTTTTACTTATCAAGAGTGAAATAACTTGAGTTGTGGCAAGGTAACCTAAAATAATTCATTGAATTACTAACGATAACTGCAATAAGTATGGTTATGATGGAACGAAACTGTGTCTGGACGAATCCAAGAAGACATAATTTCTGCATTCAGATCCTTTTTAACCCCCGACCAAAAAAGAGGGGTGTTATAAGTTTGACGTTTCTGTCTGTCTGTCTGTCTGTCTGTTTGGGACATCATAGATTCCGAACGGATGAAGCGATTTCAATTTAATATGAAAAAAAGAAATTAATTTAATAGTAGATTAAAATTTTTGTATGAAAGGTGAGTGTGGCACGAGTTTTCTTAGACATACACACAAAATCGGTTGTGCCGTTTAAAAGCTATGGGGGTTAGAGTGGGGAAGGAAAACCGAAAGTCTGCAAATATACTCGAGTGGGGTATCAAATGAAAGCGCTTTGCGCGCACATTACAAAATATTATGGTGTTTTACTTTAATGAAATTTAGGCTTTGAAATCGGGGGTTTTTTATATTTGAAATTTAGATTTATTAGTACATAAACTTGACGCAAAACATATAGTCTTATGGGTTGATAACTGTTCGGCTCAGAATAAAAACTGGGCGTTTATGTGTTTTTTGGTAGACATTAATAGCAATCTGATTGCTGCTGATGAATCATCAGTAAAGTACTTTTAGCCTGGACACACCTTTATGTCCTCTGATTATTTTCACCACCAAGTCGAATTGTCACTTAAAAAAAAAGTTTACGACTTTGATGACTTCATAGATTCTGTGAAAATGTCAAACTAAAAAAAAATACCGTTAAAGTCATGACAGTGTCTGATTTTTATGACTATGAAGACTTTTCATCTCAGCAGCTATTGCATTTTTTTCCCCGGCAACTATTAGATTTTATCTCGCCTTTTAAACCTTCCCTAGACTTCCACGAACATTTTAAGACTAAGATAAGATAAATCCGTTCAGCCGTTCTTGCGTTTTAAACAGACTAACGAACAACAATTCATTTTTATTTATATAGATATAGATTATCATGGTGGTCAGGGTCAAAATTTTGGTCAAAGGTCAAAGGGATTCATGTTAAAGGACAAAGAGAAACATGGCAATAGCGAATGGAAAGAATTGAATTTCCTTCAAATAAAAATTAACGAAAAAAACATTTCCTATTGTTCCAAATAAAAGTTCTGTAAGCTTAACTACTTAACAGATAAAACAATACAAAAAGGGACTTACTGCTAAGTACAAAATGCGCTATGGGCGGCCTTAGGTATTGCTTAAAGCAATTTCTTTCAGACAATCTTTGGATGGAGAGTAAAATGCACAGCAAATAACTGGACGGTGACTAAAAACTAATAATAATAATTACCTACCTAATAATAGTAATATAACAACAAAATTATATCCAAATATTTTACACTATAGACTTACATATTACTCCACATATAAATAAATATATAGATACTCATAAAAATAACATATAAATGTAGGTACTGCGTATACTAAGTACCTGTAATAAATTAAATATCCAACTCCAATTTATATAATATAACAACTCTGACATCTAAGCTTGTTTTACTAATGAAAACCGAAATATGTTCGACACTTATTGCACTAATCTGTTGAATATACAAGAAAAAATAGGGATTGCCTGCTACTCAAAAGTGAAATATGTTAAATTGCTTATGATAAGGGAAATAACTATACTACTTATTTCGGTTATGACTAGTAATCATTCTATCTATTTATATTAAAGTACTAAACATAAGTAAAATTCTGTGATTTTAGGTAACTAAGCTAACACTTTTACCAATTCAAGGTACTATATAATATTCTGCACATTTTAATCTATAGCCTTGTGAAAGTTTCAAGTCGATACCTTGTATAGAAATTGAGATACATGAAAAACAAAAAAAAAAATCTTTATGCGCGTTTTTCTCGAAAGTAGCTTTTACCTAGTTATTGCACTTATGATAAGGACGGCAGTATTGTAATGCTGTTTTCAACTCTGTTATTAACACCTTAAAACGCACCCTTTTATACCAGCTACAAGCAGTGCCAGCGTCTCTACCTGGCTGGAACGAGCGATTTCGGGGTAAGCTATTGTTTTGTTTTTTTAAAGGTTAATTACTACTTCTTAGTGTCACTTAAAAGCCTACGTGTGGATCTTAATTTCGTCATACTTACATTTTGCAGTAAACTTAAAATTAAAATAAGCTCTAAGTCAAAATACTGCATTATGTGCGAATTTTTTGCACTCAAGTGTCCTTCATAGTTTACTTAAATGTACTTAAACTTTTAGCCAGACCTAATAAAAAGGTTTGGCCAATTTAGAAATCTGATAATCTTACCGAACTGTATGGTAAACGTTTTTGGCGATTTCTATAATTTCTAGTATAGCTTAATAACTTTGATGGCTCTATGAGTCTTATGAACCCTACTCAAATTAGGATTGATTGGTTTAATTAAAACATTTGGTTTTGTTATTTTAGCATTCCAAAATCACCAAAATCTGTAAAAGCTGTTCAGAATGACTTTAAAAACATATTAATAGTCCTAAGATCATTTCCTTGTATATCACTATCCCGGCTAATGTTTAATGCTTTACAATCCCTTCTCAACAAACATACAATACAATAAATACTCTTTATTGAACACGACATACAATAAAACACAAAATAGATAAAAATGTACCTATTACACAGTTAGTGGTAAATTGATACTGGTAAGGCTTTTGCTGCTAAAACCTTTGTATATTACCATTACTAAGTCTTTCAAAAGATTTTTTTTTTCTTTTAAATTATCCTGTGTGAATAAAACCGGCAACCTTCCTGGCTTGCAAAGTTCTTTGCCACCTCAGCTGAGCAGAGATAATTCTGGTAGTAATTAATTATGAGTAAACCTTATAAAATACAAAGTTTTCAGGAGAAGCATTTTTAGGAGAAGACATTAAGGAAAATCTCTTCTCTTTTTCAGCAGCTTGTATCAGCCCACTGTAAGGCATACTTGCCTCCATGCCTTTCTGTCGTCGGTCTTTCTAAACCACGCTGCCCCTGGCATAAGCCTTAATGTCATCAGACCATCTAAGTAAAACCAAAACCTAGTTGCCGGCGAATATGATATTAAAAAGTTATGTAACAATTTTCTCAGTTTCTTCTCTTATGTTAAATGCCATAAATTTTCAATAAAATGTAAGAGTTCCATTAATAGATAATAGAGAATTGAAACTTCGGGCATTATGGCAAATCTACTATGGATCAGCGGTAAAATTTTGCATCATGAACTTTAAAATAAAAAATATATATTTTCACATGATAATGTATTCACTAATTATAATTTAATCATTGCATTTTTGGAAACAGTAAATCATGAGAGTAGCAAACATAGACCGATTAGCTCAAGAATATACCCAAAAATTATTTTACGTGCAATTTCAACGAAATTGTAAAAATAATGTATGATATGACAGTTGTTGAGGCAAGGGCGGCAAAAACTATTCAGCCTATACCTTGAAAATTTGTAAATAAATCCGCCACTGATTAACATCACTCAGGACGGGGGCCGAGGCAGACGCTGCGAGGAAACTGACAAGGAGCACGCGATACGTGGTTCCTTAATTCGCACTTTGTAACAATTGCTTGCCTTTATATAGGATATAAATCTCAATTTAAAATTTAAGAAAAACCCCCGATTCCAATGCCTTTATTTCCTTAAATGTAAAACAACATAATATTATGCAATGTGGACGCGATGCGCTTTCATTTGATACCCCACACTACCTAGTATATATGCAGATTTTCTGTTTTCCTTCCCCACTCTCACCCCCATAACTTTTAAACGGCTCAACCGATTTTCATGAAACATATCTAAGAACACCCGGGTCAAACTCACTTTTCAAACTAAAGTAAAACCCATCTCATTTAGTATCAATAAATAATCACTCAATAAACAGTGGTTAAAATTTAAATATTATTTTTAAAACTTCTTCTGAGTGTTAAAAAAAATTAAATCAACTGATATGAGGCTAAACACGACCTAGATATTAGATTAGGCTAAAAAAATAAGAGGCCTTTTTCCGAAAAAAGGGCCTCCAAATCAAAAAGTTGTAGAACAAAATATGTTAGCCTGGTGCGTGCCCTTCACCCCCTTTCCGGAGTATATACATGATCTGAAACACCTTGTTTAGATAATTGGCTATATGGGACTACTATTAATTAATGACTATTATTATTTTTTGTGTATGTGTGTAAATGTGTTGCGATGTTTCTTTTTTAATTTGACTATATTTTAGGAAATTTTAGCTTTATTTGTTTTAGTTTTAAAATAAATAACGTGAGATATAATATTCATATTAATATGTCTCAGCTCAGGTAAACCTATATCACGACTAAACCTAGTCGAGTAGAGAGAACATTACTTTAATCGTAAGAACTTGTTAAAACGATATTCTGGCAAATAAATGTTATTTCATTTAATATTAAACAAAGAAACAAGTTGAAACTATTAATCTATGCTAGATAAGTCTTCATGTGTCCACTATCTCACCTGATGTATAGAGACGATGTGGTCTAAGATGGAGCACGTATATCTTCTACGGACCACATTACGAAAGACGAAAAAATCGTTTCACGCACAGTTTAACAGTCCCAATAATAATTCCTTGAACAAAATACTTCGGAATAAGAAACATTTTATTATCATCGTACGACCTATTCGAAATCCAATTTATACACAGATTTAATCATTTAAGTAGATTAATTAATTGTCGTATCAAAACATCTGGATGGAACATAAAGATAGGCTCCTATATAAAGGTGAGAAATTGTTTTTGAGCGGAGTGTACTAGCGCAAATAGAGGAACCATGTATAGCGTATTCCTTGTGGGCTTCCTCGCGGCGTCTGCCTCAGCCGCCGTCCTGAGCGATGTCAACCAGAACTGTGTCCGCGACAACCCTGAGCTTTGGCCCAACGAAAACCTACTCGGTATGTGGTACAAGATACGGCAATACACTTTATTCGGCGGACTCGTGCCTAGTATTTCTTGCGCTACGATGAACTTCACCAGACCATCGGCTGACCGCTTGCAAGAATACAGGGATAAATATAATGACCCCAACCAACCGTTCAATGTGGATGAAGACCCAATATTGATATTTTCTGGCGGTACAAGGCAGGATTTCACTGATGAAGGCATGGTTATGGGAAATAGTATAGCCAAATTCTTCGTTTTGGCACCGGATACAACGATGAACCTCGGATGGGATAACTATAAAGTAGACGCGTACCGCATGCTGTCTGCCAACTATATAATGTATTCAGAGTGCGCGATGAGAGGCAACACTAGATGGCTGCTAGCGCGGGAGCCCACACCGCCAGAAGATGAGGTCGATGAACTCGTTAAGAACACCCCGGAACTGGCTCGTCTGTCTGAACTTAAATATTGCGCCCCTTGCCCGCTATGTTCCACGTAATCTAGGTAAACCGGAACATTATATGTGTTAATTAAATTATTTCAACATTTATTCACTTGTATTTATATCTCCCATTGCCCTCAACAATCATTTTGCAATGTCAGCGACATTTCAAATAGTATGTGGAAGACAGTTTTAGCTATGGACAATCTGAATCGCTTGCTATGTGATAGTTAAGTTCCCATTCTCAACCACCACGAGTAGATAAGATATTTTAATAGGTGAATTGGTTTCCTCGTTTTAATGCATTAGGCTATTTTGTGCACCTAAGATATTATAATAAACGAGAGATATTTTGATCACCTTCTTTTTTCGTTGAAAGCCGCTAAATAATTTGTAAGTACCTACTTGTCACGCACCGCTCGCGTTACGCAGGCTGGGACGTTACATCGCTAGTTACGCTGAGGGCGCTGGACGTTAGAGTGGATAGTGAAACTTAATCATCAGTGTCAATTTTTATATTCCCTCGCAAATTTCCAAAACGCATCGCTTGACCGAAATAGCATGTTGTGGCGTCAAAGTTGGTTCCCTTAGTATAAACTGATTTTATCAAACTTTTAGTGAGTATGTGCACCAAACACTTTGTTACTGACGTCACTCATGTCAAGATCGTAGAAATGGGCGCTTTTAAGTCGCCCGTTAAAGGACAGTAAATATAAATAATATTTTTGGTAATGTCACAACTAGTAGAAACGTTTAAAGCAGTAAAAACCCCACGTGCATATCCCCTTTTGTTATATTATATGCCATAAGCGATAAGGCCGCCCTTTGCACTTCTTCCTCATATGTGGTTTTTGTAACTATTGTTTTGTTTTGGTGTACAATAAAATGTTTTTGTATTGTATTGTATATGCTTCTGCAATTTCAAGAGACAAATGCTCAACCATGGAGGCAGGAGCAACAAGGGCACTACACAACACATGAATTTCGGTTTTTTTACTTTTTTTGATATAATTTGCAGCAGTTGCTACGAGCGCTAAAACCTACCTAATAAATAAATAAAATAAAATTCATTTATTCCAGACAGCAATCCATAGTTTATTTAGTAACTTAACTTAAGTAAACTTAGCCTTATGTTACTTATACGTGATGATCTTAAGGATTATGTTATGATGCTCTAGAAGTATATCTACTTGTTTCTGCAAACATTATGCGATGCCTAGAATAGTAAAAACTATATATTTGTGGAAACCCTGATTTCGTTCCCTTATTTTTTTAAGTTTATTCAGTTTGGTGCTGTTAGTCTGTAATAAATAATGCAGTCCTTCTTTAAGGTAGGCATAGAATAATAAATTACTACGAGGTAGGTACAAATCAAAATTAATCTAAATTATTGATAAATCTGTTATGCATCGTCATGATAGTTATCCGATCAGAAATTTGTGATAAAAGATACATAAATCAGACAAAGATAGCTTGATACCGAAATAACAGAAAGGAAAAGTTTTTAAATGCGGTCTTCAGATTATATCTACCTATTTCATAATTTTCAATGTCACTAAGAAATATTAATATACATACATAACTGCATCAATTAACAACTACTTTGAGAGACGCGAAATGGCGTTCTAATATGTAACATCTTTTTCACTTAAAGCTGTGTTGTTCTATTCTCTTCTCAACTCAGTATAAAACATTGAAGCGAACTGTCAAGACAATGTTATTTCCTTGATATTTTTTGTGTAAGCAATTTAGTTTTATTAATTTTAAGTTGACCTGTCCTTGCAGGCTATGTGCTTCTAAGGAAATAAACGTTTTGACTTTGATTATTATTTAACTCGACACTTGGCTCAACGACGCGACGCGCCGACCGACACGCGACGCGACGCTTTAAAAGGCAGAGTCCAATTACTAGAAATTTAAATGAATTGATAACTACTTTGGTTATTTGTGAAAATAAATAAAATAATAAATGGTTTTTATTGTAAGTAAAATGTGTGTTAGCCACTGAAACGTCCAGCCGCGAAACATACACACCGTCCAAACGTCCACGTCCGCGGCCGCAATTTACGGCGGCCCGGCGCCGCGAGCGCGTCCCATTTTTTACATAAATGGGCATATCTTCCTAACTACTACACCTACGCTCAAAAAAAAGAGTGTTATATTCGGACACATTGTTATGTTATAGACTATTACCTATATTAATATTAATTTTAAGTTATATTAATTCGGTTATGGACACTTTAGAATTTTAATATTTATTAATATAATTATGCTAAATATCACCTTGTATAAAGACTGGATTTTTAGGAAAATAATTTGTATCTCAATCTACTCTATTTCATGTAGGGATCAAAAAACTATACGGTTATCAAAAGTATTTTATTTTGAATTTTTTCAGCACAAAAATAACGTGAAAATAATAATTTTCGAATTGTATTTCAAATATGCATGTAATAGTTTCCTTATTATGTACTTAAAATTTTAGCCAGACCAAATAACAAGGTTTGGCCAATTTAGAAATCTGATAATCTTACCGAAATGTACCTACAACAGTTTTCAATAAAAATTTCAGTATTTCAGTAATGTATGGTAAACGTTTTTGGCGATATCTATAATTTCTAGTATAGCTTAATAACTTTGATGGCTCTAAGTGTCCTAAGAACCCTTCTCGAAATAGGATTGATTGGTTTCAAACATTGGTTTTGTGATTTTAGCATTCCAAAATCACCAAAATCGGTAAATTCTGTTCAGAATTGTCTTAAAATATATGAATAGTCCTAAGATCATTTCCTTGTATATAACTATCATGGCTTTACAATCCCATCTCAAAAATAAACCCTTTAGCAAACATACAATACAATACTCTGTATTGAACACAACATACAATAAAACACAGGTTACACAAAATAGATAATAATTTATCACAGAGGTAGCAGTAAATTAATACTTCTAAGGCTTTTGCTGCTAAAACTTTCGCATTATTACTAAGTCTTTGCAAAAGTAGACTGTTTTCTGTGGCATTATCCTCTGTGTGAATAAAACCGGCAACCTTCCTAGCTTGCAAAGTTCTATGCCACCTCAGCTGAGCAGAGATCATTCTAGTAGTTATCAATTATGAATATACCTTATAACATACAAAGTTAACTCATAAAACTTTTTTAGGAAGACATTAAGGAAAACCTCAGCTCTTTTTCAGCAGCTTGTATCAGCCCACTGTAAGGCATACATGCCTCTCCAACTTGTCTCAATGCCATTCTGTCGTCCGTCTTTCTAAACCGCGCTGCCCCTGCATGAGCCTTAATGTCATCAGACCATCTAAGTAAAACCAAAACCTAGTTGCCTCCTAATGGGGCGAATGTGATGTTAGAAAGGTAAGTAAATATTTTCTCCATTTGTTCTCTCATGTTAAATTCCATAATTTTTAATAAATTGTAAGATTTCCATAAATAGATATAGAGAATCGAAACTTCGGGCCATTATGGCAAATTTACTATGGATCAGAGGAAAAATTTTGCATCATGAATATTAAAATAAAAAATATATACTTTCACATGATAATGTATTCACTAATTATAACTTAATCATTGCATTTTTGGAAACAGTAAATCATGAAGCTATTGTATGTAACATATAATTAAATCACTATGTTTACTTCTTCTTGGGTTTAAGTGTGAGGTATAAGATGACTGCTCCCATGACTGCATATGTTGCTTTGGCCGTCTGCAAGAATAAAACAAAATTGAAATATCCAGTTAAAAAATTCTGCACCACTTTAGTCTGTCTACATGTCAGAGCCTCTAGGGTGAACATAACCTAACGTCGATATATGAAATGTCTTATTTTTCAAATCCATTGCCGTGAGACTACGAATTAATAATTACTTATTACATATTTGTATTCCAATGCTTACGTTAGCTCTGCCTTTGTTCGTTTGACTGTTGAAGATTTTGGACAGTCCCTTCAACTGGGATTCATCTGCAGAGTCTCCGGCCATTCTGGAAATAAAACACACGACTGAGTCGAAATATCCAAGAAATATCCAAATAGGATTTTATAAATACATTGTACTACATGGGTATGAAGCGGTTATTATTTTAAATATTATATCACCTGTATTCTATTTGGTTTACGAAGTTACGTAAATCGGCACAGCTCACAAACAGCAAGTACCTTGGTTTTTGTGTAATGTCAAAATTGTCAAAGTTATATTGATATTGTCAGATCTGAAAAGTCCTATGAAATTGACATTGACAACTGTTTGTTATGAAGTAAAACTATTTTTTAACGAAGCTTAGGCCAGAGCTCTATGGTGGAACTCCTACGAACATTTCCCATCATACATTTGTTTTTTCATTTACGAACCCGGTGCTGGAGCTTCTAATTGAAGCTAGCTATAAAAATTGGCAAAAAAAAAACATTCTTATACAAGTGCCTCATTTCAAATAACTTAATATATTTCAAAATATTGAAAATAAAAATAATTTGTGTTGCCGATAATCGACGATTTGTAGTCATTAATGACTTTATTGGCTGGCTGCAGACTAAAAAAGTGTTGCCGATGGTAACAGCTTCTCAAGATTGAGCTTAATAACAAAAATAAATAAAATCTTTTTGCACAGAATTTTTTTTTAAGTGAAACTTCTTTAGAATCGTTGTGATTACAAACCGGATGCAACGGAAAAAACGACAGGTAAGAGACACAAATACAATAGTCGCCTGTAATTAGTGAGCCAGAGCGAGAGAGCAGATGTCGGTGTGTATGTATATTCACACTGTTTAATACTTGCTTGTATTTGAGCATTTAACGTGTGTTAGTGTATGTGATGTAGTGAATACTACTGTACACTGTATGCGGCTGCGTATTACAGCTTTTTAGTAAGATGTCAGCGTGGTGTGTTATTATCTAACAGTGTGTTTGTGACTATTTTTATATCTTGTTGTGCTAAATAATAAATTTAATAAGATGCCGTAAAATAATGCCGACATGTGTCGTCAACATCGACGCAAAAAAATGAAAATGAAAAAAAAACCAGAAACTGAAAATATGGAACTTGAGCAATAGATTATGTAACACGTCATGTTAAATAAAATATAAAATATCTTATAAAATTAATCAAAATACTTTCATTTTTAAACAATTAAACTTTGTAATTATCCTACCCTTGTTATATGTATTCATCTCATTCTTTTGTCGATTTACTGAAGTTTCACTTCTATCGTGTGTGAATCGCACACACACCTTTTTTTTTATTCATCTCATTTTTTTGTCGATTTACTGAAGTTTCAATTATTATTTATTATTATTATTTTTTTCTTTATTGATTTAAAGAGGGTTGGATCAGATTGATCATGTCACCCTCATTGTTTACATATAAACTTACAATCTACGCTTCAAACTTATCATAACTAAATCTAAGTTAATTAACTAAATCGTATATTTTTTTAGCCTCGTCGGACAAAGGACGAGACAGGCTAAAAAAATAAGTAAGGCTAAGTTTCAATTATATCGTGTGTGAATCGCACACACTTTTTTTTGTCTGGTGTGTCCATGCAAAGGCCTCTCCCATAGGTATACCTCCACTACCATTATGAGAGTTAAACGTTCATCATCATCATCATCTCAGAAGTGGAACTGTAGAACGCCCAAAGCTAGATATAAGTAGCCCTCAAAGATGCCCAATTATTCCGATCGGACGCTAATTGTATCCACTGTAACCACTGTCGTCGTGAGTGGTCACAGTGGATAAAATTTTGACCAATTATCTGTCTATTTTATTCGTGGTAAACGTTCATCATAATCACCCTTTTAGCGTTCCCACTACTAGGACACAGGGACTTCTTTTTATGTTAAATAAGCCTTCATTTGACTACAATCTCACCTGATGTAAAGTGAAGATGTGGTGTAAGTTGGGGCATGAAGACCTAGAAAGTAGATGGCTTCTCCGGACGACATTACGAAACACGAAAAAATCGTTTCACTCACTGGCAGCAGAGGGGTGACAAACCGCGGCCGAAGCCTATCATCAGAGACTGTTCTTAGCACCACCCGGGTCACGTGTGTAAGGGTAACTATTAATTAAGTACAGAATTTATAATAAATCCAATGTAGGTACTTTTTAACATTTCGGCTAGATTTGTGATCGAAATGTTGCACTCAAGAAGTTTTGTATTACAAAACTTCTGCAACAGAAAGTCATGGCATTCAAATGTGTAGCTTTGTACTGACCTCAGAATGTACCTCTTCGTAGCCGACAGTTGCAACATAATCGTTATCATCTATTATTATTCCTTTTTGCATTCTCTTATTAATCTCTTCTTTTTCTTGAACAATTTGCAATAAACATAATATGTAGCAAGTAATGCGAAAGTTACTTTCGTGGTCTGAAAATTATTGTAATATTAAACTCAGGGTGGGTAGGTACCTATTTAAATAGGTAGGCACTAATAGAACTCGAACCCAAATATTCAATATTCTTTGTTGAGAAAATGATTTTAAGTTGGTTTGAGCAAAACCTAGTCACCAAGTAAACAAGCTTATTGGACTTTCCCGCAGAATCACATATTTTCCCGTAATACGTAGCCCATGTATTTTATCAGGCTTTACAGAATCTGTGCACCAAATATCATTTGAATCGGTTTAGTAGATCCTGAGATTACTCCCGACAATGTCAAAAACTTTACCTCTTAATTATACCTATTAGTATTAGTAGGTATTATTTGCGTGGGCAGAGCAGTAGGTATGCAACAGCTTAATTATAATATATACTAGCTTTTCAGGGCGCGGCGGTACCGGTGTTTTATACATTTTCGTCGCGAGAACGACGTATTTTCCCGCGGTAAAAGAAGCCTATAGCCTTCCTCGATAAATAAGCTATCCAACAGTGAAATAATCATACAAATCGGACCAAGAGTTCCTGGGATTAGCGAGTTTAAACAAAACAACTCTTCAGCTTCATAATATTAGTATTTAATCTAGATTAGGTATTAAACTCGGGTACTCAAACCATCTAAGAGCACACCAAAGGGTAGATGACCTACACCCCTATTGAAAAAGTCTTCTTAGTTAAAAATGCTTAAAATTTGACGCAGTCGCCATGGCCGAAATCGGCTAGGATAATAAAAAATGTATATTATATTATATACCTTACCTATGTATAAATATAACTAGCTGACCCCAGCAAGCGTTGTTTTTAACCCCCGACCAAAAAAGAGAAGTGTTATAAGTTTGACGTGTCTGTCTGTCTAAGACGGTTCTGGGGTGTTCTTAGACATGTTTCATGAAAATCGGTTGAGCCGTTTAAAAGTTATGGGGGTGAGAGTTGGGAAGGAAAACCGAAAATCTGCAAATATACTCGAGTGGGGTATCAAATGAAAGAGAATCGCGTGCACATTACCATAGACTAATTATTAATTAGTCTAAGCACATTACTAAATATTATGGTGTCTTACATTTAAGGAAATTAAGGCATTGAAAAATAAAATTAAGGGGTTTTTCTAAAATTTCAAATTTAGATTTATGCAAAATGAAAAATAGTTGTCCGATTCTCAGACCAATATGCTCACAAAATTTCATGAGAATCGGTCAAGCCGTTTCGAACGATTACGGGAACGACCATTGTGACACGAGAATTTTATTTAAAAGGTATAAACTTTAAGTGTACTGAGGGGAGAACTTAATCACGAACTTACATTTGCGCGGCCTCTGTTTGTTTGACTATTGAAATACCGACTGAGTCCTTTCAGTCTAGGGTCATCTTCTAATTCGTGGCCAGCCATTGCAGTGATTCAGTTAAATTTTGTAGTTTTATATGAAGTGAATAAACCCTAGACCATCATTATAAGTTGGTAACTAATAATTTTTACATTTCAGAAAGAGTCGATTCTTATGTTTTCATGTACAGACCTATGTAAATATTATGTTCGGAAATAGCTATGACTTCTATCAAGTTTTGTTTTTTATTTATAATAAGTACCTACAAGTTCTCATAGGAAGTAAATTTTATCTATGAAACATCATGGACTGCAAAGAGGTTCCTTCCTTCCCTTCATAGCCTTATCGACTGGCAGGTATGATTTTTTACAATTTGGCGGGTTCGATTCCTTGTTTAAAATATATTTAGTTCAATTTGTTTATAAAATTAAAATTAAGTTTTGTGTTAGTAAATTTTTCTTCAATATGGGTCCTTGCCCACCATGTGCCGTGCGTGGGACACCCTGTATATCTACATATCCTTAGAGTCTGGACTGAAATAGTTATAGGTTTATTTTATCATCTGCAAATCCATAACACCTCGACAACATATTTAATCGCGTTGTTTGTAATTATATCATTCGAGCGCGTCTCAAAAATGGTATCTTAATTTTGTCTCTGCTAAAAGTAGTCTTTTTAATTTAACCTATTTTACGCTAGGGCTGATAAGTTCAACGGTGATCCCTTTTTGACAGTGGTAATTTAGAACTTTGTGAAACAAGCTTTATTAATACAGAGATAGGTTACCAATTAAAATAAAACCAAAAACTGAGATTAGGTTATAATATCAGCTTATATAAAAGTTTCCATATAAAAAAAACATCACAATCACTTATAAATCTAGTTACTTACTAATTTAATAAAGCTGTAGGTGCTTTTTATTTTGATATAATGAGTTTTCGATTAAGCGCAAACACATAATGGCTGTAATATAAATTGAACTTATTTTATATGTTCATTAGTTTTTTGATCCAAGACGGTTCTCCCAGCTATTAAATTACATAGACATGTACTAGGACTGTTGTATATAATTTAGAATCCCTGGGCTGATTTTTCAATTGTAAGATAAGGCGTCAAATATTTTAGACGCAAAGAAATTAAAAATAGTTTAAACTCTTTGATTTGACGTTATGTTTATACATTTGACAAAAAAACATAGTGATTATATATTACACTCTCCGCATTTGGTAGTCAGACAATTGAAAAAAGACCCCATTGAAAACGAACCTATCTTAATTAAAAACCAATACATGTAAGAAAATTATTGTTTTTTGCCAATACAATCATATCATGCTTGTCAAATACATAACATTTTCGCATGAAACGTTATGCAGCATTTTGTTAAGATAGTACCTATGTACAAGATAATATTTGCACTGTAGATTGTGTTTCAGTTGGCTTAAGTTTCATCCCCAACCATATGATTACAGTCATAGTTATAGGTTTTACCAAATTAAGTAGGTACCTACTTTGTTTAGCTACAATACTGCATTATGGTATACTTTGTCCTGTGTATTGTATGAACAGTAAATCTAATTAAAATGTACTTATTTCATCTCTATGTTGACTGGACTAGTTTTAAACTTACACCTATTAAACTAATGAGTAAGTACAAACACAATAGTATTATCATTTACAAGGAAATAGTCTTATATAGGCTCTTTCTCTTTCGTAATTTCTAGATAGGTCAATAAACTTTGCATTTAAAATTAAAATATTAAATTTCATCAACAACTTTTTCAATATGTACTATACGATTTTAAGTATAAGTACAACCATATAAAATTTTGTTAGTTTTCATAAAATATAGTAAAAATCAATCACAATCATTGTGATATTATGAGCATATCAAAACATTCTAAATACTTGTCAAAGCATAACATTCTTATAATCTTATTAAATGATATTCCTCTGTTTATAAATTGATCACAGCTTAGTTAGGACCAGTACTCACTGGAACTGTTAAATGAACCTGCATACTCTTTCTAATATTTAATACCGCTAAGGTAATCTCTTTGGTCAGAGCGAGTCAGGCATAATTCCTCTAACCAGCCTTAAAGTGTAGCTTAGCTTAAATCTCTACATATTTAATATGTCCTCCTCCCAGTCTTCTTTCTCTCTTTCTGAGACTGTGACTGAGGGGCGAGTGATTTGTTTCAGCTCCTCATGCATTCGGGGGGGAATTGGGTTATCACTGAGGTCAACATACTCCAGTGCCCGAGATCTAGCCATTCTGTCAACATCCACTTCTGAAAAAGAAATTGAATATATGAGTTTTTGGGTTGTTTATTATTGTTTTGGAAGAACCAGGCAGACATAATATGTTAACTTTCTATTGTTGAACTTATTAGCAGAGATTAAAAGGTAAGTATTATTTAAAGTGAAATTTAATAGGACTTTCAATAATTCTAGTAGGACTTTGAAAAGTTTAATTTAATAAATCCATTTACAATGTTGATTTGCCTAAAAATACAGGTAAATAAAAGAATGTTACATACCAATGATTTGATTGTGGTGAGCGAGAAGTGTGTGCAGCACCGGACACTGGAATGCGATTTGAGGGAGAGCCACAAATGTGTTGTGAGAGATGTCAAGTCGCTCAAGGCAGGCCAAAGTGCATAGCTCATCAGGCAGCTTTGCCATTTGATTATTAGATAAGTTTAAGTCTGTAAATAAAAGACCCACATTTAATATACCATATCTCAACATCTCATTTATAGTAGTAGAATTATTAAAAGACAAAAACAAGTTTATATTTTACCCTATCATAAGCAAAAATAGATTTTGGCATGGTGGGCGAGGGTCCACTTGCGGCGCTAGAGGTGGGAATCAAACCAGCTACGTTTGATTCCCGCCGAGGATGAAAATGTTTGTATGTTCTGCAAGCACTTTCTCCTTGGTCTGGGTGTATAATAAATATATGTATAACTAGCTGTGCCCTGCGGTGCTACCCGCGTTATAATGGATGAAGTACTCTTAACCAACAACATATTTATTTTAAATAAAGATTAATATTATTATGTTGATACAACTTTAACAAATTTTTCGACCAAATTAGGTACCATAAAACGGTTTTTGTGAGTTAATCTTAAAAGATAGACATATACTATCGCGGATTGTTTTTTAGATCATTAAAAGAGCTATTATTCTTTAATACATATTTTTGTGTATCTTGAACCGTTTTCACGGCGCACGCAACGGAAGGCTTCAAAGATAAACAATTTCTCCCGTTTTTTACACATTTACCACTATATCTTTGCTCCTATTGGTCGTATCGTGATGTTATATAGCCTATAGCCTTCCTCGATAACTGGACTATCCAACACAAAAAGATTTATTAAATTCGAACCAGTAGTTTCGGAGATTAGCGCGTTCAAACAAACAAACAAACAATCAAACAAACTCTTCAGCTTTATAATATTAGTATAGATAAAAAAATATCTATAGGTATATGTTTAACATTATATTAAGTATATCAGATATCTAGTACCGTAAACACAAGCTTAGAGCTTACCACGGGGCAAGAAGTTGTTGTGTGAATTGTCTGGGAATATTTTTATTTTATAATTACCTACTTGCTTTACTTAACTTCAATACAACTACTTTAAGCAGTTCAATATTTATTTTTGGCATGTAAATATTATTGTGTCTGTTTCTGATACAAAACTTGAACATATTATAGCACCTACTTCTCTTTAATGTATTTATAGAAAACAGAAATAATTTACATTATAGTTTAAAAAATTGGAAATTGCCCTTACCTGTAATTAAACTAAACTTGACTGCAAACTTAGGTGGTATTTTGGTAATGACATTTCCGCTGAGATCACAAGTCTTGAGCTCTGTGTGTCGCATCAGATGGTAAACTGCATCTGGGACCTGCATGAGTTGACATTCTGATAAATCTGAAACAGAAAAGAAACAGCTGCTTAGAATTCATGAGTGCAACCTAACTTTTGTAAAACATTACGAGTATGTAGACTGTGACATGGCAAGTATCATGCATGACTCATGGTACTGCACGAGCCTCCCTACCTTTGTCTACTTGCTTCTTCTAACCAAGCCAAATTAGTAATTATTTTGTTTCTAAAGGTTTACTCCGTTCCTACCTAATGCCTTTGACTCCTGAGCTTCTTCGCAGCGCAAAACCACCCTGGTTACAGCAGAAGCCATTTTACACCGTACCCGTATTCCAAACCGTGAGCAGCTACCGTTCAAATAGAAGATTGCGAATACTATCTATTTATAAAACAGTAGCTTGAGTTACAAATAGAACAAGGAACTTGCACGTCTGCACGATAGTTTTCGTTTTTCATTCAGGAAATACTGTGGATGTTGTAGGTTTTTTAATCCTTGTTTTATTGGAAGGTAACGTGCAAATTAAATTGCTAAGCATTATGCAATCAATTTATAAATAAAGATAAATGATGTTTCATTTCATTGTTTTGTTTTGACTATTTTTATTTCTTTTTCTTTCAACATTTTCTAATAGCTTCTTCTTCTTCTGGTTTTTTTTAGTCGTCAGTTCAGTTCAGTTTCTTGTAATTGGAAAAATAATTATGTTACTCAATTGAACGCCATTTTGATTGATTTGATATTGGCAAAAAATTGTTACTCAGTTGAATTTCAGTGATTGATTGTCAAAATGGCGTTCAACTGAGTAACATTTTTTTCCCTGTATAATTTTATTTAACTCGACACTGGCAAATTGTCAGCGCAAAGTCCAATTAGAAGAAACTGAAACTCAACGCCATTTTAGTCGTCAGTCATCAGGTCATCACAGAGTAAATCATACCTTTTGTCAAATTGTCATAATTAAACTGATATAACTGAGAAAGACAATGACATCAAATAGTATACAAAGATATTTTATAAGTCGAACCAAAACAAAAAGAAGAAGCGACTACCGTATCGTATCGTTCGTTAGTAAATATTAATAATTGTAATCATATGAATCATCCTACACTTTAAAACTGTTGTTTGTTATCAATCATAACATCCTAAATTTTATTAGGTAACTGGTAAACTTAGGCTTGTATTATTTAGTAGGGCAAAACATAAACTAGATTAGGCTAATACCGACTAGACATGTGTAGTTCACGAATGAATCCTTCAAAAGATATACTTCAGTTGTGCTCCTTCCTTCTCTCTATCGTTCACTTACAATTCAACTAGCTCACTAACTCTTTTAGCTCAGTTGTCTTCATCGCATCGGGACGAATGAAAGATAGATAGCCCGTAGCCCGCGCGGATAGATTATGCTGTCACGCTCTGTTGTAAGTACTGAAGTGATAGTCTGTTTCACTCGGTCACGTTCGTATACGATCGTAAAAGACTTCGTCGTTCTTCGTAAAGTCGAAGTTTGTTGTTTACCAGTTTACCTATCTCTTTCATTAGAATAATAATAATAACACCAAAGTATCTGCCTCAACTTTGCCAAAAACAAACAGGATGGAAGTAATTACGCGCGAACCTCAGCATTGTTTTCTTTAGTCTTTTTATTTATATTGACATAAAATATATCTATGTCATAAAAACTGTATACCTTTCTATACTTATTATTATACTATTTATTTTCACGTAACTTTTTTTATAAGCCAGTATACCTTACCTATACGTAGGTATGTTAAAAGCTCATGGATCTGCAATAGTAGGTAAATATTCAATTAATTTAAATATAAATAATGAATTACTACCAACTATATTTAGGTAAATTTCAATTCATTTTTAAACAAACTCGTGTCTTAACTCATCGCATTAGCTGAGATAATAACATTGATTGAACTGTTGTTTTAAATCCCATTCTATATCTCTTGATGAACTAGTGAAAGAAAACCGAAGGACAACAACATTTGATACTGTTGAGCAAGTGAACTAACTGAACTACTGAGCTAGAAGATAGATATAGTTCACTCCAATGAAAAGATATGTACATATCTTTTCATTTCAGTGACACATTCTGCGCACCGCTAATACCGACGTAGATATCTAACTATTATTTTATACTGATTGAGTTACATATTTAGGATGCATTCTCTAATAATATTCTCGCGACTTGACAAAGCAATGTTTTGTTGTATTTTGTATTAGGTATTGTTAGTCGTCTATGTTTGTCGTTGCGTGGTGGAATGGAGTCGACGATTCTTCCGCGTGTTAGCACAATGTGTTGTCTTCCGGGTGGATAAGTTTGAAACGAGTGTTTCTTTACATTCCGTTATTAAAAATTATGAAGGCCTGGCATATGGTAGCGTGATATACTACAAATAATTATACTTATCGAATGAAACGATCTTATTACCTTACTGTTGTTATAATACCATAATGTGGCAAGTGACCCCACATTAAGGTATATAACAACCACTATTTAATGTTATGTACCTACCCAGGAACATAACATTAAGACGAATTACTTAAATAAGTAACTAGGTAATTTGGCACACATTATTTACTTCAAGCTAGTAAGTTCTTACCACATTACGCTAGCTATTGTTTTGCAAAGATTGTTTATCATTTGAGTTCAAGGGCGAGTTCGCAACTGAGATATTGCATTTCTATTCTAATGAAACCACAACCATTATAATTGGTTGCCAGCTTTAGTGTAGAGTGGCGATGGCTTTATGAACTTCGTTACGTTGTGGTATTAGAAGAAGTTTGTACCTAGCCTATTATATTCGCTACGAGAGCACTGATCCTGCAGCCAAATCTAACACTGTAACCATAAATTAGGTAAACTACAGTGAGCCATTATGCTACAATTTTATTTTATTTAGCTTCTCAAAGTGACCAAAACAGTACAATAAAAAAACAATTGATTGTACCCTACCTACACATAGAAAAATATTTTACGGATTTTTTTACCGATTAGTTGTTTTAATCCTAGATATGCCTTGAAGAATAAACCTGTGGGACTGATATTTGACATTCTTTCTATCCAAAAAACTTTCATTGTCATGACAACGAAACTTGTTTGGCCTAGAATTTTATTTATGACTAAATCTTGATCTAAGTTCACGGAATTTTATATTACATAGCCAGGCTCGGCGAAGTCCTATAATGAGTTTCTATAAAATAAATTATGTAAATTAGGGAAGATACACGGAACCACCGCTAGCTTATTTAACTATACCATGTCGCCGCCAACTCATTATCCCGATTTGCATGTGAATGTATGAATGGCCATCGCGGCCCCGAGGCGGTCACTTGCACAACTTTAACACGATATCTTCGTTTACGAAAGTAGAGTGTAACGAACGCTCATTCAACTGTCTAGTAATTCTTGCGAAAATATGCCTATGCTTGGCTACCCACTTTGCAAGATAAGAAGATACCTTTATGTATTTAAACGTGAATTAATTTCAAGATTTAACAGGCTACGTACATGTCCTGCCAATTTTGTGAAAGATATATTCTATGTTTTCATTAAAATGCATTTGCACGCCCACCTTGCACCCATAGGTACATTTGTTTATGAAGTAGGCCCTAAATGTATAACATATATTTTTCAGTAATCATTGGTTTATTCACACACAATTATTCCGATTATCTAAAATTATAGGACTGGTGTTAGTATGTACACCAAAGTATTTCTTAGACTAATTTTCGTATTCGTTTGTGCTAGTTTTAAGTTAGGTACCCCTTTTGGTATTTCAAGTGCAAATTCAAACCAATAAACTTCATGAGATTTTCGTCACTTGTACTAAATTGTAAAATTATTATTATTATTTTTTTTTTATTATTGATATTCATTTGACCACAATCTCACCTGATGTAAAGAGACGATGTGGTCTAAGATGGAGCATGAAGTTGAAGTTGTTGATAATTAAGAGGCCTTATTTTATTACCAACAAAATTTAGCTCCTTACTTATCAACATCTATTTAATTTTAAATACGGGCAGTATTTGTTAGGCCTGACGCTGCGTTACAAAGAGCATGCTAAGACGCATAATGCATGAAATGTTCAGTTCGTTAAAATAAACCAAAAAATGTGAGGGAAAGTTTACGGAAAGCGTGATGACGCACAAAAATAAGAAAAATCGTCATAACGGAAAAGCAGTGTTGAGCAACCGTAACTAATCCGGTAAAAAATAAACTAGAGTCGGTTACGAAGAAAACGTAACACGGAAACCGGAAAATGTGTCTAACTAACGATATGTTTGTTGTCACTGTTTTAATATTTCTGATTGAGTGTGTGGTGTGAGTGTGAGTAAAATGTTACGTTATTATTATAATGTTATGTAGTAACTTCAAACAAAATATATAACCATTTGACTCCATAGAGATATAACTAAAGTAAGTAAGTACTTAGTTTTGAGTTCATTCAAGTACAAGTCATTTTTAAATTATTTTTTGTACACCACTAAATCATGTCGGTTTTAAAGTTATTCAGGCATAGGTCCTATCTAAATACATTAGATACATTAGATAGTTACTAAAGTAAGTAAGGACTTAGTTTTGAGTTCATTCAAGTACAAGTCATTTTTAAATTATTTTTTGTACACCACTAAATCATGTCGGTTTTAAAGTTATTCAGGCATAGGTCCTATCTAAATACATTAGATACATTAGATAGTTACTAAAGTAAGTAAGGACTTAGTTTTGAGTTCATTCAAGTACAAGTCATTTTTAAATTATTTTTTGTACACCACTAAATCATTTCGGTTTTAAAGTTATTCAGGCATAGGTCCTATCTAAATTTACATGTATGCGCCCTGATTAATTAATAACCCTCTTTTAAAACTATCTGACAAATAAGTTCGAATTACAAGCAGTTTCGGTTTTGATATTACGTCACATAGGAAAGAGGAAATTTGTTCATCATTAGTCGGCCTCATAAGACGTAATACCTAAATGAGTCAACCTAATTTCAATAGACAGTTATCAATGATAAAACGATCCACTTTCATTAGTTCCGTTTCTAATAACAGCGCAATACGATTGTTTTATCTGATAACGAAATTACACAAACAATGAGTTCCTTTACCTACTGAGTCAAGTACTTGAGAGTTTAAAAAACCGGCTTCTGTACCAGATGAGTTTATGAATAGCATTTTTTAACAAATCATCTATAAGCCTATATTCAAAGTAAAATATTTTTATGAATACGAGCGCATGAGTTTCCTATTCAGACAGACAGATCACTAGGTGTTTTCATTTCAGAAATTAGGTAGGAAGTAACTAGTTTTCTAGTCTCCAAAACTCTCTTCTCAAAAAACTGCTCGTTCGATTAAAATTTTTGTACACAAAAGCACCGTGATGCCACCCCACTCTGTTTTGCTTTAAGGTGTCCCTAAGTATTAACGCAAAATAGTTTAACGAGGTAATTAGTCTATGGTTTAACTAAATAAAACCTACTTGAAGACTTGAAGAACACTTAGGTACTTAGGCAGGCACATACATAACTAAAAATATGGTATAAATGACTAAATTAAATGGGGTTAGGAGGCAGCGCTTTCTTTTCATTTTCTTTGTCTTTGCCATGTTTGTATGAAACAATGGACCTACCCAGTTGACTGTTCTCCTGGGCATCCTCGCACCTTCCCACGACCCTTATGATGGCTCTACCCGCGAGCCGCGCGCAGATCATCATCGGCGCTGCCCTAGGGTCACCTTCCTCCGCCTCGGGCAGTCTCGCGCTTTCACACTCCGCTGGAGGCCTCATCACTGCACTTGTCACTTCACTAACCAATCCAAATCCAAGGGTTCAATTAGTTCTAGGTTCAAGGTTCACCAAATTGTTGATCTAATAAGCTGTTTTAATCTCTTTTCATCTACAGCCGGTCCGAAACGCAACGCGCCTAGGTGCACGGCAGCACTCTGCAAAATTCGAGCTTCGCGTTTGCAGCCTGCCTTTATATCGTTGCCAAAACAAAGAAGCGTGGCGCGTGAGGGAGCGAGCAATAATAACAAACCTCTCGCTCTGTCTGCTGCGCAGTTGCGGAAACACGCGGACGCGGAAAATGTACTTGTAGTCAGCTGAGAGACGCGTGCTGGAGGCTCTGTTAGGTTCTTGCAGACTGAGCTTTGTCTACAAACAGAATTTTTGGATCTTTATAAGCATCAGAAATGCCTTCCATCTCAGTACAGCTTCTTGTGATGAAGAGAAAATTCAGTCATCTTAAAAGCGATTCCAAACATGTCTAGTCTCCAGAATCTTCAATTTCAGGTGCAAGATTAAGAGCACATTAATCTCTTAATTGAATTTCCTAGTTCAAGAAGAAGGCTACCTACTTAATCAGTACAGCCTTTGTAATGTAGGTGTATTGGTTCATGGTCAGCAGAAAGCCATCGAACTCGAATGAATGCCTGACATTATCACAACGGGCCTCTTTCCGCCTGACTGTAAGCGTGCATTTCGTTTCAGGATGCTTTGTTATTTGCGAGTATTCAATGTGCATTGTGTTTGCTTATCCCGTTATCGGATCATTGTGGTGATCATAATGATTAATGCGATAGGAAGTTATTAAAGTTGATTATCCAACATTAGACAGTTGCTTCAGTCAGTTTATAAGATATATGTAGATCTTTCGACGAATTTTCTTTTTACTTTCATTATAACAACGGGAATACAAGACAAAAGAAATTTCCTTCCTAAAATTAATTAATAAATTTCGGACAATGTGTATTTGGAATCCAAAATCCCTATATTTAATATTTATTGAAGTGAAACTTCTTTAGAATCGTTGTGATTTGAAACCGGATGCAACGGAAATGGAAATAAGATTGGCTTTCCTGTCGGGTAAGCCAATCTTAAACGCTAACAAGGTTAAGCAACTTTGCGCGACGCCAGTACTTGGATGGGTGACCGCCCGAACAAAATCTTTTTGCATAGTATTTTTTTTTTTGAAGTTTCACTTTTATCGTTTGTGTATCGCACCGCACACACAACTTTTTTTAGTTTTTTAAGTATAACTTTTTTAACAAAGTAATACACCTACATCAGTTCAATAACAAGAAATTGTGGCAATGAACGACCTCGACTCGACTTGAAATTAGAGCCGCTTAACAAATCGTGTCTAAAACCAGTTTTGACTTAAGGACAAGGAATAATCTAATAGGTATTATGTTAGGCGGAGGAATAACTGTGTTTACGGTTCACAGATTAAGATACCTATCTTCTATAATTTCCATGTCAGTTTTCCTAAGCTGAAAAAACAAGATGAAAAAACACTTATTTCCATTGTTTGATTTTACACATTCTTAAAGAATTGTTGCATCAGTAACATATTCAGACACAAACAAATCTGGTAGGATTATACCCATTTACTCCTTTTCTGTATAAAATAATGACTATGTTTATGATCCTAAGTCAAGCTAGTCGTTGGAGTGAAAAAGCCCTGAATTTTGGCCAAACTGAGACGCAGATTTTCATCAGCCAATAACCTTGAACAGGTGCCAACAGTAACCCCCAGTTTCGTTCTCTGACAATATTTACAAGTTTATTCCGAGAAGTAAAACGGGACACGAATATTCCATGTTTTTATTGGAAAGATTTCGTTGTATTTTTATATCAAACTAGCAATTACCTAACTACGCAGAGATTTTTTATATAAATAAAAATAATCTTGCTAGATTCTATGTAAATTAGGTACGAGCATACACACTCAGGCCTTTGGCTTTGTTCGCGTATTATCTCAAAATGTAAACTTTCCTTCATAATTTACTAAATACTGTGTTCATTAATTACTATAATATAATTAATATGACTATTCAGTTCAGTTCTTAAACTTGGCACTAGACCCTACGTTTTGCGATATTTTTTTCGAAAACCACACAACGAAAAAACTATGCTAATAATGGTTAGCATAGTTTTTTCTCTCTATAGTTCTATATTCTTTAACAATTCCCAAGTAAAATTACTACAATAATTTCACCTTCATAACACAACATGTTTAATTCAAAAATATCACAAGTCTATGTTCTGAATGACCTCGTCTACACATTTCCTTCTCGCTTGACCCGCTTTTGTAGAATCTGCTTATATTTTATCGAGAGATTTATAGCTTTACCTCGCCTGTGGAAAAATTCTTCGCCACCTACTTTTAAAAGTATTTGCGGGCTTTTGCTAAATAAATACCTTTTGGTGATCGTTGTGTGTGGGTTTAAATGTGCACAATACAATGATAATCGTAACGTATATCGTATTTTCATCTTATCGTATATCGTTTCCCTGAAACCTGTTTTTTTTCTCTGTGAATCAATTTTGATGATTAATTTTTGTGTGAAAGCTGTTGCGTGCAAATGGATCCCACTTGAAATTAATTTGAATCATACCAGTAGTTCTCGAGTTATCAATAATTCACATTTTTCACTACTAAAAGGGCACCAGATTGTTTTTTTTTTGAAAACAATATTTTCGAAACCTTAAATTATAGTTATTACCAACTGGATTTAATGTAGGTATAGTGAATAATGGTCCACTACTTAATTGATAGTTATGCTACCGTAAAGTGACCATTTTAAAATAATTTGTAGTATTTTGCATATGCACTTTGCTACATCTTATATCTACATTATTTCTTCCAGATCTGGCTGGCTTTTATCAGTGAGATTTAATGTTTTGAAAGCTCCAGATAACCAATGCAATAAATATCTAAATGTAGTTAGATCAAACAAGATGTTCTTAAACTCACGGAAATGTTGTGCAATCCGGTCATTGCACTGACCTATTTTTGAATTGAACGCAGATGCTTCGGTTTCTTTGTTTTTGTCTCAAAGTTGTTTTGTTTAAAAGCAACGAAATTATATACCAATATGATAGAGAAAAATTATGATTGCTTATTTATTTTACTGGTAGAAGGAAAGATTTGGGAGATATGCTCACCATGGTGTACAATTTATTTGGGTAACAACATTATGTCACAAGTTATTCGAGTGCGAAGTTCAAATATCAATCTATGCCGAAAAATATCATACTATTAAACTATGATCCTTAGTAACTACTAGCTGGCCCGTTACGGCGTTGCTCGGATACGAAAATTTTTATCTTTCCTATTGCAGAAAACTGCATTAATATATGCAGTTTTATAATAGAATATTAGAATAATCGTTTAGTAGTTTTTGAGTTTATGCCGAACATAAAGACAGACAGTCGCGATGGGTCTAATTTATATTATAAATTAGAGTCCCCATCCCGTACACACAATTTTAAACCACAGTCGACGCATAACATGACGCACCGAATTTTCCTTACGTCCACTGACACTTCGCAGAAGTTTTTTCACCGAAAGCTGAGGTCGATCCTTTGTGCTATTTCAGGAAAACCTGGCCTCGGGCCAAGCTTACTCCGCAGTTCACAAGTAAGGTTCTTTGATCTAAACATTTGCTCCAGTAAAATGAATCTAAACATTTTCGTACCAAGGTTGATTTTAAGATCAAGCTTCAGTCTTGTTATTGCTGTTTCATATCCTGAAGACGCATTTTCTTTGTTTATAGACAAAATCTAGATGGGAGTATTGCCGCGAATAACAAACACCTGCCGTATATTCAAATTATTTTTGCGTACAGTCATAAGTTCGCTTTGTTTACAGTTTTCACGTCATGGGGTAAATGTTGACAGTAGGACGGAAATGAAACGCGTTTCCGACTGATTTAATTGTAGGTATACTATAAAACTTAATTACCATATTAATTCGTTAACGTAAAAACGGCTACCCAGACGGGGAGGGCGAGGATCCTCCAGGCTAACCTCCACCATGCTGTGGCAGCAACGGCGGTAATGGAGTGTTTCCTGCTGGAAGGAAAATTTGATCTCGCCTAAATCCAGGAGCCTTGGGTAGCCAATACTCAAGTTCTGGGACTAGATAGGCTATGGCATCAGATCTAGAGCCTGTATGATTTTTAATAATAATGTTGTTTTTTTTCCTATTACAGAATTATGTAATGATGATCTGGCACCGGCGTTTGGGACCTTAACGGGTTGAGTGGAGCGAGGGTCATTATATGCTCTGCCTACCTGCCCGGAGAAGAGCGACCCAGTAGAAGACTTGGCGCGAGTGGTCGCCTACCCAGCACAACGCCGATCTCCTACAGACATCAACCATCCATCAGAGGTGAGTTACTTTTTGACTTTCTTCTTTCTAACAATCTAACTATGCATAATGTAGGATGTGAAACTACATTTGTAACTAGGGTTAGACAGGAGGTTCTAGATATAACGTTCGCCGCCGCCAACTTAGCTAGGCACATTAACAACTGGCACGTCAGCGGTGAAATCTCTATCGAACCACAAGCACATCTGATTTGAGATAATGACTTCGTTAGCTACTCAAACTACTTATAACTTACAGGGATACTAGGGTAACTGGCTGGGAAGCCTTCAATAACAAGAACACAGCAGCAGGGTTGGGGACCACAACTTAGAAACAGGTATACAATAAATGAAACACTACATCATAGAACAACAACAATGTAATATGATCAAGTGGGAGCCGCGTCATTCTGCGCAAGCTGTGCGGCGGCGCAGCAGTGCAGCATCAGCGCGGTGAGCGCGCACGCGCGGCCCTCGCCTTCGCCCTGAGTTGCGTCCTCAGCTGACAATTCCTCTCGGACCGCTTGCAGCTACAAAAACAAGTATAGATGAATACAGAATCATTGCCGAGGGCACCCGAAACAGCCCATCTCATCTTGTGGGCGTCGTCTACAGACAGAAGTTCCGTTTTAATAATACGCGCCTTAGTACATATTTATCCTTATAATAATACTTATGCTCTATGGTTGTTTTTAGGTAACATGGCCAGGGAGTATATAATCACTACGTTCTAAAGGATGGAGATCAGAATTGAGAGTTTGAGAGGGATTAGAATATTGAATTTCTCGTCAACTAAGATAGAAAAACAAGAACAGTCGGAAAACCGTTCTAATACAGCACCATAATTTGGTTAAGAAAAGTTTTTTATTCTTATAATATATATTTACTTCCGAGGTACATACATATGCCATAGCCTAGTGGCTCGGCTCAAGTGGCGTCAAGATATTTCATATTTGAAAATATCTTGGGTTATGTACGGTATTTGACCATAATCTGAAAATACATGCTCGACTTAATCTCGGACTCAATTTTGTTTGTAGCACAGAGTTTTTAAAAAGCCTCTGTTTGTATAGTTGCAAAATATTTAAATTCGACTAAAACAAGCAATAAACTTGACCTTTATCGGTTGAACATAAACAGGTGAATACTCAATTGCAAATGAAAATTGACCAGCAAATTGTTGCTCGCTTCGCTTTCTTAAACCATATCCACAGTTTCAGTATGTGTAGTGTTAGATCTGTGGTTACACGCTTTTGTACTTCGCTCTCTTTCACTTTCTTTCCTATGCTAATGTCACAGTGTCACAGTTAAACCAGCGGTAAATAGCATCCATACATTATAAGAACTTTCGTCACTGACGCTATCGAAATAGAAGAAGGTTAGAACTAAAAGAAAAAATTGTAGCTCGCCGAAAGACTCGGAAAACTGTGAAAAGTTTTTTTTTCTTTTTGAAATGACTTTTAGTTAGAAACTAAAATTCATTTCAAAAAGAAAAAAAAAACTGGAAAGTGTAGCCGCTCAAAATCGAGAAGCGGTGTAGACGAATAGAATGACCCTTGCAAATTCCAAACCGTTTATTGGCCGATATTTTAATCGGGTTGTAAATCAGGATGGCATGTACAAAATAGGCAACAAATGTTTATTAGAGTTTATCGGGAAAGATGTGAAATTACAGGCACGTGAAACTAAACTAACTAGCTGCGTTGTTACATAAACGTGCGTCTATGGATAATCTGGGCCTTTGCCAACCATTACTTATTTATTTGTAACGGACGTGCGCTAGAGTCGAATTAGAATAGCAAGTTAATAAATACAAAATCACGAGTACCTACAATGTATCGGGGCTTATTTAAACCAGAGTAAACCAATAATAGTAAGTTATGTCAATCATGTATCATTGGTTAGTTATATCACATGTGACTGAGCGCGATAGCGCTATACGTTAACCATTGACTAATTTACCTCGAAGATCGTGAAACAGGCCCAAACATTAACGTACGTTACTATTGCGGTAACTTAGCTCGAAGGATGATATTTCTTCAAAATAATGGAGGTACTTAAGTAAAATATATAATGTACAAAGACATATAGGGTTACGGTAGAGTCGTGGTAGAGTTTAATCTATACTAGTATTATAAAGAGGAAAGGTTTGATTTTTTGTTTGTTTGTTTGTTTGTTTGTTTGTCTCGAATAGGCTCTGAAACTACGGCACCGATTTAAAAAATTCTTTCACCATTCGAAAGCTACACTATCCCTGAGTGACATAGGCTATATTTAGTTTTCAAAAATAATATGATTCCGTACCAAACTCCGATAATGTAACCCATGGTGAAAAAAAAAGAACCCAAAATCTTTCTTTAATCGCGAATGCTGCGAAAACTATTGAATATATAACATAGTGATGTATTACAACTTTGTAGACCTTATCATTATCTACAAAAAACGTCGTTACATCATATCTCTACTAACTATTATAGTTTTGTGACACTATGCGTTGTGGAGTGGCAGGCGTCACTCGGGCACGAAGGTACGGGAGGGGGGTTAAGATCACGAAATAATCTGCCGCGCGATCGGCTCCCTAATAAATGTTCGTGTGCGGAAATAAAAAAAATGTCGCTTGATAATATTTTGTCGCTTAGTTAGTAGTTAATAATTCGTTAACAGGTAACTAATCCCATTCAAAATGTTATTTTCAGAACTAAACCCTATCATTATAGCATAGATATTGTACATATCGTCGGTTGGCAGTTCAATTGGGTTAACCACCAAAAACACGTAAAATAAGTTGAGTATACAGTTTTTTTAGTTTTTTTCTGCTCTTTCGAATAGCATAATATTATAATTCTAACTTTAAAAAAATACAGTTACGCTACACATTTTAACTGTAAATTTTGCAGACTTCCGTCGAAATTATGTTGTAACTGAGTAGGTATGTGATCCATTTACATAAGTCCAATTGTTGTATTCCTATGACCGAAGAAGGTTAAGTTGGTGTATGTATCTTGGCAAACCAGCATTGCTCTTACACTAATTCTTAGCTTGAACGAAAAATTATACACCAATATAAAACCAACTTTCTTCAAAAAACTAACGTTACACAAATTGACCCGAACCAAGTTTATGTTTGTTGTCGGTTACACCAAATTGAAGATTGCAATCAATAGTATGTTTTCTCTTACCTTATATCTTAATAATCTTATCTTCTTATAAATAATAAATCTAAATTTAAAATTTATTTATTTATTTTTTATTTATTTATTTATTAACTATTTACAATGTCTTTACAGTTGTATACCAATGTGACAAAGAAATATAAAAAAAAAACAAAAACTAAATATTAAAAACACAAAAAAAAAACTAACATTCTACACGCTACTAACTACGACTTAATATTAGACTTTATATAAACCTATTTACATATTCCTATGGGTTCTATCCAAAAATTTTAGAACCGCATCCCTGAATTTTGGCAAGGACATATAGAATATGTCAACATCCTCTTCTGCACTTAAAGTATTAATAGTCCGAATGGCCCGTGTGAACGGAGACTTGCTCAGGAGGTTAGTTCTTGCTTTCGGGATCGCAATTAATTTAGGTAAAATATAAGAAAAACCCCCGATTCGAATCCTTCAATTTCCTTAAAAGTAAAACACCATAATAATGTGTAATGTGCACGCAATACGCTTTCATTTGATACTCGAGTTTTTGCAGATTTTCGGTTTTCCTTCCCCACTCTAACCCCCACAATTTTTAAACGGCACAACCGATTTTCATGAAACATGTCTAAGAGCACTCGCGCCAGACTCACCTTTTAAACAAAAAAAACTAAGTTGAAATCGCTTCATCCGTTCGGGAGCTATGATGTCCCAGACAGACAGACACGTCAAACATATGACACCCCTCTTTTTTGTCGGGGGTTAAAAATGAATCGCAAAATGTGTTGCTAAGCGCATAACACAACAACGCCTATACCAATTTAGCCAATTTATTTTTTTAAATGTTCGTTGGAGTTTAAGGATGGTTTTTACGGCGAGAAAAATTCGAATAATTTTGAAACAATTTTGAATAATTACCCGTGCAAAGCCGGGGCGTGCCGCTAGTAATAAAATAAAGTTCGTTTCAAAGTAGATGACAAACGATATTGCTTGTACCCGGAATGAGGAACTATGTGTCACTCTAACCTGTCACTGTCATTGAGTGGAATAGGTAAAATTTTAATAAATTGATTGCAACTACTTGCCTTGCTTTGTATGAATTGGTGAGTAATGATTAGTATTTAAGGGTGTATTGTAGACGCTGCTCATTAGATTCAAACATGAATTTATTTTAATAATATAAATTTATAATTAAAAAAACCCCCGATTACAGAACCTTAGTACCCTTAAAAGTAAAAAGTCATACTATTTTGTAATGTGCACGTGATGCGCTTTCATTTCGTGATGCGCGCTTTTTTTTGTATGAAAGGTGAGTTTCGCGCGAGTGTTCTTATACATGTTAATAATATTTTAAAATTTTAATGAAAAAAAAAATTAATACACATCCGTAACCTTCGCGCACAGGATTCGCACCTGCATCTCCAGGAATGCGCCCTGACGTGCTAGACCAATTACACCAACGCGTCATCACGTGATAGGTCGAAATTTTTCTGCACTTTGTATTATCGAGTAAAGCCTCGAGTAACGAAAAAAAAATAGTTTAACCTGCAAAGTGAGGTTTATCACTTATTAAAAACATTAAAAATGTTAATAATAAATAACTGTTTGATGAAAATTTAATTTATAACCGAAAATCTGCAAATATACTCGAGTTAAATTTAGATTGATGTTGACGTACTTACCAACTCATGGATCTGAGGCAGGCTCAGCTTGGCAGCGAGGTCGGGGGCGGAGTCCCTAGCGGCCGCTAGCAACGCGTCGGGTGGCAGCGCGGACCGCAGCGCCGGTTGCAGCACCGCGGACACGCCTCCGCGGGCGACCCACGCCGCGCCACAACCCGCGAATGGGTTACCCACGGGTTCCAGGGATTGCTTCCTAGGTAACAATCAATCATTTATTCGACACAATAAAATTACACAAGTTACAAATGAATATACGGGTGTACCTATGTATTCATTTCACAAAAATCAGTCTTTAGTTTTAAGCATTAGATTGAGTAGGAACTTTATCTGAGAGGACGGTTTATGGGTGTGCGAAGTCGGGTCGCTAGTATAATATAACCCCAACTTGTACAACTTGTATTAATGACTGATGCATAGGTGTTATATTTAATCTGCAAAATAAGAAAAGCAAGCGGCACTACCTACCTTTTCTGAAACATTTGGTCGGTTTTTAAACCCTCATAACTTGAGTTTTTTAGATTATAGTTAAGGCGTATATTTCCTCTGGCATGACCAGAGACTTTATTTTTTGTAGTTCTTCCTTTTTAATTTTTATAAAGATACTAGCTGACCCAAGCAAACGTTGTTTTGCAAAATGAAAAATAGATAATAGCCGATTCTCAGACCTACTGAATACGCATAGAGACGCAAAATGGCGTTCAACTGAATAACATCTAGTATTTCACTCTATAATTTTATTTAACTCGACACTGGCAAATTGTCGCTATAAGCGCAAAGTCCAATTACAAGAAACTGAACTGAATACGCATATAAATTTGGTAAAAATCGGTGAAGCCGTTTCGGAGGAGTACGGCAACTAACATTGTGACATGGAAATTTTATATATTAGATCTATTAAAATTGGGCACAAGTAATAAGAATTACTAAGTTGTGTCCCATATATTACATTTTTATTTATTTACTAGTCGACCCGACAGACTTTGTCCTGTCCCACGTCTCAAAAAACAATATCTAGTTGACCGTATTGTGAATCTAAACCATTCTCGAACTCACTTAAACACACACATCAAATTTCATCAAAATCGGTCCTGCCGTTTAGGAGGAGTTCAGTGACATACACACTCACAGAAGAATTATATATATAAAGATTTGCGTAGTGATGCAGTGATGATGTAAATTTATCGTTGAAGAACAACTCAAAATTAGCAATAGCTAAGAGCACCGTCAGCAGTCAATTAAACGGAATGCATTTGATAAATTTGTTAAAAATATTGAGCAATACTTTATTATTTTTGTGTGGCGTTTTTAATATTTCTTGTCAAAAATTTATGTTTTTTTCTGTTGCATGGACTTGCGGACAGAGGTGTTGTTAGCAGAAACTTGCTGAATCTAAGGTAAGTTTTTATTTATAAAATACAAACTTTAAATAAATGCCACTAAAACGAGGGGGTTGTGGTGGTGAACTTCAAACATAAAAAAAACCTACCATCCAGAGTTTTAAGTATCTACCTTCTCAAATATGCAACCATATATTTGTTTTCATGGATTGTATATTATCCACACAGAATCGAGCTGAATATCATAGCTTAACGAGAGTACCTACTCAATTTACACCATACAAGTATGTATCCTAACATAGAAGAAACCGAAGGTTGCTAGCTTAGCTTCCTATACATTGACCCCGAACAAGCGTTTATAGCAATACAGCTCTCTAACCCTTTATGTGCCGTAACTAACAGTTCTAGGTCACACACTCGTTCGACGATAAGTCTTTATTTAGACGCAAAATTTATACGTTTCTTGTGCTATATTTATTGTGTAGACGTGGATTAGAAATAAAGGCAGACTGATTTATTATTGAAACTAATAACTATTAAGGAACGATTAAGCATTGAACTTTCAATCTTAATTTTATAATTTATTGTCTGCTGGGAATTGATGGAATGACGCAGACAGCGTTAGTTTAGTCCTAGACGAATGCAAGAATCATGTGGATTCACAAGAGATCTTGATAAATCTTATTAAGATACGCGTAGAGTACAAAGCTTAACGTAAAGTTATTTTTCTTAGTTATTTTTAAAGTTATTCGTTCTGTCAAGCGTCCCTGTGCCCTATACCTGTGTACAGGACCATATTTTGTTTGCTTTATTTACTGCTCACAGTAAACAATGTCTTCTGAAAAAGAAAAAGCCCGACCATGATCAGAAGAAAAATATTGGCCTCTCGTTCTCTTAAACACTAAAGATGTGTGTGAGAGAACGAGAGGCCAATATTTTTTCTAGTATTCTACATGATCTTATGGGTGAATAAAAATCAGGTTCAAACCTGGGTGTGTGACTTGGCGAAGGCGGTAGGGATCTTGAGGAGGCGCAGGTCTTGGGGGCTGACAAGGAATGGGCGGAGCCGGCGCGTCGCAAGCCGGCCACTAAAGCGCTCATTGTTCCACCACCTGTTAAACAAATTGTTTTTAAACTTTACGAAATTAAATGAATACCTACTGCAGGGTAGTTACACACAAACATTTTTTTGGTGACACCACAATAGATAAGGTTGACACAACACATGGACGGATATTTCGAGGTTTGACCACAATTCAATTAATAATATAACCTAAGTGTTTAGAGATATTTTTAGGATTTGATGAAGAGTAGTTTATGGTCGGGACTTTTGGCTGGAATTTATAAATGACTGAAGTTTTAAGAGCGATATTACGGATCAATTAAATTGATAAAGGTAAAGCTGAGTTTGCCAAACTAAGAGTTTCAGTAATAATTGGCCTCAAGTGGTTTTAAACATTTATGTATAATTATTTTAATAGTGGGTCCACCATTATCAAATCTGTATAATTTTACATTAAAGTATCAACGAATACCATATTTATAAGTTAATTGAATTCGTGAAATAATACTCATACTATAATGAACTCCGTAATATCGTAATTGAATTGGAAGAGAATGGCATTATAAGTTAGATGTGAGGCATAAGATGTCAATGACCTAATTTTCGTACTTTTGTTGTATAATTCAACTAAATTGTACATCACTATTTCACAGTAAAAGCGAGGTTAAGAAATTTGTTAATAGGTTGATTGATGAATGATGGCATATTAGGAATTTTACTCTTAAATTAATTTTGCGTTGCCTAGGTTACCCGCCTACCTACAAGGCAGTGCAGTGATAGTGCTTCTCTACAATAAAAACATTATAAGATTATGAAAAATCTAACTTCTGAAAAATAATCCTCGAGTGTACGAAAGTCACATGACTTAAGAACTTGATTGTATTTAATGTACCTATGTATGATAGTACATAACTTAAGTTGCCTGTTGCCGCAATCTCACTTATTCTTGGACTATTGTGTGTTGTAAAATAAAAGATTAGGATCACACCAGGACTTAAAGACTAGGCTGAGTCAAACAAGGCCGCTAGTATTCATAACAAAAATCATAATTGGTACCACAGATAGATATTGAAATATGTGTGCAAAGTAGATTTGAAAAATAGATAATTGTAATCTTACTCGACATACATAATTAAGTCGCAAATTAATTTTAACCTGCCCCAATGCCATTCTTGCATTGCATCACCATAAGCGTATATTATCATACAGTTTTGACTAATTAAACGACTTCATTTAGGCAAGTTTAATAGAGAGTGTTTTCGAAAGAGCCATCTAGGTAATCCTTGGGATAACCAGAGCGTTAAAGGACGCGTTGGCAAACGTGAATGGAGATGGCCTGATGAAAGTTAACTGAAGGTCGCTTTCAATTATCATCACCAGCATTCCGGCCGCAGTCCCACTCTGTTGGGCACTATCCACACTGAATGAAAATCCGAGGTTTACACGCGACATGTATAAAAATTACAGACTAACGAAGTTTCAGCGATAATGGTTGGACTTGCAGCCTCTTTTCCAAACTGCTTAGATAGGTATTTATTAAACACCTGGCACATAAACGTTTAGCATAAAAGTGCGTTGAGCAATAAGCAACTAGAATAAAATATGGCTAGATGTGTACCGTGGATTCGTCAATTAGTGCTGGAAATTATATTTACACTGAATTTCGCACTGTGGTTCGATAAGTAACGGTCTCCATTTTTCTAATCCGCCCTTTATTTTGCATTTAATTTGTGTATCTTTAATGCTAGATACTATTTACTTATCTGAATAAGATTTATAAAAGGTCTTCGAAATCAAATATTTAAACACGAGTAGCATTCAAGCATATAATAGGACAAAGTTTGAGGAATATAGCAAGGTTCCACTGGAAGACGTTTGTGACATAAAAAACGTAAAAAATGACGAATTTTAAAAAAACAGAATGTCAGGATGGATTCTTAGGAAATTTAATCATCATTACCAATTAGGAAATTTTTGCCTCATATCGGAATAATGCAGTAAACCTCTAAAACGTTTTAGAGGTTCTGCTTTCTAGAGAATAAGGATTGAACTACAATGCCTTTTACCTTCAATACCGAAAATAATCATTTACAAGAGCATTAATGTTGTAAAAACATTGCTTTGAACGAGGGGTTATAGTGTCATTTATTTAGGTCTTAGACAGTCATGCACATAGGTACAGATTGAAAGAAGGGTAGGTCTATCACACCACATAACGTCAACATAAACATAAGGACTACTTCCACCTCTTAGCTGGTGATGGTAAATGGCAAAAAGTGTAAAAAAAAAACTGAAAAACCTTTGTGTATCGGGTATTCCGGAGTTATACGCCGCTTTCGTCAGCATTCGTATAAGTCTGTACAAAGAAAATTCGTAAGCGTGAGTGATTTGTCGTTAAAAATATACAGTGACGGGACAAGTAGCGAGTCAGTTTTAGATGATTCTGATGAAATGTTTTGGCCAAGAAAGAAATACACTTTTATTTCATTCTACTTTCAACTAATTGTCACGAATGGAAGTGATTCAAGTATATCAAAAAGTCAATACGATTAAATAATTGTTTTAATACCAAAAACTAAAAATAATCTTAAGTACTGTAAGTAATAATTTAGAATAAGTCTACAATGTATATTTTATATGCCCTTTATACAGGGTTGTTTAATGTTACTTATATTGTTTTTAAATACCGTAAGAAACTGAATAATTATTACCTACAAAGCAAAGTAGATAAGTTTTATGTAGAGCTATCGGGACACTATTTTACAAAAACACAGTTGTCCTTTTTATTAATTTCAACAGAGACACATTCTATTATTATAATATATCATTGTCTCATCTATAGAGATACATTTCTATTAAAATGATTCCACAGTAAAATATTTTTAACGAAATAATGTTGAGTGAAAATGTTTTTTTTTGCTTGAATTAAGTAGCATTTCTTACCTTCTTCTTGCACGTCAAGGGAGTCTTTTCTCTCGTTAATTTCGTCATCGGAATCCGGATCCACTATAGAGTCCGGTTCAGTCATTATCAGCTCGGGAGGCGGGCAGTTCAAACTTGACGAATCTATAACAAAAGCAATGCATTTAAATTACAACTCAAAATAGGTGACATAACACGATTCGAAGTGTTGATAGAGTTCATTTCCAAAGTCCGACAGGACATGGTTAGTTCACCACTATGCACACACGTGGCTCATTTCAAAGGTGAGGCGCATGTCATCATCATCACTCTTTTAACGTTCCCACTGCTGGGAAACAGCGACTTCTCTCTTGGCGAGCGAGATTAGGCCTTATTCACCACGCTAGCCAAGTGTGGGTTGATGAATGTCACTTGTCTTTCAATCTCTTAAGTTCTCAGAACATACCGGTTTCCTCACGATGTTTAAGGCGCATGTAATTGTGCCGAAATATCGGGAAACTCGTAACTCAATAAATCATGGTAAATATCCCGTTTTAATCTAAATAGTGATGATAACGTTGAGTACATTTTTAATCATTCTCAGCGCTTTATTCCGAAAACCGTCGATTTTAAAGAAAAATGCTTATAGCAATTTATCATTATCGTGACCATTTGACCTTTATCACTGTTTAGCTATATTAATATATCACTCTATATCAATTTTTGGTTAAAAGGTGTATACAAAAATAAAGCTCAGTACGAATTATTCCGCAGATGAAACCTAAAATACTGGTTTGGTCAGGGTTTCTTCTTCACTATCATTTACCATGTGAAGCGAAACAACAAGTCGATTATAACATTATTTTTCTCAGATAACATAAATCGTTTCATATCATAACATGAAACCAAAACAGCCTAGTGCATTACCAGCTAATAATGTAACGAGGAACAATGATAAATCAAGATATTTCAACGCACATTTCACAAGTAAAATGTAAAACATTTCGACTTCACAATAACGCACAGCACATTCGTTTCCTTACAGCCTAATTAGAGATACCTGCCTCAAATTAAAGCGAATTGCTATCCGTAACCGTATCTTAATAAATTACAATAGTTTATTACCTTTATGATTGTGTAGACACAGTTGTGAAAAGTAGAGCTTGCATTGAGTACGTTTGGAATGGAACTTTATGCAACGTAATGTGTTGGTAATTCGATTTGATACAGTGTACGTAACGTTTCGTTTTATTTGAGCTGGGAATGTGAAAACGTCTTTTACTTACATCTTTCAAGAACCAGTAGGTATTGTCTGTATTTTGTGGTATTAGTAAATTAGTGCTACGAAAACTGTTTATAATATTAATGTTAACAGCCTAGTCTTCTTTGGAGATTTCGAAACATCTATCCAACATAATAGTTACTCAATAGCAACGAGCCGATAAAAAAAAAATTTAAACTAATTAAGAATTCTGATAAATACATTTTTTTTATACTAGTTAAGCCTTCATTTGACTACAATCTCACCTGATGTAAAGTGACGATGTGTGATGTCTAAGATGGCACATGAAGACATAGAAGGTAGATGGCTTCTCCGGACCACATTACAAAACACGAAAGGACCACCCGGAGGTCACGTGGTAAGGATTCAGAGGGTTACCACTTACGGACGTACTATAAATATTTACTAGTATACTATAAATATTTCCTGTTTACATTCAAACGTTATTCGTTCGCAATTCTCTTTGTATCAAAGCTATACTAGTCTCGATTCTAAGGCCACGTTCAAGACAAGCGTACTGAAACACAAACATGGGAAATAATGAATATTTTAGGGCGTTCAAGAAGAAGCGTATTTGTAAGCACTTCGCTGGACCGACGCCTGACGCGCCGCTCAACGCGCCTTTTGTCGCTACGCTTGAACTTGAACGCGACCTAAGGCAAGGCCTAAGTGTAGCAATAAGGTAGAAGTCATGACCTTATATTATTCTAACGACTATATCGATTATTATATAATCTCATGTCAAAATTTACATAGTTATCTAACCGGTTTTTGGGAACGCAATCAAAGATTATATAGAATCTAACGACTATATTCAACATCGCAATAGTTCCCATATTCCACTTAAATAATGATTAGGTAGTAAATTTTAATAAGCTTTCATTTGAATATTTGGTTGATGTAAATACGTTTTACGTTTTATTAAAGCAAGCTAATACTTTAAGTACTTAAACGGGAAATACACGGTCGATTCCGACCACCGATCATCTTTGGTCAGGTGATCAGGGAATTCAAAATGAACCGTGTAGAAGTCGGTCGCCGACCGAAATGTGGTTGGTATCGTCGGAATAGCAACCGTTCAGACAGGCTTTGTCGGTGGTCGCTTCCCGATAGCATTCTTGACGGTCGGAACCGATCATGGACGCGATGAAGTAATTTTGAGCATTTGGTCACTTGGATCGTTTTTTTTTATTCTGTTAATTTAGTTCATGGGAGTTTTGCCAAACAATGGCTATGCCACCCCTGTAATTCTTAATTAACAATATAACAATTAGAACTTACAACAACTAAATTATGATACCTTTTCACTTGGATCGTATAACAGGCCTTTTACCTACTCAGTTGTTTCTAAAAAGTTATCGTACGACAACACACCTATCTATTAATACCAACCAAGGGCAAATGAATAGATTAAATAAAAAATATATAAACAGTGTTTCTGTTGTGAAACCCATTTATTGAGAAGGCATTATTAATTAGACACAAAATTAAAATAAAACACGGCTAATGTCCGGACGTGGACTAATAGTCCGTCTTTTATACATATAAAAGTAATCTATATATCTGTATATTAATATTATATACTTAAAGGGAAAGTTTGTGACAATCTCACAAACTTTAACAACCGACGATACCAAGGGATAATCACTGGATCTACGGAACCGATTAAAAAAAAATTTGGCACAGATTCTCTAAGGCTTGGGAAGTGACAAGCTACTTTTTACCCCGGGGAAATATGTAGTACCATGAAAAAAAATTAAACGCGGGTATTGCTAGTTATCTATCTAACTTTAGCACAAATGAATGTATTTCGCAACGTAGAACTAATCTCCATTGAAGTATTATATTGTACCTATCTATTACGTTTTTCTTAATAACAATAGTACAGCCAATACACATGCGTGTTATGTCTACAATTATACCTATTGCGTTTCTCATAATAACGTAACCAATTGCGTCAATAGGTGAGCGACATTAACTACGTGTTCGAATCTCTGACACAAATGCAGTCTAAGACAAAGATGGATGTTTTCCATGTGGCTTTGTATTTATATTAATTATTTTTAACATCTTAGTACATAATGTAATATATTACTGACAACATGCGGCTAGGAGAGTTTTGGAGTAGAAACGATGTAGGTGCGGAATAAACTTAATAATTAAACGAACTTAACAAGTGAAGTTCGATCGCAATTATGTGAACGGATTAATTCTAAGCTATTTAATTATTCTTTACGTTTAAATTGTACTCGTATACATAATTTATAATATAGATTATTTGTTAAAAAAAAAAACAACTTACCTAGTCAAATCTAACAATTATTCGTTCTAATAGTCGTTCTATTTCTTTCCTGTCCATTCAAAGGTTGTCTGGAAGAGAACGCTCACAGCGATAAGGTCGCCATACTGTTTACTGTTTGTATTATAGGTGGTGTAGGTACAAAAATGAGTTATCTATCTAACTAATTATTCATTCGAGAACCAACTGAAAATCCAAATGAAAAACAAAACGAATGCGCTAGTCACTCCTTCGATTTACGAAAGTTGATATTATTTACACACATTTATGCTCGAAGAATAGTTATTTTCAAAGTGAAAAGCACTATTAGCACTTCCAGTACGTAATAATAGTATATTATTGCGAAATATATAATTACAGTGAAGGTCACCGACCGATTTGATCGTTAGCATATCTATCTCGCGTCACGACATTTTGGCACAGTCACAAAATGCTCTCAAATGCCAAAAGACCTTTCAAGATATTTAAGTCCTTTTGCAGCATAAAACCAATATAGAACACGAGAAGATCAAAGTATTCAGAGCGTTTAAAAGTGCATGACTTTGGATGTTTTTCAGATTAATAGCTTTGTTTTTCAGGATGTTAATGAATTTTTTTCAGCACCCGATTCAATTGACGTAGGTAGGTAATTTGTAATGAGTTTTCGTCATAAAATACGGTCATTGATTTGAAAGGATGTATCTCTTTTAATATAGAATACGACGTCTCCTTTGGCTTTCCACATTTTATCATTACAGTGTAAATTGATAGGGTAAATAAGTTACTTATGAATTTCATAAAGCTCAACTATAAAACGGTCTTTTAAATTCATCAGTAACAATAAGTAAAAGAAAAAAGGTATTCTAACGTTAGTAAAAATCTGGATAAGTATCGAACTTGTATCCATCTGTGACTCAAGCCAACCTACAACCATATAACAACTGAGGTCGTTCAATTACAAAATAATATATTTTCTGCGTACATAAATGAACAAAGACGATGCTCAAGTCGTGATATTTCATTAAATTCATAAGGTCATGATTTCACACCAGCAGGAAACGCGACATCAGATGTAGTAAATTTCCATTTCTTGGCAGGCAGTCCAAGAACACTTTAGACTTAAGGTAACCGGGTGAATATTCACTTCCTAAAGCAAATAAATCTTTAAACTGTGTAAATTATTTAGGTATTGTTCACATACATTAAATTTCCTAGTTAACTTGCAATCTGTATTAAACTCTACCGTATTTGAATTATTGGCATAACGGAAAATCACCAAAATAAACATTTTAAAATCACGAACTTTTAAATAAATAGTACCTACCTTTTTATTTTATAGAGGCTTTTTCATACTGCAAGTACAAATGAATAAAAAATATTGGCAGGCACTTATCATCATCAACACTCTATTAACGTTCCCACTCTTGACGAGAGAGATAAGGCCTTATTCACCACGCTGGCCAAGTGCGGGTTGGTTAATGTCACATGTCTTTCAAACTCTTCAAAGTTGTCAAAGCATGCCGGTTTCCTTGCCTTCACCGTAAAATTACGTGTTTAAAGCCCACATATTTTTTTCTAGAAGAAAAATACGGATCCGCGGTGAGACGATCTTCGGGATGACAGTCGAGTGTGCTACATAGCCAACCATGTTGGCACCTATACCTACTCAATATTATGTTCTTAATTTGATGTTTCCGCGATGTCATTAATTTTATAATAACCTTTGCGGGACTTGAATCAAATCTTGCGTGAGTTGCAATTTTGCAAAACATTTTTCTAAAATCTTACTACCCATTGTCAGTTTGCCAAGACTCTGATTAAATTTTACAGAAAATAGTGTTTTTCGTTTTGCAATGTTTGAATTAGGTGGCTAGATAGCATAACAAATGACATTATATACACTCAAAGAGCGCGGGCTCTCTACGTTAGGGGAAAACAAGGATTTAAATATTTGCCATTGATATTAAATGGGTCGTAATTTTTACCAGCCCATTAACATTTCCGTTGATGTTGTGCTAATAATGTGTATGAGTCGACATGTTCACAAATAAAGAAGTAATAACAAGTTTATTCGCATCTAACATGATTGACGTGGTTTTTATATACATATATCTATCATAGCGTGTTAAGCCAACCAAACAAACTTTTCAGCTTTATACTGAATGTACAGATAATATATTAAAAAGTCAAATCATACCTTTTTCCTTAGGAATACACGGAGAAGATTCTTGGCACTTTGTGACGCATTTCTTGTGACAGCAGAGACCACAGTTACGGCATTGCATCGCATCTTTTAACCATATCTAAAAAGCAAAAAAAATATATATTTTGGTTCTAGAGGAACTTTAGAAGTTTTATGGTATGCTATAGTAGTGCTTGGATTCTATCTAAGAAAGTAATTAATAAAATACAGATATTTCAGAGAGCAACAGAACGTAGAATTCTTAACCTAAAACTAAAAGACAAGGTGAGGAATTCAGATATTAGAAATATAACCCAAATAGTTGACGCTGCAACACTAGCTTGCAAACTGAAGTGGAGATGGGCGGGACACGTGGCGCGGACATCAGACGGACGATGGACGGAGCGCGTCCTGCACTGGTATCCGCGCGACGGCGACGCGCGACGCACGCGCGGGCGGCCGCGCCAGCGCTGGAGAGACGACATCGAGGGCGCGGCCGGCGGCGCTACCTGGACACGACTAGCCGGAGACAGGAGCCGGTGGCGACGGATGGAGGAGGCCTTCACCCAGAAATGGGTATCCAAATAATGAACACTGACTGCATGGACGATTAAAAATGAGTGAAGTGTTAAGATTTATAATGACTGTGTTAATATGGACTCATAATTTGTAACTGAAATTCTGTTAAACTATATTTGGAAATAAATGGCTTAAATAAAATAAAGAAATAAATAGTAGTGCTATTACATTTTCGAATTGTGTTATTGAATAACAAATCTCCGGAATTAAGCACTAAGAATAATTCAAGTGAATCATTGTTATGGGCAAATATCAAAAGCGAGATTTCGACAAAAACTTTACAAGGAAACTTTACTTTATATAGTTGTAACTTAAACCGCTTTTACCTTCCTAGCTAAGTAAAAGCCCTCTCGGGGCTTCTTCACTGCTCGGAAAGACCCTATTGCCAACACTGAAGAAATTATTTAAAATAGTTCTAAAGTAGTGAAACCCAGAAAGGCATCATGAGACTATCTACTGTCTACTACTATTGGCATAACTGTCATATTTTTGATGCACGTGATTTTTGAACAGTAATGTTAGGTTTAACATACCTTTTTATTACAAAAATCGCATTGCGTAGATCTATGGAAGTGCGTTCGGACGAAGTCGTGGCTCGCTCGGGTCGGCTTCGGTGGTTTGGGTGGTGTTTTATCCACGGTGCGAGGGACCGGTCGCGCGCCGAGGCCCTCCCATTCCCACCAGACCAGCGCGTCGCCAAAACACAGGCACGGCTCGAACCCCGTGTGGGTTGATAGCTTGTGGCTCTTGCTAGAAGACAATAAATTCAATAAAGATAATAGTTCGTTCGGGCGGCGTTTTATCCACGGTGCGAGGGACCGGTCGCGCTCCGCGGCCCTCCCATTCCCACCAGACCAGCGCGTCTCCGAAACGATACTTGACGATAGCTTGTGGTTTTTGCTAGAATTAACTCTAGCTGCTAGAGTAATTAATTTGATGTACATATCCTACAGTAATTGGCATAGCAAAGCAGATTTGCTCGCTAAATTGGCAAGGAGATATTGTACAGTAAGCGCCACAACGACACCTCACCTCAGTAAGTTTGATCATAATGTATGGTTTACAAGATCATTTATAGTTTATATTTTTAATTTAATATCTGATCCGTGGTTTCTTAATTGAGTTTTTTTTCAGTCCGTTCTTTAAGGGGTAAGACCAGACAGTTGATCTGAAGAATGCTTAGCCTGCCCGGTGCCAAGCACTATTCACCCTGGATTTTATCAGACATCAGTTTAGCAGAGTCGGCACAGCGTAGAAATATCGGAAAACGTAAAAGGCGTCTGTATTTTATAGTTTAAATAAAATTAACGAACATGATCCTTACCTGAATTTAATGTCGACATCTGGCGGTAAGAACTGGTACCGCTTCATATGATGCGGCACAGTGGAATCCTGACATTCAACCAACAAAGCCGCTAGCGGTATATTCAGATACCCCAACAAGATCTCCTCTTTCTCCCCCGGAACCGTAGCCCACACATTTATATTCAAATACTTATGATTCTCGTTTAACTTGAACTCCGTTTCTTCGTCGAAATGGACTATAGGTTTGTGCTGGATACTTTTGGTCCAGAACATTTGGCATATTTCGAGGTGTTCGGACTGTCTGGGGCCGCCGGTTTCAATTTCCTCTTCTTCCTGCTGGGTTTCTTTGCATTCAGAGGAGTCTGTTCTTATTATAGGTATTTCTTGTTTAGTCTTTGCTTGGCGTAAAGGCGTGCTAGCCCCTGAAGCAGGTGGCGTGCTCCCAGCTGAGCTATCGGAGGATTTGTTCTCTACGGAGCAGCGTCGCTTCCGAAGGCCGAAGTTGGACGGGGATTCGGTTGTTTTCGGCTTTGCTTCGGGTTTCTTCGGATCGGTGGGTTCAGGTGGTTCGACTGATTTTGATGGAGAGTCGGTGTCTGATGACTGGAAGAGATATTTGATAAGTTATTATTATTTATATTAAAAAGTAAGTGCAGGTCCACGGTATAATCGAATGGAATGCATCTCAAATAGTAAAGCCTGAAAAATAAATGATATTGAGTCAAGAATGTATTCAGAAAATTCTTATATTTACGTAATTTCCAGAATAGGGAAGAACAATTTGAAAACGTTTGGTTAATTAGAAAAAGCGTGAAGAGATAACAAACACAAAACCTTACTTGCGCATTTTTTCATATTGATTGTGATTAACATATTTATAATTTTTTACATTTAGAACTTTTGTGTCCTTACCTGATTGCCTTTAGAACCGGTAGCCCTCATGCCTTGCAGCCTAACTCCCTCCATAACTTCTGAGACTCTTCTGAAAGAGAAGTTGGACTTCGTCCTCTTTGGCTCCGTGGTGAGTTCTTCTCTTTTCGACGAATTGCAACCACCGCGTCGCACGCGCACCGTGACTGAGCGGCGTTCAACTAACCGTAGGAGTTTACCGACCTAGAAATAAAATATATCGTTACAACATAAGGCCGTTGAGGCTGAAAAGGCGGCTAGCGCTGCGTAGGGTTAATGGTAGATGCAGGACACTTTTAACCATAATAACTGGTATCTTTTAAGGAGCCCTATGTCTACCAGTGGACATTTTACGGCTAAAATTATGATAGTGAATGTTTTATATTTTTACAGTGTTATGGCCTTTTCGGACTTCGGTTTGCGATAAGGTGTGTATTGTTTTGTAGCCCACGATACTTGGGTAACAATGTTAATTAGCATATTTTCAATATGTACTGAGAACCATGTCATCTTTGATATCAATCCTTATTAAATAGAATTCTAGGTGACCGAACTTGGCTTTCTGCTTATGTTTAGATCACTTAAAGTCAAGACATCTATTTCCATGGAAACACAGAAGGTATTCGGAATTTATATCGGTTCTGAAAGCCGGCGACAATGGGACCAGTGTCTACTATCACGGTCTAAGGGACCAGACACAGTAACACTATCTCATGTATTAGATACCTGGGCCACGTTGTTGATAGGCTTGTTATCGATAGCTATGACAACGTCATCTCGACGCAGATCGGCTCTGTATGCGGGCGACATTGGGACCACAGTGTCTACTAACACGGCGCCGACGCCCTGGCAACACACGAGGCCTAACGGACCGCACACAGCTGGCAGCACTATGTCTAGCACCAAGACTCCTCGGCGTAGGGATACCTGAAAAAAAATTGAGTAATTTGAAGTGCAACATACCTTCTGTAACAAGTGTATAAAGTATTTGAAGTTTTTTATTTACTTTGCTTAGAAATAAAATATAATTAATCAACTAGAAAACACGCTGACATTTTCCGTACGCACGATAACGTATACTATAATACTATAATGGACGCCCGCGACTGATACCCGTGGAATACCATTAAAAAAACTTCGAAAAATTAGGTCATTCATAAAAACTGCCAACTCCCATTTATCCCCAAAAGAGGATTGATTTCTTAAGTTTTTTAGTACACCTTTACACCATTGGAGCGTACATTTTAAATATCATGCCCCTTACTCCAGAATCATAAGACTTTCATACAATCGTCCAACCAATGTTTCACCCCCTTAGTGGTAGAGTTGCATAAAATCCATATTTATCGGATATCTACACCCTATACCTGCCAGCCTAATTTAAAGTTAGTAGACTAGGTGTTATTCGTTTTTGAGATTTCTACTGATTAAGGACGATTCACTAGTTGTAGCCGTTTAAGAAAAAATATCATAGTGTAATTTTTTATAAGGTTTATGTTCCTTACCCATCCATGCGAGTCCACGGCCATAGCAGCTCTAACAGTCACTTGACTGCCCGAGCACTGCAGTCGCGATATCTCAACCAGTCGCACGGTCAGTTTGCCTTGAGGAGTCGGGCCGTCTTCGCCGTCAGCGCTGCCGGGCTCCGATTTAGGGAAGAATGGCTTGTATCTGCAGAGAAGAAGGTTGAAATTGGTGAAACATAATATCCAGTTTTTGCAGCAATTGCAAGGCAGACAAAAGCTGACATTAAACCCTGTTACATACGGAGCAAGAGTTTGAAAAACACTGTAAAACCTTTAATGATCGGGAACCAGTTTTAATTATATTAATTAAAGGTTCAGTCTTTTCTGAGATAACGTCTTACAGCCTTACAAAATCTTATTTTTATTTATAGATTTTGCATAGTGATACGTTAAGAGTGAAGAGCTGTAGACACAAAGTGGTGGAATGGAACTTCCTAATGCACGCAACACTCATAGGTAGTTTTACATATAAACAACAAAAACAACGGTATACCCCCGTATCCTAAATCGTGTCGCTTACTATGCATACACCAAGGGTTTAGAACCAGAAATCCAGGGAATTTGAAAAAAGTGTGAGTAGATAAATAAAGTTGATAGTACTTGATTGTAGATGTTCTTCAACTTTTATTTCATAATCAAAGTATTACAAACTGTTATGTCAAACAGTTACCATATTTTAAAACTTGGGCGATTGCTCATGGGAGCCAGTCGTGTCATCAGCTGCCTGGTATGACGCGCAGCGTTGTTCAATCATATTTTTAAAATTTCGGCAACGTATGCCTTAGTGCGACTTTTCTACGTTACTGTGCGGCGACTAGAGACGCTAGTTTTGGCTTAATCTGCCTGCTTTACAACCTTTTTCTCGCAGCTTCCATCAATGTTTTATTCCAAACACTTAGGGCTAATCTCACAAAAGCCGACATAACTAAACAATGGTTAGTTATGTCAAGGGCTATCTCGCTTTAACACATGCGACTGAGCGAAATAGCTCTATTTTTTAACCATTGCATTGTCCTTTTACTCGGAGATGACGAAACAGGCCCTTACCGTATTATTTAGTTTGGCAAAGTATGCCTCTGAGCGACGGCGACGTGGCGACTAGAGAAGCCAATCTTTACTCATACAAAAATAAATATATCTGTAAGTAAATGAATGTTTTTGTTGAATGTTTTTGGCCTGCCTTGGAACCTACCTCTAACTCGCAGCTGCCGTCAATCTGTTCCTATCAGTTGTATGTATCCGTTTTATTTCAAACACTTACCGTATTTTATAATTCGGCAACGTATGCCTCTGGGCGACCGCTCGGCGTATATGGGAAGCGACAAGAGACGCCAGCCGTGGCTTCAGTTGTCTGCCTTGAAACCTGCCCCTGACTTGCAGGTCTAACCGAGGTATAGTCTCGAAGGCGATCGCCCAGTGAGTGTAGGGGTTTCTTCTGAACATTACTCGTACGTTGCCGCTGAGGCTTTTCACTGTAAGAGAATCGGTCATTCAAATATTTTTATAGTTCTGAAAGTTCGTGCAGAAGACGTAGACATTAAGGAAAGACTTCACCAACAAAAAAATTTAGTACCTGTTTTACCGTAGTCTGTTTTAGAGTAGTATAATCAAGTTAATTCCCTGACGTTTGCCCCTTCAATAACGTTTTCCAGTCATTACTAATCAGTATTCAAGAGTAAGATTTTGCACATTGATATCAGTGGGCTTATGTAGCGAACGGCCTATACCAAATACTAATTTATTAAAATAGAAGTAAATGTTACTATAAAAAGATTCTGCGTGAAAAAAAGCGCTTCCAACATTACGTCAGAAGCAATAAAGGATCCAAAACATAAAAAAATAAAGTTCTTTTAAGGCTCTACACCAACTATATAGGTATATCTGTAATCTATATTATTATTACCTGTGATAGAAATATTAGCGATCTTCCCCAGCAGCATAACAGCGTCCACGTCTATCCTGAAGTTCCCATCGTAAGCCAGGTCGAAGTTCAGGTCCAAGGACCTCAGTCTAGCGCCATCGTCTTCCAGCTCTCCATTGAGAAGCCGCATGTTCGTGATGCTGGGGAACTCCGAGCCAACTTCCAGGGAGCGGAGCTGTGGAGAGATAATAAAAGGTCGTTTGTAGGTATGGATGGTTGGAATTTGATTCATGACTTGTGTTTATTCTCTCCGCTCTCGCCGATCGACGAACCATCAAATGTAGGGTTTAAGAAAAGTGTTCCCATTCCCATCAAAAGCATTTTCTTGTTAAATCATAAGTTACACAAACATCGACACTTACCAGGTGAGATTTGGTCAAAAATAGATCATTCATCATTTCGGCTAATAAACGCCCATAAATCTATCTCCCATTATACAAAAACCATATTATATTGCCAGGATAAGACCATATACCTTATCTAGAGCCAGTCTTCTCACTCTACACGCCCTAGGTAGTTAGTTAAGTTAGTCTTCTTATTAATAGCTAATAAATAAGAGTCTAATATAACCCTCAGTGACTTAAACTGGGCTGGGTCACTGGAAACCCCCAAGAGGAATCGTGATAAATTGTGTAGCAAAGATATAATTTATTTATTATTTTAACTTCATTAAAGGGTTTTGGTTCTTTGTATAGCGCTATTATTTCTCGAAACACATATTTCAGGTAGGTATTTGTTAAATAAATATCTACTGACTCCTCCACATGCCGGCAAGGCACAGGAAAATATTGACCGGATTAAAAATAAAACTAAGAACCTTCACCTTCAATATACCTTATTTATATACGCGGCAAAAATAAAAGCTTTTCAAGCTTAGAACAGATAAAATGTAGTAACTATAGCAATAAATTCTCCGGTAGCAAGCAAAATTTACCTCTAAACTATTAACAACACGACACCTATAATTATATTTATAAAAATATATCATGTTAAAACGAGGATAAATACTGTAATTATGCAGCACCAGTAAATACTAATACCGTATACAATAGCAATTACTATAAAAGCAAAACTACCTCTAATGCCATATGCAATTTATTCAAAGAAAATCTTGATATTGGTAAATTTTTGTTCGCGACTCGCTACGTGTGATTTGCGAGGTCGGTGAAGCGAAAGCAACAAGTCAAGTATGAGAAAGCTAATTGAGTCGACTTGAGCGCGAAGGTACATTTGAGGGTTGGAGTACCTTTGGAGTGGTATTCAGATGCTCTGTGTACCTACAACTTGAAGTTATCTCGAGATAAGCTCAGAGACAAGGTATGGTCGTTGTTACGTGAGAGATCTGACGTCACGCGAAGTGGTTCTGGGAAATCTATTGAGTCTCCGCCTATTGTAACTTGATCTCTATGACTTGTTGGAATTTAATTTTCAGCGCGTTAGGTAAAATGTACACAATGTTTGAAAAAAAATGTATTATTTACACACTTCATCAAAAGTAAGCTTTGCTTGTGTTTGGGTGACTAAATTAAGTAGATTTACTTTATTAAAAATATTTATATTCAAATATTAGAAACTAGAATTTTAACTTAGTACGAAATTGGTCCGGCGGTATCTTAAGAACCTACAACCCTTTATTTCATTCTGTTTTCATTCATATTTTTATTTCTGTTAACCGAGATATTAAATAATAATAGTAACTGCGACGGCAAAATTTATTAAAAAAAAATTATTTGTATCATAGTAATTTTTTCTATTTGAGATTGAAAGCAGAAATATATTTTATAATATTATCAAAGGTACTTTACCTTTGGAGTAGTATTCAGTTGTTCAGAAACAAAAGTATGGCCGTTGTTAGGTGAGAGTTTTGAAGCGAACGCGTTCGGGGAAATTGCGAAAAACAGAAGCGTCTATTGATTCTCTTGCCCCTTGAGAACTTGATTTGTATGCCTTGTTTGAAATTTCTTCGTGTTAGCTTTAATGAATTAAGATAAACTAAAAAAAATATTAAGTATCATACCTCAAATTGGGTAGTGCTTGACTATGTGTGTTAGGTAAATGATGCATTTTCATACACATTAATAAATTATACATTGAAACGCATCCCGACACCGAATCAAGGCGTGGTGAATTAAAGGCTTATCAGCTTGGCGACAGGCCAAGAGTGAAGTTCCTATGTCCCATTAGTGGAAACAGTAATAGGGTCATAATGGTGATGATTATTATTTTTTAGTCTCTACTATATTGTAGGCAGCACGGTGGTATCGAACCCGCATACTCGTCCACCGTGCCATTAGGGTCAATATAATAAAATATATTTGTGCTATCTGAGACACTAAAATAAAATTGCAGTGAAATATGGCTTCATAAAACGGGGCATAGTTTATGATTATGAATTTATGGTACGTACGCATCCCTTAAGCAATATCGAAATGGGAAAGGTATTTCGTATTAGAGGATCTTATTCAAAACCAAAATGTATTGCCCAATTATTCCATCAACCCATTTTGATGTTTATATCAATTGGATCCACATCAACGGAGTAATAAAGACTAGCATAATAATAGATTTACCCGCGGTAAATGTTGATTTTGTCCTTCACGGGGAAAACAGCAATCAAAGTTGATTCACATCGATCGGGGTTTTGCTCACAACCACTGATTTTCCCGAGAAATGTGGTATTTTACAGCGATATAACGTAACTACGATGACAAAATGTTATTCTGATATGAAAGCAATATTGCGAAGTTTAATCAAAATCCATTCAGTATTTTTCGCGTGAAAGAGCAACAAACACACACACTTTAACTTTCGCGTTTATCAAATTAGTAGGAAGTGGGGTAATATCGGTGATTTGCGGTGTCCATTCTTGAAATGTTTGGTGTAATTGTACGATCTACATCCGCACATTATCATAAATGACAGTAATTAGAATCATTGTACAACAGTAAACGGTCTTCCTCCAACTAACCTCATTTTAATCTTACCATATGTATGAGTTATTATGGATAGGTATCAAAAGCATTAAATACAAACTTCAAAACATCACCATGCAAACTTCCACCGAAAATTAGTTTGAACGAGATCTGTTAAGAAGTTTTTTAAATTCCATTCGGGAGCTATGATGTCCCAGACAGACAGACACGTCAAACTTATAACAACCCCTCTTTCTTTCACTCTTGTTGGTCGGGGGTTCAAGAAATCACGTTACTTAGTAGCGAATGTTAATACTTTAATTGCTTATCATTATTGAAGCTACACTTGACACTAAAAGTTGTGAAACGATATAACACTTTCCAGCCCGCTGGCTTCAGCGTGAACCGTGCGTTGATTAACCACTGCTGTCGCTAATTTAAGCCCTCGCTAATTGGAGCATTTTGATCACTAATTGTTACATACTGAACACTAAACACTAACATATTACTTAAATGATGTGTATGAACGAAGTAGAGTATTTATGCTAAAATGTGGCATTTTTTAAAATGTTTAATTTGCCTTAAAAGGAAATTAAATACATAATGGGAAAGTATAGTAAAGTATTTGGCTCTTTGTAATTTTTCATCTATAATTGTGTAAGTTGTCAATTTATTTATTTTTGAAGACCTATCCATATAAGTACACCCCACACGTATTGGTTTGATAGTTTTTTTTGAGAACCCCAAATTTGTTTGTTTATGTTTTCTATTTTTGTGTGAAAATCCTAATGCGGTTCACATAATATATCTACTTACTAAGTTTCAACAGTCTTTCACAGACATACAGAAAAACGAATCCATAAGGGTTTTGTTTTTTGCTTAGGGTTTAGTTTTTTGCATAATGTATGATTTTGCTGCAAAGATGAGTATAAGGTTATAGGAAAAGCAATAGTTGAAATCGACCTAGGGTTCGATAAAGTTTACAAAGATAAACCTAGAACACAAAACCTTGATTATTAAAACTTTTAACAAGCAAACTTTACGACGAAAGTTCCAACAAATGAAGCGGATATATCGCGATATAATGTATAACTTCAAAGTACAGCAAACATGCTGTAAATTAAATTCTGAGGTCGATCGAGAGTACTAAAAGCTTTATAAAACATGGTATGGAACAATTTAGCAGGTTTCATCGAAGCGCGGCGCGGGCTCGTATTTGTAATTGGCATACGAGTGAGTTTCCGCACCAGCGAACAAATGAAAAATCGCTCAGAACATTTCTACTTTGTTACGGTGAAATTGTGTTTCATTATTGATTGCGCTTTCCACACTACGTTGTGCGCCAATCGCGGTACAATTATGGTGGAACAAGTTTTGCGACCTCCACTTAACTATATAAAAACTTAACATTATTAGCAAAGTTAATTAAATGAAACAATTAACAAAGTTAATTTTATGAGGAACAACGGGTTGGGCGCCAAAAATGAGAGTACTCGTATTTGTCGATATTATTAAAGACACATGTTGGGCGCCAAAATAATTGGGTTTTTCTTTTTATAACGGAGTTCCGGGACGGATTACAGCTTTATTTTACCATATTCATAAATATAATAATCAAGATATTTTAAATAACCTTGGTCTGGGTGTTTAATTTGTATCATAGGCAAAAACTTATAATATAGTATAGTCAATTATATTAAGTATATCAGATGTCTTGTTTGTGGCTAGATGTTGTTTTGTGGATTGTCCGGAAATATTTATTTATTTTATAATACTCGTATTGCATTGCCACGCGATTGTCAGATGCGTTTCAAAGTAATTAAAAGCTACAAGTAAGTTTAGTGTATGTAAATGTAACTTGCGAGATTTGATAAAAACATGAAACTAAAGAAAGGGACACGTGAAACTAAAGAAGGGCTTGTAAACAAAACTTACCGTTAAAGATTCAAAGATCTTTCCTGAAGATGTTTTCGCCAGCAGTTCTGCCAGTTCCGTCGCCATTCTTCTCCTCAACCACCTCGTGTCCGCTGTGCTTTGTTGGAATATGAATTGCAGCATCGCATTCAGAGCACCTTCAGGGGTACTTCCAGCACCTCTCGTCAGCTCATTCAGAATGTCCTACGACAATAAAATAAGCCCCTTTATTGCCAATAACCTTAAAAACACGAGTTTTCCCTATATTAGAAACTAATAATTAAAATCTATCATTGGAACCTCGCTTTGGGTTTAGGCCTCATCTAGCTTACTCCATGTTTTTATATTTTTTATTTTGTCTGTGCCCGATATTAAAATTATTTAATCGATGTCCTGCCCATGTCCATTTTTGTGTTCTAGCATGTTTAAGTGCGACATACTTTACACAAAATAACTGTGGATTTATGGCCTTCCAAACAAGACCAAAATTGCTATGCGGGTCTCGTGGGAAATAGCGTAGAATCCATGTTATCGCTCTGTCAATATGGTACAGTTTTAGTCCCGGAATTGTTGGTAAAATGCATAATAAAAACTTTATTCTGATAACTTTCTCAAGGATAAAATAAGATAGCTTGGTCTGGCTTGGCGCTACGGAGCTTTATCGCCAAACACAGGCAGATAAACCAAATTACGTTATCAAGTTAGAAACGAGATGTTACCCTCGCCCGAAAACCACAGTTTGTCGTATTTTTTCCGCAACGAAATAAACCCGTAGCAAAGCGTTTCTATGAAGTAGTTCACAGAATTTCAAAGGAAATTTGAAGGCGTTTTATTTAATTACTGGTGCCTTGACAGAAACGGGGCCACCGAGGTGATTAAAGGGACTCTATCTAGGACAGTAATGGTGGCCGGTGTAACTATGTATATTCCCTGGGCGTAACGGTTGTTTCGTCAACAAATATTGGACTTGGCCTGATTGAAACGGGATGTTTGAAGTAAAATCCAATATTCAGTAGATATGGCAGCACAATGATTGATACAGCTCTAAGGTAATAACAGCTTTAATACAGTTATTAGAACAGGAGTGATCTTTCTCATATTAATTTAAAGACTTGAGGATTCTGAGAGTAGTCATGTAGCAATTCTAATAAACTCACTTAAGAGTAAGTTTATGAGTGAGTAAAAATCTACATTTAAAGAAATGTAGTTTTTTTTTATCTATCCTTTTGAAGTATTTTAGTTATCTTTCTATTTGCAACATATAGGTATCTCTCTCTCGTATAAATAAACGGATAAGCAAGCATTCATTTTATTTTTATACGAATATCGCTGCAATATTTGCTTTTAGATTGAAGCTCAAGTAAGGTAAAGGATAAGGAAGCGAGGATAAACGACAGGTTAATATTAAGGTTGCAGGGTGAAAGATCATTCATTTTGCAAAGGGTATATTACCTGCTAGTGGAGTCTTAGCTTATGTAAGAAATATGAAGGTATATTTTCAATCCATTCAGAGTAACCAATGTAAGATACCGAATAATAATAGTTACATGTTACCATTAATTATTATTTACGAGCTTATACAATTAATTTCATTGTATAAGCTCGTCTTGTAAAAAAATCTATGATTTGGAAAGAAAATCATATACACTAATAATGATTGCTCATGCTATCTATTTTCTAAACCAAAATTTAAGTTATGCTTTGTTAGTAAATGTATGACGCCAGTTTCAGTAGTTCCCTAAAATCAATCAATGGAATAACCGTTGGGCATGTAGACAAAACGTCTTCGATTATAATTGCGTGGCTGAAGTAAAATCATTACGAAGATAAATCTGCCTAGATGGTTAGATACTATTTTAACGAATAACGCATTTGAAGACTTTGTCCGTGACTACTTAGAATAAATATCTTTTAACTAAAAAAGCCATTAATTTTTTACCCGTACCAGTTTATAAGTCAGTGTCGCATTTTTGCATTCTAGTTAGATTTTATGTTAATATCAAAGTTCCTTGGAAACTCATTAATTTAAGTTTGAGCACGAACTTTCCATTAATAACAACGTTGATCGCATGGCTATTAAGCTCTCACGAAGTATTTACTGTTCTTGGAACACCACGGAATGTCTGCAAGAGATTTAGTATGGTGCATTCAACTAGATAGACGAGTTACACTCCGGGAGTGCCGGCAGAAGTGAAAACTTGAACATTCCGTCTTACGGAATTATTATTTAATCTATTATTATTATTTTTTATTTTATTTGACATACAATTAAAATAATAATTAATTCATGACATTCGTTAATGATAATTATGATAAATTGACATTATTTATATTTTGTGTACTTAGAAAGAGAAAGAGAAAGAGAAAAAAGATTTATTTACTTAGCTATAAATTGGACATTATTTTAATTGTTTATATGAATTATTAATGTATTCCAGATTTTGTCATTTAAATTAATTGTGATATTAGTTATTCTCTTTCGTCAAGAGAGAAGTCCCTGTGTCCCAGCAGTGGGAACGTTAATAGGGTGATGATGATGATTAGTTATTATTATATTTTGGAAAAGTTGTGGCATTGGGCAACCACGTTAAAACCCATATTGGGACTTATAATCTATATTACCAATAAATGACTATTATGACTATTATGGATTTTCGATCAGGTCACGGGTCGATCTCACGATCTGAAGCGAGTTTAACATTTTTTACCTGTCCTAAACGTACTCAATAAATAAATAGTGCTGGTCAATATCCACAGATAAATATATAGTCCCGTGGTACCTAAGCTCTAAGTTTGTGTTGCGGGTTCTAGATATCTGATATACTTCATACAAGTATATAGTTTTTTATACATATTAAACACCCAGACCAAGGTAAAAGTGACTACAACGTCAATAAATAAGTTTTCACTTTAAAATGTGTAGGTAATATTTTGTAGCTCGTAGTTAGTATTTTCGACCTCGACATAAAACTTGGGATGGAGTTTTACCAGTGTTTGCGAGTGTATGTCTATCAGTTGTCACATAAATTATGCCTAAACGGAAGGAACTACTGAATCGTTGCGATTTCAAACTAATGTGTTTTGAATTCCGTAAATATATAAAATCTAAATTTAAAACCTAAGAATAACCCCCGATTCCAATGCCTTCATTTCCTTTAATGTAAAACAACTAATGATAATATTATGTAATGTGGACGCGATGCGCTTTCATTTAATACCCCACACTAGTATATTTGCAGATTTTGTGTTTTCCTTCCCCACTCTCACCCCCATAACTTTAAAACGGCTGAACCGATTTTCATGAAACATGTCTAAGAACACCCGGGAGAAACTCACATACAAAAAAAACTGTATTGAAATCGCTCCATCCGTTCGGGAGCTATGATGGAACAGACAGACAGACAGACACACAGATAGACAGACAGACATGTCAAACTTATAACACCCCTCTTTTTTAGTCGGGGGTTAAAAAGAGGGAAATATCTGATTACAGTAATGAGGAAGTAAAGGCGGAAGTCTTATTAAGCGCTTAATGACCTAAGAGGCAAAATGCAACACTTCGTTTCTTTCGTTACTGTGATTTCTTAATTAGTGGGTGATTAACTCTGTTTTAAATATAGTTCTTACTGGTAACACTTTAATTATAATACCGTAAATATAAAAGATGATTTGATTGCAGTTATGAAGGAAGTCTTAGTAAGCGCCTAATGACCTGAAAAAGATAATGCATACTTCGTTTCGTTCCTGTAATTTCTTGATTAGTGGGTGATTTACTCTGTTTTTAAACCCCGACCAAAAAAGAGGGGTGTTATAAGTTTGACGTGTCTCATAAAAATCGGTTGAGCCGTTTAAAAGTTATGGGGTGAGAGTGGGGAAGGAAAACAGAAAATCTTCAAATACCTTATACTAGTGTGGGGTATCAAATGAAAGCGCATCGCGTCCACATTACATAATATTATGTTGTTTTACATTAAAGGAAATGAAAGGATTGGAATCAGGGGTTTTTCTTAAATTTTAAATTTAGATTTTAAATTATAGTTCTTACTAGTTTTACTTCAATTATAATGAGAGTAGGTATAAGAAAACGTCGCATAGGCTATAGCTGTTCCGTAATAACAAAATTTCACTGTCACATTGCTAAACATGGAAAATAACAGTGGTATATTCGGTGCCTAACTACCTAACTGTTGAATTAATTTCCTCGACTGCCCACACAGAACAAGCCCGCATTGCGAGATAGGAGCTTAAATGTAGAATAGCCAGCAAAATGGCTTCGCGTCTTACGAGTAGTGGTTCCACAAACTTCTGCAGTTGAAACTTACTCGGGTTTGTTACACTGGCTGTGATAAATTTCAGCTTTATTTAAAGTGTAATTTGTAGTAATATTATGTAGCTTCGCCCAAACCTGCGCGACCAAAGCGTCTACGTAGCGGTGCCTCTGCCGAGCGGCGGACGCTAACTATTGTGCCCATACTTTACTATGGCTTTATGCACATCTACGCGACCACAAAGAGGGACGTTATCAGACAAAAATGTCGCGTCACGTCCAGCATCCCGCGTTCCTAACGCGTAGGTTTGGCTGAAGCCTCATAGTATATTTAAATGTCACTTAAATAACCACTTTATACTTAATTCTTGTAGTTTTATTTTAGAGGAATATCTCTTGGTTAGGTAAAGGCTTGCTTATGTATGCACATAGCTTGCTTCGTCTATTTTACCTCTTCTATGAGGTAAATAAATGTTGACTTCCTAGCCTAATCCCCCATTTCAACAACAGCCAAGGCTCCTTTCTTGCTAGATCCTAGCCTATAAAAGCTAATAAGCCTTATATCCCGTACATCTAATACAAGGTGAGAACAGCTATTCTTTCAAAAAGTTCACCAAAATTACCGGTGGACTTCAGTCATTTACAAGTTTTGGTTTAAGCTCGTATACTTGTATGTAGCAACAGAAATCGGAAAAAAATAGCGACATTACTCGTAATGGCCATGACTCCAAATTGAATCATTCCTAGTCAATAAATACAACAGTTTGTTTAAGTATAAATCAGTTTTCAAGTATTTTTGTCAGTCTACTTCTTTCTACATTCAAATAAGTACTGAAAATCTCCGCTTGCAAATTGTTATCACATAATCGTAAAGAATGACGCAAATTTATACGATCCCTGGTATTAAAGAAAAATGCCAGTGGTATCACCAGCGCTGAGTGTATTGTTCTAGAAAACTAGAAAAACTTGTGGAATCTTACCGGTGGTAAAGTGACCATTGGACTGGCTGACGCCTTCCTCAAGTTTTGGCTTTATCTCGTAAACTGGTTAAAACACATTGTAACAGGTCTCCTGCAATACAGGCTAGCCACGTGTGGGGACCGCTGCTAAGTAAAATGGGTAAATAAATGTTTTAGTACCTATTTTGTATTTTTTGTATACTTGGATGTAACAAAGGAACATTGCACGTGGTATCGGCAGCGCTGAGTGTATTGTTCTAGAAAGTTCAACAGGGAAACTTACCGGTGGTAAAGTGACCGGTGGACTTACGTCATTTTCAAGCTATGGCTTCATCTCGTGTATTTGTATGTAGTAAAGGAACAATGCCAGCGCTGAGACTGTGTTGTTCTAGAAAGTTCCCCAGTGGAAACTTACCGGTGGTAAAGTGACTGGTGGACTGACGTTATTTTCAAGCTTGGGCTTCATTTCGTTTAAGTACCTACTTGAATGTCGTAAAGGAACAGTGCCAGCGGTATCACCAGCGCTGAGTGTATTGTTCTAGAAAGTTCCCCTGTAGAAACTTACCGGCGGTAAAGTGACCGGTGCACTGACGTCATTCTCAAGTTTTGGCTTCATCTCGTATACTTGGATGTAGTAAAGGAACAGTGCCAGTGGTATTGCCAAAGCAGAGAGTGCCCCCACCATCGCGGCTAGGAGAAGCCATGGCCAGTCAGGCATGTTTGCTAGGTATCTGGAAGAAATCAGAAGTTGTTAAATGCATATTGAAACTGAAAGTAGTTCTATAAATCAAATAATAAAGGTTATCATTATCACACACAATCACGTGCTGGAGTTATTTCAATACTATTTCATTGGAACTCTTTCTATTGTCACGTACTACGTTAGGATGCAAGGGAACTTTTTTATAATTCACTATTTATTTATTTAAAAGATCAACAGTCAGTATGTATATGACTCGTCGTTTATTTGGACAAAAATACCCTAATTCAAACATTTATTATTGAACTTCTATTGCTTATTCAGAATAAAGTCTTATTGAATGAGAACTCATTAATCAAGAAAACCATTATCTGTTTTCCATCCTACGGTTGCATTTGTAAATATTATTTTGTTTTGCTGTACAATAAAGTGATTTTTTATTGTTTTGTTTTTAAACATGAAGAGGGGCAAATATTATGCAAAAATTAAATTAATTAATCAATTAGTCAAAAAAATATCGACGGAGGAACTTAGTACAATGCTGGAAGGCCTCAATCGAGTCTCCCAACGGGTGGGCCTCAGGATGAACATGGACAAGACGAAGGTCATGTCGAATGTCCATGTGGTGCCCACCCCTGTTATGGTTGAGAATTCGATGCTCGAAGTTGTTGACGCATATGTATACCTAGGACAGACAGTCCAATTAGGTCCTTCGAGAAAGAGGTCAATCGCCGAATCCAGCTCGGATCCTCATCCAATATACCTCAGTGCCTGAAGACGAAGGTGTTTAACCAGTGTGTGTTGCCAGTGATGACATATGGCTCCGAAACCGGTGGTGCTTCACCATAGGCCTCATGAATAGGCTCAGAGTTGCGCAACGAGCTATGGAAAGGACTATGCTCGGGGTTTCTCTTCGTGATCGAATCAGGAATGAGGAGATACGTAGAAGAACGCGGGTCACCGACATAGCCAAGCGAATTAGTTCGCTAAAGTGGTAATGGGCAGGCCATGTAGCGCGCAGATCAGATGGCTGTTGGGGCCAGAAAGTTCTTGAATGGAGACCACGAATCGGCAAACGCAGAGTAGGACGTCCACCAACTAGATGGATGGCAGACCTGGTGAAGGTAGCGGGCTCGCGGTTGTTACAAGCTGCTACCGACCGAAGCCACTGGAAGTCTTTGAGGAAGGCCTATGTCCAGCAGTGGACGTCCTACGGCTGAAATGATGAATGATGAATCAATCAGTAAATGTTGTTCATAGTATGCACGACAAGTACTAATGTAATAAACACTGCCGAGCGTCGAATATTATAACGATAATCTGTTAAGGTTACTCCTCAACATCATCTATATGCATTGCTTAACAATGATTCAAAATATGTACTAAAATGAAAATTTATCCGCACCCAAATAATATTCTCATCATATTCGCAATCACATGCAGCCAGGCAGCCTGGCTAATCGGTTCTGGAAATGGACGGAAGTTGCAATGGCACGGCGAAAATCGTTATAGGCAGTTCAGTGGAGCGAAAGGAGGTGGTTTTATCACACAAGCATTGCGAGGGGTGGATCGTGCCTACCCACTGGAATCTGGTCTAATTAACATTCACATCAGATCACGTATTTGACGTTATCAAAGTTGGCGTCGAAGGTCTTTGGAGCGTTTGGCGTAGATTATCGAATTTTGTTTAATTATAAGCGTTGGCTTGAAAATGTCAAAGGAAGGTTTATTCTTAGATACATACCTATACATATAATTATACTTCAAGATTTTTCCTTAACCTACTTATATTGCGAAGTATTTCGAAAAATGGAAATGAATCGTATTTATGGACAATAAAATCTATTTAAAATTCAGTGTTTTTTTAATTTTAAACTTTCACAGTGCCAGCAATGTATGAAAGGTCGTGCTTTGCGCAAACCTGGAGTAAGCCTTATGTATGGTTTACGGATAAAATAATATTCTTTTTCATTTATCTGAGAGCATTTCAAGTGATCTATATGCATTTTTATGTATACGAAAATGTAATTGGAAGCTATAAATAAAATTCAGGGTCCGAGCGCCGCAATATCTGGAGAGGCTCCGTGTACGCTCGTAACTCACATTTTTAGCCGCGAAATGCTCAGTGCACGTTAACCTACCGAGTTATTTTATTACAGTAATGTTGTGCCTTCTCTTTCATTTTTTGTTGATATTTCGCTGACATTAAAATTCTTTACTAAAAATAACTTTACATAAAAATACACCCTTTTGGTATGATAAGAGCCTTCGGAACTTAAAATAAGATTTAAGTCTTGTTTTACAATCTCCGTGTAAACTATTCTATGGTGAAATAATATAGAGCAACCTAAATATCTAAAATACCTAATATGTATCTGTGATACAATCGGCAGCATTAACGTTTGGGTACATTTTTTTTAAGGCCTGATGCACGATCCGTGATCATGAATCAGGCTCATTAGATTCGTCGCAGGTTAAATAACTTGGTTAATATAAGTATAGCTATCAAGGCAAATGACAACTATCAGTGGCTGGTCAGTCAGCCATATAGTTTTTACCTATCATATAGTCTTCTACATAATATCTAAATATGGTCATAATTTTAGCAACTTTGACTTTCAGATCATTGGTTAAATTTTGTTAGGGTTGGTAAGGGTGCTTAGCAGTGGTTCAGTAGATAGGTATAACTGTTGACGCAAAAATGTATTAACTTAAACCTATTTGAATTTTTGTGGGTCCTCGAGGAAGGCTATATGCAGGTTTTTACCGGGAAATTACGTCGCTCCCGTGGGAAAATGCAAAAAACGGACACCAAAAATAAATGTTTTTTTTTCTATTTTTGTGTGAAAATTTTAACACGGTTAAAAGAATACAACTACTTACCAACTTTCAACAGTATAGTTCTTATAGTTACGGAAAAATAGTAACTGTGACATACGGAAGGACAGACGAATCCTTAAGGGTTCCGATTATTCAGCAAGAAAGCATGCACAGCATGATAGTTTACTATCAGATGTCATAGAAAATATGTAAGGGTTATTTTCGTCCAAGGACTTGTCCTTATTAATGGATTCCAAATTACCACGTATTACCCAAATTACTATGCCTTTTCTGGCACTCATCATACAAAATTGACATTATACAAAATCTAAACCGGTTGAATAAATTATGAAGGGTGTAAAGAATGTGTCTGGTAAATCTTTCATTTGTTTTATTAACACGAAAGTATCGGGTAAATCTTCCATCTGGTTTATTTATACGAAAGTGTCGATAAAATCTTTGATTTGTTCTATTTACGTGTAGAATTTTGGGTAGGGATAGCCACGGGGGTTTTATTAACTGGATTACGTAGGTTTTACAAATCCTGCCTACCTGTTACAACGTAGTTGGATGACAAGCTTATTTGTTCATTAAAGATATGAGGACTTTGTCCTTGCGAAGATAGTTAAATTAATTATCTTATGTGATATCTCATACCATGAAATTATGACGAAAGGATTATTTAATTTCTTATAATATATACTCTACGCATGAAGCGACAATTTGACAGTGTCAAGTTAAATTCAATTATAAAGTGCAAAAGATGTTACTCAGTTAAACGCGATTTTGCGTTTTTTGCGATTATATAGTGCAAGTAGATTTTCAACAAAAAAACAACCGACTTTCAGTTTGGCATAATATGATTTAGAAAATATAGAAATTAAATAGAAAGTCCTAAGTCATAATCCAAAATAAATTTAACCCATTACCGAACTCACATAAGAAAAAAAAAACAAATGAGTCGAATTGAGAACCTTCTTTTTTCGTTTTATATACTGTTTACAAAATGTCTTATTATAAAAATATCTATTCTAAACTTTAAGCACAAAGAAAACGTTGGGTACAAACTAAAACAAAGGACTACATAATTAATTCTGAAGTCTAGAAAGTTCCCTGAAATAAGATTTCAGAAGCAACTGTTGATGGCGCGTTAATAGAAAGTGTATTAATTTTTGAGCGAGTTTGTTGCCTAGGAAACTTTGATTTTGTAAAAATTGTGTGCATTTTTACATTGGGTCTTAAATGTAACATAAGTTCCAATAATTTATTCCATTTCGGACTTACAATAATAAAATAAAAAAAAGTCTATAGTACAGGTACCTACTTACAAAAACGTAACAGAATAGTCATAACAAATTATACATTATTATTAGATATTTATATAGTTAGATAAAATTGTGGATATAAGGGAAGAACCAAAGAAAAGATGGATGTGTGTGTGTGGGACAGGGGCAGGATGATAATATTAAGAAATAAACAAATTTAGACTTAATTAATCTGAACCAATACGGGTGAGTATCGTTTATTATAGCAATACCCTTGCCTACATTTACGACTGTTTGTAGTTAGGTGAGTTAATTCTAATGGGTACCAGGACATGTGACTTTGAAGAATAGACAGTGTAACAACTGAACACAATGTAGGTGGGAAGTAATTATTTATATGGATAGCGCGAATACTTAAACGTATATTTATTTGACTCAGCAGTAAAAGTTTATTCAAAAAGGGACTTGAGTATGTAACTTAGCTTTTAACTAAATTAATTTTCCTTGATGCAAAGTAGGTACATAACTATTTCTATTTACACCCCTCTATTAGAATCTTATTACTTAATTATCTTTGATTTTTTTTTATTTGGAAAACAAGCTTGTTAACTTTTTTTACTTATTTAATACACTTATAATTACAGTACTTAATCAATTTATATATATTTTAAAATAAATCTGAATCTATGGTAGGCATGTTATTTAGCATATATTTTACTTAAATAATAAATATAATTTTACTCTTCTTTTTTCTCGTCTGTTTATTATGAAGTAAACCGTTGGACTGAGTTTTATTAAAACCTAAAGATAGATTGATTGATAGATTATTTTTAATATCTGTGACCTAGACAAAAAGAAAATGCATCGTGAAGATCGCAGTATTGATTGAAAACTAGGTAAGTGGTCGTGGTCGGAACAACTGGCAAAACTCTCAAGCCAGAACATTTCATGCAAATAAAATGACACCCAAATCCGCACCGAGGACTCATAAACAATTCAGTGTCAAAGAGATTTCCATTCCATTCATCACACTGACACAATAAAAACAAATCGAAAACAAAGAACGTGCGACTTACCCTTATAAAATTGAAAGGGCGACCGTAGACACTACTATTCTACACGATATACAAGATAAACAATTGACAGTGATATGGGGAATTCTAAGTAAGCCTGATTCCTTGTACAAACTACTTTTCTAAACATTTCGACAGCCGGTCTCCCGGCTTGTGGTATCCTTTACATTACTGCTACAGCACTGGCTGGTACCTTCACTGAGACACCTACGGAGCATGCGCGAGCCGTCGCCAATTGGACCAAAGTAAGGTGAACCTTACTTCAAAATTGATGAGCGTTATTGACTCCACACCCTTATCACGATAAATGAGTTATCAAGGAAAATAAAACATCTGCTCGGGCTGGAGTTTTCAGATTTTTATTTCATCAAGTCCAAAAAAGCAACGAGAACAGTTCACGCTTGCGCGTAAGTCGGATCGATAGCTCACCTTAACTACAGGTGTACACTATTCCAAAATGTACCCTAAACAAACAGATTTAGGGCGAAAATGCTTGTGCAATAAATTAAAATAACAGGGGCTTTTAACAACAAAACAAACTGTTGACGGGTTCATAAATAAATGCCAATAAAGTTCAGATTGCTATCGCTATTTAGGTAATAAAGGGTGACGTAGGTAATGGATTGGGGATTGTGCCCATATAGTTTGTGTCACGGGTCAACTAGCACGATTAATGGGGGGTATCCCCTCTAAGTTCGCTTTGAGAATCGAGAATATTAATGTAGTTTTTTATCAAAATGTCATAGAGGTAATCAAATGACCGAAGTAGTACCTCAAGTAGTAGATAGTATCTTAGTATAATATCTAAACATAAACTATAATTAGCTTAATCAATTAAATTAATTAAGCTTAACACAGTTTCTATAGAAATCAAATCAAGACAAATGACAATCGTGCAAAAATAATGTTCACAAAGAGGTCGCGGAATACGTAACGTGTACTCCCTTTACGTATACTCTAGACCTTAGCTTTTGACGTTGCTGGCTTACAAGCCAACACTGACACAAGGTTGGCTATTACCACGCGATTAATAGCTCGACAAGCAAGAAAAGCTAAGCTGGGAAATAAACGCTGCGTATCAGCAACGGGTAATCGGTAGCCACAGTAATACCATCTACGCAGTATTCTAACTGCTCACCAACGGTCGAAATAATACCATCTACGCAGTATTCTAACTGCTCACCAACGGTCGAAATGCGAGCTTTTTAAGTAAATATTCAATCATAAAATATAAATGACATGCATTTTTATTGAACACTTTCTATTTCATTTACGAATATTGGTTATTTTATAGAATTTAAACAAGGTTGACTAATTGCTCATCTTAGGATTCGTATTATATTCTGTAGGTACCTACCTACCTACTATGAATCATTGTGGCCTCAAAATTAATACATAGGTAGGTACTTGATTCTATTCATAGAAAAATAAGATTACATATTTGTCAAAACATATCAGAAAATGTTAAACATTCAGTAATTTTGGCAAGCAATATCATCTTTGATATAGTTTTCTGTAAAATAGAAGGCTTTTTTCTGCGCATAGTTTATACAAATCTTGCAATGAATGAAACAAACAAGATGCAGTCTTGCTGACACCTATCCAAGTACTAGCCTGAAAAAATCATGTTTTTTGTATTGGAACCCCTTATATATTTATATAAGGGCCATAAAGGGGTTATATAAAGGCCCGCCCCGGCTTCGCGCGGCTTTTTATTCAATTTTTTTTCCCGGATTTTTTCTCGCCTTTTAAACCTTCCCTAGACCTCCACGAACATTTCAAGACTATGATAAGATAAATCCGTTCAGCCGTTCTCGAGTTTTAATCAGACTAACGAACAACAATTCATTTTTATTTATATAGATTTGTTGTTAAAGCGGCAACAGAAAAACATCATCCCTCAAAATGTCAACTCTCTATCACTTGAGATACAGCCTGGTGGCTGATAGACAGATGACGAAGTCTCAGTAATAAGAGTCCCGTTTAACCCTTTGGGTACGGAACCCTAATAAAAACGGACACAATTTCCCATAAAAGACCTTATGGTTATAGAATCGGGGTTTTTTTGATTGTAAATTTATATTATTGCTGATTGTTGTTATTGATTATTGATTTGCGACGAGCTCCAGTATTATATAGAAAGGGCCGTGCATAGCCAGACGTTCGTTATTTTATAGAACCTTAAATGTTTCTCCGAAAGTCTTCAATTTACAGTATGTGTTGTGCCTCTTTACAGCGAATATTGTTAATATATATTTCTGTTTAATATAAAATATTAATATAAAAATATTTTTGTATTTTGAAACAAGTTTTGATAAATAAAATTCCATGAAATTCCAATTCCATGAAATGTTTGTCGAGCCATAGTTACTGCAATAGAATAAGTATTTGTATATATTTTTTTCCTTTACCTGTTTCTATGTAATCTTTCTGTAACAATCAATTATCTGAATGTATAGGTGAAAGCATCAACGAATATGGAAATTGGGTATTAGTGATTTTAGTACATACTAGCGACCCGCCCCGGCTTCGCACGGATGCAATGCTGATACTAAATAAATATAAAGTAAATGACAAAAATAAGTTATTGTGGGTTATCCATAAGAGATAGACGTATACCATCACGGACTTTTCTGTAGACCTTTTCAATGTGTACAATACTTAGTACATTATTTTGATAAAACTCGTAGGGTTCAGCTTGCGTTTGCAATGTAAGCGGAAAAAATGAAATTATTTACGACATCACATTAGAAACCTCAAAAATAACAGTACTTCTCCACTATTTAACGGATGTTATTATACATATAAACCTTCCTCTTGAATCACTCTATTTATTAAAAAAAACCGCATCAAAATCCGTTGCGTAGTTTCAAAGATTTAAGCATACAAAGGGACATAGGGACAGAGAAAGCGACTTTGTTTTATACTATGTAGTGGTTAGCTAGTAAATGTGCCTACAAGCACAGATTAGATATTCTCTAATCTGTGCTACAAGCGCTCCTGTACAAGGCGCCGCTAACAGTAGCTTACTTTCGTTGTTGGGTTTCCATGTAAATAAATAAAAATAACAATATTTCATTTCATTTTAACAACATGTATTTCCGTTAATAAATAACATAATATTTGATCTCTATGACACAACATGCTACAAATCTATACAATACATTCTCACATACTCAAGATTTTAAAACTTTTCCTTACTATCATGTAATTTAGATTCTTTACTTATTCATTATGTAATTATTTATTATTTATTTATGCGTCAGACAGGGCAGCAACACCAGGAAGGACTTTACCTGTAATGAAATAAGACACGAGTTTATATAGTTAGATAAATGGAATTACATTTATCATAAACGGAGAAGAAATTCAGGTGTATTTATGGACCAATATAATAATAATAATAAATCTAAATTTAAAATTTAAGAAAAACTCCCGATTCCAATGCCTTAATTTCCTTAAATGTAAAACAACATAATATTATGTAATGTGGACGCGATGCGTTTTCATTTGATACCCCACAATAGTATATTTGCAGATTTTCGGTTTTGCTTCCCCACTCTCACCCCCATAACTTTTAAACGGCCCAACCGATTTTCATGAAACATGTCTAAGAACACTCGCGCAAGACTCACCTTTCATACAAATAAAACTAAATTGAAATCGCTCCATCCGTTCGGGAGCTATGGTGACACAGACAGACAGACAGACACGTCAAACTTATAACACCCCTCTTTTTTGGTCGGGGGTTAAAAACAGAATTAAATGTGTAAGGTTAATAAAACAGTAAGTACTTATGTATTAAATGGAGACTTTATTTGAGAAATCGGCAAACTTCTGAGACGTCTTTAATAAGGTTCTGTTTCTTGTGGTTGTATTTGATTTTTTTTTTGCTTAACTCGCAAGATTGGCTTTATGAGCTCTTTTACGAAATATTGAGCAACCTTAATACCAAACACGGTTTATCCAAAAACCCACGTATGTTATATATATGTTAAAAGTATGGTATAACTGGTTTAAACTTGGGGTTTTTAAAGAAACCGTATGCAATATTTTGATTCTTTGAAATACACAAAGTATTTCAAAGCATCAACTAAGGGCCTTATTCTCGTGGCCGAGTTGTCGTGCGTTTGCGTTACCGACATATTAGTATGAAAGAAAAATAATTTTTAATTAACACACAGACCTGAATTTAGAAATTAGGGTTTTCCTGTGAGATGCTTAGCACGTTCAACCAGATGTTTACTAGTAGATGAAATATAAAATTTAATTCGCTGGGTGTGTACTTCTATTGAGTGAGTTTCACCATCGCCGAGGTATATTCCTCGCCCTTCCATTGGTCAATGGTTAAAATATAAAGTCAACCTCGGTCAGTCAGTCACTAACTGTTGTCATGACAGCTCTAAAAATACTCAAACTATTTCAATGAATCAACTAAGGGCCTGTTTCACCATCGCCAAGGTATATATTAGTCAATAGTCAACCTCGGTCAGTCAGTCACTAACAGTTGTCATGATAGCTCTATATTTTAACAATCAAGCTAGGACATGGTGCATCAGGCTATATGAGAAATTGATACATCAAATCAGATTGTTTTTATTTTGTTTTTATTCTCGATAAGCCTTCATTTGACCACAATCTTACCTGATGTAAAGTGACGATGTGGTCTTAGATGGGAAATGAAGACCTAGAAGGTAGATGGCTTCTCTGGACCCCATTACGAAACACGAAAACATCGCTTCACGCACTGGCCCAGCCCGGAGGATGGTGACAAGCCGCGGCCTAAAATATTTTTTTCGCATTTTTATCAAGTGTGCTAGTCTGAAATGACTTACCCTCCAGCAATTCAAGAGAAGCTCCGCCGCCGGTGGAGACGTGAGACACCTTGTCTTCTGTGCCCCACTGAGCACAGCAAGTGGCTGTGTCACCGCCGCCTACACATTAAATAATGTTTAGAAACTCTTTTCAGTAGGTTACACTGATATTTTACTGAGTTAACAAATACTTTTCGATTAGATCTCCTTTATCAATATATGTAGGTCGTCGTATATTATTCATTAGTCTATGATAGAAGTATGTAAGTTTCCTTGCTTCTACCACAACCTCGTTTTGAATTGTCCAAACATATTTTTTGTGAGTTTAGGTGAGAACACAAACTGTACACAAACAGGGTTAGAGTGGGTACGAACGGGTGTTTAAAAATTATTCTAATTGTCATAATTATAGAAAGGGTAAATAAGGATCCTAACAAAAAAGTGTAGAGTTTGGAATTTGGTCATAAAGTTTGAACAAAATACTCAAATATTAAAATTTTTCTTGTAATTGTTTAAAAAATTATGGTAAAAAACACGACTCCAGTATGATTATTTTTTTCAAAATATATCACTTTTTGTGAACCAAGCAGATGATACAAAATAAATAAAAACTTGAAAATGTCTAATATTATCAAAAAACGTCGAACATACATGTCATGGATCGACGCACAAGATCGACGAATCTTTCCCACAACCCATTCCATTTTGAACTATATGAAATGTATCACTCTGTATATGTGTTTGTTGGAAATGGAATTAGCATGTCTCGTGTTAGAAAAATCCAATTCATACTCGGCCTGCAATTGCATATCTCGCCGCCATTGCCATTCAATGTATAAATTGATAAAAATAATAAAATAAATGTAATTTACCAATGATGGTGATGGTTCCGTTGGTGGTGGCCTTCACAACGCCATCCATAAGAGCCCTGGTGCCTCCAGCGAACTTTTCAAACTCGAAAACTCCAGCAGGTCTGCAAGCGAAAATAACTCATAACAATAACTATTAGTTTCTTTTAAATTTGCCGATAGAGGCTAGTGTAGCGCAAGGTCCGAATGTCTAGTCCTACTTATAGGCGCGAAAGTTTGTAAGGAAGTGTGTCTGTTGTTCTTTCACGCAAAAAACTACTAAAGGGATTATTTATTATTATTATTATATCAGAATAAGACACAGGCCTTTTTACCACAGTAAAATACCACATTTCGCGGGTAAATCTATAATTGCGAGCAAAGCTTATTGTTTTTGATATGTATATTTCATTTTGTTATTTTGTGAATTATGTATTGTTCAATAAAGTGTAATTGTATTATAAAGTTTTGAAGGCCTATGTGATACATTTTACATTTAGATAGGTGTAATCCCAGTCAATAAGAAAAGCTACTTTTTACCGAGTTTTATTACGCGGCCACAGCCGCGGGTGGAGCTAGTAATAAATAAAATGTAATCACCGAGACAGTTTTAAATTCTATGGTTACGCATACTCTAGTTTATATCAAAGCTAGCGGTGCCCTGCGTAAATCTTACATCTACCAATAGTAAAACTATTAACATTTAATATTCAAATTTAATTTTTACGTTATATTTATAGGTATATAGGACTTCACAAAGTGCGTGTAATACTGGAACTCATATGACCTCTTAAAAACCTTAAAGAACATAAATGCTGTCGGGGTATTTTATTTAATCAATGATTAAGCGATATGTAACACGAAATACATACCCGTTCCAGACAATGACCTTGGCCCTAGCAATAGGATCAGCAAACAGCTCCCTGGATTTAGGTCCAACATCCAGACCCATCCAGCCTTCCGGAATACCAGACTCAACAGTGGCTTCACCAGCCTGATGAAGATACATACATATTATTACACTCATTAGAAAAGAAACAATTGTACCACGAAATTCGAGTGAAAACGGCGTGTCTTTGGAATGTTGACCGAGTCCGCCGTACAGCTAACTCCCCGCGATAAATCTCTAAAAAAATAGGCTCTTCACCGCGAAAAAGACTGTTTCTGCAGAATAATTAATTTCATTGCTTGTAAATAGTTCACCTGTGCATTCTCATCAAACTTGTCAGCGGTCACAAAGTCAACGGGAAGGTGCACTTTGACGTTGTTCTTCGCTGCTTTCTCCATCAGTTTACCAACGATTTTAGCACCTTCGGCGTCATACAATGATGTACCAATCTGAAAGAAAAATAGTGTATGATAAACATATTTTCAGAACATTAGGAAGGTATAGAGACCAGTGAATACTTAAAATTACCTGATATATTTTATTGTTGTGCATTGTCTGGATATATTTATTAATTTAATTATTTAATCTATTTGTTAGAAGAACAGTTTGTTTTTTGTTAAGAACTGTGTCGAAACTCTAGTAGTAACTTCGTGCTTATTTTAAAAGATGAATGCAAAGAGGCTATGTGTTTCAATAGCAATTATTTAGATGATACCTCTCTATTAAAATTAAGTAGTACTTACAGCCATCCCTTTAGTTTCCTTCAGGAAAGTGTAAGCCATGCCTCCACCAATGATCATCTCATTGACTTTGTCCAACAGGTTCTCAATCAGCAAGATTTTGTCTGCTACTTTCGCACCACCAAGAATAGCGAGGAATGGCCTGTGACAAGTAAAATGTTGTTAAAGCAAGTGATACTACACACTTTATTCCTAGCGGGGTACTATTAGTCCGGTCAATTTAGACCAAAAAATGAGAGTGAAGTTACATAAAGTCCCAACAAGCTGAATTTCAGTGAAATTGTTTAAAACATAAATATAAACAATGCCTAGAAGTTCCCCATCATTCCCATTTGAGGAAAATTTTTTATTCAAGGTCAAAGGTTACAAAAATGAGTTTATCGCGATTTTCAGCAAAACGGTAAGTTTTATCATAAAAGTACCTGAGACAAAATTATAGATCATAAAATGATATATAAAAAATGTATGCATACTTTTTTTCTTACGAGCCACCGTTTCTGAGATAATAACGATTCAATAAGTATAAATCTAAATTTAAAATTTTAGAAAATCCCCCGATTCCAATGTTTTATTTTCCTTAAAAGTAAAACACCATAATATTTAGTAATGTTCTGTCTCAGGTACTTTTATGATAAAACTTACCGTTTTGCTGAAAATCGCGATAAACTCATTATTGTAACCTTTGACCTTAAATAAAAAATTTTCCTCACATGGAAATGATGGGGAACTTCTAGGCATTGTTTATAATTATGTTTTAAACAATTTCACTGAAATTCAGCTTGTTGGGACTTTATGTAACTTCGAATGTCTAAATTGACCGGACTATATAGGATAGATGACCTAAACAAATAATTAGTCTTCATTTAGATTATTTAGATAATTTACGATTATTAGATGAATACCTATTTTTCTATTTCTGCATTAAATTTTTTAACAATGAATGCACTGTGCATTATGTTATCGTTTCATGTGAAGTAACACTTTCATGCGTTCATTTGTACTGTGGTTAATATGACTGTGTTGAATGTATTAATTAAGTTTGAATATAATACACACATTTGACACAACAGGCTCAGTAAAAAAAAATGTCCAGATAAGATATTAGCACCAACCTTTCTGGTTCATGTAAAGCCTTGGCGAAGTACTGCAGTTCCTTCTTCAACAGGAACCCACTGGCCCTCTGATCAAATCCTTCACCCATCATTGAGCTGTGTCCTCTGTGAGCAGTTCCTATTAACAATAATTAATTTTTATTTAAAAAAAATCTAGAACCAACTTTGGAATACTGTTTTCTGATTCCATAGATGTTATGTTGTCTATTATTATGCAAAAAAAATGTAATTTATATTTAATTTATATCAAGCAATATAAATACTTATGTACTATTGTTAAAATATTTTGAGTTGTTTTAGCATATCCATATATCATTATTTACATATAATTATAAATATTCAGTTTTAAATTTAACCCTAAACCTATAAGTATGAAACAAAATTCTCTAGCTGAGGGTACATTAAGTTATTATTAATCCATGGTATTTATTGAGCTCATTTCAGTGTTTCATTAAATATCATGTTGGATAATTATTCAAAACGAAATTTCTGAGCAGCATCTTACCAAAAGCATCATTAATGTACACATCTCCCAACTTTCTCAGGCTGGCTCTGAATGCTTTAACTTTCTCAGGATCAGCCTTGACTTTAGCTCCGCTAGCGTCAAGTCCCTTGCCTTCCTCCTCAACATGGAATCGCAGGTTTTCCAGCAGGATCACGGAGCCTACAGGTGGGTCAGCACAGGCACCTTCTACATCAGGACCCACACAATCCGAAAGGAATGTTATGTCTCTAGAATAAATATGTTTTGGTCAGCAAATTTAATACAAATAGATAGACAGAGAATTAATTCATTTTACACCTTTACTGAGCTATTTAAAAAATAATGAAACAACATTTTAACAGTTACATTGGGCGGTTAGTCCACACAAGCTTTTGATAAAGAGTTTTCATAATTCTAGGCTGGGAATGTAATACCTCTACCGATAAATGTAAAATTTTATTATAACCACCAGCACCTACCAAAATGTTAGACTGACTAATAACATAACAGATGAAATACCATTTTATTTATTACCTGTTGAGGAGTTTCTTGAGTTCTTCAGCAACTGGTTTCAGGGTATACTTTAAATTAGCCTGCCCGTCAGGCCTGCCCAAGTGTGACATAAGAACGACCGATTTTGCGCCCTTTTCGATAGCATATTTGACAGTATCCAGAGCAGCTACGATGCGTTGGTTGTTGGTGATGACTCCTTCTTTTAGTGGGACATTGAAGTCCACTCTAAAATAAATAAATGCTAAAATTAACTTAAACTGTATTAGGATTATGGAACATACTAGTTTTATTCAATATACTTGCCTTATCAGCACTCGTTTTCCAGAGAGGTTAAGGGCATCTATTGCCAATTTATTTAGTGCCATTTTGAAGGATAGTTTATAATATTTGCGTTATAAAATAATATTTCAGCACAACACCGGTCTAATAAAAACGTTTTTGACATAAGATAATGACCTTGTAATGTCAATGAGGTCAAATTATTAAATAGATACTTTGTTCCACTTTAATAGAGTACAATTTAGATTAACAGCGGAATTTGTTCATAAGCCAGGAACGTGAATGATTGATTGAATGATAGAATGAATGTAGGCAGCGAGCTCCGTGAACTGATTTTACCATAGACAAGCAATAGGTGGCAACACTGATTTAACAAGACAAGTGTGTTGCGTGCTTTGTACATTAGTGTCATAAAGCGTCTTGTCAGCAGAGGTACTAATATTAGGTCCTTACATATGAAATTGGCGTTTTTCGTACTGGCCACTTTAATCACAAATTTCTCCTCTTTGGTAAGGAATTCCAAATTCAAATTTGTACAGCTATAGACTCATGTATTTGTGCTTCGATGATCGTCATTCATTTGTTTTTTTTCTTCTGTTTTTTTCTGTTTGCGTCACTCATTTTACAAAATGGAAAACTTAAAATATCGCATTATTTACGAGTACGAGTTCCGCCGTGGCACTAGTGCTGCGGAAACAACTCGAAGGGTGAATGATGTGTATGGCGGTCGTGTTGCAAAAGAAAACACAGTTCGTTTTTGGTTCCAACGTTTTCGTTCTGGAAATTTCGACTTGCAGAACAAGCCCCGTGGACGGCCTGAGACTCAAGTTGATAATGAAGAGTTGAAGGCTATTGTGGAAGCGGATCCATCGCAAACCACGTCCGAGTTAGCTGCAGGCTGCGGTGTTAGTGATAAAACTGTTTTAATTCACTTGAAGCAAATTGGGAAGATTAAAAAGCTTGAAAGGTGGGTACCTCACGAATTGACTGAAGCAAACCGGCAAACGCGCGTCGACTGCTGCGTTACATTACTAAACCGGCACAATAATGAAGGTATTTTAAACCGAATCATTACCTGTGATGAAAAATGGGTTCTTTACGATAATCGGAAGCGCTCAGCGCAATGGTTGGATCCTGGCCAGCCAGCCAAATCCTGCCCCAAGCGAAAATTAACCCCAAAAAAGTTACTTGTAAGCGTTTGGTGGACTAGTGCCGGTATTGTTCATTACAGTTTTCTCAAATCTGGCCAGACTATTACGGCTGATGTCTATTGTCAGCAATTGCAAACCATGATGGAAAAGCTAGCGGCTAAACAACCTAGGCTGGTCAATCGCTCCACGCCACTGCTGCTTCACGACAACGCTAGACCACACACTGCGCAACAGACGGCTACTAAATTAGAAGAGCTTCAATTGGAAAGTCTAAGACATCCTCCGTACTCCACGGACCTTGCTCCAACAGATTACCATTTTTTTCGAAATTTGGATAACTTCTTGCAAGGGAAAAAATTCAACTCCGATGGGGCAGTCCAAATCGCCTTCAAAGATTTTATTGATTCCCGTCCGACTGGTTTTTTTAGTAAAGGGATCAATGAACTACCTATAAGATGGCAAAAGTGCATAGAAAATAATGGTTCATACTTTGATTAATTAAATATATTATATTAAAAAATATTCGACTTTTTGTTCCTCCCATGCAAAACGCCAATTTCATATGTAAGGACCTAATATTTATGTAGATCTACAATATTTGGGTATATTAGCAACATTTTCATCATAGCTAATTTTAAATTATTGCTTAAAATAATGAAAATGTTTATACGTGGAAATGCTCCGATGAATTTGTAAAATTTTGATTTCAGTAAATTACATTATTAAGCTTAATGTACTTATTCCAAAAGAAAAAAAAAACACGATAGGAGTACGAGGACATTGTAGTCCTCGTTCTCCTACCAGTAGGAGCGCCCAGTAGGAGTAGACGGAAAGAGTGGTTTCGTTTGTGTTAAGTCATGATGAGACATAGCACCGATCATTTAATGGTTTTATTATGTCTGAGTAAAATAAAGCGCAATACTTATAATGTACCTAAACTAAAAATTAATTACGAAAATGCTTTACATACTTTATCACGCAAAAATTTGTCAACTCTATTACAACTTAATGATCCAAATACACTATGCGATCAAATAATAACACTAATTCAAAAATGTCTGAATGACAACACTCTCACCATACGCGCACCTAAATGTAAACAGATCTTAAAGCCATGGATCACTCAAGGAATCCTAAGATGCATACAAAATCGAAATAATATGCAAAGAAAATTACGCCTAAACCCTTTAGATGAGATCTTAAGGATAACATACCGAAGATACAGAAATTATTGCAACAACTTAATTAAAAAACTTAAAAGAAATTACGAACGAAATGAGCTTAATAAAAATAAGAAGAATAGTAAGAACCTTTGGAAAACGATTAGAAATATAACTAATTATAAATTTAAAAAAACAGTAAACAATAAACTACTACATATTAAAGCAACACCACAAGAATCCGCTGATTATGTCAACAAGTTTTTTGCTAATGTAGGAAAATCGTTAGCTGAAAACATAGCACTGCCCAAAAATGACGACTCAGCATCTAGTAGCTGTCCTGTTATAATGAATACTAACAGGCATGCGTCTTCGTTTGTTCTGCTAGATGCAGACTGTAAAGAAATTTCTCATATAATCGCAAGTTTAAAGACAGAAAGTGCTCCTGGATGGGATAATATTCCAACCAAATTTATTAAATTATCAAGTCATATATTAACTCCAATAATATGTAAATTAGTAAACCTTTGCTTTAATCAAGGTATATTTCCTGATTTATTAAAAAAATCGATAATATCTCCAGTTTTTAAAAATGGCGATAGTGGTGACGTAAACAACTACAGACCAATCTCTGTACTTACTTCTTTGTCTAAAATTATAGAAAAAGTACTTAACAATAGACTCATTCAGTACCTTAACAAATTTAACATTCTCACAAACTCTCAGTACGGTTTCAGGAAAGGGATGTCAACCGAGGACGCAGTCACAGCTCTCAGCAATCTTATTGTCAAAGAGGTAGATGAAGGGAACAAATGCATAGCAGTCTTCCTCGACTTAAAAAAAGCATTTGACACTGTGTCTACCAATATACTTATTAAAAAACTTGAAAATGTAGGAGTTCGAGGAATTCCGTTAGCTTTATTTACCAGTTACTTGCACGATCGTAAGCAAAAAGTTAATATCGAAAATGTTAAAAGTATAGATGAAACTGTAAACTATGGAGTGCCTCAAGGTAGTGTCCTAGGCCCGACATTATTTTTGATATACATCAATGATATTTCCCACCTCGAAACAAGTTTTAGTAGAGTAATATCATACGCTGATGATACTGCTATAATTTTCACTAGTAAATCTTGGACTGATACTAAAACCAAAGCTGAAATAGAACTTGTAAAAATACATGATTGGCTCAACTCTAACTTACTGACTTTAAATATTTCAAAAACGAATTTCATGACCTTCACAAAATATAACTACTCCCAACCTCCCGGTGATTACTGCATTCAAATACATAGACAGAATTGTGACAAAATAACCTGTAACTGCCCAAATATAACAAAAGTAACAACTACAAAATATCTTGGTATCATGATTGATCAAAGGCTATCCTGGTATGATCACCTCGAACTTCTAATGAACAGGACTAGAAAACTTATCTGGATTTTTAAATCTCTTCGCCATGTAGCTGATAAAGAACTCCTTAAACAAATATATATTAGCTTAGCACAGACAGTTTTAAACTACTGTATACCAATCTGGGGTGGTGCTACAAAAACAAAGTTTCTTCAGTTAGAGAGAGCTCAAAGAGCTCTTCTTAAAGTTACATTTCGAAGACCTTACCAATTTCCTACAGAGATGCTATATTCAGATATTAAAATTTTGACGGTGAGAAAGCTCTACATACTCAATATTGTTTTAAAACTTCATAGTAATTTAAAATATGACCCAACTAAACTTAAAAAGAGAAGAAAAGATAATGTAACCCCAAATGAGATAGTTCATTCAAAATTTGCAAGGCGCCAGTTTGTCAAACAATCTAATCATTTGTACAATAAAATCAATAAAACTTTGAGTATCTATAATCAAACAAAATTTAAAATTAAAAAGGTCTTGACGGACTGGCTCCTAAGCCTTTCCTATCAGGACACAGAAAATCTTCTGAAGGTTATTGAATAACTCCCTGTTTTAATACTCCTACAGATACACACACACGAACACAAAAACAGATACACACACACAGACACAAAAACAAAACACCCTTTAATTTTTATATACCTAATATTTTATCATACTAGCCGTATTCACTTGTTTGTATAGTAAGATAAATATGTTTATATTGTAAGATAAATATATATTAAGTCGTAAATATGTATATAATAGTTAAACATTCTTAATCATAGATACTCTCAATAGGCAAGAGCGAAACCCTCTAACACAGGTATCTCTATACTTAAAAGGGGGTTTCCGCTGTATTTATAATATAATGTATAGATTAAGTAACTGAAAATAAACTATTTTATTTTTATTTTTTATTTTTAGCAATGCTTATAATTATAATATAAAAGAAACATACACTACTTGAATCAATATTTTTAATAATTTAACATTCGCTCTACAACATATTTTGTCCATTATAGAGGTAAAATAGTCATCGAAACTAGCGGATCCAGCGAACTTCTATACTAACACCTTTTTCTTTTTTCCATTTTTGTGACACTTGTATATAGATTTTATTTGATACGAACCTCGTCATAACAATATTTCCCACACAAATAGAGAAATTAATGCAGTAGTTCAATAGTTATGCGAGTACATACATTTTGGAGATCTAATTTTGTATATAGATTGTCTATTAATAATAACTCTATATAAATAAATAAACCTCTCACTCCGAGCAAGACTCGAGTTTTATAAGTTCACTGGTCGAACTGACTATCTTAAACCAGTTTAAGATTTTATATCCGTTCCGACATTTATTCTACACAATTCACACACATGTTATTCAGTAACTAGGAAACATGGGTATGTGTCAATTGGTATTAAAAATAAATAAATAAATAATTGTCTACAGCGTTCAAGGCTCCATGATGGCAATACCGCATGATATCACGAAAAAAAAAATCATTGTCTATGACGACAGTAGGATAGGACGCCTGCCTGGATTTGGAATTCTTTGAAAATCTACGTTGAATTTTAGTTAAAGCCGCGAGTGGTGACAACTTTCGTCGTTTACGATTTATCGAATATTTTCTATTGATATTCAGTGTGTTATTGTGACAGTGTAGAACAAATCAAAGTAAAGTGCGTCTACATAGGTTGAAACATGGTGCCGCTAGGTCCCGGGCCTGGCCACCCTGCTGCTCACCAAGCTCACAGTGGTTCTTCAACCACTCTGTCTGGCCCAAACTCGCTCTCACAATCAGCTCCACAATCTAACAAGTCGTCGGCAGCGGTAAGTGCTGTGCTTTCATTGTATTACGCCAGTTTGCGTCAGTATCGCGGGCGGCACATGTTTATGTAACTTCAACTTCCAACGAGCACGTGCGATTTGGCGCTAATTTTACCGACGATTTACAGAAGCCGAACTACACCCTCAAATTTACACTTGCTGGTCACACAAAAGCAGTTTCTTCTGTAAAATTCAGTCCAAATGGAGAATGGCTTGCTAGTTCCTGTGAGTATACATTTACGCATTTTAAATTAGCAAAATATGCGAAAGAAACTTATTTGACTGTCAGTATCTCATGCAATGTTGAAATGGTGTAGAAATAATAAAATGGCACCTGAAACTAGCTTTTCAATTGGTAAATTATGATTATTTATTGGGATACAGAATAAAAAAGCCCATGGCATACTGTGAAGGCTAAATGTTGCTACATAATATTGAACCTTACACCAACCACAAAGAGTTGGTTTTATGTACTGGTGACCTAAAGGTACTAACTCCAACTTCCTTGACACCTTGAGAGGCACCTGTTTCTTACAATAGCCACATTGAGTTCTAGTTCTAACTATCAATAAACATAGACTCATCATCATCATATCCTGGAATCTAAAACCTTTCCAGCCCTTAATAAGTTATATGAAACAAAATTATTGTTTTATTCTATGAAATTATGGTCAACTAACCCAAGCTGTAGATATTAACAATTCATTCTGTATACTGACCTAGATAAATAAGATTATAATCAATAAATATAATTTTATGACACAGCTTGCATGGCAACATTGTTACCAAATTTTAGAAACCATGTTAAAATTGAGGTCATAGACATTTGTTACTAGGCCTTATGTATGAGTGAATAGAGACTAGATTAAGAATTCCAAAGTTCAATGACCGAGTTACACAACAGGTGTATGAACTAAGTTTAGATAATGTCCTATATTTAGTTTGCATTCATAGTTGCTAAAGGACATCTGAATTAAACATAATCTTTGTGATGTGTTTTTACTAAAACAAAACACATTTGTTTGTTCCAAAGTCATATGGAAACCTATAGGTTTATATATATATATTTTTTGCAAGCCTGTTGCATCTTACTGCAGGGCAAAGGCCTCCCTACCTTCCCTTCTTTGCAGACTTCCTTATCTGATGTTAAATTAATTGTAAAGGTTGATATATGTTTATTTATATATATACATAGGGAAACCATTCCATAGTGATGATTAGTGATGGTAGGTAAATTAAATCTACATGCCACTGTACGTAAAAATATATAGTTATAAGTTGGTTTCTCATGTAAGTGAATTATTGTAAATTCTTAATGAGAAATAAAGATTTTCAAACTATAGACCTTGTTCCATATGGATTTAATTTAGTCCCTTGGTGTTGAGATTGCTTAAAAAATGCTATATGGATATTCAGTAATTGAATATTTTTCTACTAAGTAGTACTGATAAATAGTCCATAAATATTTAAACTTGATTTGCATGATAATATCCTTTTGCTTGTTTATAAGGTTCATGCTAATTGCTATTGTTATTTTAATGTATGTTTCAGCTGCGGATAAACTTATTAAGGTGTGGGGTGCTTATGATGGCAAGTTTGAGAAGACAATATCTGGACATAAGATGGGAATCAGTGATGTTGCATGGTCTTCCGACAGCCGGCTCATAGTCAGTGCGAGTGATGATAAAACTCTCAAGGTTAGTTGTGTGTTTTATAAAATACAATTTTTAATTTAACTTTCTTTGAACTGTGTATTGATCAGTAGCAGAGGTGTATAATTTAAAAACATTACATAGTGGGTGGCAAATTTTGTGCAGTGTTTGCATTGGATCAGAAAAGTACAGTATTGTAAAAATGGGAAAAAGCTTGTGTGCTAATAAACAATGTTATTTTGCTATGTGCTGTGTTTTAGGAAACAAAGCATTTTACCAACATATTTCTGTAGGTATACAAACAAAACACCTAAAAGCCCTATTCATTGTCCTAAAAAATTGAAGGTAGCTAATCTATTTGTCCTAATTTTCTACATTATTTTATATACATATTGTATTACATTCTGTAAGTTAGTGTCCTAATCACCTTATCTTCCCCTAAAATTTCCTTATTTTTAGAAACCTATGCTAAACCAACATTTCTCACGCTCTGTGCTTGTCACAGATAAGATAAGAATAAGATTGAAGTGCACTGGTTTCAACAAAAATATTATAAGCTCAGCCTTATCTTAGGGTCTTACAGGAATGAAATAAGATTATTTAGGGTTACTGACCTTTTACTGCAATTTTTAAAGACAAACAAATTTTTAGCTTATATCAATATGTGTCCAGGCTGTAAATCATACATTAACTTTATTTTTACCTTAAGGTTTGTTTACAATACAATATAATACAATACTCTTTATTGAACACAACATAATATAAAACACAAAAAATATAAAATGTACAAAAAATTTGAATCAAATATCATGTTAACATCATTAGAAAGATTTGCCTCAACTGCAGAAATAAAATGCTGTATCAAACAATACTATAGGCTATTATACACCTGGAAAAACTGTTTTGTGAAAGCTACTGCATTTGTTTGTTATGATGATTTTTATATTTTGTATTATTCTTTATTCCAGGTCTGGGAGCTAAGTTCAGGCAAATGTTTGAAAACACTAAAAGGACACAGCAATTATGTATTCTGCTGTAATTTCAATCCACAAAGTAATCTTATTGTATCGGGCAGCTTTGACGAGAGTGTCAGAATATGGGATGTAAGAACAGGTATGAATTTTCTTGACTTCAAATTAACTTGTTCCTTACGTCTACTTTTGGACCACTTTTTTACTCGTATTCAAAATTATCCTTGATTGACTACAGAGTAATATAAATAAACATTATTTTCAAGTAGTATAAAGATATTAATGTAAGATGGATATGTGAGAAGAGGTAGGCCAAAGAAAAGATGGATGAACTGCGTGAAAGATAACTTGTGTAAGGAAGAGGTGAGTGTCGAGATGATGGGTGATACAGAGAAATGGAACAAGTTGTGCCGACCCCACTTAATGTGGGATAAGGTTAGGAAGATGATGATAAAGTAAAAATAACAATAGTTAGGTCACAAAAGTTGTTAATACTTGTTGGTAGCATTATATGAGTAACAAGACTTTCTAAAACTCACTTGCTTTTGCTTCATAATTGAAGAAAGTAGGTCAGCTGTTTTGTATGTTTTGATAAATTTACTACAACAATAATCTCAAACATGATCTCTGCCAAACAGGCTCTGCCAAAACCATGCAACATGATTTTGGCTGTTCTAGTACTAATTGTTTATGTTGAACTATAACATAACTTTATGAAAACTAATCTCTGGAAATATTTGCTTCATTTAGAAAATAGTGTTCGGGCATTTATTGAGTAGGACTACTATTTTTCTTACCCCCCTAAAAAGTACTTTATCATGTGGGAAATCCATAATACATCTTATGTAAAAATATATTTTTAAGGTATGTAATATATGTAGTTTGGAGAACTCGCTTGAGATTTTTGAACTTGCATCTTATTAAAACATACTAAGATTATAATCAATATTTTGCAGGAAAATGTTTGAAGACTTTACCAGCACACTCAGATCCAGTTTCAGCAGTTCACTTCAACAGAGATGGCAGTCTAATTGTATCATCAAGTTATGATGGATTATGGTAAGTTTCACAGCTTGTGCTCTTTTTCTATATTGTGCTCACAATTTTATTATAAGCGCAATCTAAATCTTATAAAAGCAGAGATAAGTAAAAATATTGCATTAAAGAAATTATTTAGTGATCCTTAAGTGACAAGCTTGATTGATAATGCTTTTGAATTCTCATTTTCTGCTTGTACTGATCTCCTTATTTCGATATATGTATGTACTACTATTAATTTCTCTCAGCTGAGACATCTCATTGTCTATTTTACTATGCAAATTAATTAAAGTACTCCTAGGACAATGCCTTTTCTAAAATAATTGACTGACGTCAGCTCATTGACGTTATATAGCTATTGTCTGTTTATTGGAGCTTTAAAGGCAGTGTGGTCAGTGGTCAAGTCTGCAGTATAATTTTAAATTAACATATATTAACAAAATATTATATTATAAAGCTGAAGAGTTTGTTTGTATGATCGCGCTCATCTAAGGAACTACTGGTCCGGTTTTAAAAATGATTTCAGTCGTAGCCTATTTACCAAGGAAGGCTATAGGCTAATTTAAAATATAAAGGAAAAAAGTTGTCGCCTCGGGAAAATCTAAAAACACTGGCAACGCCGCCGTGGCGTCTAAAACTAGTCGTATCATATATGTGAAAAATAACTATGTGGTCTAAAATGGGGCATGAAGACCTAGAAGGTTGATGGCTTCTCTGGACCACATTACGAAACACGAAAAAATAGTTTCACTGGCCCAGCCCGGAGGGTGGTGAAAAGCCTTCGAGGTCTTCATGCCCCATCTTAGACCACATAGTCACTTTACATCAGGTGAGATTGTGGTCAAATGTAGTCTTATCTTGCATAAAAAAAAGAAATCTATCAAAACAAAAGTGTGATTTACAACCATCATTATCCATATTAACCAATCTGTTATTTTCAGTCGAATCTGGGACACAGCATCAGGGCAGTGCTTAAAAACGCTAATAGACGACGACAACCCACCTGTTTCCTTCGTGAAGTTCTCACCTAACGGCAAATACATCCTAGCGGCGACACTGGACAACACACTCAAACTATGGGACTACAGCAGAGGGAAATGCTTGAAGACTTACACGGGACATAAAAACGAGAAATACTGCATCTTCGCCAACTTCAGTGTTACTGGTGGAAAGGTTAGTGTTTTATGTGTGACTCCATATCTATTTTATTTATCATTGGTATTTCCTGGTACCCCGTTTGCCAAGCGGAGCAATTTTTGTGATTACAATCAAGCAGGTAGGCCTAGTCCATCAATGGTATTTTGAATATAATAATAATTAGCGGCCCGCCCCAGCTTTGCACAGGTAATTCAAATATCATGTTGGATTTTTTTTCGAAGTATTGGTTAAATTCGTGTTTCGATAATAAATGTTTCGTAATGTGGTCCAGAGAAGCCATCTATCTACCTTCTAGGTCTTCATGGCCCATCTTAGACCACATCGTCTCTTTACATCAATTGATATTGTGGACAAATAAAATCTTATACAACATTAAAAAAAAATTGGCGAGGTGTTGATTACCAAAACATTTTGCGCTTAATTTTTATATTTAGATAGATATTGTTAAGTCAGATTTTATGCGCTGTAAAACACACGCTTAGAGAATACAGTGGTCTGAGGGAGTCAGCCTAGATAGGCTAAGAACGTCATCTATACTAATATATAAAGCTGAAGAGTTTGTTTGTTTTTTTGTTTGTTTGAACGCGCTAATCTCCGAAACTACTGGTTCGAATTGAATAATTCTTTTTGTGTTGGATAGTCCAGTTATCGAGGAAGGCTATAGGCTATATAACATCACGCTATGACCAATAGGAGCAAAGATATAGTGGTAAATGTGTAAAAAACGGGAGAAATTGTTTATCTTTGAAGCCTTCCGTTGCGTGCGCCGTGAAAACGGTTCAAGATACACAAAAAATATGTATTAAAGAATAATAGCTCTTTTAATGATCTAAAAAACAGTCCGCGATAGTATATGTCTATCTTTTAAGATTAACTCACAAAAACCGTTTTTATGGTACCTAATTTGGTCGAAATAATTTGTCAACATAATAATATTAATCTTTATTAAAATAAATATGTTGTTGGTTAAGAGTACTTCATCCATTATAACGCGGGTAGCACCGCAGGACACAGCTAGTTCTCTATAAAGGACGTCGCGAAACTGGTACATCAATGAATGATCATTGTAATAAAACCTTCATGTATCTGTTTTGTGTACATTAAAGAATTTATGAACCAATTGGTTGTACATTTTATAAGGCTTTATAACAGTATTTCATACTAGCCTTATGTGGACTACATAAGCTCCAGGTAATACAATGACGTAGTTGTTATTGCAAACGAAATATAACATAATCAAAACAAACACTTGTTATCAACAATGTATAAATAAACTACCAATGTGTGCGAATTAAAATTCTAATATGCAGATTAAGTTTGATGATTAAGCTTGATTTTACTGCTGACCATGTCATCAGTGATGAAACAATGTGGCCTGCACACATTGTTTAGATGACCTAGATTTCAATTACTGACAATTTTCTCACATCACTGATCTAGTTATAACGATCACAATACCAGATAAGTACTTATCAATCAGAAAACTCGCATAAAAGCTAAGCTTAGCAAATTCAAAAGATTTGAGCAAGAAGTGTAATTTCTTAGTCGCTAGCTCTTCAACTACTTTACGCACACATTGATAGAGCGATGGGACCGGGCGGCTTGCGGACAATGAACAAATTCCACAACTACCCTATTTGTGTTTCTAATTGTTTTATAATTATTATTGTTAAAACTATGCTATAATATTGTTACATACAAATTTAATGGCTATCTTGTAACTGTGCGTTTAATCAAAGAGCGTAAATAAGTTATTTTAATAACTAGATAATTAGATAATACTTAGTATAAGTTTTGCATTGTTTAATTTAAGGAAGTGAGCGTTTCGCTATAAATAAGAAAAACATGTATTCTCTGTTAAGTGAACTGTATTGTTCTTCTGAGAATAAATATCTTTAAACCTTAAGTATCTATTTATCGATCGATTTTTTTCATTTTCCGTGTGCCACACTCACATTATTTTTATTAATTTGACTATCACTTTGCTTATCAAACGTTTTCTTAACATGTTAATAAAATTGTATTCTCTTTTTGTTTAGTGGATCGTATCCGGCTCAGAAGACAACCTTGTATACATCTGGAACCTACAATCAAAGGAGATCGTGCAGCGGCTATCAGGTCACACGGACACGGTTCTATGCACCGCCTGCCATCCCACGGAAAACATCATCGCGTCAGCTGCGCTAGAGAACGATAAAACGATCAAGCTTTGGAAGAGTGATACTTAAAATGATATGGTGAGAGTTTGAAATTGTTTAACATGATTGCTTTAATTTTAATAATGAATATAAAGTATATGAGATAAAGTAAATTTGCCTTCTATACTAGTCACTCCTTGCTCCAATATTATAATAAACTAGCGGCCCGCCCCGGCGTCGCACGGGTAAAAAAGTTCCCGGCAATTTTTCCTTATTTGCTCACCGTTTAGACCTACCCTGGACTACGACAAACATTTTAAAACCGAAATCAGCTCAATCGTCCCAGCCGTTCTCGAGTTTTAATCAGACTAACGAACAACAATTAATTTTTAATATAGATATAATTTTATTTGACGATCTCTGTGGCTCGGTGGGCGAAGGTCCGCCTAAGGCGCAAGAGGTTGCGGGTTCGATTCCCGCCTGGGACCTAATTTTGGACGATCTACAATTTCTGGGTGTTTTCTATGTATCAGAAGTATGTATTTACAAAACAACATATCTATGTAGTGTATCAGTCACCTTATACACATAGTAGGCATATAACAAGCAACATAGGCTCTGCTTAGTTTGGGGTTTGGTGATGCTGTTATTAGTCCGAATATATTTATATACCGCAAATTAAGAAGGGAAAAGAGAACTAGAAAAAAATATAGAAAAATTTCCAATGCTGATAAAAAATATCAATGAAAACAAATCCGTAAAATTATATATCAAGGAATGAAAAATTCAGTTACTTCGTGAACAATAAAATAAGTTCTGAGGACGTTGTGTGGTTGGGATAAGCGACGGAATAGAGTAGTATGTCCTACAAAGTTTAATGCCTCAGGAAACTTGCAGTTCGTAGTTTTCATCTCTCGGTAGAAAGTTTATTTGAGCCTAAAGTATGAATTAAATGTGATTGTTTCAGATTATCAAGCAGACTGCAATCTGTTAACTGCGGCTTCATATTGAGAGTCGAAATGCCACTGGCTTGTGAATATTTTTTTATAAAGATACCGGAATCTGGTATTTGGACCTTGAGCAGAGTATAATGAGTGCATTACTTTACTTTTAATTTTGTATATCACAGATGTATGTGTGCATTTTCGGTTGTTATAAGAATATACATATTTTTCTATTATGACATGAAAATAAGGAAGATATGAAATTTTTTTAGTTATTATTTTAGTTAAGATTGAATTTAAGAATTCCGCTTAAGAATAACTTGTTGGATGCAATTAAAAATGTAGTTGTAAAACTATCTTTTTGATCTTTTAACTCCCCCTTACCCTTTAAGTGTTAAAGTTATGTTTGAGAGATTGCGAATCCTGTTCACCAATCAGTGAATTAATTTTTTACTGCGATTATCTCTCGACGATCGCAATGCTGCTGTAATGTTATATATATAACCCTTACAGGATTCGTGTTGAGTAGTCTTCGGGCCGATTTTTCAATTGTCAGATTCTCTCGAAGATTTTAAATTGAATTTTAATTTCTTATAATTGGACTCTGCGCTAAGCGTTAGTTTGCCGGTGTCAATTTAATAAAATTATAAATTGAAAAAGATGTTACTAAATTGAAGACCATTTTGAGCCCGAAATTGAATTCAATCAGATCGTCTTAAAGTTATATATTTGACAGTCGGTTAGACATATGGTTAATCTCAAAGAATTCAAAAATCTACCTTAAATCTAACCAAATAGACAACCTACTAATAAATTGGTTAATTTTGTATTAACCACTACAGCATATTTTATCCCTATTCTAAGATAAAAAAATAAAAAATATTGAATAATGGTAACCACCGGAAAGCTCGTCGCATACCAACCTTACGTAATACTCATCAAAATAATCCCATTTATGTTAAATAGTTTCCAGCAAAAACGTAATTTGCGTCAATAAACCTTATCATTGGACGCTTCTCCCGGGGGGCGGCTGACCCACTTGCACCAGATAAAGTAATAGGTTATCTCTAGTTATCTAGTGGCCGCTGGGAAACTGGATAACAAGCTTAGGGACTGCACGAATATTCCTAGCTGAACAACCTATTTTGCTTATCGGATTAACGATATCGTTATTAAAACACATAAAGCTCTACCTCATTATCAAAATTCGCCTGATGCTGGGGCTGCTGGCAGCATCAGGTGCTTTTTTAAGTTAGATAAGCCTTCATTTGACTACAATCTCACCTGATTTAAAGTGACGATGTGGTCTAAGATGGGGCATGAAGACTTAGAAAGTAGATCGCTTCTATACTATTATATGGCTTGATCTATACTTCTATACTATTATTATAGAGCTGAAGAGTTTGTTTGTATGTACGCGCTAATCTCAGGTACTACTTCCGGTCCGATTTGAAAAAAGTGCCTGATAGCCCATTTAACGAGGGAGGCTATAGGCTAATTTTTACCGCGGTAAAATCCAATAACACGAGCAAAGCCGTAGACTGTAATGCTAGTTACTACATATAGCGGCCCGCAACGGCTTTGCACGGGCGTAATTAATATTTTTTACCTCGGGCTACGGCTTATGAATGTTAAAACTTCCCGTAAGCTCCGCGCTGTAGGATCCGCTCAAGGGAATTTTGGTACAATATGGACGAGACCGCCGGGTCTTGTCCATATCAATATTCAAGGGAATCTCGCCTGGATATGACACCAGCGTCATCTTGGAACAAACCCAAAACGGGCTTCCAAAAAAGAGCTGGCCAGTACGGCAACGCCCCTTTAATAACTATGTAAAGTTTATATGGGGGTTCAAGTTTGCGTCTTTTGTAAATGTTATGTTTGGAAAGTACCTAACTATACAAAGCACTTAGCTATTTACGGTCAATTTATCCAAATTATTTTAAAATAAAGTCAGTCCGCTCGCCTGTAGTTTGGTAAAATTTACTACACTAAAATGCATGTATGCTCACGTCTCGAAAAAGCAATAATTTATACGGCTTAGAAAGTCACCTTTGTTCAGCCTGTCTCCGTTTAAAATATTCATGACGTGCTCCCCGGCGCAATCAAAAATAAATTGTGCCAATCGCACGAGTTCACAGTTCCGTCGCGTAAGTTGTTTCCAATCGCATTAGGATGCACAAATAAATAGCTTTCCCCACCTTTCTGTGTCACGGTGGCTCTAGGCAGGACAAATAGCTATACTGCTTGCGAATAAACATGTTCTTGCAGTTATTCCAGATTTAGGCGACGAATTTTAGATTATAGTAGTGGCTATTAACTAGGTACTAATTTAGTCTAGTTTTAAGCAAGTCATTTAATGATAAAAAAAATGAGTTTTGAGAAACCTTATAAATTATAAATAATAAGATGTGACAAAGTAGGTTCTACAGTATGACATAAGACTAGCCGTTGCAACCCAAAATGTATTAGCAATTTAATTCTCGTTCCATTTTTTCCCCATGTTTTATTTCACCATTCTGTTAATTACCCATTACTTAAAATATCAGAATGGTGGAAATAGTCACCATTCAGCTTAATGAGCTATGATAGAACTACGTCCTGTTATAGCGCTGGTCTTCCGTGGTGAACAAAATTTGCGAGAACCGGCTGCTGCGTTACTTGAATTATCATGAAATAATGTAACGTAAAAATAAAAACACTATCAAACGACCAAACAATTAGGCCAAGTCCTAATATATTTATATAAAACATTAAAGAATTTTAATATTGATATGCGTCACTATAAGATGCTGTTAATTATTACGTAACAACTTCATGCTTCGAGTACGGAGATTCCAGACACAATTGATTTTCAATTGTTATGGACCACGTTCATGGTCTTAGAGACTGGACGTATTAAGACAGAAAGTCGCCTAAGTAGAGACTGAATAAATACTAACCGACTTGGAATTACATGGATCTCACAACTTTTTACCGCAGAACAACTGAGTTGCGCGACTTGGTTTTTTTGACAAGTATTGTTTTTGATGGGATCTCATTTCTTTTTGTATTTTGTAGACAGTTCAATTTTTTTCCTTTTCGGTACCTTCTGCTTATTGTATATAATGTCCATATAATTTTCTTTTGCCGGTCCACATTGGATTTATTTATATTTTGCATTGTTATTACTTTAGTACATATTTCGTATATACGTGGCGTTGCGACAGCGCCCTCTATACCGGTCTTTTCTAGATTTTTTAGTTTTTCCTTGATTTATACACCAAACACTACTTATATTCCAAATTTGAAGCTTCTAGGTCTGCTAGAAGTGCCTTAGAATTTTGATGATCGGTGAGTCAATGAGTGACAAAATTAAGAAATTTGACCCGTTATAATTCTTAAAATACTGGTTCAAATTGAATGAAATTTGAAATATACCGTGTCTTTACAATCATGCATGGTTGCTAATGGCCTGAATTGCTTCGAGAAAAGGTACGACAGCGCCCTCTATACCGTTTTTTTTTCTAGATTTTTTAGTTTTTCCTTGATTCATACACCAAACACTACTTATATTCCAAATTTGAAGCTTCTAGGTCTGCTAGAAGTGCCTTAGAATTTTGATGATCGGTGAGTCAGTCATTCAGTCTGTGAGAGACAAAATTACGAAATTTGACCCGTTATAATTCTTAAAATACTGGTTCAAATTGAATGAAATTTGAAATATACCGTATCTTTACAATCATGCATGGTTCCTAAAAATTTCAGTCTTTTAGTTTTATCCACAACGAAGTTACAGGGGGTCGAAAATGGCCTGAATTGCTTCGAGAAAAGGATGGTACGGCCGTGACGCTTTTTTGCTAGACTTGGTGGGGGCACTGCCGTGCCAAGTATAGTAAGAGATAATATGTTAATCGTCGATTAATGTAGTGGCTGATTGTTTTTGTTTTTAAGTAATATGAGATTATATTCCAAATAACTAGTGAGTTGGTTTTGGAACTGGATTAACTACGAGTATTGCAATTTTCCAGGAAGAAAGGAAAGTTTCATTTGTAATCAAGACTATTGCTGTTATAACACGTAGTGTTTGGGGTAGAGTATATCCATTTAATTGAAAATAGTTCTTACAGAATATAGGGTTTAAATAAGCTAACCTAGATACACATCCATAAATGGTACAGTACAAAATATAATAAATAATTATGTGTTTCAAAATGAGCTATCTTAATGATGCCTTCAGCCATCCTTCAGCAAACTAGAGAACTTCTAATATGAATATTGCAAATACCTATACTAAATGTAAGTCATATTCAGCGAAGGAAATTAAATATCTCTATGCAGGAGAGAGAATTGCCTAGAGGTTAATCCAAAACATGTTTGTAAATATTCCGAAGTAGCTAACACACTGGTTGCAAAATGATTATTTTTAGGTATGTTTCTTAACAAACATACTTGTAAACCTAGAAACTACAATATTGTAGTTAAGTCATCCACAATCTTTAACTGAAAATAGGTGGTAAAAAAACGGTTGGCGGCCGAGGATAAGAACGGTGTTGGAAGGAGTGAGTACTTACTTTACTACCTACAGTTTTTAGTCTCATTTCTCACGCTAAATAGTTTACCTAGCTAAGAAATTAAAAAAAAATACAATTTCGGTACATAAGTCTAGTTTTTATTTTATTTTTGATCTGTAACATTAAAACTCTAGTTGTTGTGTGGTTTGTCCGTAAATATTTATTTATATTTGTGTAAAATTCCTTCTCTGTTGATTTATAAGATTTAGAGATCGCTGCATATCGGATCGGTGCACAAACTGAGAACGTCGGCGAGTCAACGATGTGGCTTCAAACTTCCTGGAAGGTAATTCTCATAACCATGACATAATCTAATATCATAATATCTTAAAGTCGTTTTTCTTCTCTTATAGACTTTAAGAGACAATGAAACAAATTAAAAATATCACTGTCTTGTTGCGGCGAGTACAACGGTTCAAGAAACCTTTGCACCCGATCGCCAAGCCAAGGGTCAGTGTAACAACGCCAAGCTTCGCGGTACGCTAGCTCAAAGCTGAAATTCAGTGCTACACGTGGCACTCGGCAAATCCGGTCTGCACCTGCTGTCCGGTGATGTGTCGAGGGGTGTGAAGTAGATGACTTTCAAGTAGCTGCGTTTAACAGCTACCCAGCGCTGTAGTGGGAAACCTCACTACCGTGACTTTCCTAGAGAAAATCTGAGAACTCACCAGAAATCCCAGGAGATGCAGTGTAAATCCAATGTTTTAAATAATGCGTTTATTAAACACACTCACAAACACTAGATTTATCTTTCAGTACTTAGCACTAAACACAAACACTAAGATCACAAATACACTGCAAACACTTTTCACAGAGCGGATCGGAACTTAATTCGCAACTTCACTTTTCACTTATGATCGTTATTTTCACCAAATACAAAACTTCAACACACTAATAAAACACCTTAACTGAGGATTAGTACGGGCATTTATACTACGTTCGTATCCCCACTTTAACACAAAGAAATTCTATGAATTTCCAGAACAATAGTTCCGTCCCGCTCTTACACTATACGACTTGTCAGCTATCTCGCTCTAAACTTTCTGCGGCGTTCTCGAATATATTTCTATCTCTTTCATAGATCGAGAATAGTGCCGCTGTCTCTGTTTTTCCTTTCGATTCCTTCCAGAGATTTCGAGAACATTCTTTATAGGTTTAAATGCTCAATAATTATTCAATTTACGTTTTTTATTATTCTACAAGACTCTACGGCTTTCTACGGATTTTTAGAACATAACAAGATGTAGAAATCCTATCTCGAAGGTTCTTAAAAGGCACTTATTGGTAAATATGAGACTGACAAAGCGTATTTATAAAACTTAAACCTAGTTTAGCGATCTTAACCTAGACTTAAGCTTATCGGTCGCCAACAGTCTCATAATATATCTTCATAACGCTTTCGATATTTATAACACTATCGACTTAGGAACTCGACAGAATTTCTTGAATGTTGACAATAGAAATGTAGCGATTTATGTTATTTCGTCACATTTGTACTAAATAATTACTGATGACGATGAGATAAGTGAACGAATTCAATTATATTTTTCATAATTATAGTGAGTTTACCGACTTTATGAAGTTCTAATTATGTTTGATATGACATTTTATGTTTACGAATTTGCAATTTTTTTCTAAATATCTGTTGTAACTGAGCTTAGTTGAGAACAGGCGGGCAATTCTCAAGTATATATAAGATATATTTCGTACACAACGTAATTCTAAGCTCTGCGAAGATGCTTCGCTTATTAGCTTTAGAAGTGATATTTTTAAGGATACACGACATTCTCAGTGCTAATAAGGATGATTCTAATGAGAATGTGTGGCAAAGTGACTCTGAATGTATGGTTGTAAAACGGTTTTCTAAGCGCTACAAAATTGCTATGTGGATGCTACGAGACATTAAAATGGTTTCTAAGCGCTACGAAGTTGCTACGAGTGTGCTACGACGACACATTAAAATGGTTTTTACGCACTACGGAGTTGCAACGAGTATACGTCACATTATAAATAATTTATGGACGTTTAGAAAATGCTACAATTTTCCTATTACACGACCAATTATACTACAATGTTCCTCGAGGTTCGAACTAAGGTAAGAACTAAATTGGTAAGTGTAACTAATAATGGTGTCGCGAGTCTGCTATGAAGTAGCTGTGTATAAGTACAACCAGTGTACAACTAAGTATGTACCTATTTAGTTATGGAGTTGCTTTGGCATACCATTAAGTTTGTGATTAAGATGTTCAAATATTAGGTACTAACTATACGAATATAGTGCATTTATTCAGAAAATCAGTCGTAAAATATATCAGAGTTTTACGTGAAAAAGCTGTCTGAAATTGCTTCTATGTGAAAATCCTACAATAAATTTTGTATGAAAAAAACACTGAGAAGACAAGACCTATAAAATATATATTTTGTCTGCTGTTTTTTAATTCAAATGCTAGCGGTTTCGCCTGGGAATTTGCCACCTGGGATCTTATATAGGAGAATAATACCACCTAAAATCCTGAAAATGTTTTGGCCTACGGGATTTGTGAAGTGAAAAAGCGGTTCGAGTATGTTCACGAATAATATATCTACCTACAAATATTAATACCCGAGACAACTTCGCGAATTTGACAAACACTTCGTAATAAGTAGGTATTTCTGCAAAGTTATATTGAATGAAGGAAATACCTGTATAACGTACCTTGTACCTTAATATAACGTCTAAACACTTTATCTTTTGCATAGAAAACACCCCAGAAAGATTAATAATAATAAGATAATATTGCTTACAAGCATAACAGCTGTCTAATACACCGACTGCTGACCGATGGGCTTAATGTTGTTGTGTGGATTGTACACCAGTATTAAGGTAGAGAAAAAAAAACTAAAGCTTTTTAGCTTTTTAAGGTTGTTTTGGGTCCAATTTCTCATTTGCGTATGTAAAACTTGACACAGTCAAAGTTAATATGGAAAGGAGTTCATGATGTCATTCTTCAACGATGAATTATTGCGTTGACTTTACTAATATAGATTAAAATCTACATAAAAACCTGGGCTGAATGTGGCTCTGAAAAGTGTGATGTAAGCGATTTTTTTAATATAAAATTGGTTTAGGGACAAATTGGAATTGAAACTGGGACGAAAGCGATTTTTTATGTTAGCCGAACTTTTACCGGACATACATCATTTTTTTAAATCTTAAATAGGTATACATATGAAAATTATGTTTACATTTATGTCAAACCCCTACACCCTTTACAAAAGTTTCCAAGACAAAGATCTATAAGTAGTTAGTTTGATCCCTGAGGCTGTAGTTGTTATAAGGGATCCTGAAAGTTTTTGACAGGTTCCAATGCAAAGTTATTATAGAATTGGTCAATTCTGCTTCAGTTTAATCGAGAACTAGCCTGGAGCATCACTTTCCATTTAGGTTAGAAAGCGACTTACAGGTATTATAACAAAAATAATAATAGTTTAAAGGTTATATACGTAACTAGCTAACCCCAGCAAATATTGTTTTGCAATTTTTTTTTTTTTTTAAATTAAAAATAGATTTTGGCCGATTCTCAGACCTACTGAATATGCTCACAAAATTTCATGAGAATCGATCAAGCCGTTTCGGAGGAGTTCGATTACGCACCCCGTGACACGAGAATTTTATATATTAGAATATAAAGGTTTACAAGCACATATGTACGTATATTATAGTAAGATCTCTTTCCTCTCTCTCTCTCTCTCTTTATATAATGTAGATCAATCTAAATAAAGGAGGATAAATTATAAAGATTGCCCATCGATATACCTATAATAAGCGTTATCTTTAATATAAAACGTTTTGTAGGTGGAAAATTATAAAATATGATTGAGCGCTAGTAATGACACTCTCGGTTTCACCAACACGTTGATTTTTATGCTATTGTGTAAAATCTATGATTTTAAACCAACTGTCCTCATTTATCAAAAGTTTTTTAGACAAATGTTTTATTTTTAAATATTTTCATGGTTTCCATTCGTAAGTACGGTCAGGTACAGTCGAGATAAAATTTAGTAGACTTTAAAATAATAGGTAGAAACAAGAATAGGAGCCACCGACCGGTAGTGACTTTTTTTGTAGATTCTGATTGGAGGTAGTTGATTTTGGACTTAATTAACGAGGTGCAATATAAAAAATAATACCTTAAAGTACCTTTTCAGACCGTATTGGCTATTTGTGGTGTAGGTATCATTCTCTTGCCCTTTCGGCACATGCTTTTTTCTTCCATTTTCCTAATTTCTAGGATTCCGTACCCAAAGGGTAAACCGGGACCCTAATGAGACTTCGTCTTCTGTCTGTGTGTCTTTCACCAGACTTTTTCAAGAACCGTGAAGAGTTGGCATTTTGAGGCTTGATGTACATATTTCTGTTGCCGCTATAATAACAAATACTTATTCATCATCACCCTATTAACGTTCCTACTGCTGGGACACAGGGATTTCTCTCTTGGCAAGAGAGATAAGGCCTTAATTCTCGCTGGCCAAGTGCGGGTTGGTGAACGGCACATGCCCTTCAAACTCTTTTTAAAAATTCGCAGATCATGCCGGTTTTCTCACGATGTTTGCCTTCACCGTTAAAGCACGTGTTTAAAGCGCACATAAATTTCTCAAGAAGAAGAATCCAGAGGTGCGTGGACCTTCGGAATGAAAGTCGAGTGTCCTCCCACTTAGCCAAAACGGCTACCACTAACATAACATGATTTTTGTGAAGTTAAGAGATGTTGCGTTAGGCCAGTAGTCCAGTGGACCGCTCAATTGATTGTGGATTTTTCATTTATTCATTTATTTGTTGCTTCATGTGGTAACAATAAAGGTGTTAACATAATAGATTCCCTGATATTATGTGATGTGTCACTTTATTCGACAACATGGGTTGTGCAATTATACCTACTACCAAGACATTTTATATGATATTTTTATTCTTTACAGCGAGATCTATTAAAAAAAATATGAGACTTATTTTATCTGTAGTAATCCATTATTGGTTCGTTGAAGTAATATAAGTGTACATAATATATACCCGTAAAAGCTTTTATTTATGCTACAAACAGAGTAAAATGAAATGCCTCTTTTATGTAGATAGGATTAACGTTATTAAACCTAAATGGACTTTATTTTAACGTTTTGCTCGAGTTTCATTATTCAATCTGCCGGATGGCTTTTGAGAGGAACGTTTATAACGAAAAAAATTGAACCCTTATAAATTCGTTTTGTCTGTCTGTCCGTCCGTATCTCACAGCCACTTTTATCCGGGATTATAAGAACTATATAGTTCCGATATCGAACTGTTGAAACTTGGTTAGTAGAAGTATTCTGTAAACATCATTAAGATTTTGACACAAACATAAAAAACACTATTAAAAAAAATATATATTTATTTATGGTCAAATGAAGGCTCCATTTCACCACAATCTCACCTGATGTAGTGACGATGTGGTCTAAGATAGAGCATGAAGGCCTATTATTACTATTTTATATTTTTTTATATTTAGGAGTTTATTTTTTAACTATTGACATAAAACGGGTTGTTATAAGTTTAAGGTGTGTCTAGGCTATCCATCTGTCTGTGGCATCGTAGCTCCCAAACGGATAAACCGATTTCAATTCAATTGAAAGATAGGTTAACCCAGAGTGTTCTTAGCTATGTTTCTTAAAAATATGATTAAAGATGTGAGGAGTCATATGGGTAATGAAAAATTTCATGTTTATTAATATACCCGTGTCGGGTACCAAATTAAAGGTCAAAACTTATACGTTTCGAAACAGAAAGTTGTATGGAAATCAGTTTAACCAATTCAAAGATACGAGCAAATAATATCAACCTGATGCTGCGTTGGGGTTTTTTATAAATTTTAAAATTAATCTTGTTATAACTAAAAGTGCAGGTATAAACTGTTGAAAAACACGGAACCTTTGGCGCATGAGTCCATCTCATATAACTAAATTTATTAGAAGATAGTTAATGAAAGAACACAATCCTGTTAATGTACGACTTCTGGTCATTTGAGTGTTCCAGTGACGGGTTATTTATGCAGGGTTAGAGGTAGCAGGCCTATTTTCTGCTACGTCTAATTTTATAACGTTACATAAATAAAGTGATATCCTTTCCGTTCTCTTTAATACGGCTTGCTTTTGGTAAATAAATTTACCTATCAACAACTGGGCGCGAGTCTAAGCATTTATACATTTCTACAATCAAATAAAATGTGATGTCTTTCGATCATCAAGTTTTTGAAAATTGGTATATACCTAAAAAAAACACCTAAAGTTGGTGTGTAAGCGTTTATTTACGCTTAGTAAGCGTTTTTTCACTCTTAGTAAAAAAACACAAAAATTGAAAGCAACACTACGCCGTCCAAAGCTGTTATACGTTGTCGTAGACCAAAATTTTACCTTTTTTTGGAAAGCGCTTCTTTTGCACAAGCTGAGAATACCTGTGATTACCATAGATATAAAACCAGTTTCCCTTCCTCATTTCTTTGTGATTACCTACATTTCTATTTCAGGCTAGCCCAGTTACCAAGTGCCAAGGTCAATAACCGAAATATAACCACTCGTAAATTACCTAACGGATGCAACAACAGGGGTCGAAAAGGCCCATTTCACTCTTTATCATTTCCGTAATCAGAACGTGAAAACAAGGGCAATGTTATTAATAAAAATGGTTTATTCATAGCCGATTAACTTTGCGATTTTCTTTGGCGGATACGAAAGCAATGTTTACAACTAATAACGAAGTCTTATAGGAATTTTGTGAGGAAGGATGTTGACTCAATTATTGACAATAAAGCAATTTACAATTTGATTGATTGTTTAAGATTCAGTGTGAAATTTCACAAAAAATATTTTTATAATCTCTACCTAATTTTCCAAATTAATTTCTTGATAAGTGCCTGGTATCAAGATTCCAAAAGATGGGCTCACTTCGTATCATTCTTGATCCAGGAAATAAAGTCACGTACGAAATAGTTTTGAGGGACGACCTCTATAACTTCTGCATCTACCTAATAGTGTCTAGAAGCCAGTGATAGGAACAAGTGGAGGGGCCTTTGACCTACAGTGGGACACGGTATTCTACAGAAAAGAAGTGAGCGTCTTTGGACGCCTGAGTAAAAAAAGAGTAGGAGCTTGTCTACTATCTACCATATGTGAGAGAGAAAGCCTGCCTACCACCTACTATATCCGAGATAGAAAGAGATGCCAGATATACGTTATGCGTAACAAGCATAACGTATATCTGGCATCTGGTTCCCCCCTCATAAGAAGTAAACACATCTAAAATATATTTATCCCTCAATAGTGGGCCTAAAGCCTCCTTGACTTCTCCCTAACGCTTCAATGCGCACTCCCAAAAGAACAAACAAAATTATACATTATCCAGGATAACATTTATCGTATTTTCAAAGTTTGAAAGAAGGTTTATGAATACGCAGGCAGATAATATGTAAATCAGTGGTGATTCATCAGGCGCGGGCAGTAATTCTTGGGTATGTCCCGCTGGTCCCCTCTAGGATTGTCCCCTTCGGACCGTGTAGAGGGGACAAGCGGGACATCGTATTAGCGATATCCCGCTGGTCCCCTCTACGGGTCACTCAGAGGGGACAAGTGGGCTGTTGAATTTTCCGATGACCCAGATGTCCCCTCTGGAGAAGTTGCAGTTAAATTTTACTTGAAATTGTATATTAAAACTATATATATTATAAAGTTTATTAAAACATTGTTTAAATGTATACTAATTCGTTGTATTCTACTTGGTAATATGATTGATTGGCTACCTCGGTATGTAATAAATAAAAATAAAATCTTTTATTTCATAGTTTAAGTTAACATTAACATAGACAGATACTGGCCTGTCCAGAGAGCGATTAATCTAGGAAAAAGGTTCATTCAATTATCACTCTCTCCACAAGAGACCTCCATAGTGGAGAGTTAATGTCATCTCCGAAGGTCTTAAGGATATTGATTCAACAAACACCGTATTGCCAAAACGAAGAAATTAGCATTTTCTTATCAGTGCATTCCTAACAATGTCAGGGACAAGTGCCTCTTGTAGTAAAATTTTTAACTCAATAGTTTATATACAAAGACGAAATGGAACAGTTTTACTAAGAGGAGGTCACCAGTACTACATAAAAAAAATATAAAACTGGACTAACAGTATGGGAATGTGCCCAGCGAAGAAAAAAGTGCACTGCGTTGCTCAAGATTATTGTAAGTACAAAATGTTTATTTATATTAAAATTAAAATCCACCATTCGCATCGAGTAACGAGTTCACGAGTCCCCATAATACAAGCTTTGTTAAACGAAATTCAAAAACTATTGTATCATTTATTGTGTTTAATGTATAAGTGTTATCTATACCTACCTGTGATTTTAATTAATAGTTTTAGTGAATTGTAACTAAGATATCTTTAGTATGCTATATTTTACATTCTTATTTACAGATATAGCATAGTAGAAGCCTGCATTAGTTAAATAAATAAATACTATAATGACTATTTTATATTGTTAAAAAGGTAATTTTAATACATCATATTTTATTTAAGAAATGCAAAGATATTTTTTTTTTTAATTTTATTATTTAACTTAATAAAACGTATAAATATAATAAATGTTTTATTTTACGCAAAATACTAAGAAAATACCAACCTTCATGCATCTACCAATCAATTTTTGTCAAACAATTTAAAATGATTATGTTTTAATATACTAAACTATATAATATTTAATATACTAAATAATATTAAAGTATAGTTTTAATATACAATTCCAAGTAAAATTTAACTGCAACTTCTCCAGAGGGGACATCTGGGTCATCGGAAAATTCAACAGCCCACTTGTCCCCTCTGAGTGACCCGTAGAGGGGACCAGCGGGATATCGCTAATACGATGTCCCGCTTGTCCCCTCTACACGGTCCGAAGGGGACAATCCTAGAGGGGACCAGCGGGACATACCCGTAATTCTTTTAGATCGTAAATCATTACTGGACAAATGGTTTTAAAATCAAATAAAAAGTTAATTTTTAACTAAAAAAATTCAATAAATATGTCAAATGAATTTAATGAACGGACAAATAATAATAAAAACAAAACAAAAATACATTAAACATAAATCTACATTTAAAATTTAAGAAAAATCCCCGTTTCCAATGCCTTCAATTCCTTAAAAGTTAAACACCATAATATGTTTCATTTGATACCCCACTCGAGTATATTTGCAGATTTTCGGGTTTCCTTCACCACTCTCACCCCCATAAATTTGAAACGGCACAACCGATTTTCATGAAACATGTCTAAGAACACTCGCGTATCTAAGAAAACTCACCTTACTTACAAAAAAAAACTAAATTGAAATCGCCCCATCCGGTCGGTAGATGATGTCCCAGACAGACAGAAACGTAAATCTTATAAAATTTTAACCCCCGACCAAAAAAGAGGGGTTTTCGGTCAGGGGTTAAAATAAGCAATTGTGCCATTGTATAAATAAACATTAAAAAATAACATAAAATTATTTATTTTCAACTTTCTATAAGGGTGACACATGTTCACAAAACCCTGTTTAAATAAATGAGGATAAAAAATATACATAAAATTCATGCAATAATTTTGTTACAAAATTGACCCAGCTAAGCCCAGGTTTGCACTCGATACTCACACCTGGGACTTATTTACGGCGAATCAATCGTGCTAGCGGATTTTTAGGTTCAGGGTGGAAAAAAACAACGATGCTTTATCCTATACAAGAATCATATCGATTCGTAAGATAAAATAGCTAATATTTTATATATTAATTTTTCCCAAGTAAGACAAATCATTTGGAAAATGGTTGATGGTAGTTTTGTTACCTTTGATAAAAAAAGGCTTGTTTCCTTTCAGTAAAATGAGCTAGCTAAAGGATTTAAAGTAGTTTCCCTCCAGAGCCCATCGATTTTTTCCACCCTGTATATTAAAAACCACCCTCAATTAGAAATGTGCCGGAAACACTCTACGCCAAATGCATCATGAGAGGCTCATAATTCTGGATACGAATCCGATCCAGGAAGTCGCGGACCGGGACCTCTGGAGAAGGACCCTTGGCGGGGCCAACTCAACAATTCCGAATCATCTTGAGGCAAGAAGCAAAGAAAAGCGAAAAGTAGGCTAGCTAAATAAAAAAATGGATTTACCCTTTCAATAGTTCGTTATGCTCCAATTCTCCTCAACACTTCAATCAGCACCCCTAAAAGACTAACCAAAATTATACCGTAACCAAGATAACATACTACCTATTGTCATTTTTCAAAGATTGAACATGACGTGGTCATGCATCGTCTAAATAAAATAATTCGTCCGCGAGCAGGGAATCCTATCTCGCGAGATTGGGGCTCAGGCGAGATCTCGCCAGTTTGTTATTAACAATGTTGCGAGATATCGCCAATTTCGATACCTCGCGAGATTTTTCAGTTTTGTGCAAGTAATCATAACGATTGAATAAATTTGGAAAAAAATATACCTAAGTATTAAAAGATAAAATGGAATGTTTACGAATTTTTGAAAGATCTTTAAGGATCAAACCCTTCCGACGCACAGTACCAGAAACGCAAAATATCTTATACGCGGATGACCAGATGCACATTTCGCGAATTACCAAACACGCAGAAGACCTGATACGCATAATACCAGATTTAGTTTTGCAAAGTACCAGATACGCATATTACCAGATTTAGTTTTGCAAAGTACCAGATACGCATATTACCAGATTTAGTTTCGCAAATTACCAGATACGCATATTACCAGATTTAGTTTCGCAAATTACCACATATTAGGTAGGTAAGTACATTACATACTGGAATTAGTACATTCTAGTTAATATTTTTAATTTGTTTTAAATTGTGTTACTATGTTCAACAATTTTTCAAACGAATTAAAACATTTGATATCTTCACAACATTTATGTTTTATTTATACTTTAAACAAAGTTTTTTTTTTTAAATTAATCGTTTACATTAAAAAAACACACAAAAACAAAGACTACTTAAAAATTATATTGAAATTAATTATATTTACTCGCACATTCTTCATGCTTAAACTAAACGTAAAACTATTTTTTTCTGCTTCTTTACTTCTTTGTCTTTAAGAGCTTTAAAATTATTATTTTTTTAAGAAAATTCAAGGCAGTTATTTTTTTGGCCCTTAATTTCTTTAACATTTTAATGTATGCCCGATCAAATCCTATATATGCATTTCTTTGGTTACTTTTTTTTGAAAAAGCGTCATATATAAGGAAACATCCAAAGTGCTCAAATGTAAATCGTCGGAAGGATTGATTTGGCATGTAGATTTGTCAAAAAGTAATTTTCTTTTTTATTTTGTGACTCAAGTATAAATGTTTGTAATCATCATACAAACAAATGCCCCAAGCAGGACTCGAACCTGCAACCTCCGGTTTGACATTCCGGTTGCTATACCATTCTGCCACGGAGGTCGTCAAATAAAAACACTTTCATTATTGAATAAAAATATATAGTGTGCCACTTAGTCCCCAACTTACTTTTTCATGACGTTAGTACATCGAGGATAACAACGGGGTCTAGTTATAACCATAAATGTAATTAGGAATATTAACTGTATGAGTTATAACACCCCTTTTACACCACATCCAAAACAGCAGTTTTTATGGAATTCAGGTCATCCGCATATAAGGTATTTTGCGTGTCTGGTACTACGCGTAATTTTTAAATCCTGGTAATTTGCGTAATGAAATTCAGGTCATCCACGTATTAGGTATTTTACGTATGAAATTATGGTCATCCGCGTAAAAGATATTTTGCGTTTCTGGTACTGTGCGTCGAAACGGATCAAACATTGTTCGACGTATCGGTCTATATTTGTTTATTAAAGATATTATTTTTTTATGTAGTAATCATAGACATACGTATAAGTAAAATAACAAATGAATGAAACAACCAGTCTCCTCTTCTAATATCAAACAAAAACCTTTTTTCAATATAACAGTTCTTTTCAAATAAAAGAAACATCCAGAAGTCATAAAAAAACACTTATCTAAGTTTTGTTGGTTAGGAAACTGAAATACCTCTAATAATATCTAATAGATATATCTATGTAATTGGATTTATTGAGTAGATATAACATTAAAATAACTAAATAAACTTATCCACTCAGTAGATCCATTAGATATTACAGATTGATTATAAAAACTGAGTGCAATCTCATTAAACACGCGAGATCTCGCTTTTATATCGTCATCAATCTCGCTAAAAAAAGCGGCAATCTCGCGAAAACGAGATCCCACTAGAAGAATGTTGCATTCCCTAGCGCGAGCAGTAATTCATTCAGGTCGTTACTCATAACTGGGCAAGTAGTTATCACTCGATACTTCGCACCTGGGACTTTACGGTGAATCAAATATTATTGGCGGATTTTTAGGTTAGAAATACATATTGCATTAAAATAAAATTTATGAATAAATCATTTTGGATTACATACAGCATCTGTCTAGCTAAATATAAGTAGGTACAATAGTACAGCATAACACTATTATACAAGCTCTACTTATTGAACGAATTTGGTACGATTCCGTTCAGTAATTTGCGCAGTTCATTTCTCATACTGCAAACCCGTTGATTTTTACTGTAATTTTCTGTTATGTAGATACATGCCAAAAATGTACAAAAACCTCCTTCCCGGTAACTTGGCAATATATTCGATATCCTAAACTTAGGTACTCAGATTCGACAATTGTCCCTCATCGCATACTATAAACACTGAACTAAAACTTTGCTTCCGCAATTATTCAATATTCGAGTGTAAATTATTCATTATTCGAATAATTGCGATGGCTAAATTTTATGTTTCAAGGAATACCTATGTCGAGATCATTCTTGAAATATGTCTAATTATTTGTTATTATTTGTTCCAAATTTAAATTCCTGAAATTTGTATTAATTAACCACATGCTCGTCATAAAGGTAGACCGCATCGTAAAATGTGTAGACGCGTGTGGAACAACACGAATCATAATGATGTCAACACTGTCTTTCAAGTCTTATAGATAAAAATCCTTATTTATTACCAGCTTTTTACCCTGTGGTTTTGCCCGTATTATGTATGTATTTTTTACAGGGGCCACACACCTTTATATTTGAATAACGTAGTAACGGTGTGTAAGTTTCGCGGCTGGACGTTTGAGTAGTTATAGGAAACCATGCGAATAATACAACACTTAATATCCATCCTGAAATAACATTCTCGCTTTTAACCAAACAAACTCATAATATTAGAATATACAGAGATGTAAGATAATTTTGTTAAAAACTACACCCACAATAGAAATTAAGCAAATTAACTATAAATACTTCACCTACCTGGAGCATTTTATGGGAACCTATAGGTAAATTAGAACAACTTCTTCGGAAACCTTCATTGTCACTAGAAAATCATCTCAGCAGCATTCTTTTTGTCTATGCTCCACTCCCCTAGGCAATAATTCCAAAGCCCTGTTTTAATCTAGGCGTCAAAGCAACAGATGTGCCGGGCCGGTATTCCCTGGCCACCGTAAAGCAGCGTCAGTTCGCGTCCGGGACCATCAACGTCTAGTCGTTGACGCGAGAGCGGTTGAATCCCGCTCAAATTCAAAATTCGAAGCTCTAAATTAAATTTATTTTTTATTGTTCGTCGTCTGATGATAGTCTTTTTTGTTTACGCTTGAATTTTAAAAGGTGATTAGGAAGGTATTTAGCGACAAATAGTTTCAGTGATTGATGGTTTCTTAAATCGTGTTCGTAATTTGACCGTTATTTTGTGGATTGTGGGATTATTGGATTGTGAAGATTTTGGTAAGTAGGTACCTACTCGTACGTACAATAGTATAAATCAATTATTATTCCTATTTCTTTTATCTTTTCAGTGTAAATCTATGGTAAACATTTTTATTCTAAACGTAAAGTGCACCATGAAAATACACTTGCGTGCAAGCACAAAAAAAAATCTTATATATTTAGAGTGTCATTAAACAACAATATTTTTCTTTTAATTTAGTCCCATTTCCAGTTCTACTCGCACTACAAGTCCTTATCCTTATCCTACCCGTACTTCAACTTCTACTGAAATCGGTTCAGCAGTTCTTCATGAATAGGTAAGTAATGCACGTACACGATTCTGTTTTTATATAATATAGATGACTGACTACGCGACCTGTTGACATTTATTTATTGAATCCTTACAAAATGGCACATATTGTGTAAAGGTCATAATGTAGGATTACCATATCCATAAAATAAATTTATTTTATACTTGCGGACTTCCCCGGCTTTGCACGGGTTCATATTTCATATATATTATATCATATCATATCATATCCCATCTTTTTTTCGCCGTAAAAACCATCCTTGTACTTCTATAAACATTGAAAAAAAAAGAATTGGTCCAGGCACTGTTGAGTTAGTTATTTAACACATTTTGCGATTCATTTTTATATTATGGATTCATTATACCTTTTAAGTTCAAAGTACCCATAGTAAGTATACTTGGTCTACTCGGAATGTTTATTTTTTTTATTCGATATCCAGAATATCTCTCATTGAGTTTTGACGTACAAGTAAACTATATAATCTGTGGTACAAGGCAACAATATTATATAATCTGTGGTACAGGTTCAAAAGAGGTCTCACTTAACACAATCTTCAAACAAAGACAGCTCGATCAACATACGTTGCGTTACTTAGGTCGTAGATTACGAAAATCTGAGCGTGATGGACAATCCATCACTCTCAGATTTTCGGAGAAAACGAAACGTGCGAATAAATGAAATTGGATTGTTTCTTAGCTTTCTTCAAAAACGGGATTGTACAAAATCTGCAGTAACTTTGAATATACATATACCTAAGTAAAATGCAGTTAAGTATAATAATGTATGCATTTTAATTCTACAGTTGTAAATTCTAATAATGTAGTCGATTTTAATAAATAAAAAAAAAACCTGAAACTTCACAGTTAGCTTTGATAAATCTAGTTTTGGTTTCGATAACGAAAGTTTTCGTGTTCTGAAGCCAAAAAGTTTCTGGTATCTAGTACTAGTCTTCTGATATCATTATGAAAGTTAAGCGTAATTTATTATTTTATATTATGATTTAAAACGAGTAACATACCATGATTTGACGGTTTTATCGGTTTTTATCTATTACGGAAATATCGGAAAACTCAAAACCCGTCAAATCATGGTATAGTATATTACCCGTTGTAAATCATAATATTGTTAAAAACCATGATAATTTACAAAGTTATTATTCTATGGTATAATTGTGGTGACATTCAACAGAAATGTCTTAGAAAAACCATTGACAACCTTATGTTTTTGGGTCCGGATAGACTGTAGACCTGGTGAAGGTCTCGGGGGCTCGCGGTGGTTACAGACCACTACCGACTGAAGTTACTGGAAGTCTTTGAGGGAGGCCTATGTCCATCAGTGCACGTCCTACGGCTAAAATGATGATGATAATTCAGTTTGCTATTAAGCAATGGTCACCTCCAACCTTTTCCATTCTTTAGTAGCATTATAGGTAAAAAACAAAGAGGTTTTATGGTGAAACACACTACCTCAGTTTAGTTTCTTGTAATTGGACTTTGCGCTTGAAGCGACAATTTGCCAGTGTCGAGTTAAATAAAATTATAAAGTGAAAAAGATGTTACTCAGTTGAACGCCATTTTGCAGTTCAACACACCACGACATGCCAATATTGTAATATATTGAAATGACGGTGACATAAGGTGTGATAAGGAATGAAGGCTATCTATTATGACCGATCTTCGCAAGAGGGAAAGGCAAAGAGGTATAATGTCTTGTCTTTTAACTGTTGAGAAAGGTCATCTTAGGTGTTGACTTATTAAATCTATTTGAATAATGGGTTGGTTTGATGCGATGGTACTTTCTCCAGGATTTTGCTTAAGAGTAATGAAATATTAAGAACCTACTATAAAGTTAATTTCTATTAGAAAGGAAATTCATGGCAGATTTTATAAAGTTAATTTCTATCAGTTAGGAATTTCAATATTCGATATAGAGCTGTAGCAAGTCGTACGTACTCGGTACTGAGTTACGATTACTCCATCTTTGAATCTTTTAGAAAATACGGAAATATAAACAATAAATATAAATAAAACACAGTCTCTGGTGGTAGATTTCGGCCGCGGCTTGTCACCACCCTCCAGGCTGGGCCAGTGCGTGAAACGATTTTTTCGTGTTTCGTAATGTGGCCCGGAGAAGCCATCTACCTTCTAGGTCTTCATGCTCCATCTAAGACAGGTGAAATTGTAGTCAAATGAAGGCATAAAAACAATAAAAAAAAAGTGTGTGTGTGTGTCAGCTACGACGCACGATTGGAGTTTACTACTTACGAACGATATTATGATATATGTACATCGAATAGAAAAAAAGGGTACATGAACGCATCTGCTAAAATGATAAGAGAAACAAACATTATCTGTAATTATTCGGATTGTTTATATAACTTCAATCAAGCGTATTACATAAAGTATGTTACAAAATAATAATAATTGTGTTCAATTTATCCAATTTTAGGATGATTGATTTCTTTCACTTTGAATTATAATATCATTCTTAAATACTGCAAAGAACAAATTAATTAGGTGTCGAAACTATAGCTTCTTTTTAATATTTTAATTAATAAATAACAGAAGGTACTTATTATATGTTCCAACGAAACGCGTTGAGAGGACCATAAATTCGTCAATTGTTTTAGTTCCCTGCACAAAAACGTAAAAGCTATCTTTGTAAGACGATATCCAAGTAAAAAAGATACGTCCGGCCAAAATTTTTTTGTAAATATTGATGATTTCACTGAATAACTTTGCACTCTCACCTCTACTCACTGAGAAATTCTAAGTGAATGCTAGACGAATACTTTTTCGAACGCGTATTCGAATGTCAAAAATGGTAACTCGCATTCCAGAGACACAACAAACAACCAATCAAAATGCGTTAAAGTTCTTATTTCGAACGTGACGTTTCGACGGTATTCCATCTCATTCTTTTACACGTTGAATCCTACAGATATATATGTTTGTCTCTTTCTACGTAACGCCTCAACTTTTGTTAACACTTGATTTTACACCCCATAAAATTTCCATACCGGGCCTTATAACTCAAATCGTTTCTTAAGGAGTAAACTCCAAAAACACATTACGCAGTTTAATATGTTATGGATAATGCTTTCACATAATTACGAATGTTGCGACACCGTATCGATATACAGTATCTGTACGTACACAAAACGATTTGATTCGTTACTGGAACATAATGAGGTATTAAAAGTAACGAGTAACGAGAGTATCGAGTACTAAATGATATAGTAACGAATACATACATACGCTTTTTGATACGCTATTTATCGTTATTTTTACACCTCTAATTAGATAAGTCCTCCTAGTAACAAGGAAGGGTACATAAAGCTATTAATTTATTCCTATGAAAACTACAAATTTTGTAGGTGAAGTGCTGCTCAACCTAATCAGTATACTCGAATTGAAAGAAAAGTAAAAATTATAAAATCAAATTGAATTCAAGCCAGCCTTCATCATACTTTCATTCGATTAAATAAACAAAAGTTGACAAAAAACTCTTACCCACTCAGAAATGATTAGGTTGAGAAAGTAAAATTGATTTTCAAAACTTTTCAGTGTTTTTCTTTCGGAGTGGGAGTTTTGAGAAGAAATTATAAACAGCGTAAATATTAGCCCACGCTTTCTGAATTTTCAGATGAGTGATTTGAGAAATAGCTTTTGGATCTGACTGTTCTGAAGTGTCCACCTGGAGTCTTATTCACTAACTTACCCTGTATTTGTAACTTTTTAAATTATCATGATTTCCAAAAAATATGTAGTAAAATATACAAGCAGAATAAAGAAAAAATATAACCCGACTGCGACCTTAATTCTTAATTTTTTTGTAATTTTTACTGTCAATATGCCTTTTTTTATTTTTTTTATTATTGATAAGCCTTCATTTGACCACAATCTCACCTGATGTTAAGTGACGATGTGTTAATGGTAAATTAGTTTAATAACAGTTGAAAAAAAGCATTTTACCCTTATTTATCTCTATAATAGTCGCAAAATACATAAATATAATTATTGTGTTTTTTAGCCAATTCAATAGCAGTTTTTAAGAATACAAGCGTTAGCGTCTAAGAAATGAAATATGTTAAAAAAAATGCTTGAAATTAACCATCACCTTTTTATTCCTATAAGTTTTTCACTAAATTTTTTTCAATTCGTCAAAATAGTCTCTGGTGGTAGGCTTCGGCCGCGGCTTGTCACCACCCTCCGGGCTGGGCCAGTGCGTGAAGCGATTTTTTCGTGTTTCGTAATGTGGTCCGGAGATCTTCTAGGCCTTCATGCTCCATCTTAGACCACATCGTCACTTTACATCAGGTAAGATTGTGTTCATATGAAAGCTTATCTATCATATAAAAAAAATAGGCGTTTGGCGCCCATTAGGTATGCTATATATATTAGTATGTTTATAAATATACTTTATGAATTAATTATCTTTAGAATTTGGAACACAGGACCTACCGGTATCCTTGATTTCTTCGGAACACTTTTAATTAAGTAAGTAGTTTAATAATTTTGCGTTCTTTTATACGATTTGTTCACCAATGTAGGTAAGTACGTCATCAATGTACATTTCACTATAGAGTGGATTTATATTAAGGAAGAGGATTTCACGTTGGTAGGCACTTAATTAATTAAGCTCTTTAAATTAGGTTCCTACAAAGATCTTTTATCTTACATCTGTCAAAGACAACAAAATCTTTTTGTATTAAATTTCAGTAATAAAACAGAATAATTGGAATTCAAACAACAAAGAATCCATTCTTTGAAAGCTTTTGGTAAAATAATATTTTGGTTGATTCGTGTAAATTTCATTAAGAATGAGCGGTAAACCTTTTAACGAACCGTAGTTTTGAACCCGATAAATGGACTTGTGGGAAAATACTTAAATGTGTTTTATATTGCGAAATATGGAGTTGGCAATGCAATGGTTTGATTTACATTGTCGAATCAGGTTTTGAGAGATATGTAAGTATCTTGTAAATGTCGGTAGCAGCTTGTAACCACCGCGAGCCCGCTACCTTCACCAGGTCGTCCGTCCATCTAGTTGGTGGACGTCCTACTCTGCGTTTGCCGATTCGTGGTCTCCATTCAAGAACTTTCCGGTTCCAACGGCCATCAGTTCTGCGCTCTATATGGCCTGCCCATTGCCACTTTAGCGAGCTGATTCGCATGGCTATGTCGGTCAACCTAAAAAAAATACATACATCGTTGCAAAATGGTCTCTGACTCAGCTTAATGGCTGCGCACAAGTTCACTTCTTCCGTCAGAGCCATGTTACACCTGTTTCTAGTTCTAACCTTATGTTTATTTTTTTTTATGTTAGTATTTGTATTATGTATTTGTTTTTTTTTTGATGCTGTGGTCTAAGATGTCGGAGGGGGGCATGAAGACCTAGAAGGTAGATTTGTTGTTATTTATTGTGATTGTGACAAAATAAATTATTCTTATTCTTAAACTTATAACAACCCTCTTTTTGCGTCGGGGGTTAAAAATATAATAACAAACGAGCTAGAATTAAGAAATAATATATTGTTTTCCCGTTCATAAAAATCTAGTTTTAGTAAGTAGATAAATAAATACATTTTATTTTTGATAGGTTGATAACAACTGCATGCAAGCTCCTTCCTTCTTTCTCACAATTACAAAGATTAGGTATTTATCTAGGTATTTTACGAAGCTTATCATCCAGTTGAAAAGTCTTTGAAATTACAACATGTGTACATATAATGTCATATCTACTTTTGTCCTTGGTTTTCAGGAATATTGTGATAGTAGTTGTGCCCCGCGGTGCTGTCCGCTTTATAATGTCATGTAAGATATACCTCTAGACAGATATATTAGCTAGCTTAAAACAATGAAAACGTTGAAACACCTAGCACTGATCCTTTGTCTACGGCGAGTGAAACAGTGACACAAAGAGGCCGATAATGCGACACTAATGGATTCCCACCCCCTGTCCGGAGGATAAGCCTGGAAAGCCTTTGTAATTGAGACATGTGTACTGATATTATATAGCTTTCGTCCTTCGTTTAAAGGCACATGTGAGGTTATAAAACATATTACTAGTGTTATTTTGTGATTTCAAAAGAATGCAGGCGGCTTTTTATGTAGACGGGTAGGATTCCTGTCGGATTATCAACAACTCAGAAACTTTATCACCTACAAACTTGAAATTTGACAGGCAGGTTCTGCGCTAAGGATTTAACGAAACTCCCAGTTTCGTTAGCGGGTCAAATGGGGGTTGGAAGTTTGTATGAAAGTCGTATGTTTTTAAAGTTACTCGAACGTAATTCAGTATAATTGTTCTTTATAAAAAAATATAATATACGGAAAAACATTGTTTGGAAATCTTCCCCTAATTGGTATTGGTACAATAGGGGTTAACAATATGTATGTTTTTAAAGTAAGTTACCACAAAGGGGTTGAAAGTTTGTACGAAAGTCTTATTGTTTTTCTTGGTAACAAACTTGAAACTTGGCAGGCATTGTCATCCGCTAAGAACGGATTTTACGAAATTTAGGGAATACTAAGGAAATAAACCGCGGGTTAGAAATTCTTATGAAAGTGTTAATGTTTTAGAAATAAGAGACTTGAGTGTACGAATAATATACCTACCTTTATATTTACCTATTTTGTCTTTAGAATAGAATAGAATAGAATGTCTTTATTGCTTCAAACATGGTATAAAGGTGATAATAATTACATATAAGGTCCACATGTTTCACTAAAAACTAGCATGCAATAATTAATTAAATCTAGGATAAATGTCAAAATAATTCATTAATGTCATAAAAAATATTTTCATTCAGCCATTTAAATATTTTTTTCTTAAATATATAATTATTAATTAATTTTATGTCTGTTGGAATTTTATTATAAATTTTAACTTTTAACTTTATCAGTTACTATTAAGATAAATAGTAAACTCCACGTGTATTGTAGTCGTGGTAGCCACTAGTGGGTAATATGTATGTACCTTACATTACCGAAATCTTTTAAATGCCTACAACATAATTAATTTATGCAACATGCCAGTTTCCATTTACGAAACTATTGGATGGACTTTAATTTCATATCCACAACATTGTTCGAAAATAGTTTACCTGTTACCAATATGGATTTTAGATCAAATTCTGTTGAACCTCGAAACATCGACATATTCAATTACGTTCTATCGTACGCAATGCCGGATATTATTATACGAATATACACGAGTATATTTGAATTACAATACTAATGTACTAACATTGCTTCTTTGTGTTTCGGTAAATATATTAGGCAACGTACTTCTAAAACTAATATAACTGAAATTCTTAATGAAATATGGTATTAAAAGTTTTGAGTTAAGAATCCAAAAATAACGCGTACTAATTCTCCATCCAAAGGTTGTCTGGAAGAAATAGCTTTAGGCAATAAGGCCGCCCATTGTGCATTTTGTATTTTTCTAGCTTTAAGTCCCTGTATTGTTTTATCTTGGTGTTTAATAAAGAGTAATATTAATATTTCTTTTAATTACATGTATTAGTATAGATGGTTATTATATCTGGAAATCATTAAAGAAGGCCTATTTCCAGCAGTGGACGTCCGCTGGCTAAGATAATAACGAATATAGATACTAATGGTTGTAAAACAACACTTCCTCAAACTTTTCATAAGTTTAAAAGAAGAAAAAGCCGAACACGAGAACACTTTCTACCTGTTGCTCGACTTGAACTACTAAACTATCTAGTATCTATCTCAGACCACTTCATATTCTTTAAACGGTCTTGTGTGTTACCTACTCAAATGCCTTTAAAATTACTAATATTAGACTGTACATATTAATCCAAAAAAGGTTTGGTAGTGTCGTTAATTGCAAACGACACAACTAGTAGTGCCGCTAGTTGTGCCGTTGCCAGCAATGAGAGATACGATACTATCGATTTATTCGGTATGTATGCGTGTTTCGATTATTACAAGTAGATAAGTGCCCTCCCACACTACGGAGATTAGCGCATGCAACAAAACCAACAAACTCTCCAGATTTACAATATTAATATTTATTGCTTTCAGTCACGCTGTTTCATCCGAGATATATTGATTATCTCGCGGGAAAAGTAGCACCCCAGATTTAATCTGCTCTCATGCACTCAACCTAAGACAAACAACAACAAACTCTTGCGAAAACTTTGCAAAATAAGTATTTTCTCAATCTCTCGATACTACCGGGCTGGGCCAGTGTGTGAAGCGATTTTTTCGTGTTTCGTAATGTGGTCCGGAGAAGCCATCTACCTTCTAGGTCTTCATGCTCCATCTTAGACCACATCGTCACTTTACATCAGGTGAGATTGTGGTCAAATGAAGGCTTATCTATAAAAAAAAAATACTAGATAGTAAATCTAAGGACTTAATAATATTAGAACTTAACCCGCCAACGGTGACGTCGATTTGACTTACATCTTCGGTGACCCCGGTTCCACGCACCGGGGTTTTAAATGAAAGATTTTTCAAAATCTTTTGTTTACTGTCAATATTTTTTGTTAATTATTAATTATTTGACATTAAAACAACAATATTTCGTTAATCACGGCTTCGTATAATGACTTTTTCTGATAATTATACAACTTCACATAGAACCCTATAAAAGTAGTTGGTTTTTACACCACGGTTTTATAAAACTTTGAATACATAACAATCAACATATTATCGATTTTTTTTTAGTCTTTTCAGTTTCTAGACTATATGAACTTACATAAAATAAACAAACATGGCATTCTACAAACAAAAATTTACAAAAAAAATATCTTAGAAAATAGCTATTTTTCAGTCAAGCAAATCTTGCAATAAGGCACTACGTGCTCAAGACACAATTGTTTTTTTAACTTGTTGCAAGTGTAGTGTTGGTATTTTTATTTTATTTTCATCCACATTCAAAGCAACGGCCATTTCATGATGGAACAGCCGTTCCAGGAACGTCATTTATCTTCAAAATTGAATCTTCTAAAAGAAGTGTCTCCAAATTCCAAGAGGGTCCTTTTCACTAGATATAGCTCGTTTAGGTCCTGGTAACTGAGTTACTATTTTAAAATTACTAGTACGGACAGATTGGCGTTGGGGTTCCTTGCTCCATTTCGTACTTTTACCCTTTCCTAAATTAAAGGCGCTGTTGTAACTTGAAGCCTCTCGATCACTGAGCTCCTTTTCGCTGTCACAACTATGTATGTCATCTGGTGAAGGATTCGTTTGTTCGATATGACTTCACAGCTTCACTGTCTGAAGACATTGATGGTCTGTAGTCATCAAGCAGTTCGAGAAGAGGCAGTTCTAGACGATGCTGTGCCCTTTCGTACGATATGTTGTATTTGAAACAAGATAGAACAAATTTGTGATATTTCGATAAAATTGATAAAATCATGCAACAAACTTACTGATTATAGGATAATGCTATAAAACAATAATAAAAGTTAGTAAAAAATGTACACAAATCAGTCAAAAACGAATACTAAATAATTAAACTCTGCATATTTTACTTACATATTCGGTGACCCCGGTGTACAGCACCGGGTTGGAGCCAAAACTCAAGAACCTGAGCCCGCACAGATTTTCCGCGGTGAACTAGTGGCGGGGGATGGGAAATGAGGCAGCTACTCGAAATGGAAACAAAAAACGGCGGCCAGGGAAAAAGTTATTCGAATTTTTCAAGTGACCCGGTCCCACAGACATATAAGTCACCGTTCCCGGGTTAAAGTTATCGCCTAAATAAACAAACATAAGTGAAAGTGTATCCTCAAGAGCCGGGGCCTGACACACGTCATTCTTATGCCCTGGGTATTTTTCTTTCTACCAATTTTATAACGTGTATTTTGTGTCGTCAGCTGTCAAAATGACAGTCACTTGTTAACCGTGTAATTACTTAGGAAATTATTTTTATGATCCAGTTACTGTTTTTGGATAGGAGCGTGAGTTTTATTTTTTGTTAAAGGTGAAATTGGATCACGAGAAATCAACTTATTTACACTCATGAAAACATATACGTACTGTAGTATAACTACTTAATAAAATTCATGTTTTACCCGACTGCGACAGAAAGAGAAACTTATGAATACGTTGCGATACGACAGCAAATAGTTTCTATTTAGGGTGTTTAAAAGCCGTGTTGGCTAAGTGGGAGCACACACGACTTTCATTCCGAAGATCGTGGGTTCAAAACCACGCCACGCAGCTATGGATTGTTCTCCTTGAAGAATTTATGTGCGCTTTAAAACACGTGCTTTAACGGTGAAGGCAACATCGTGAGGAAACCGGCATGTTCTGAGAACTTTAAATAGTTTAAAGGACATATGACATTCATCAACCCGCACTTGGCCAGCGCAGTGTAGTGACTTAAGGCCTAATCTCTCTCGTCAAGGAGGGAAGTCCCTGTGTCCCAGCAATAGGAACGTTAATAGGGTAATGAATATGATGAGGGTGTAGAAAACCGTTACTAAAAGATTTTACTCGATCTCTACCCCAAAGCAAAAGATGCTTGGGGGTAAAAATTACTCCTCATTATAAGTAAACTTATCACCAGCTTACAGTTAATGAGTTGAAATGTAAATTCATGACAAATGTGATGACAATGATATTATAAATGCGACGACATTTTCAATGAAATATCTTGACTTTGGACATGTGGGTATTAATTTATATTGTATAATTTATAACTTTACACTTTTTCATTAGACATTCATTTAAAACTTATTTGGTTATATTTTAGTGACTTGCAAGCCATTTCTCAAAATTTTTAAAACATGTTGATACCTACACACATATTTGATTGTAAACTATACATTTACCTTTGACAAAATAAATGATATTTATGGTAAAGTTAGAGGTGGTTTAATAGTTGGAATGAAATTCCTTTGTTTTTGGAGAAACAATCTTAAAATTTGGCAGATAGGTTCTTTATAGGGTGTAAACATTCGCTAAGAACAGATTTTAAGACACACCACCCCAAAGGGGTTAAAATGGAGGTTTTTTTATCGTTTTTACAGTAATTTGAAATTTAAAATAATGCTCTACAGATGCTGCGAAGATGTACTAAAATTGTATCTTTAGAAATCAACCGCCATTTGGGGTTAAAAAAGGGGAAATAATTTTGTAAGTTCTATGTTTTAGAAGATAGAGACTTGAAATTTATGCTTTATAAATGGTGTGGAGGTATACTTATAACTAACCTTTACAAAAAACTTTTAGTTTAACTATATGCATCCATTAGGCAGTATTGAACTCACACTTACGAAGTCGTAAGATCCCGTCTAGTAAAATAATGTATTTTAACCGACTTTTGTCATTATTATTATTTAAAAATTAAAGTCCCCCGCTGCGTTTGTCTGTATTTATGTTCGCAATAAACTAAAAAACTACTGAACGGATCTTTTGCGGTTTTCACCAATAGGTAGAGTGATTCAAGTAAGTAAATTTTATAATTATGTCAAATATACTAACTAGATACAGGTTAATTGAATTGTTCAGCTTAATCTTTGAAATATACAATTGGTTCGAAATTACAATTTGTTAAGTGGTTTCCCTACCACTCACTACTGAAATTTATTCAGAGAAATATTGTTTTACCAAAAGCTGTCAATGAATGGATTTATTTGTTGTTGTGTCAGATTATTTAGTTGAATTATTGCGAAATGATTATGTTTCCAAAGACTATGCTTATCTTCTATCTAATGGTTACTTATTATAAAGCCACACGTCGCGTCTGACAGACGCGACGTGTGTCTTTAAGTTTGGGATATTCTCAAAAACTACCAAAGGATCTTTGTGCGGTTTTCGCAAATAGTGAATCAAGAGGAAGGTTTTACATCCATATAAATCCGGGACGGGTCAGCTAGTCCTACAGGAATATACCCAGGCCTTATACTTAGCCGAAATCCCAAAATTACTACATCATCATCATCATCAAAATCATCCTGCGATTGTACCACACTAATTGGCACAACATGTGTTTTTTCTTCCATTTCCCTCTATTCTATCTCCTATCGAAATAATTATGTTATTTTAAACATTGTTCTACTAACTTATCGTCACTGAAGATTTTTTTATAATCAATAAATCATTCATATAAACCCAAAAACAGTTTTACATAATTAACGCAGTCTTTAGGACTTTACCTGTGCTAGCCACAAACTGTGCTTTTAAATAATCGTATCTAAAAGATTTCTAAATTATTTTCACACGAAAGATTGAAAGATAAAGACAATAACCTAACGATACATCATAAAGGCAACAAAACAAATTATGCCCTCGGAGATGGTGAAGCTGAGCGTGTATTTTCGATCTTACAGCAAAATAAAATAACAAGGAAAATCTCAATAAGGGGGGCGGTGCCATAATTGTCACGTCAGCGTTACGTTGCGTTATAATTTATCGCTCTAGGAGGTGTCAAAATGAGACAAGTCTTAAGACAAGCTTTTTAATATGGATTCTAATATAATTTGACTGCCTCAGTGGCGCGGGGGCCATGGCCCGCGGCGCAAGAGGTAGATGCTTCGATTCCCGCCGAGTGGTTAAGTGTTAGTATGTTCTGCAAGCACTTTCTCCTTGGTCTGGGTGTTTAACATGTATCATAAACTATATTTATAAATGTATGTTTAATATATTAATTATCAGATGTCTTGTACCCGTTACACAAGCGTATAGCTTGCCACGGGGCTAGATGTTGCTGTGTGGATTGTCTGGAAATATTTACTTATATAATACAGGAAGTGGGGTCTGTCTTTTAATACCTGTCCAATAAACTTGCTTCGACTTCTCTTATCGTTGATGAAATATGTTTGAGTTATCCTTTGCTATTCTTCTAACGTCAGATAGATTAAACTTATAATCATTTTGTACTTTTTAACCGACTTCAAAAAAAAGGAGGTTTCGCAATTCGATTGTACCTCTATATTAATATATTATTTTTTATGTATGAACCGATTTTGATTAATTTTTTTTCTAGCGTTACTTTATGATAGTAGTTATATACCATAGAAGGTACCCAGATACCTTTGCAACAAGATGAAGAGATCACTGAATAATCCTGTAGCAACTGAATAATCTTACGGCGGATTCGATTCGCTTCTAACCTAACCTTACAGAAGTGACAATCTCATTAAACTTAAGGCCTATTTTTTTATTCTCACGTAGGTAGTTTCACTTAGCCTAATGTTAGTCTACGTCGTAGTTATGTTCAAATATTTAAAATTCAGTTTGATGATACCAGATTAAAAAACCGACAGGTTTCCTTTTTCTCTAAGCGTTAAGAGATGCTTATATAATAGTAGTCTGAGAGAGAGAGAGAGAGAGAGAGAAAGAGACTAAAATAATCTCTAGCTTCGTAATATACAGCAAGAGGTAGAACCTTGCATTGAATTTGATATTGTACGGCTCTAAGTAGAGACCACAAGCGAATAGTGCCCGAGTCACCGGATTATTTTTCCGCCAAATTTTTTGACTAAGAAAAACTATAGAAATCGCTGCTATACTTATTTTTATAAAAACTAGCTGACCCCAGCAAACATTGTTTTTCAAAAATATAATATAGTAGTCGATTCTCGAACCTACTGAATACGCAAAATTAAAAAATATATATATAATTTAGTAAAAATCGGTGAAGCCGTTTTGGAGGAGTACGGCTACTAACATTGTGACTCGGAAATTTTATATACTAGATGAAACCCTGAAAATGTAAGTACGAACATACTTACTGAAAAAATTCGATGATTATTTCTTTTTTGTGCTCGTTATATATTTAGTATATATTGTACTAGCGGCACGCCCCGGCTTTGCACGGGTAATTATTCAATTTTTTTTCAAAATTATTCGATTTTTTCTCGCCGTAAAAACCATCCTTAAACTCCAACAAATATATAAAAAAATAAATTGGCTAAATTGGTATAGGCGTTGTTGAGTTATGCGCTTAGCAACACATTTTGCGATTCATTTTTAACCCCCGACAAAAAAAGAGGGGTGTCATTGTTTGACGTGTCTATCAGTCTGGGACATCATAGCTCCCGAACGGATGAAGCGATTTCAACTTAGTTTTTTTTGTTTAAAAGGTGAGTCTGGCGCGAGTGCTCTTAGACATGTTTTATGAAAATCGGTTGTGCCGTTTAAAAATTGTGGGGGTTAGAGTGGGGAAGGAAAACCGAAAATCTGCAAAAATCTCGAGTGGGGTATCAAATAAAAGCGCATTGCATGAACATTACACATTATTATGGTGTTTTACTTTAAAGGAAATTGAAGGATTCGAATCGGGGGCTTTTCTTATATTTTAAATTTAGATTTATTATTTATAAGAAGATTAAATGAAATGAAATGAAATGCATTTATTTTGGTACATTAACAAACAACAGCACAGAAGACAGCATACACAAAGATATAAGATAAAGGTAAGAGAAAACATACTATTGATTGCAATGCTCAAATTGGTGTTACCTACAACAAACATAAACTTGGTTTGGGTCAATTGGTGTAACGTTAGTTTTTTGAAGAAAGTTGGTTTTATATTGGTGTATGTGTGGTTATAATTTTTCGTTCATGCTAAGAATTAGTGTAAGAGCAATGCTGGTTTGCCAAGATACATACACCAACTTAACCTTCTTCGGTCATAGGAATACAACAATTCGACTTATGTAAATGGATCACATACCTACTCAGTTACAACATAATTTCGACGGAAGTCTGCAAAATTCACAGTTAAAATGTGTAGCGTAACTGTATTTTTTTAAAGCTAGAATTCTATTATTATGCTATTCGAAAGAGCAGAAAAAACTAAAAAAGCGAATTCTTTTAAAACATAAACATTTTAACATAATTTATTCATTTATTAGATAAACGCTGATTTTATCAAAGTAATGAATTCGCGTCTGAAACTTGGAGTCGTATAATGAAACTCCGATATTCTATGTAAGTAATTGTGAACTCATTGATTTCAACAAGAATTGTTCTGGATGAGCGAACTTATCTACAGAAATTTTATTAGACACTCGATTGTTAAGAGAAATTACATCAAATTTATATATAAATTGTTATTGAATCAGATTTAAAACTCTTCGATAAATTGAAGTGTTTCAGAATGGTGAAAATTTACGTAAATTTGAAAAGAAAGTGATAACAGTATCATTAGCAAAGATTATTTTTAGAAGAAAGTAAGTAATTATTTACAGATTTATTTTAAGTTTATTAAAGTTTTATATTTCCGATTTCTACGGGTAAGGAGTTTCATAATTTGATACCACGCACTGTGAAGGAAGAGATAGAGGAGTACGCACAACGTTGCTTAACTTTATACAAGTCACTTTTGTTTAAATTTATTGGGATTTTAGTATTTGTTGTTAAAGCGGCAACATAAATACACCATCCCTGAAAATGTTAACTCTCTATCTATCACGGTTCTTGAGATACGGCCTTGTGACAGACAGACAGGCGGACAGACAGACGAAAAAGATTTTGTAATAGGACCCATAAAAGGCCCAATTCCTTTTTTACTTACTAATTTAATTTTTGCCTAGGCTATGCATAAAGTTATCTTCAAATTTTAAACATATACAATATACTAGCTATAAACCCCGCGGCGTTGCCAGCGTTTTCGGATTTTCTCGCAGAAACGTCGTATATTTCCGCGGTAAAAGTAGCCTATAGCCGTCCTCGATAAATGGACTATCTAAAACTGAAATACTTTTGTTCTATCGCTAATAGTTTTAAAGACATTTTAAGACTCATTTTTCTACACCTTCGGTTACATTGTTCAAATTTTACCAAGGATCCCTAATTTTTTTCAAAATGAAATGTAGCCTATGTCAAATTGGAAGAATGTAGTATTCTACTGGTGAAAGAATTTTTTAAAACGGCCCAGTACTTTTTGAGCCTATTCATTACAAACATACAAACATACAAAAATCGGTACAAATTATTCCTCTTTATAATATAAGTGTAGATGTAAATAACTACAAATTACTCGGATGCTACTAACCAGTTAGGAAGTAACTTTTTTTTTATGTTAGCTAGTGACCATAATCTCACCTGATGTATAGAGACGATGTGGCCTAAGATGGGGCATGAAGACCTAGAATGTAGACCTAGACCTGTCCTGTTTTATCTAGAATAGAACAGAACCGAATTGAAACAAAGAAAAGAATGCGTGTTGTTGCATTCTATTTTTTTTATGCTAGTTAAGCCTTCATTTTACCAAAATCTCACCTGATGTAAAGTGACGATGTGGTCTAAAATGGGTCATGAATACCTAGAAGGTATCGGTCTATTCTTCGTTGTTGAATCACTTATCTTATCACACACCTGCAGATCCTGTCCTACAGACTCAATTCCAACAAGCAATCAGTCGTCTTATCACCCGACCGGAGCGGTCGTCTTATCATTGTGTTTAAATTGACAGTTTGGTAGCATTATCTACAATTAAGTTTCGAATCGACGTGTTTTTTAAGTGGAGGTAGTAATAAAATATTCTGCAATTATTTTAAAGTTGAAAGTAAAAAAAATATTGTAGGCGGAATTTATTTATGCGACGCAGAAAAAATCCTGCATCATTTTTTGTTAGAAATCGGTCTACCACCCCTAATTTAAGGGGTCCGGAAATATTTACTTTTAAGGGTAGTTAGGAATTTAACGTAAGCGAAGCAGCTAGAAGCTAGTTTTTAATATAAATACGTTTCAATTAATCTCTTCATAAATACCATGAATATAATTGTATATCATTAAATGACAGTATTAGTTTGTCTATGCAAACAGAGAATTTGTTAATAAGGTAAAGCTTATATTAAAATAGATCACTCAGATGCAAAAACCTTCCTCTTGAAATGACATTGTAAACAGCATAGATATTCGTTTTTCTATTTTATTCATAACATAATAGTTTTATAAAATATCTGGATAACTCATTGGTGTGTAACCGATTAGTAGGTAGTCGATTCTCATCACTTTAAGCATATAACATTATTGCATGTTCCACTGTGCAAAAACATCACACGAATGAATGTGTGAGAATAAACCCTTTTTCCAGCTAATAGCATCTAATGATGATTGACGAAGCGAAAGATTCTATCCACGTAGCCTTATTATTCGAGCCATCATTGTACAGCGAATGTTTTGTAGGTGGGGCATGGAAATGCGCTGGACATACTGAGGGCGGAATAGCGATCGGGCGAACTGAGAGTCTAGAGTGATTATTAATCGGAGTGGTTTAAAATAATCAAGAAAATCCAGGACGTGATAGCTAGTACAGTAGTTAGTTAGTCAAATAAAAATAAATAAATAAAATAAATATTGCAGGACACTCCACACAACAACAGCTAGCCCCGTGGTAAGCTATAAGCATGTGTTACGGGTACTAGACATCTGATATACTTAATATAAAATATATATATTTTTTACTCAAGAATTACTATTTAATTTATCTAATGCACGAAAACTCTTTAAATTATAATATCACAATCATGTATTATATTTGATTTTGTTTTGTTAATTTGTATTTAATCTGTAGTAGCTAATGTGATTGGTTTTCAATATCGTGTTTGTTAACTTTCATGAATAAATAAGCGGCCACATAGCACATAGTACCTAAATGATAGTAGGTCTTAGATAGAGACCGTCTTGTCCTACTGACAGTACGATCCAAGAATAACAATATGTCATGCTTGTTGTTATTTTATTTTACACCTTTAAAGCAGTTTAAACAACGACTGTCAGAGTGATTCTGACTTTAGGAAAGAAGTAGCTTCTACGTAATAATGAGTATTCATCATCATCATCATCACCCTTTTAACGTTCCCACTGCTGGGACACAGGGACTTCTCTCTGGGCGAGAGAGATTAAGCCTTAATTCACCACGCTGGCCAAGTGCGGGTTAGTGAATGTCACATGTCCTTCAAACTCTTTTTTTAAGTTCTTAGAACATGCCGGTTTCCTCACGATGAGAAATAATGACGAATGAGTATTAACTTAATTCAATTAATAAATTCAGCACATGTCTCTATTAAAGTTTTGTATCTGCACTTAATGTGTGAGATCACAGTACCAATCACAACAAAAACATATATGCTAATATTACATAGCTGTAGAGTTTGTTGGTTTGAACGAGTACTGGGCCGATTTGAAAAAATATTTCACTGTTAATTGAGGAAGGCTACAGTTTATTTTCTTTTTACCGGCGGATAATAAGTTATTCCAAAAACACTTACGTCTAGTTTATATGTGTGTTGTGGTTTTAAAGCCTACTTACAACAACATAAAAAAACATTTGTTTTTGACAAAGTAAATTAACAATAATTCAATTAAACAAAGTAATTATATTTCCGAATCAGCTCAGTTCAGTTGTTATTATTGGCATCGCGCTTGCCATATGCTACGACATGTCAGTGTCATTCAGTGGCTTGAAAGTTTTGTAAGCTATACAAAAAAGTGATCGGTATTCAGAATGCAGAATATTTCCGAATCACTTTTACACTTATACGATGTGACTTTGAGTTTTCCATTTGATTGACTTAATCGCTTTGAATCTTAGAAACAGTTTCAATTAATTTATATCAAAAGATCCAAGTAAATGGTGACTTCAAATTAACGCCTCCGTCCAAAGAACGATGCGATATCGCGTGTTGCTATGCGATATGTCCAATTCTATGAAAAATTAATGTGACATAGTTATCGCCTCACTTTGCCTTCCTTGGATCTAATATCGCACTTGTAGGCCTACCTAATGGAGGAAAACCGAAAATGAAAAATATAATTTTAGGATATTTATTTAAAATTTGTACCAATGCGAATGGAAATGTAATCAATCATTAGGGCAGGAAGGTAAGCCCATTGAAAAAATGCCATTTTTTCATAATTTATCAAGCACCGATTGAGCGCATAATTTGGTATTCAGTTTTAATATTACTGGTCACGGCTCTCTTTTTTATTCGAAATTAACGTCGGTCGCATCCAAGATATTTTATTTTTCCTTATGCAAAATGTCTTGAACGCAAATATAATATGCAGGAGTTTTCTTAATAAAAGTTTAATTTGGACGCTTATTACTTAACCATATTTTTCATAATATTAGCAATGGGTTGATTTTTGTTTAAATCCAACTTGTATATAAAATAAGTTGGTGTGAATTCGGGCATTTTTTAAAAAAACATTGTCATAAAATATAATGGTTTCAAAATTTTAAAATTCTGTTTGCACATTATGCGATTTAATGAAATATGATTAATTAAATAGCATAATGTTCAAAAATAAATTAAAAAAAAACTATGCATATTTTCATTAAAAATTTGTTTTCACTGGATTTGAAAACAAAAAGCATTCAAGTCAAATTAGTTTAAAACTGAATAATTTAAAATTACGTGACGTGACTCTCACCCTTTAAATTTTCATATAAATTTTAAACATTAGTATATGTATAACTAGCGGCCCGCCCCGGCGTCGCACGGGTAAAAAAAGTTCCCGGCAATTTTTCCTTATTTGCTCACCGTTTAGACCTACCCTGGACTACGACAGACATTTTAAAACCAAAATCAGCTCAATCGTCCCAGCCGTTCTAGAGTTTTAACAGACTAACGAACAACAATTCATTTTTATTTATATAGAATATAGATAATCTCCGCTATTTCACGGACGCTTTTAACAAAAAGAATAGAAATAAAAAAATAATAATAATAATAATTAAGTACTTCAAACTCATGTCAGAAAAAAATGATTGAAAACTATGTTGAATATTGAACTTTCGAGACATAGACAATAGCTCAAAGGGTAGGTATATAACCACCACGTATGAATAGCTTATCATGAAAAATCATAGACAACCTATAAAAAGACATTTATTTTACACTTTTGTTAACCTGTAGATAATAACAGACAAATAATTAGCAATAAATTAAAAAAGCGACTATAATTTGAGATTTAAACTATCCTATCTCTCAAGTTGGATCGAACTGCATGGTCAACATGGTGTGCGAATTTTATTATAATCGGTTAAGTGGTTTAGGAGTCCATTGAGGACAAACATTGTGGCACGAGATTTATATTATATTAAGATAGTTCTTTGATCAATTATGGTTTCGTTCCGTTAAACTCTGTATAAAAGTGGTTTGCTTCTAGTAACGGTACAGCCAGCGTACTTTTTTAAGCTTTAAGAATATTGCGACACAATTTTAAAAGCATTTTGTATCGGATTTCTTTTAAAACTGTCGCAGCAGAAATTCTTGTAAGAATTCTAAAGCTTTCCACCTTCCCAGCTTAATACCTTTTTTGTTTTAAAAAACTTCACACTTCATATTAAAATTTATACAATTGTATAATATAGCTTGGTATATTATATATATATATATATACTGTTTCAAAATAGCATTGATTTTGTTTGCTTATTTAGATATAGGTAAAATATTGTTGCAGTAATCTAGTTTGAATTTCCAATAATTATTTCATAAAATTTTATAATTTGCGATTTATTTGGTAGTTATGGCTAGTTTTAAGCATAATAATGTGGCATATTTTGCGTATGGCTTTAGCTAAAAAGAAAAAAAATAGGGTACTTTTGTCATCATTTCACTCAATAATAAAATTATGTAATTCTTAACGCTTTTGGTTGTTTTACGCATTATTTGTGTTTCAGACCACATTAAAAAGCTTTTGAGACTTGCTAACTCACTTTTGATTTTTGAATAACGTGTTCGACTATGAATAGATTTCCGTGGTTTTACCATTCAGCAAAGACACCTGACTTAGTAACATGATCATAATAAATACCATCCCATCAAAAACAATACTTGTCAAAAAAACCAAGTCGCGCAACTCAGTTGTTCTGCGGTAAAAAGTTGTGAGATCCATGTAATTCCAAGTCGGTTATTAATTTATTCAGTCTCTACTTAAGCGACTTTCTGTCTTAATACGTCCAGTCTCTTAGACCACGAACGTGGTCCATAACAATTGAAAATCAATTGTGTCTGGAATCTCCGTACTCAATTAATGTTAAATTACGTTAATGTTTTTTATAAATATATTAAGACTTGGCCATTGCCTGAAAACTCGTGTAAATTCAATTATTTAGTTCGATGGCCAAGTCTCAATATATTTATATAAAACATTAAAGAATTTTAATATTGATATGCGTCACTATTAAGATGCTGTTAATTATTACGTAACAACTTCATGCTTCGAGTACGGAGATTCCAGACACAATTGATTTTCAATTGTTATGGACCACGTTCGTGGTCTTAGAGACTTTTTTGCTCGACTTGGTGGGGGCACTGCCGTGCCCCCAGATTGACTTTTAATATTTGACAGTGGCGCGGTGGGCGAGTGTGTTCGATTACCGCCAAGGGGTCAAGTGGTTGTATGTTCTAGCAGGCACTTTCTGGTCACTGGTTTCTGGCACTTTTTTGGTCTGGGTGCTTAATATGTATAATAATAATATCTAGGTATGTATGGCTATAATATATGGTATATCAGATGTCTAGAACCCATTACGCAAGCTTAGAGCTTATTACGGGGCTAGATGTTGTTGTGTGGACTGTCCAGATTTGTACCAGTTTGTGCAGCAAACGACACCTGACTTAGTAACATGATTAACTGCTGAAACAAAGAAGATGATACATTAAAATGTATGCTACATCCTTGTCCCTTTACATCCATCAATAACAATGACATTTGCAACCTAATAGCTGTACGCTCCTCATTTGCTGTAACAAGATTATAAGAGCGATGAACTATCGATTGTCTTCGCTGTTCGCAATTGCTATTCTACATTTATTATGACAATCCGGCTGTATGTGTAAAACGAGAAATGTTAGTAGCAACAAAGAGTTGGCATTATTGTTAAAAGCAAAAAGTACTGAGTTATAGTCATGTTTAAGGAGTGAGCCTTTAAGCCGGAATTCATTGTCGCAAAAAAACTGATTGCTTTCAATCAATTATTACTGTTTTGCTAACAATTAACTATAGACAATTACAGATGTAATACTTGATTGAATGTAATTAAATGATTGTCTGTTACTATTAATCCCAACCTAAGCGTGGCTGCTGAAGTGTTAGCAAGATACAACATAATTTATTTTCAATCTTTGATTTTACAAAGTTTAGTTAAAAAGAAATTTTTGATACTGAGTTTTTGGGTTTGAATAGAGTATGGCGTCCGTTAGTTTCAAGTTTATATAAAATAGTAACAACAACGGCAAAACTTAAAATTATTTGTACTAGGTGATAACGACCTAGTACAAATAATTTGAAAATAGTACAAGAACTTTTGCCGTATGTTCTGATATATATTTTTAATGCCAAGTCGGCCGGCTATAATCTACTTTCAAAACAACCACTATGGTTATGGAACAACAAACTTAACATTATAAAAACATGCTAAGGTACTTTGCGCCAAATAGACACAACCATTTTCTTAATCGGGATAGAAAATAAGTATCGTTCACTAAATAATTATCTTGAAGCTTCAAACACTACAAAATGTAGTAGTATAAATTAATACTCGAAACCGCCATGAAAACTATAGCGTGCGGTTAAACCACTGCACTTGAATGAATGAATGTATTTAATTAGGTTGTTTGAACGTGTGGCTGTGGTCAGAATGTGTGACACGCAGTCGGCACATATTATACAGGAGTGAGCGTCGTGTTTCATAAAATTCATTCGTTAGAGTTGCCCGTGTGAGAGCTATAGAATATAAAAGCTCTTCGTTAAACAAGCCGTTTTCACGTTTTTTTTTCACTGAAACTTTTCCTGATTCTATTCAGGGAATATGTGTTTTTGAGCCGTGTGTTTTTTCTTGCAATTGTAGATTTTGCGGGGCTTTATTAAAATCAAGCCGCTAAAATGTATAAAGTACAAAATGTAGCCGGTTAGCTAAGTGAACAAGCACGCTCGACTTTCATTCCGAAGGTCGTGGGTTCAAACCGCGCATCGAACATCTAGATTTTTCAATAAAAATTATGTGCGCTTTAAACACGTGCTTTTACGGTGAAGCCAAACATCGTGAGGAAACCGGCATGTTATGAGAACTTTGAAGAGTTTGAAAGGCATGTGACAACCTGCATTATGGCCTAATCGGCCATAATTCACCACGCTGGCCAAGTCTCTCGTCAAGAGAGAAGTCCCTGTGTCCCAGCAGTGGGAACGTTAATAGGGTGTTGATGAGAGTTGAAATCAAACGCGACAGTCATTCTTTTATGGTTTAAGTGATTCGTTAAAACGAAACACTGCACAACGAAGGCAATTTTTTGAGTTAACTATCATAGTACCTACTATACGTAAATAGTTTTGTTATTTTTCGGTCTGCATGACAGAACCGCAACTTAACTAGCCCAAGTTTAAGTTTCAATTTTAAGGTTAATTCGAACATTATCTTTACTTTTTACAAATTAAAGTCTCCCGCTTTGTTTATGTTCGCGATAATCGATAATGACATGTCAAAAATGAAATTATTTAATTCAATTTATTTGTATTTTAGCAAAATGCCCCTGTACAGCAGTAGCTCCATTTATTAATTATTATGACATTCTTTTTCTTCTTTTTTTTGTATCCCTTACTTTATTTTATGTTTGTCAATGCTACTTTTAGCAAAATGTGCTCTTTATTTTTGGGACGCAAAATGGCGTTCAGCTGAGTAACATATTTTTCACTTTATAATTTTATTTAACTCGACACTGGCAAATTGTCGCTTCAAGCGCAAAGTCCAATGACAAGAAACTGAACTTTATTTTTGGATTTATAATATGACATTTATGTCATATTATAACGTAAATTGATGTCTTGTCTGTGACTTGCAGAGTGCTTATTATTATTATTATTTTGTAATATACTTTTTTAATTAAGATAATATAATATTTAGTTAAATAGAGTGAACGAAGTCAAGTGTACATAATGTTACCTACGACGAATAAATTACCAATACCAATACCAATCTCAAAAGCTACTGAACTGTGGGGTATTTGCATTCGAGCAAAGCCGGAACGGGCCACGTAGCAAAACATAAAACCAAGTTTCATTGTTTACGAAATATTTCCCGTACTCAGTTGGAATTTTGCATAAAACTATATCAAAGACGCTACGCTCTTTGAATCACAAAGTATTTAAAAACTCTTCCTCATGGCTACATTAGCAGGCGAATATTTGTGTCACGTAGTCGCTCTAAAATCATCGTGAACGGGTGAACGCGAAGTTCTTGACTGCATTACTTCGCGTCATTCCACACTCATCGAATAGACGAATATGCGCTGCAGGCCGCTAATGTAGAATAGAATAGAATATACTTTATTACACACCAGATGAACAATACAATATGCAATTAAAACTAAACCTAGAATGCGTAATGGGCGGTCTTATTGCTAAAAGCAATTTCTTCCAGGCAACCGTGGATGTAGAGAAAAAAGATTACATATTTTATGGACGGTAGCCTCAACAATATAAATACCTAATATCTAATGCTAAACCTAAAACTAGCCTATACTAAGTTAAATTTATCCTTATGCTAACATAGATAAATGACCAACATTTTTATGTTTTTTTATTAAAATAAAATTGCCTCACCATTAGAACTATTAGTGTACAAATTAAACTCGTGCTTACCAAATATACTCGTACTTAATAAGTGTGCCTATAGAGCTGTGTAACACTTTATCGACGGTAAGGTAAAGGTTTGTTTTCCTATTATAATGTACCAAGGGTTGATACGTGTGACTGGCATATTTATTTATGACGTCAGCGGAAAGGGCTGGCACCCGCGGGATCGAAGATTGGTGAGAGGGTCGTGAGGTGCCGAATAATTTGACGGTACCATTGTTTGAAGTAACTCTAAGGAATTAGATCGAATGCCTTTTACTTAGGTTTTTATTTATATTTTATGAGAGAATACAAAGGAGATAGTCTTTTGTAAGAATTTATCTTTCTACAACTTTTACCTGTTCTATTGTGAGATTTTATCTTTCTACAACTTTTACCTGTTCCTATATCTTCTTCTTTTTCTTTGCTTCGTGACTATGTTGTCGGGTGGCCACAACTCTGGCTGGGTCAGCGTCACTTGGTGTCATAACTTCTTTAAATTAATAAAAATAGTTGAACAAAATAACAAGTTATTAATTCCGGCCCTGAAAATTTGCAATTTGCACGTATAGACCAGAGAGTATATAATCACTACGTTATTGTATTGACGTCAAGTCAAGTTCATATTAGGTGGCGTCGCGCTCGCTTTTTGCAACAACTCTGCCAATGTCAACGTATCAGTGCCATCAACTTGCTTTATTGTGAATTTGATCGTTTTTTAAATATCTTTATCAAATTGATTTAAACAAAAAATAATCTAAATAGGGATCCGAATCGTATTGATGTCACTCGTCTGACAATGCAATATTTATGATGACATAGAGCTGGAAATAACATCCGTTATAAATCTAAATTTAAAATTTAAGGAAAACCCCTATATTCTAATGCCTTAATTTCCTAATAAGTAAACCACCATAATATTTAGTAGTTAGGGCACGCGATGCTCTTTCATTTGATACCACTCGAGTATATTTGCAGATTTTTGGTTTTCCTTCCCACTCTCACCCCCATAACTTTTGAACGGCTCAACCGATTTTCATGAAACATATCTAAGAATACGCGGGCCAAACTCACCGTTCATACAAAAACATACAAAACTAAATTGAAATCGCTCCATCCGATCGGGAGCTATGATGCCACAGACAGAAAGACAGACACGTTAAACTTATAACACCCCTCTTTTTTGGTCGGGGGTTAATAAACGTAGTGCTTATATTCTCTTTGATCGCTTAAATGGCAAAAAACATGTTCAAATCCAAAAAGGCTATATTAGAAAAAAAACCCTGTAGTTTGTGCCACAGACAAACTCAAGTAGAGAGTTCCGGAATTTTTGTTTTATTTTTAACTTTTCTTTTTTTCCAGAAATAAATACTTTTGAAATAAAATACGCAGTAGGTAAGTAATATTTTGAAGAAAAATAAATCAATTTACACCAACACCAAGCTAAAAACGAAAACTTTAGGATTAGGCTAGTCAAGCAACAACAAGAAAGGGCACTCCCAACGCCTAATCATTGGCCCAAATCGTAATTTTCCATTCCACCCAAAATTGTGTTCGCGTGAACGCAACTCAATGAAGGCACTTTTCTACGGCTCATAAGTTAGCTAAACTTTCACGTCGGTTTGTTGTTTAGAGCCAAAGGGCTACAACTGAAATGTAGCGTGACCAGAAGCTCTGATTAAGTCTTGATACAAAACTTTTATGACTTGTTTGTAATTTTTTCGATTAATTTAATAACTACAACAAGTGGTCAAAGTTGTGTACAACTTTTAATAAAGTTATAGGGTATGTTCTCCACTCTTTAATATTTTCTATAAGTCGCGACGATAAGCGACTGCTCCGCGTCTGGTTTAGTCGCGGAGATAAGACGCCAAATGCAATTAACAAGACTCGGTGACAGTCTACGGCGCCAATACAATAATTCTAGACCATTCTAAAAGGCGCTATTGACGACGTGGTACACGCGACCCTCAAATTAGAGCTACCCTCTATGGAGAGTAAAATAGTCCTGTGCTTTCTTATAGATATCGTTAGTAGAGGCTTCAGTCCCATAATCCAAGCATTGTAAGATTTATATGAGTCACGTGACGCTATAGTTTAAAAACAAATCTATAAAGAAGTACCTCAACTATCAGTGGATGGCGCTACTGAAGGTGATCTACACGCGACGCTCAGATTAGATCGCCCCTTGCCCCGCCCTTTCTCCGGCAGCGATTTCCAGAACATTGTAGAAATATGTTCTTTGCTACTATCGGTGTTAGTGACGGCGAGGTACACGCGACACTTGGTTAGATTGCCCCTCGCCCCGCCAATCCTACGGGTGCAATTTTCGCGCGTAACCAAAAATTTAGGAGAGTCTTTGGAGCACACATGAAATTATTCTAGAACATTCCAGAAAGAAGTTCCTCAACTATCAGTAGAAGGCTCTAATGACGACGAGGTACACGCGACGCTCAGATTAGATCGCCCTCGCCCCGCCCTTTCTTCGGCCGTAATTTCCGCGCGATAGTGCCGATAGCCGACTTGCCCGGGGCGGTATTCTGAGCTTCGATTCTGTAAGATCTTGTGCTGATGTATGTTTGCTACAATTATTGCCTATGAGCGATTTAGTTCTGTCATTGGGTAGGGTTGTTACCTTAAGATATAAGGGTTAAAGATATTGTAAGATGGTTTGGAGGATTGAAGGATTAAATCAGGTGAAAAAGGTAGTTTTCAGGGCTTATGTATAAATAAATAAATAATAAATATCCGGACTAATCACACCACATTATCTAACCCCAAACTCAGCAGAGCTTGTACTATGGATGTTAGATGACTGATACAGTACATAGATACCTAATTTTTTTTTATAAATACCACCCAGACCTGAAACCAGAAATTGTCATGGTACTAAATCTGGTTACCCGGCGAGAATCGAACCCGCAACCTCTCAGGCGGACCTTCGCCCACCGAGCCACAGAGATCGTATGTCTATTAGTTAGCTATATTTCTTGACCTGTAAGATTTTTTTGTTATTTGCATTTCGTTTAGCAAGAGAGATAGTAGAGCTTCTGTATTTTTCCGTTAATCAAATTAATTTTATGGATATTTTGCCTCGTTTTACTTTATAAGGCAGACAAGGATTTTAATGAAAATATTGCAAATTCATCTCGCAAAGGTTTGTTCACAAACAATAAAAACGTAGGGATGTTATAGTTCGAAATACATTAGTAATCGCCATTTTTTTATCTATCATAATTGTAAACCATAGACACAGATCGATCCACATAATATCCACATCAAAGAAACAAAGAACGCGTAATTCAGTTAGAGTGAACTTGTATCAAACTTGCTCCGAAAAAGAACCCACAGAGACTGTTTTCAGAGATAAAAAAACTTTTTCTGGCAACGCTACTAACTGAATGATAAATAGAAAATGTTGTTCCCTTCACTCTAAAAGAGTAAGGATTAAATTAAATCTATAAAAAAGAGAAAATAAATGTACAGAGAGTGTGTCTGTAAATGTACAGAGCAGGACTTAATGCTTTGCTTTTTGTGCACAAAGTATAAATAAATAAATATTTTAATAAAAGTCCCTAGCTGCGTCTGTCTGTATTCCTGTATTTATGTTCGGGATAAACTAAAAAAATACTACTGAACGGATCTTTAGGCAATTTTCTGCAATAGGTAAAGTGATTCAAGAGGTTTTCGGATCCAAGCAAAGCTGGAACTTTCCAGTTAGTGTAGAACATGTATGTATAGATTCAGCAATGGCCAGCGGTGTTTCCCGCATTTAAAGCAATTTTATGCGGTAAAAAGCAGCCCTTATGCATGCAATAATAAATGCCTTGATAGAAAGGCATTTTCGTAGTTGCAATCAAATCTGTTTAGCCGTTTCAGCATGAAAGAGACGTGCATACCTACATCCTCGTTTATAGGTAATAATAGTGAGATGAGTAGGTACTTATCCAATTTTTCTAGTTATTCAATTGAGTACCTTTGATTTTAATGCTTTCAATTCGGGTTGTTTTTAAAAGGGGTTCTTTATAGTAGTCCTCAGACAATATTTTTCTACGGCACCCATATATTTTCGTTTTCGCTCGTTCGCTTTATTTCTAAAGCTTTTTCGCTTTTAAAAGGAATATATTTACCTTTTCGATTTTAGTTCAGATAATATCAACGTTAAAGCTATTTAACTGTTCGTTGCTAATATTTTAAAGATACGTTTGTAAAGGAGTCTTTTCAGGTTCTACAAGCCGATTAAAACAATATTTCGTATACCTTTAAGTTATTACAAAGTCATAAACCAAACTTTTAGGTTGAACTGGCTAATAATGAGCTGTAATGACGATGAAATAAATTAATAATCTAAATTTATGTAGAAACAATTGCATTCCCTTTCCCCCCATTGCGCTAGTAAGCTACGTAACTTCGTCTTAATTTTTTCTGAACAAATTTAGATTATTATTTTATTTTATTGTCATTATAGCTTATTTTTAGCCAGTAAATTAATTTTGAGTCGATAAATTTATAACACAAACCTTTTTCTGGTTTAGGTTTACATTATATTTAAATTTGCAGGGTATGTTTAGAATATGGACACCGACACAATGACTGAATGCCACGCAATAACACGGGAAATTGAATTACATTGCTATGCTGTAACATGGTACTTTATTCTAAAGGTTTGTAATTTCAGAACTAATATTATTATGATACATTAATTAATTGGTGCAAACTTATTTAAATTAGTTTAGAAACAAACTCGATTAATTAACTTCATTAAAAAAAATCATACACTATCTAAAAGCTAATATGAAGAATTTTATACAATATACAACCATATCATTATAGTTTTGCAATAAAGTTGTTATCTATCTATGTATCTACAATAAAAAAAATATATTTACTAAACCCACAAACACTGGACATAATTTCAGCCATCCACCGCTGGTGAGAAAGCCTCCATCAATACTCGATTTCAGAGTACTCGCCAAGCTCGGCAGCTTGGGGCTTCACATACCGCCTGTTAGAGCCTTAGAACTTTGTTCACAAAATCCGAGTAAAATAAGCAATGCTAGTGCAATGCTCTTTATTTTAACCATTGTCTAAATTAACTCGAAGATGGTGAAATATACTCTAATTGGTATCAAAATACGATGCTGATTATCTTCTTGTGAGACACCAGTGTATCTAATTTTGTTTCCATCCAGTATGCGATGAGCAATAATTAGACCTTCACCCACTGCGCCAATGAAGCAATATTCCCATAGTAATTCTAATCAATTTCGTAGCTACAGATGTACTGTCGCCAAGAAAATGTATTACATTAGGGTGAATGGCACAAATTGCTTTTTTTATACGGATCACCCCGAAAAGCAGTTACCCTCATTTATTATACGATGAGGACATTTTTAAACCGCCATTCGAAGAGTGGTTTCTGTGCACCGTCAAATAAGTACCTCTTGAAATTAATTTTAAATGGGGGTAGGTAGCGTTTCCTTTTCCTTTTCGGTATTCTAAAAATAAAATAAATTACTGGAAATGAGCTCGCTGTGAGGGATTCAACCAGTTATATACTTTCTAAAGTTTTTAATATTACAAATGTAAAAGTAAATCCGGCTTAAAATACAGGGTTTAACAAAAGTTTCGGTCAGTATGGGAAGGTCTGAAAATATAAGTCATAGGAAGATATTTTGTACTTAGGAGTCATGTCATCGATTTTAGCAAAAAAAATGTTTGGTTTCACACATAAAAAAACTTGTATTTAACTTGGAAACGAACAAGAATATTTTAAAAAATTATAGTAATCATCATTTTTATTTACATATCGATTGTGTAGGTCATAGGCACAAAATTTTACTACTAAACAAGATGTCAAAAATAAATAAAATGCTTTGAAGATGCTTAAATAATTAAATAAAAGCTCTCTTTAGATGAGGATAGTATAGAATACAAGTAGGTCCATTTGCATTTTTAGGTCCAAACAGCCCAGTGATGCACAAGGGCTTTCAACCACATACCACACCCAATTTCCAATCTATCGTGTTGTGAGCGGGAATTCTACAGTGCTCAGAATGTTGATACAAATTTAATAAACCGTGTTTGCTATTATTAGCTCGCTTACCAGTGGGAGGCAATATAAAAACGATATACGAGATAATGATAAGAGACAATATTTTGTTATTGGGTTTGAGTGAAAATGATTGTGTTAAGGTCGAAATCTGCAGCTTTTTTATGATAAAACACCTACACACGTTTTTAGCCGACTTCCATAGCAAATGGTTGTCAATTTGGCAGATGTTTCATTTTATATTTGTTATCTCATTATATGCTCTCAGGTAAAATGATAAACTACAAGAAATTCATTATTAATTTTCCAAACGGGTATGACTCACAGGTATAATTTTATTTGAAGGTTTTTGAGTTGCCGATATTTCGTCGCTGTTGCAAGCGCCGGTCACGGAATATCGGAAAACTCAAAAACCGTAATGGTACCCGTCAGTCATACCTAAAACGGGTAGTTTTAAGTCATACTATTGTTAAAAAACATGATAATTTAAAAAGTTATATGTAAGAGTTAATACCCGTTTGCAAAATGAAATGTGTTACTCGCGTATATTTAATGGTAGATTCAGAATAGCAAAAATCAAAAGCCTTTCTATAAGTTTTTATACTTATACAATTTTTATCGAGTTTTTGGCATTTAATCAAATAACGTGTAAAAGGGTAATCAATCAAGTTCTTGGCAGGAGAGAAATGGTTATTTCTTTTAGCATTAGGTAATTTAATTACCATTTTCGTCTGCCTTTGGTTTGGATCCGTATGCATAGTAGGTAATTTATTATAGGTCCAATTTAAAAAGTATATTTTTAACTCCCGACAAAAAGAGGGGTGTTATAAGTTTGACGTGTCTGTATGTCTATCGCCTCATAGCTTCCAAACGGATGAACCGATTTTAATTTGTTTTTTTTTTGTATGAAAGGAAATTTTAAATTTAGATAATTATTAAAACAAGCTTTATTATGGTTCTTGTTACCAATCATAACGAACATCCTATTATGTAATGCTCAGGCGTTCAAACTCGTGACAAGCTAAAGTAGATTTTTTTTAACTAAACTAGAAAGATTATTTATTTTATTTATTGTTTTTAAATGTCTGGTACGCAGAATCCTGTGGTGCGGTTCTGAAAAAATAAAAATAGTGAATTGCCTATCATTCGTCAGAACACGGTTAGAGCTATGTGTCGTGATCGAGTTGCATTCGAGAATAAAACAAGTAGGAACAGCACTATTGAGTGTCGAACTTGTTATAGCAGACTCAGAAAGAGGGTAGACCGTTTCGTTTGCCAATCACTACTTACTGGCAAAACTTCAGCTAATGCCGTGATCATGGCGCTTGCAACAGCGTCAATATATCGAGAAACTCAAAAACAGTAAAATCATGGTATGTTACCCGTTTCAGTTTTAATATTGTTAAAAACCATGATATTTTGTAAAGTTATATCTAAATTATTACTGTGGTTTTGTTTGATTCATAGTCAAAATAAAATTCTTGTTGAGGCAGGTAAAAGTGTCTTGACCCTACAGCCGACATGGATATGGTGTCGACGAAAATATTGAATGGTACATAGACGACGAATATTAATTATTTAGTACTGATTAAGCGGATTTTTTAAGTAGGTTGACGAGGTTTGTCTTCATATTATAAGATTTTTTTTTTAAATTAATTATGAAAGATACAATATTATATGAAATTGATGAAATGCTACAGCAAGTATACAGATGTGATGTTTGAACCAGTTATTTTACCTTACCTATATGTTTTGAGTAATTCAATCAACTTCATATTTTATCTATTCAGACTATCGATACCGCCCAATTAAGCGATTATTATATTCGACTTGCAACCTAATTAAGCTATAGATAACGGTTATGATCATTATGAGTCCAAAACATGAATGATTGACCGAATGAACAGTTATAAGAAAATATAGATTTCAAAAACTACTTGGTTGTGTCTTTTTGATGACGAAGATCCTATGGCTACCTTGCAGGCCCTTCATCAGTTCAGCTCTTTTTTTACACAAAATCACATTACATCATCAAGTATTTATACTTAGATGAAAAATATCAGCTCTTGAAGGTCTGCGAAGGACTACCAAATATAATGCTGCGTCTCAATGTTTGTTACAAACAGGAAAATAATTTAAAAAATTTAAACAGTAACTGATATTACGTAAGTACGTTTGGCAGAGCACACCGCATAATAAGTACTTAGTTCAGTAGTAAGAAACTGTCGCTTCAAGCGCAGGCTTGAAGCGACAATTTGCCAGTGTCGAGTCAAATAAAATTATAAAGTGAAAAATATGTTACTCAGTCAAACGCCATATTGCAGCCAGAGCTAAAAAGTACTCTTACCTTGAAATTTCATTTTGTAGCGTTATCCCACGCTACAAAATGGAATGTCAAAGTCAATCAAATTACATATTTATTATTTATTTGTTTGATTTTTGTAATGGCTGGATGGAAAACAGTTTCACAATAATATTTGATATGAATTTATCATGTGGAATCACCAGAAAAAAAACTAAAACAAAAGATTAGCCATTGGGCAATAGATGCCGTCTGCCGAGCAAGTTGAAAAATATTTAATTTAATAAAAATATAAACGAAAAACCTTTCATTAAGACTCAAAAGACTAAACATATAAAGCTAACGTATCACGATGATTAATTCTTTAAGCCACCCCGGAGGTAGATTTTACAAAGCTTAGGTACTTACGTCTTGTTTTCATAATTAAAAATGAATGCGTCAAAGTGGATTCGGTAGGTACGGCTTCATCCTGTTTCTGTAAGAAATTCATCACGATAATGATGATAAAATAATAAAGTTAAGAAGATTAATTGAGAGGACGCCCAAGTGCCAGTTTTCACTTTTTGAACCATAAGGAAATTACAAATCCGAAGTGATTCGTTATTAGCTTCACCATATTTTTGTATTTCAGAATTAAATTAATTTAGCCAGAACTGAACAAAATTTTCCTTATATCAACAGTTTGATAAAGAAAAAAAAGAATTTTGTATATCAGTTCAGATTCCAAAGTTAATAGCACGACTTACACTTGGTAATAAATCATTGCCTACCCACTGAGCTGCCAGCCAACAATAGAGTACCAGAGAAAGCCATTTTCCAATAGCAACAGGGTCATTGAAAACCTACAATGTCCTTCTGAGTAGGTATTATTTTTGGCGCGAGCGCGATCGGCCGGGAAAACGGCACGTATACAGCCAGTGTGGGATGCGACCTGTTGACGTGAGGCTGGCAACCGCGTTAAAACCTCCTTGCGATAAAGCCTTGTTTTGACTTCGTTGAAAAACCTCCTTGCACGTCTTAGCGGGACTTTCAAATAGGATTTGTTTGAATTAGATCAAACTTTTGTAGTGGCCAGTGTTTACAAGTGATTTTGAATTTGGAATTTGTTTTTGGTAAGTTGGAAGGTAAACAAGTGGTTGATGTTGTAAACAAAATTGCTTATGCAGTAAATATTTATAATTACAATTTTGTAAATACTTGTTAAAACATTTTTGAGATTTATCTTTCTTTTTATTGAATTTAACAATTTAATAGGTTGGGGAGGGTGACGACTCTTGTGAAAATTTGGTGAAATAAATTTCACTCTAATGTAATCTACATTGCAGATGTTTCTAGTATATAAAGAACTCCTTAAATTATTTTATTTTCCATTTCCCTTTATTTTGAGGGATTCTACCACAAAAGGAAACTTTAACCCTTTGTAAGATCATTCGCGTGTCTATCTCGTCACCCGTCACCGTCACCCCATTTTCCACTCTACAGATTGGATTTTAATTCAATATCATTATACAAATTGGTGAATAAAAGACGGAAATTTACAATAGATCACGAGTTTTAAAATAGGGGTATAGCTTTAGGGGCTTAAGTAAGTGCAATATAAACTTGTAGCATTTTAACAAATGTATTTTGTTAAATTTATGAACGTTAAATATAACAATGTCGTGGGCACCGGCATAAGAATGATGGCCCATCTCCTCCGGGGGCGCCGCCGTAGAGCTCGGCCAAATGTCTGACTAAAAGATGGTTAGCAGCGTGTTCTTGGTATAATCAATCTAAAATACTTTATACTGGGCTCGCCAACCCGCCTGCCTAGCGTGGAGAGCATTGGTTAACCCCTGATTGTGTAGGGAGGTATATGTCCTACAGTGGACTTCTCAAGGCCGAAACGAAATGTAATTATACCTATTATACATACTGAAATTGTATATAATTATCTAAACGAATAATATAAGGTTAAAAAAAGGTGATATTGGACAGTTTCCTTGGACTTTACCTTTTTACAAGTAGAAAAAAATACAGTTTTTTATTTTTTGATTATTATAGATAAACCTTAATTTGACCACAATCTCTCCTGAAATGTATGTAATTTACACTTAAGAAAATTTTACTTCGATAAACTAAACCGGAAATAAATGATAGATTCAGGCGTGAATTCGCAGAAATCCAGTCTATTCTACATCATCATCATTTTTGTAGAATCTTGTCAGGGAGAAGTGGGTGCGGAACTAGTAAGCAATATTTGGTTCAATTTAGGTATTTACTAAACCGGAAATTTATAAAATAAACCCTTGGAATTTTAACACTTCCTTGGTAGCTTAACCATAAAATATAAGTAAGTCCTCATATACTATTGATTTTAAATAAAATGGATGGCTCTCAAATTTATGGATCACTTCGTCTGGAACAATAGCCCTTTCACGACATTCATAAACTGAATCACGGTTTTATATGCACATAAAATGACATCATACGGCGCAGGTACCTAATGTTAATGTTTTGTCCAAATGTTGCACGGCATAAAAAAGTACTCTGGAACCCATCATCGCTAAGCCAGCAAATAGCTTTTTTATATAAAACGCCTTTGTATAAATTCCTCTTTGTCTGTCGAATACCTTCATATTTATTCACCGTACTTCAACCTTTCAACCGATTTGGTTGAAATATAGAGTAGTAGGTGAAAGAAATAATTCATTAATTCAAAAAGAAAGAAATAAATAAATAACCTTACAAAACCTAAGTAATCTTAAAAGAAAAAAATCTTATTATTTTGTAATGTAAACGAGTATACTCGAGTATATTAGCAGATATTCGGCTCAAATAAAAAAATATATATGCAAAACTATATAGAAATAGCTTCATCCGTTTGCGAGCTATGATGTCCCAGACAGACAGACACGTCAAACTTATAACACCGCCCTTTTTGTCGGGGGTTAGTTAAAAGTGTAGTATTAGAAACTGAGCGAAAATACTAGGTCGAAATTCAACACACTTTCCATTTCCATTTCTAAACAAATACAACCTTTATGTAAATTAGGGTTTTTGTTTTGGAAATACATTATGTACTTATGATACATAGAAAACACCCAGACCCAAAACCAGAAATTGTAGGTAGAATTACGTATCCACTTGAACGTCCAGTGGTACTGTAGTGCCACAAAACTTTATGCCGACTTACGTCCATGGTACTAGAGTGCCACACGAGTTTTTGGTTTTTTTATTTCGGATTTTCTTTATTTTCTAATAAGACAAGTTGCTAGTGTCAATGTCAGATGTCATTGTCAATAATTATTCTACTAAATTCTTATTAGAAAAACCCATACCTGGCAACAAAAATTATGAAAAAAAAATTATTTTGACAATAAAGTGAGAGAAATTTTCCGCCATTTTCCTATTTTTCGCAAGTTAATTTCTTTATGATTTACTTGTGATATCTGTATTAAAATTAAATATGTTATTGAAAAAACTAGACTCCAACTCCGTTAAAACGGTACCAAAATAATAATTAAATGTTCAGAGGAAGTATTTTAAATAAATTTATCAAAATAGGTCTCCAAATCAGTCTAAAAATGCTACCATCCTATTTTTGATAATTTTTTAGTAAATGAAGATGTAGGTACGATGATTCATATTATTATTCAAATTTATATAATTATAATAAAGAAAATAAATACATTTTTGGTTTTGAAATAGGTTTAGTACTTTTTATGTGATAAATAGTTTTAACGGAAACAACACGGCGTTTTTCACGCTCGGCGCGCGTAACGCGCGCTGGGACGTTAGTCCCTAGTTACGCCGCGGGCGCTGGACGTTAGAGTGGGTATCAATGGTTGGTTATGTCAAGAGCTCTGACACATGTGCCTGAGTGAAGTAGCTGTATATTATAACCATTGTCTAATTCTGCTCATGTTTGGTGAAATAGTTCCTTATAATACTAATGTACCTATACGTCATTGCCAGTTATTCTATGTTACGAGCTATTATCTTTTATATCAAAGGCACACACCCGCATTGAAACAGCTAAGTGGGTTATTGGCCAAACTATCCTTATTAAAATCAAAACCACTTAGTGGACCTACCATAGACGCGCACGAAACGCTTCTCGTATTATTGTATAGTGCGCTAAGGAGTGAGATTCTCTCCTGAAGTCTATTTTTTAGATAACATACAACCCGACCACCTTTAAGACCAATATAGGCTTTTTCTGGGCAAACTTGTTGACCTCGTCTCTGCCTCCTTTTGCTAGACTGTAGTCAAAAGCAAGCCCATAAAATAATACTAGTAATAATAAAAAAAAACCCCAAAATAAATCAAAATGATGGTGATAGTTTCGGGCATGGGACATCCACTGTTGAATATAGGCCTCCTTGTAAAAATAATTGGAACCTACCATGCTATTATAATGCGAGTTGGTGGGTGTGTCAGAACATAACTACCAACGTAAGGGTAGTAGGTAGTAAGGGGTCTTTTTAACTGCGAAATATTCGAACGAGCTACGAAAATTCGAGAGTAATTTTTACTGAATAAAAGTCTACTTCGGCACACATGATTGGACATTCGGTACCCGAAGGCAATGTTCAGTGGCAAAAAATGTCTATTAAAATACGAGAGAGCGAATTTTAATAATGTATTATAATGATAAACATGTTACTTAATTGTGTTAATGCCGCTAAGCTTGAGTTCCGCTGTACACTTAGGTAACATATTTATCATTTTACTTCTCGAGATAAATCTACGCGTTGGCAAGCATCGCGGCAAAAAAACGGCATAACTAAGCGATTTTTAATCTGTTGCTCCCGTTTTAGAGAGAAACAAATAAAAATATCCGTTTATTTAGAATTAAAACATGGTTTTTATAAAATTCAGAGTGCAGGACTTTTCAGTAACAATGTTTGCCTCCAGCGGACGTTATCTAGTTTCATTTCATTTCGTTACTTTTCCGAAAGGAAAAAAAAACGAGTCCGTTTTACTTTTTCTTTTTTTTCACCAGGTTTTTGCCTTCCCCGATCCAATTAGTTGGTTAACTTTTTAACAATTCCACCTTCGAATGTTTTAGGTGTTCGAGCGTAATGTAGCAATTATTTCCGTCCTTGTTAAATTATTAAAATATAATTGTTTGTTTGGGTATTCGACCGAAAGGATAGCTTCGTCAGGAAAATAGGGACTTTTGCTATTGTAATATCGAACATGCTAGTTTATGGCAAAAAAAAAACATATTCGCCTATTTTAATGTTTAAATTAAGAAATTTCACTTTTTACGCTTAGAATCTAAGCGAACCGTAGCAAATTATTGGCGTATTTTAATTAAAATCAATATTAATTTATACTTTTAAAAAACTTAATCAGAAATATTTTTAGCTTTATCACTGGTAAGCTTTGTTACAGGTGGTCAAAATCTTCCGAGTAACTTAAATATTGTGGCTGCAGAGTTTACATTTACATTTTCATTTTACAAGAACAGGAAAACACAAATAAAATATTTTCCTAAAAGTTCCCAGATTTGTCTAATAGATCGTGCCTCGAAAACATTTTTGGAAAAAATCCCATGTGATAAAGGGGAATGAATATGATAAAAATGGAAAACTCTATGTCGACAAGCCGTTCCAATTTTGAGTTTTAAGATTATAATAAATTAGGAAAAATAGATACAGAATCTAGAAGAAAACTGATCATAGATAGGCCGCCTGCTTTCAAATAACACTTACGCCCAAAAGGGTTTTGTAGCTCTACCTAGTAGTGATTACATTATCTTTAGCTCTACCTATCATTTTGGACGTATGCAATGGCAGCTGGGGTCTTCCAATTCATGATCTATGTTCAAAATGAATATGATGAGTGACTCAGCTCTGGAAAAGCAATCTGATTTAAATTGTTGAGTTTTACTCAGCAAGCTTTAATCTGGCGCCAATGCAATTTCATTATGTTAGCAATCATCATTATCCGTACGTCGAATTATTACTTTAGCATCCATTACTTCGCAACGAATAAAACAAGCTCAGTAGTTATAGTTTTCCATAAAAGTTAATGACTAAAGAAATTTATTTATTCATAAAAAAACAGATTTCTTAACCCAGTAGTTTGGAATTTAAATACACCATATTTTGATAAATATTGATTTGAAAAACTATAGTTAAAGTTAAAGTCTTAGATATGTAAAAAAATTCAGAATTAAAAAACTACATATGGATACATCTTTAAGATTTTTCAATTAATTAATTTTCCTTTTAATAACGGGCAGGTATTTTATATAATGCGCTGTTGTGTCTTAAATATTCTCATAACATTACGTACAGTTATATATTTCCCCTTACTCCTCTGTCACTCACCGGCGTAAGATTATTGCCTCCCCTATCTCCTCTCATGGGCGCCGTAGCACCTGGCCATAGGAAATTTACCAAAGATAGGCAACAACTTCTTATAACAAAACACATTAATGCTGCACCTGTCTATCCGCTGTCATGCCTGAGTTCTGGTAAAACCCACTTAGGTCTCACTCATTTCTAATAAATCAATATTTCCGGACAATCCACACAACAACATCTAGCCCCGTGATAAGCTCTAAGCTTGTGTTACGGGTACTAGACATCTGATACACTAAATATAATAAACATACTAATATAGATATTTTTACTATACATATAAAACACCAACCAAGGATAAAGTGCTTAAAGAAAATACAAACAGTGAAATCCTCGGCGAGGATCGAACCCGCTACCTCTTGCACCGCAAGCGGTCATTCGCGCCGCTGAGGCATTTGATGTTGTAGGCCTATAACAAACTGTGGACGACGAAGATAAATTATATTGTAGCTAAAAAGAAAAGCACCCTTTATAAAAACAATATATCCGCCACAAACATAAGCTTTTATCTACTCCCGATAAAAGTCAATTGACACCCTATCTAACTCACCTAAGTGCAAGTTAGTATACCTAGTGTACACAAATCTGTTACGGTGACGCACCAAATGTAAAACAGGTGGAGTTAATGTTAGTGCGATAAGGTCCTATCTGGAGTGCGTGCGATGTCTCGATTTCAGATAAAACTTTACCAACTTGAATTTATTTGATACTTTTAGGGCTTTTCCACTTAGGTGTTTGCAATAAAGTTATAGAGGGTGGCGGGCTTTTCCATTATCGTCTTGAATAAGATTAAGTACCTTCTTTAGTGTCTTTTTATGTAATTTTGGTTGTGAACTATGTTCTGCGAAGGACTCGTAATAAAGTCACGAGCTGAAAGTCTGCCTGTTGCTTTTATGTATGGGTGGTTGTTCCGATCTCTACTAGCTGAATCTGTCAGTAACTTTGTAATTATTTTTTTTTATGCTGGATATTCCTTCATTTGACAACAATCTCACCTGATGTAAAGTAACGATGTGGTCTCTACGATGGGACATGAAGACCTAGTAGGTAAATATAAATAACTATATTGACACTCTATGATCACATAGCACACAAGTCAAGGCACACAATTACAAATCTTAATATATATAAATCTCGTGTCACAATGTTTGTCCTCAATGGACTCTTAAACCACTGAACCGATTATAATAAAATTCGCACACCAGTGCAGTTCGATCCAACTTGAGAGATAGGATGGTTTTTACGGCGAGAAAAATTCGAATAATTTCCGGGAATTTTTATACCCGTGCGACGCCGGGGCGTATGTATATATATTTGTCAGCAAAAGAATGGTGAATTGTTAAATTTCTTAGTAAATCATCAACGGATATTGGAAAATATTATTTTAAATTTAAATTTCAGGATTCTGTGTTTCAGGTAATTAATGGATTTACGACGTCACTCCGTTAAATCGTCAGTAGACGCTGATTGGTTTTATTATAGAACAAAGATGAAGGTTAGGTTTTGTTTGTATATAGAAAATCATACATATATGTAAATCAAAGGCGAGCCAGAATAGTGAGCGAGCCATGGCAGCGGCTATCGAAGCGTTAGAAAGCCTGGTTTTATTATTATTAAATCGTTGAAATTAAAACAAGATGAGATAATTAAATATTTGCCATTCACCAATCAGATAGCAGTGTATTATTTTCCGGGTGCCATTTTTTTTTTAAATAATACACTTATGATCTTAAAATAATACTTACATGCAGCGATTGTTCCATTTGTGGATTATTTTACCTTAAGCAAAATCGTCAGTTCATCAATTAACTAAAAATTACAAACCTACAGCCTACAACCTTGATGATTTTCCGTAAGTTCATCAATTTACTAGGAAATAGATCAATTTACAATTCGTATTATTTCCCGGTGACATTGTAGGGTACATCTCATTATGTGTAGCGATAGTGAAACTATTCTCATTAAGGACCTTTGCCGTACAATGGGTATTGATCCCTGTGTAACATTATATACCTACCACACTTAAACGCTTCAGTTCAGTTCCACCTAAGCGCAACAGAGCGCGATTTCTCAGAATGGGACACATTTGCACTGTTCAGAGGCAGCCAATCGAGAACTATCCTTTTAAAGGAAATAGCGGACATTTCATACGGCAAATAAGCAATCGGTTGAGTACCTTTGTTGTTTTGTGTACAAAACTAACACAGCTTAGGTTGGTAAATATTAAAATAAAGCTTTCTAGATAAAACAGCTTTAGAAGTTTAGATATCCTATAAATAAATAATAAATTATAAATATACCAGATTATCCACACAGGAACAACTAGCGCGTGGTAAGCCTTGAGCTTGTGTTTCGGGAACTAGACATCTGATATACTTAATGTAGTAGGAATACAAATATAGATATTTTTTATCATGCATATAAAGCACCCAGATCAAGGAGAACGTGCGTGCAGGACAAACAAACACTTTAACCCTTGGCGGGAATCGTACCCGCTTCCTTTTGCGCCGCAAGCGGACCTTCGTCGCTGAAAACCAGCGCTGTGCCTGCTCCAGCGCAGTCGCAGCAAATGCTGAGTCGACGACCCTTTTGTGATTCATCTGTGTTTTTATTTTTAATTTAGTAATTTTAACGTGGTCTTGTATGCAGATGTTTCATAATAAACTTTTCTTTCTTTCTTTCTTTCTTTCTTTCTTTCTTCGCCCTTCGCCACTGATGCAGTCTATAAAACTAGGTTACGTTTTTTTGTATACAGCTACGCTGCGTTCACACGGAATCGTGTCTTACTCTGTGAAATATCTTTTTTTTATAGGATTAGGGTTAGTGTAGAGTAGTACAAGAGTAGGAAGTAGTAGTATAGTTTACATATGCATTCGGTTTTAAGATCCGACAAAATCGAATCTACACTGACCACTGACACGGATCCTTTCAGAATCAAATATTGTGTCTTAGTATGAGTATGTAGTACCTACTCTATAGATAACTAAATGTAAGTATTAATGTTTTTATGTTGGATGTTTTGACTTACCTGTTGTGTAACATAACGTAATGGTAAATAAATAAATTGAATGCAAAATCAACCAATCAAATTGAAAAAATCTGATTCGACAGAGTAATAAGACACGACTCCGTCGAAACGCAAGTTTAGGGAACATGAAATATTCTTCTTTACGATCAGATTTTCAATAAACTTTAACGGCATAAAGACATAAACAAGACAAGATATAAAGACAAAATAACAAATTAAATATTTTCTAAGGTAAAGCCTTTCAGAAGGAGAACTTCACAAGTAAAGTTGAAAGTCTTCGTGAAGGCAATTCCGCCGTATATCTGATCCCTTTGTTCATTGTGAGGCGGAAACGGAGGAAAAGTCTAATTAATCTTTTGGTGTACTATGATTATTTTCAAAATATAATGTCGCTATATTTTTCAGTATTGTCAAAGTTTTAATTTAATACAAATTTATCGGACTTTTCAACTGCCGAAAAAACACCGGTTTTTCAGTTTAATGTTTTATTTTCATGTTTGTTCCGTCATAAGTAAACTTTTGATAATTATTTTTTTGCTTAAAATGAGATATATCCCAGGATAGTTTTTCTATGAAAATAAAACGAGTATCTGGTGAAAGCATCTCAGAATAACTAGTACCTACATCCTTTAAATTGTATCGAGTTTTTAATTACTTTCTCGGTTATAGAAACTTTGAGCAGAAGAACACAACTTACCTATGTTGTATTAATTGTATCCTATTTCCTGCTAATATAATAAACGCGAAAGTTTGAAAGTGTTTGATTGTGTTTGTTGCCTTCACAATAATGTAGTTTACATAATAATAATACATAGGCTACTTTTAACCGCGTTATAATGCCGATATTTGCGGGAAAATACAATATTTGCGAGAAAAGCCCGATTCGAGTCACATTTGGCATGGGCATAGCAATTTTCCCAGTAAAGGACATAGCTGTTTAAGGCTTTTTTTACCTCGGGAAAATGTATTATTACGGGGGCAAAGACGCAAACAAGCAGCTAGTGTATAATTTAGTTATGAGCTTAAGGTTTACTAAAAAGTAAAGTATATCCGAAATACTGCAGAAATGTCTTCTTTCTTCCTCAGAAACAAAGTTTCACGAACGAACGAAGTTTCTGTAATTAATTCTTATTCGTTTTCGGATACACACCACCATGATAGTACCGACTACACAGGTACTTCCTACAAACGCTTCTTAGTTTAGGTTTTTGATGTTGTATTTCTAAAATAATCATAATTTTTACTTGGAAATCCTCTTAGAGAAATTAAGTCTGTCAAAAGTGACGAAAAAAGCAAAAATTTCAAATTAATATATATGACGGCAAGACGTCCTGGTTCTTCATTGTAGTGCGTTTGTAGTAGCATAGAATCAACTTAAAATGTCCGATGGCGTGAGCGGGCGCTCGCGCCACTCGATCGCGCGATGTTTACCTGCGGCCGGTACCGGTCGGTGTCAGCCGACCGGTCTGGCAGCCAATCGGGTGCCCGCAGGTGGAGGGGTTGTTTACGAGTTGCACTGCTATTTAAAGTACAGTTCCAATAGTCCGGGAGTCATTCTTTCTTTGGCTTCTGCTCTGTGCAAACGCTCTCAACGAGTTACTAGTTGACATTATCTATATCTTTGTTAAACTGAGCCTCAGATTATTTGTGTGATTGATATTGTTCGATTAATCCCGTAATGAATTACTATTCAATGATATAATCTGTTTAAATCACTATGTCAAAGCTTTCACCTACATATATAATTATTTTTAACAACTTATCGTTTTTGATTTTTTGATCTGATTTTTAACGTACTTTTAAAATTCATAAATTTAATTCGGTATTGTTTTTAGATCGATAACTTTGCTACAGGTTTCTAGGTCTTCATATTCCATATTAGACCACATCGTCGCTTTACATCAGGTGAGATTGTGGTCAAATGAAGGCTTAACTATCAAACAAAAAAATACAGACAGTTTTACCTACAAACATAACTATGCATACAACAGTTATTTTAACATGTAATACATAACATTTTTACATGCCAATGATTTTTGTTGAAGTATGTGAACCTTATTTAAATTATATTATTTTAAATGTACCATATTTCATGCAATAAATAATAATAATTATTATAATTAACGTCAAATATCGAGATAACGGGGTCGTTAAATGTTGGTAAAACAGTGTCTCAGCTCAGTGAGTTATAATCAAAAACTTGAAGCTCGCTTTAACTATAATGTATCTATGTGGTAGTTTCAAAACAACGAACATTTTCGTAAGCTACAATATCATTTATATTAGGTTATGTAACTAGATGCTGATTAGTTTCAGTGTCAGACTAGTTTTAGTTTGTTAATTAGTTCGTGTTAGTTACTTTAATTTGTGGTAAGTAAATACTAAGCTTAAAGCTCACACTTTTACCCAGACCGTAGTAGGGTGACGATTTTCTTTGCAACAAAATAATGTTCCTGAACAAAATACATGTGAAATAGATGTGAAATAGTTATTAAGAATCAAGACTAAAACAGGGTTTTCTTTTGTGGCAAAGTAACAATAACTAAAACAAACGACCGTTTTTAAACATGATATAAACATTGTTTTAAATCCTATAGGTATTTAGTCTATTTTTTTTAAATGCCTTTTTATCCTACGGGTACGAACTCCAACTCTTTGTTTATTGACAGTTTTTTCAACATATACATTTTTGTAAACTCAAAACTAAAAAAGTTGAATATCTCTAAAACTATCAAATATCTTACAACATTCATGGGAGTAAAATCAATGCATAAGATCGCCCTATCGCCCCATCGAAGGATAAGAAAAAAAAGAAAAAGATGGCGGTCGCCACTTGTTTGAACACGTTAATGATAACATCATAGTAGCTCTACCACGAGTTGCCACTTACGAATGTTGGCGATCACAATATGTTGTCACTCCATGCATTTGACAAATTTTTCACCACTAAAATTTTATCTTCATCTGTCAAATGTATAACCAACAGTCGTAAGTAGCAACTAGTGGTAAGGCTACGATCACATGTGTTAAATTTCCTCTCTCTGTCTATTTATAAATGTGTACGAGTTAGCCTTAGCCTAGTTAGATTAGAGTAAAAGAAGTTTAAATTTAGAATCATATGTATATGACAGCGAATCATCTAATCACACTCTTTCATTTGTTTCAGATAAGTGCAGTGTTAATGTGAGTGAAAAGTGTTGTGTAAGTGATGTGCAGTGAGTGCCCGAGTGTGTTCGCTTGATGGCGGCCGATCGGGGCGCTATGCCGCTGAGTTGACAGCGGATGACGGCCGCTTCTCACGCCGCTAGAAGAATCACTGTACCAGGTATTTATATAATTTTATATTTAAAACCATAGAAAACACACGCTAAAATTTCCTCCAGAATCCATGACGGAGCTTGTAAAGCCGCTAAGCTGGATGGTAATGACTTTCGAATGCCAGAAATACTTTAGGCAAAGGTGGCCACGGCTTGGTGGTATGATAGATAATGTTTGATCTATGGCTGTTTATAAATTTAGGTTTTTTATATTTAAAATACGTAGGTACTTGATATAATAATATCTAAATGGGGTTTGGTCGTAATGCAGGTACGTGTTTAATTAAAAATTATTTTTCTCGTCTCTTCGTCACTATTTTACCTAGATGGGCCAAGGTCCATTTGATTTGCAATTATTTATGTACCAGTATGTTTAACATCGCCTAAAAGTCTTTAGCAATACTTTTTAGTAGCAATATTATCTATGTGGAGCTGGCAGCACACAATCACACGTTTTTATTCTGATGTATTATGAATCGGGCTATTGCGTCATTGACCGAGCTTCTAAACATACGTGTTACGATCTGTTTACATTAGTAGTTCTAAATTACTTACCTGCTGTGTCGTGAATTGACATCGCTTGATAAATCCAGTGCAGGTAAATACATTTCAAATCTATTTATTATTCAGTCGTTCATATAATCTCAAAATATGATTATGATTTGATTTATTTTGTTAATAAGATTTCCTGAAAGAGAATAAGTAGGTATTGAATAAGTCTACTTCGCACTACCTTTATAGCTTTGTTTGAATCTAGATCTAACAAAACTAAACTGTTTTCTTGAGCTAGGACTGTGGATTTTGTTGCATCATTAAAATAAATAAAACATTTTAGTGACCATTCTCTAATAATAAATTCTGGGCCTTTTTTTCCAAGGTAAGATAAAGTTAGCAAATCGATACCCTATAAGATAAAATGAAAGTTGATAGACTGAAGTTTTCAGACGTCTTTCTTCAATGTTTGGCGGGTAAGGGACAATTTTATTCAACCATGTTACTCTTTATTCATTTGTAAATTATAAAGTGATACTGAAATCCACAAGATCGTAACGATTTGACCATTGGTATTATAACTTTGACTACAATTTCACGTGACGTCAGAGATAAACAAAAAACATAAATTTGGCTGGCCTTGACCTTCACAGCTAAAGAACATTTAGGAATATAATAACCTATGTTTTTTGCGTTTCCATGTTTGCGCTACGTTATTTGTCATCTTGACTTTGACAGTAAACAGGACAAGTGGAAGTGACGTCATGTTCAGCAGAGACAGGCGGTTTTTCGATCACGTTCCGAAATTTGAACAGGCACTTATTCGCGCTGTAACTAGTTTGAAATATTATGTTTAGTGTTATTTTTTAATTACGGTCAGGCGGCGGATGAGCAGAGAGTTTTTCTTATAAGATAATGTTAGTTGTATATCTTTGTGTGTTGTTACTTTGATTTTGTTTGTTGCGGTTTTGTTTGTTTTTGTTCATAGTGTTGTTGTTTTTATATTATGTTTTGTATCCGTGAAAACCTTAATTAAGCTTTCTAGTGTTATATTGATTTGTTACTATGTATTTGTAAGTTTTTGGTAATAAATAATGCTTGTTTTATTTTCATTCTTTACCTCGAAAATTCATGTACATTTTATCTTTATAATCTGTGTGTAACGTTCTATTTGTTTGTGGTTTGAACCTAAGACCAGTGCTATTGTGTGAGCTTTGCATTTAAATAAGGCGCATCGCATTGTGCGCTTTCAAATTACTTACTAATCCCGGATCGAAATCGACTTACTCTAACTTGAGCTATAAGCTAGGTGACTTTCTTTATTTAACTTTTATTGATTAAAATCTAAAATCGAAACGTGACCAACTTGAAGGCGACATCTTTCAAATGAAATTATAAAATTGGGTTTGTAAACGCCGATTTAGGAAAAGGTTGTATCATGAAATCAGGAAAATTTACAAAACATTAAAATTAAATCCATGAAATATATCAAAACCGAATCCCAGAATTCCCAGATACCATACATAAAGAAATATTACTTGACACCAAAAAAATAAAGACTATTTTCGCATACTCGTAGTCGTACCATCTAGCAGATACGTGAAAAGGCTTTGCGTTCACTGAAAGTTCTTAAGAACGTGCAAAGTATGTCTGAATCTCACTCAAACGTATCGAATATGAGTTGATGCCGGATATTTGCTTCGCGTCTATTTATTTGAATTGCAGCTTTAAGCTTAGCGGTAAAAAATAGGAGAATTGTTCGGAAATAATTTGAAAAATATAGGTTTACCCTAGTTTGTATAATCAAAAATAAAAAAGAGCCCCCGAGACGACAATAATTCTCTCATATAATGAACATAAGCTTCAACCAGGTGTGCTTGTGAACTAAGAAAGTTGTATATTACAAAAAAAAACAATATTATAAACGCAAAAGCTTGTGAGGTTGTAACTGTGTGTGTACCTTGGTCACTCAAAAAAAACTTAATGGATTTTGATTAAACTTCACAATAATACAACAATACACAACAAAAACTTTCACAACTTTTTACCGTTAGGATACCAAATTTCGAAAATCTATTATTAACGCAACGCCGCGCGCGGACATATTAATACAATTAAAATTCACATGTCTAAATCTAATAAATTTATGATTTTTTGTAAGTTAGTAATAAAGTGTTAGGTCTCCTTTGTCTGTAGGTGTGTAATGTGTTAAATAAAAAAAAAAAGATTCCGACGCGACAATACAAAGGACAACAACATTAGAATTCTTTACTTTATGTCTACATTAGTTAATTTGAGTACTTACATTTCATTGCGTCCTTTGCCATAAAACGGTACCCACGAAGGCACCACGGCTAATGGCTTTGAATCAATGAAATCCTGAAAGTATTCCATGGAACGTCTCGTAAAACCTAGGAACAGTAAAATCTGCCTGTCGTTAATATAAAACGTCTGTATTATTGTTTTAAGGTGTTATTTATGAGTGATATAATCACCAAGTTCCAGATGTTATTGAAAGGGTTTCTGACATTTTGTATGGAGCTTAACATTCTTCCAAAATTCTGAAACCCCAAGATTCTATAAGTTTATTTAACAGCTCGTTTCGAAGCTAATCATTGCATAATAGTCAGCTATGAGAATCGAGAGAGAGCATCTGCTTAGACCTCACTGCAAATCAGATGTCTTTTTACAACTTATGCCATAATAGTGCTTCTACTCTCGAACACTAATAATTTTACGGGTCATGTCATGAATCACGGTATAATGGATTAGGTTATGTAAATAGGTGTGAACGACCATAAAGATTACATTTCAGTAATTTGCATAGAGGCAGTGACTCTCTGAGTCTATGCCACAGGTGTCTCTATATCTATATGTTTAGAAAAATATAGATGAACTCTCTTATGATTAATTAGCAACGCCAACATAAATTTGGACACTTTCTTTAGGTAAGTATATTAACTAATGTCAATGTGTTCGTTACTTATAGAAATATTGCTTGTAGGTCATCATCATTATTATAAGAAGCATCCATAGTTACGTCCCCACAGCTGGGACAGGGGGGAAATAGGGGCTTTTCTATTGACGAAAGAGATTAGCCTTAATTCACCACGCGGGCCAAATGTGGGTTGGTGAATGTCATATGTTCTTCAAACTGTTCCAAGTAGTTGCTATCCAATCCTACGTTTGTCACTACAAATGCTCGTTATCACCTATCGACAGACATTCTGCGTGTTTTGTTTTTGTAGGATATTACCACATATTTTTATCTAATCCGAGTACAAATTTGCATAATCTTCTTTCAGTCCTTAATAGCGTGCTAGGTGGGTGGTGCGGAATACGACGCAATACAGGGTTGATAGTGGCAGTGCAATGAACTCTATCAAAGCGATTTTTGTACCGTAATTGTGAGAATGCAATGAAGATGTGCTATAAACAGAGAATTATAAACAGCGCTAAAAATATGGCACCCCTGACCCCGTCAAGCAGGGGTTTTTAACCTACTTGATGCCATAAAATTTAATTTCCCGAGTTAACTGCAAAACCCGATTAAAGTTAATTAAGCTGAAAATCCCGTGAGTAAATAATATTTATAATGAGTGACGGTGGCGTAGTTAAAAAAGTTAATTTGATACATAATAATAAAACATAATTCAAATTAACACACACGCACAAAATTACGTTTAGCTAAAAGTTTCACGGCGCATAAATCAAAACTAATTATTCTCCATGATTTACTCGTAATTATTCGTAATCCTATTAAAACTACGCCTCGTGTACGTCAAAGCTCTTACAACTTATCGGTGGGGTGTGGTTGTGGTACAAGCGAAAGATATTTTCTTTTTAAGATTTATAAAGGGTATTATAATACCGATTTAACCGTTTTTGCGAAGCAGCGTTGAAATATCGGTAAACTTATAATCCTGGTATGACCTGTTATAAGTCTTTCTACTGTTAAAAGCCAGGACTGCGAAAAAAAATATTTACAGTCATAAAACAATATTTTGAATAGTGCTCTCAGCAATATACAATTTAAAAGTATTCAATGCAAGTCTTTTTATGCATCATTGTCACTTACGCGATTTCAGTTAAAATGAAGCGATTGGCTTCATAGATTTCTTAAAATTTTGCATTTAATAAAAATAAAGTTAATCATTCGACTTATGTACATGGCTATGTACTTATTGAGAGGGTAAAATTTTGTTTAACTTTTAGGTTATAAAATATGAGTAAAAAAAGCACGAAATTATTTAACCAATTTACCTTAAAAATCCAATTTATTTTAAAAATCTCTGCTGAAATTCGCTTTTATGAACCCAACTCACATTCACTTTTGTTAAAACAATAGTTGGTATTTCAAAACGTATAATGGAAAAAATATTGTTGTGTGCACAAATATTTTACTGAGACGCAAAATGGCGTTCAACTGAATAACATCTAGTATTTCACTTTATAATTTTATTTAACTCGACACTGGCAAATTGTCGCTTTAAGCGCAAAGTCCAATTACAAGAAACTGAAATATTTTACTAGACAATATAATGTAGAATGCCCGAAAATACTATAAATATAATCATAAAAAAGGCGTGATGTTAAAAAAAATGGCATTAAAAAAGATATTCGGTTTAGTGCGTCTGTTAACCCGTTAAAAATTATTGGACGCCCATTTTTTGCTTAATCAATTTAATAAAAAAGTGACAAGAATTAAGATATAGTATTCCGCAGTGGGGAATATTAGTATATTTTGCTCGAAAGTATTACATCACGCGAAACTGCAATACACTGTATCATCTTGATTTTTCGTTTACAAGAAAAAAAGCGAACCTTCGCTTCCGGTGGTAATCGAACATCTTGGTTCGATTACCACCGAGTGTCAGCTTTTGTATGTGTTCTGCAGACGTTCTTTTGGGTGTTTAACATGCGTCAACGGTGCATATTTTAAAATTTCTTATCAAGTTATAGTCTATAGTACATTTGCCATGATATTTTTTTATCTTAGTAAATAATCCATATTACTAAATGAAATTTTAAATTAGTATGTATACCCAAATTATTTTTTTATATATATTTTCATATTGCTTAATACGGGGATAGATATTGCTGTGTGAATGAATAGTCCGGAAATTTTTTTTTTTGATCGCTTACTTTCTTACCAGGACCCTTTTTTGATAAGCTTCAACGTAGCACAGAAGACGTTGCAATATTATTACCTACACGTTTGATTAAGAATCGGGCTGTGTCGTTATAAATTTCATCTTTATTAGAAACGTAGAAAACTCGTAAAGTAACATTGCACGTTTTGCCTGGGCTTAGGTGTGTATCTATAGGGCTAGTGCATTGGTTTAGTATTATAAGCTTATGTTTTCTGATAAGAAAGAAAGACTGCCAAAGTCAAAAGAAAGACAACTACCAACCTATTAAATTTAAGTCAAAGAGTTATCTTATATCTACATAGATTATCTGTATCTATGTAGGTATCCACTTAGTCAAAAATATAAATGCCATAATTTGTAGATACGGACTTATTATATTATTAAATGCTAATTTTTGATATTCTAAATTTGTGTAGAACCGCTAAACCAACCTCGCCACTGCGTCATCGCTTTAATTTCTTCACTTCTAACTACAAGTTACGCCTCGTACTAGCGATATCTAGTAGAACATCCTTGGACTATTCTACTCTACTCCCATAGCTAATTTTAAACTTATGAAAACAACACTTCAACCTGTAATGCGTGAGGTCGGAATATACTTTTAATCGATAATACACCAACTGTGCTGTGACCACACATTTAGTGCTTTTAGCGTCGATGTATGTTGCGAGCTATATAATATGCAGTATACATTTATTCCACGTTGTTTATAGTTTTATAGGTAATTTCATACACAAGTTCTCACATGAATCATTTTTCATAAAGTCTAACATAAAGAAATATATTATTTTTCGACGTATTTTCATTAAACATGCATAAAAAGTTTCCCAGAACTTCCAAATGAAACTCAAAGTACAGAGATGATTTGAAACGTGGAATCTGACACTGGAACGTGGGATTTCCTGCGCGAAAACGAATAAGTTTCACTGAATTTATAAGGAAAGAAACTCAGGAAGCAAATGATCGAAGTTATCGATAATTTTGCAATATACAAACTGTAATAATGATTGAAACTGTTCAAGAGTTTGACCAATATAGACTAACTAGAAAACCAATAAACCAATAGATAAAAAGTCATTATTTTATTAACGAAACTACCTTTTCACTCCGCGGCGTTGCCCGTGTGTAAAAAGTCTATAGCCTACCTCGATAAATAGGTTTCTAAAGGTGAAATATTAGATTAATTCATGATTTCCGGCACAATGTACAAATTGTTTGAGACATAAATGAAATGAATAATTTTTCATATCTCTAGTTCCTGAGATAAGCGCTTTTAAACAAATAAACAAACTCTTCTGCTTTATAATAAAAATATAGAGTTACCGAATGAAAACTTCCAATAAAATATTGCGGACCATATACAGAACTAACCTTAGAGATAGATAGATCGCAATAGAGTGGCCGCTCCCGCGAGTCCAATTATTTTCAGTTTTACAACAAAAGAATTGATTGAATGACTTAGGTCCTTTTGGTTCCGCGAAACGTGAGTTTGTTGCTGATTTTACAGAACAAACTTGATTGATGAATTGTAAGCTCAGGCAACAGTCGATAACAAAAGTTCCAACGAAATACTTCGAATTTGCCTACTTTCTAGTTGTTTTGGAAGGTAAGAACAACAGCAAAATTGCTCTGAATTTTTAACTACGTCATTGAGGTTTATTATTGTAAAGAAGTATGAAATTATGAAGAGTGACTCTAATAATGGGTAATTGTTTACATTTGGTTAATGACTATTGTTGGAATACAAATTTCATCCGGATAAATAATTAGGTACCTATATTAAAGGAAACTGGGTTTTACTCACGTGGATAAGTAACGAAATTATGACCACTATTCACCTACTGCTTTAGACACCTACCTAAAACCTTTAAAAAATCACCTTGAACCTGGCATTAGTTTCACCCATTTTTAACCCCCCACCAAAAAAGAGGGGTGTTATAAGTTTGACGTGTCTGTCTGTCTTGGACATCATAGCTCCCGAACGGATGGAACGATTTTAACTTAGTTTTCTTTTGTATGAAAGGTGTGTGTTCTTAGACATGTTTCATGAAAATCGGTTGTGCCGTTTAAAAGTTATGGGGGTTAGAGTCGGGAAGGAAAACCGAAATTCTGCCATTGGAATCGGAGTTTTTTCTTAATTTTTAAATTGTTTTTTTTTCATAAATAAAAAGAATTCAACAAAAAGCTGCATAGACATGAGTTAAACACACCTAAATAATCTCAACACGACAGACTTATTAAAATTCCATTCGCAAAAAGCCAATATTCATCCCATCCGAGATACCTGAACACGTAGGTACATAAAAGATAAACTCTTAACCTTAAATTTTCCACCCTTTTCCAAAGTTTCCTCGCATAAACCGAAGGGAACAACTCTTATGAACTACCAAGGAATACGAAATCATCGAAAAGGCCCAAGAGGTTTGTGCTACGCCGGGTCCAGACGGGCGTAACGTGTAACGTAACGCGAATCCTACGTAGGAGCGCTTCATGTAACGTTCGCGCCGGCGTTCGGGCTGAAACATCGGCTGTGGCTTTTTGTTCGAACATTAACACGTTTGGTTCGTGTGACGAACTTGAACACGTATCGCAGCCTTATTATGTGCATTAGTTATTATTTTCTTACACAATAGTTCCGCTGTAACTCAACGGCCTAGCCACTTAAAAGCCATGCAATTGAAACTATTAATTTCTAATAAGCCCCAAGTACATCATATCCTGTGAATTTGGTGCTTCTAGTATATTCCAAACGCAAGTAAGTTAGGGTTTAAAAACTGACGAAATGTTTTAGGAAGAGGTAGGTAGTGCCCGTAGGCTTCGCTTGCTTCGTATTGGGGGTTCTACCGTACCGACAGATTAGTTTGCTTGCTAATGGCATATTTGTTGAAACTAAGAGCGGTGACAAATAGATTCGCATTCAAAATTTGTTTTGATTTCGTGTGTCGTCCAAACTGTTGAAGCTAAATTACACGTAATCTTACATTACAGCCGTTTGGAGTCGGCTCTATGTGCCGGTCTAGAGAGTACCGGGGAGACCGAAAAACCCACTTTGTCAAACTATCCAATATGATTTATAGTAATACGTGTAGTGCTTAGTATAGGAAATATTATACCCCATGGCATTGTAATGGAAAGATTGGGCGGCTGAGTTTGTGTTTTCGTAATATTGTTTTCGAATAACGCTATAAATCGATCGCTGTTCGGCTTCGTCCAATTTTATTTAAATCTCAGATAAGATTTCTGCGCCTTATAGATAAGTAGCAATTATAATTGATGATGAAATTTCTAAATTTAGTTGTTGCGTAGTCATGCATAGTTTGTAATATTTACTTATCTATTTATTCAATAAACATGATTTATCTATCTACGAATATCTTGAAATTATCGCATCTTATCTGTTGCAAAATATTCTAAATCTCAGGATGACTATTATATTTTCCTTTAAAACGAATATGTTTTCCTTAAACTTACAAACTGTGATTTCTAGTTAATTATTTCCCACTGTGCACGAATACTTTTTTAAATTTAAATAAATTTTGAGCACACGACTGCTTTTAACTAAGGCCCAGAGGCGAGTTCGATTTGGCATAACTATACGTTCTGAAAACTTGTATGAAATTAATTCTCAACTCAATACATTACACAATTTTATTTACATGTACATAAATGAATGTATAAAAATACCTATATTTTATTATTGTAAAAAACATTACGAGATTGAAATCGTTTTATCGTGAACCAGCGCTGTTATTTGATCAGCTTCGACGTGGGATGGAAGGTTGCAATATTATTATGTTCCTACCTCTTCGATTTATAAATATTGCTTTGTCAGAACCGTAGAAGACTTTAGAATAGAACAAATAATGCTTTTACGATCTGCTTACGAGTGCGCTAACATATTATGTTTAAGATGAAGCGTGGATCTAGCTTATGTATATAGTTTCAGATTTTGCTGTGACAGGCGAAACACGTACGAGAAGGTACAGAACAAGTCGTAATTAAAAATATATATATTAAAGTCACGCTTTTAAAATGGCGTTGCTACAAAATTAACATTTGAGTACATAATTTCAGCTCCATCGGAAACCGGGAGCTGGTCGAAATTTTATTTATTTCCAAAAACAATTTGACATTTATCTAGATTTTATTATTATTTGCTTCATGTTCTGCAGATAATATTTTTTCTAGATTATCCCAAGTCCCTCCAAATAGATGCACTCATTATTAAAACTTCAACTAAGTATCCATTTGAAATGGAGTTCTGGAACATTTTGCTTTGAGCTAGTTAATTGCAGTCAGACTACTAGCATCGACGTCGTATTCAAAGTTTAATTTGAACTCAAACTATTCCCTCAACTCAAAGCTAGGTAAAGAAAGCTTCAGTTTCATAGCAAAAAATATAAATTAATTAAGTATCTCTTTTAATAGACTTTTGAATTTTTTAATAGTTCAGTGGTAAAATATACGTTATTTTCTGAAGCCAATGCATTAACGCCATTGTGGCAGTACTGTTAATACAATTTGTGCTGAATGATAAATTGAATTCGTATTTCGAAACCTCTCTGAAGGATTTAAACATAAATAAACGAATTGCGGGTTGGGATATTTTAAATTTAAAACGGAATCCACGAATCATCGTACTTATCGTACGTATTAATTTATCGTACGATACTAATAACGTTTCAAAGTTAAAAATCAAATATTGATGTCTTTAATAGAAACTTATCATAATCAACGTTTACTACTTATTAAAATAATTATAATCAGGCAATACGTAAACTATTATAAAATTGATGTAAGTTAAAGCATGAACATAATAAGATTCTCTAAACATACGATCTCAACAATTTTTAAGTGGAATTTTCACTTCGCACCTCCTTGACAAAAACGTTTCCAGTTTTTGTCAAGGAATGGGTGCAAAATGTGAAACAGTGTTACTCACTTAATGCCCATTTAAATAGGAATCAATATATTGCACGAGATCTAGCATGTTTAACATAATCTCCCCGTGAACAAAGACTGTTCATGTCTTGTGACCGCCTTACATGCAGTTATGTGTATATGATGAGCTATGTTGACTGACGTAAGTTTTGCAGGGTTGCCAATAACCAGCAAAATTATACTGCAGTCTTTTTTTTTACAAAACATTAACTGTCATGTATCCTAGTAGTGGCATCCCTTTTTAGTTTTAATTTCTAATAGATCAACAACAACAACAACCTAATCATAAATATTATGCTTTTCTAAAAGTTAATTTTTCTAGTTAATAACACCTACGTACATGATGTTTTTTAAATTGTGTTTTATAAGTATCCAAACGCAGATGTAATTAAAATATATATACATTATATCTATGCTTTAAAGCGAACGGTTAGGATTTAGATAATACGAGTATTCACGACTGTCTTTACAACGCACCCACACAGTCTAGCCAAAAGTTCTGATCGGCTAGTGTACGTGCAAAAAGCTATACAATCAAACTTTCGTCAGTAAAAAAATATATATTTGAGTTTTGAATTTATTGAGGTAGCTTAGCTGTTACAGTTCTCCCAATAAAATAAAATTTACTAAACAATTTATTTTCAACATAAACGTAGCTCGAAGTTACTTTTTATTCAATTTACACCATGCCATGGGAAAGTCCAAGGGAAAATGGCAGAAAAATAAGATTCCAGAAAGTAATCAATTGCAAATGTACAGCTAGAGCATTTAATGTAATTTATTGCAGCTAGCAACCCTAGGCTACATCCCTCATTGCATTATCCGAGTCGTGTCTCCGGAGGCTCACATCTATCGATATCGGAGTGCACGGTAATCCGAGTCGAGCTGGAACGATGTAGACATAATTTATTCTATGTATGACCTGTGCAATTGTGATTTAATCTTTGTCTATGAAACTATTTTCTGTCTCCCGTAGTACTGTCGATATTTTTAACTCTCGAAGCAAAAAAAAAGGGTCATTTAAGTTTGACGTGTCTCTCTGTAAAAGGCACTAAAGCTCCCGAACGGGTGAAGCGATTTCAATTTAGTAAGGTAAGTTTTACGCGAACTTTCTTGGTCAGGTTTGATGAAAATCGGTTGTACAATTTAAAAATGACGGGTGAAAGTAGGATAGATAAACCGAATACCTGCTAATATACTTGAGTAAGGTCTCAAATGAAAGGGCATCATTGTACATTACAAAATAATATATGACTTTAAATTTTAAGGAAATAAAATTTTGGAAGCAGGCTTCTTTTTAATTTTATATTTAGATTTTTGAAACAAATTCTTCATACGAACAAGGAATACTGAAAAATATGAATATTTAATAAGTTTCTTATTTGGCAGAGAAGGCATTCACCATGTGTTGCAACTTCATCCAAATCCTCTACTTACCTTACGGACGTATTAATTAAAACTTATTATTATACTCATTAGAAAGGCATGGTTTCTTCATATTTTAAACATATCTCATTCCCCTTAATCAGTTTCGAAGTACAAGGTCATATAATCCATACTAAAAATAAAAAGGTAACTCTGCCTGTCCGGCTTTCAAACAAAGACTATTTAACCGATTTCAATGAAATTTGGTTTGGTAAAAAGTAGAAGCGTTGTAAAGTATTAATTTAGGAATGTCGTTCCACGGAAAAATATTAAAACAAGCAGCGGTGCTACCCACCGCTGGGCACTGCTTTAATGCGTATTTTATGTAACTGTCGATAAGTGCAATACCTATATAGTATATTTACAATAAATTGACCCAAAATACTGCACGACCTAGTAACCAAACATGCCCATGCCTAAACACTGAAACCGCATAGAATTACGCCATTATAATTTATCCATCATCGGCCATTAAAACCGTGTTTGCTGTTAATCCTCGTATAGTAAAGTGCTCTCACTGGCTTATTTCCATGCATTATAATCCATCTTTATCCAGCGATAATTGCCCTGCCGAGTGCACACGACCATAATGAAGTGGATTATAATTAAACGTACCTACTACGTAGACATTCAATCGACTTTTCGACTACCTTTAAACAATGCCTGACTAATGGGGAGAAAGCCCATGTTGCTATAGTAAGGCTTTTTGAAGATCATAATATAAATACAGGTAAAATACAAGATTGAGAGAGGCGTGTAATTTTATGTAGTTTTTTTAAGCATAAATAAATTAAATTAGGCTTGATAAATTGTTAATATACATTTATAACTATCTAAATTCAGTATTCAGTACTCATAATTTTGTTGTTTGCTTACACAAAACTTAGACTACATCTATAGGTAGCAGCCCTGGTGGGGTTGCGTCGACACCAATCTGCCCCACTATTTCGAAAATGGGGGTGGAATATGCGGTCGTAAAATAGGTGTCGACAGAGCCCCCCTAGTGGGGCGCCCTTGGTGGGGGCAAGCGAAATAATTAAAACAAACGAGAATGTGTTTGAACGAAAATCGAATATTCTCGAATTTGGTGAAGATCTGAGGTAGAAACACTCACTGGGCATGCACATGAAAAAATAGTTTTACCTATAAAGAGGGTTGCTTTGGCAATAATAAATACTTATCGTAGGTATCCTTAAAAAATAGGTTGTATTATCTTTGACTGTCTCAGTGGCGCCGTGGGCGAAGGTCTGCCCGCTTCCGGCGCAACCGGTAGCTGTTTCGATTTCTTCTGAGGGGCCACTGTCTATGTCGTTCTATTTCTTTCCTGTCCATCCAAAGGTTGCCTGGAAGGGATCGCTCACAACGATGCCGCCCTTTGTACTCCAATGTATTGTCTTGTTATTGTTTGTAGTTTGTATTTTATTTGTGTACAATAAAGAGTTATCTATATTATTAGAAACTAATACTACTATAATATATATATAATATATATTATAAAGTTTCTATGTATGTCTATGATATTTAGTATATTAGATGCCTAGTACCCGTAACACAAGGTTAGAGATTACCATAGGGCTAGCACGTTGTTGTGTTGTGATGATTGTCCGGAAATATAGGAGTTCTTCTCAGCAGATGATGTCTGCCGATGCATCAGTCGCGATTCAAGTCAAGCATTTTGTTCACATTTTTGATAACATCAAATAACTACTGATATTACTTGTTAGTTGTAATTAAATGCAGTCAAATTTTTTCAACTATAATCTTTTTATTGATGTATCCTCGAAATAAAAAAAATTAATGTTATTTTTTATATTTATCTATACGAAGGCATGCGTAAGTAATAATAATCATTATCATTATCAAAAACATAAACATTTTTCACATTGTCATGCAGAATGTAGAAATATTATTATCTTATCAAATGTTCAACATTCATCGGTAATTTATTCTATAATTGGGTTCTACTAGTAATATATTTTTTTATTTACCGTATAAATTTATAATTTTTGACAAGGTAGAAATGGTTATTGGAAAAAATATTATAAAACTATCCGTACCATATAAAAATGTTGCTGCTTTGGATATAGTTATTTATATTTCAATTTAAATTGATATTATTTCCTTTTATTACATTATTTAAATTGAAATATAAATAACTAAATCCAAAACAGCAACATTTTTATATGGAAACCTTGTTTAAAATAATAAATTTACACGTTAAATAAAAAAAAATGTTTGTAGTTAGTATGAAAATAATGTTATTACTATTCTATGCTAACACCTAAAGTAAACCTCACTCTAGATATGATATTTGAGTGTTATTACAGTGTCACTGGCTAGATTTCAGGCAAGATGTCTTCTGAAGCGGAAAGTGATTTGCTCCAATTGTTACGTAGAATAGCAGAAGAACAAAATTATAAAAATTGTGGTATAAAAGTGTCGCCACTGTCGACCGGAGGAGCCAACTACTCATCTCTTCTATACACCGCTGAAATTACTAGCCCCAATAAGGTGGATCTACATCTCTTCATCAAAGAGTTAGCTATAAGCAAAGCTTTCCAAGAAGCATTCACTTGCAGTATAACTGAGAAAGAAAAAACATTTTATACAATTATACAGCAATTGTACAAAAATATTGAGAAGAAACATCATGTTCCAGAAGAACATTGTTTGAAACTTCCAAGATACTTTGGTGTTGAGCGAAGTTCGTGTAAAGAACTATTGGTAATCGAAAACATTGCTGCTAGAGGGTATTTATCCTTCGACAGGTTTACAAGCATGGATTGGGAGTATGCAAGTAAATCAGTTACAGAGCTAGCAAAGTTACATGCTCTTTCAGTCGCCTTAAAAATGTATTATCCGGATGAATTAAAACGTATTAGCCAAAAGTATTTTGTCGATGAGATGTCAAGAGAAATATTTGATGCTATTTGGTTTCCAGCATTTAAACATGCTCTCAGTGTAATTGATGGCGAGACCAAGGCCAAATTTCAGAAGTATTTTGATAAACGCGACATATTTTCGACATTTATAGAATATAAAAAATCTTGCACATTTAAGTTGGTCGTGCACGGTGATTACAGGCCGAGTAATTTTATGCACAAGTATTTGGAGGTAAGAAAATCTTAGGCTTTAGACGGCTATTTTAATTGACCCCACCTCATTTAATTGTTTAGCGTCGCTTTGGGATATTTTAATATTTAAGGCTTAAAAATAGCCTCATATTTAAAAAGCCTATATTAGTTGAAATAATTGTTTTCAGGACAACAGCGTTGAAATGATCATACTAGACTACCAGACAATGTCCATAGGAAGTCCAATATCTGACTTGCTCACATTGGTCGCCATGGCGACTGACAAACCATTCAGGGACCAATATTACGACAAACTCATTAAATTCTACTACATTCAACTGAGTGAGGCTTTACGCAGACTGGATATAGATCCTGAAAAGACTTATTCGAAAGACGAGTACTATGCTGATCTCAAACAGGTTTGTTCTGCAAGTTGTAGAGCCAATGAAATATTAATGAACGCGCATAGTTCAATCTTAATTTTTTAGACTATGCAAAATAGATAGCATGAATTTTGTCTCTTCCTATACACAAATTTCAAAGTGAGTGTCAAGGACGAATGCTAATGACATTTTATCTTATATAGGATTAGTTGAATATTTCACATACGGGACAGAAATCGATTTATGCCTATAATAGCCAGGCTAACTAATAAAATTAGGCTTACTAATTAATAAATGCTCATATAACATATGAATTTATACTATATAATACATAGTATATGAACCAGTACTTTTTCTAGGTCGGTCATTTTCTTTTGTTTTTTTGGCGAAGTAACAATAACCAATCTTATCATTTATATTCACTAAAAATATTACTGAAACTTTGATCAGATATCTTTTTCGTATACCAAATGATTCTACATATTATAAATGTTGTTGTATGTTTGGAGAAACAAATAACGACATCCTGTTCTATTCTATTCTAATAGGTATTGCACAATAGTTGAATATATAGATTTGTGTTGATTCTAGAAACTTCCTATGGGCCTAATACTGTCTGTGTTCGGGCTTCCGATCATCACAGTGGAGGCAGACAAGGCGCCCGAACTAAAGCCTGAGATGACGTTTGACAGTTTCGCTGTCAAGGAGCTTGGACCACTCTACGCCGACAGGATGCGAGATATGGTCAACGACTATATCCAATGGGGAGTGCTTACTGATTGACCTCAATTAATCCAAAGATTACGATAAATATAATTAATTTTCATAAAAACAATGTAACAAAACTATAGTATCAATAAAATAGCATGCAACTGTTTTACAAAATTAATCAATAAGTCAATATAAATAAGAAATAACAATGTCAAGTTCAATTATGTAAAATTAATTAAGGTCCAAGTTTATCCGTCATAAAATTAATAATGTTATGATAGCATTTGTTTGTCTATCATTTTTCCAATTTAGTCCTGAACATAGTATGGTTAAGTTTTTTTAAGGATTTCGGAATTTTACAATAGATTTAACGTACACGACATACAAGATACGAGAGTTTTAGCTCCGATGACAATTTTTCTGTGAGATTTTTGACTAGCGCATTTTTGTTTCATTAGTCTACCCCTAGAAAGTTACACAACTGATTCACGAGAAAAAGTTTTGAGAGTGTTATGAATACGTCAATATTTGTTTTGGTTTAATTAAAACATAATGGTGATAATTCTTGTATTATTTTCTTCATCTTGCACAGTAAACAAGTACTTCTATCTATTACTACTACATAATCTACGAGCTATATCCGATAACATAATCATTTGACCTTATTAGGGTAAACGTAAGAGCTTCGTTGACAGGACTAACAACACAAATCGCATAAACGCGACTGCGCATATACCTATCATAAATTAATACACAACAATTATAATTTTTAAGTATTCTTATGTTGCTCAATGTTAGTCGTTTCATCAAGAGAAATCCAATGATGTAACATTTGACAATTTCGGTTAGTTACGAAAGTGTATACTAAGATAAGATAGATAAGTTCAGACACATAGATTATGGTCAACATATAAACTTCCTTCGCAATTAGCCCGACTCGACTAGGTGTTTGTAATATAAATATTCGCACCCAGCACTAAGCTAATGCCTAAGTTATTCATAATTTGACATAAGTTTTTAATTAAAATATAAATTCGACCTAGATATCCATGGACATCTTCATTCGCTTGGTACAAGAAACCTTTATAAAAAAAACTGATAAACCTATTGTTGCAGTTCTATCAATTTACTCTTATGAAATGCCTATATATTTAATTGAATCTTATTTTGCTGCCTTTTCATTTAAAAATATATATTTTATAGAAAAATCTTATATATATTCTCGTGTCACAGTTTTCGATCCCGTACTCCTCCAAAACGGCTTGACCGATTCTCATGAAATTTTGTGGGCATATTGATTAGGTCTGATAATCTAACAATGTTTGCTGGGGTCAGCTAGTATATTATATATTTTAAGTTTTAATGATTTTCTAATAAGTGAAAACCTCACTTTTAAGGTTAATATAATTATATTAATTCTTATCCTGTGTGCGAAGGTGTCCTTTTTTTAGGCTGTTCAAAGTTGTCGGCATGGTTGATCAACAGGAGTACACGAAGACGACGTAGAGCGTGGCACTAAAATAATTCTAAACAATATTTTAGCTTCAACATTAGACCTTTACAGCACTCTCAACCAAAAAAAAATGTTACTAACAAAAACGATACGACGCAATATATTTCACAATATTCGATTACGAAAGTCGATCGATCAAAGTTTCCTTCTATTATTGTAGTTACATTATTCTATACTTTTAATTAACAAGCATTTTACTTATCATTATCTTATATATACAACAAAGGCAGACTAGCATGCGTAACTGATAGACAGCGGCTACCGCAGCCTATGGTCCCTGCAATATCAGAGATATTATTACTTCATCAGTAACACTCCTATCCGCTGGGAC